>CM052814.1:7249326-7339580 GCA_028533885.1 Nasua narica | reverse complement strand
ATCCCTTCCCTCATCACCCTTCCTTCAGAACAGCAACACAATAGCGAGCTCTCTGTCATCTTCCCTTCTCCGAACTCCTCGCTGATGTTGATGACCTTCTGCCTTGGACTGAAAGTTCGTTTCCTTCATATGATTCAGTCTTGTCACTGTTTTTATGCCATTTGTTTAGGGCCGACTATATTCATCTGGTTATAAGCCCACTGAGATCAGGGACTGAGTTATAGATCCTTTGGAAGCACCACTGACACTCCGCACCGCACTTTATATATTTCCAAACAAACTTTGCAGACGGTCTCCCAGGCTCAGACTTCCCTGGGTGTACTGGATTCCTCATGGCTTCCCTGATCCTTTTCCCTTAAACGTATTCCCAACTTTTAAAAGGATAAAAGGCTCCAAACATTCCTTAACCAGCATTTACGGACACATCACGTACCAGACAATGTGCTGTGTGGGAAAGAGGAAAAGCTGCACACAGGCGTACCTTAGAGATATTGTAGGTCTGGTTCCCGATCACAATAAAGCTAAGACCGCAATAAGGTGAGTCAAATGAATTCGTTGGTTTCCCGCATATGAGTTACGTTTACATCATCCTGTAGTCTATTAAGTGTGCAATTGCATTGTGTCTTTAAAAAGTACATCCCTTAATTAAAAATAACTTATTGCTAAAAAAAAATGCCAACCACCACCTGAGCTTTCAGGAGTCACGACCACTGAGCGCAGGGCTCCACTGCACTCCATTCAATAACAATGAAAAAGTTTGAAATACCATGAGATTTACCAAAATGTGGCCCAGAGACAGGAAGTGAGCAAAACCTGTTGGGAAAATGGCATCAATGTACTTGCTCGACGCAGGGACGCCCCAGGCCTTCCATCTGTAAAAAAATGTATCTGCGAAGTGTGATAAAGCAAAACACAATGAAACGAGGTATGCTTGTGAACACGCGCACGCATGCGCACACACACACGCAAGATGCAGATCAGAAATGTCACGGTTTAAGCCTCTTTTTCTACAAAAGCCAAGAGTGAGCCAGTTCAGTGGCTCGGCAGAAATGGCGCCCGAAACCAGCTGCTCCACTAATGGTATAGCCTTGGACAAGCCCAGTTTTCTCCCTGAGATTCTGTCTCTCAATCTGTAAAACAAAAGACATGCCCTCTCTCATACTCTGATCCTTATGGACAACGAGCAGTTCCAAAGTCCCTGTGATGACACTCTGTAGTGGAAAATAAAAGACCTAGGGCTGGGGCACCTGGGTGCCTCAGTTGCTTGAGCATCTGACTCTTGGTGTTGGCTCAGGTCATGATCTTAGGGTCCTGGGATAGAGCCCCACATTGGGCTCCCTGCTCAGCAAGAATTCTTCTTCCCCTCTCTCACTCCCTCTGCCCTTCCCCCCACTTGTTCTCTCTCTCTCTCAAATAAATAAATAAGTCATTTTTTAAAAGCTATAGCTATTGAGAAGAGAATGAGGGTCATGAGATTGAAATAGTTAGAAGATAAAATCTAAACTGTATGTAGAAGCAGCTACTTTTTTGAACTATAATTATCATACAGTGTATATCAGTTTCAGGTGAACAATATTATGATTCCACAATTCTCTACATTACTCAGTGCTCATCACAGTAAGCATAGTCACTATCTGTCACCAAACTATGTTATTACAACATCATTGACTCTATTCCTTGGGCTGCACTCTTCATCCCTGTGATTTGTCTTATAACTGAAGTTTCTACTTCTTGATCCCTTTTACCTGTTGTCCAAGGAGACATATCTAGAAAAAATGGTTCTGTAGCCAGAAGCAGCTACTTTTAAGCCCATATCAACGAAGTCCATGCCCAGAGACTTCAGTAGCGACTGACATTCAGTGAATGGTCTATACTCAAAGTGACACTTGTGAATCCAGTTGGGCGGCCAACTTCTACACAAAACAAGAGTGAATATAAGACTTCATACTGTTCTTGGCCTTTTTGAACTCACCAGTTCCACAAGCTGTAAATACAATCTGGTTTTTTAGCTGGAGGCAAAAGAAAAGGACCTAACAGAGTGTATAACTTTGTCCCAGCTGATGGGAGAAGTTAAAAATTTATGAAAGGAAAATGGCAGAAGTCATCCAACATGGAAGGAAGGAAGGGTGACAGTTTTGGCAAAAAAGCAAAAGCAAGGAATGTGACTCAGTACTTTGTGCACAATAATGCATGTGGCAAGGATGCTGGAAGAGACTCAGAAAAGTGGAAAAAGAAGAACACTAAACTATACATCTGGAGCCATAAAAAGAATGAGACTTTCCTCGGGCAGGGTGTGTTGAATCCTGTGACAGGGGAGCAGAATCTCCAGGGTCCACAGATTCAAGTGGGAAAAGGGGAGGAGTGGTTTCCCTATAAAGAAAATAAGAGGATTCATTGAAGGACCTTGGAATGTTTCACCTGGCCAAAAAAAAAAAAAAGATTCCACTAAAAGTTGATGGTCTTCAAATATGTGATTGATGATTGATGCACTCTCCTGAAGTAGAGGCATTCAGATCACACAGCAGAGTTTCAGAGTCATAACTAAGAAAATTCCAGAGAGGCAGATCTCAACCGAACATAAGGGGGGACATCCTAAAAATTAGCGCCATCCAAAACTGGGCTTTCTGTGGGGGGGGGGGTATGAGCTCCCCATTACAGGAAGTGTTCCAATAGAGGCTGGATAATCATCTGATTTAGAACACTGTAGGGAAGAGTCCTTTGTGCAAGAGACTGGGCTAGTCAACTTCTAAAATCCCTTCCAATTTTAATAATCTATGTGTGTGTTCATTGGAGCCCCAAACTGGGTAAGCTGACGCCAGTCCAACACACAGGACTATGGCAATTGAAAGAACTTTTATTTTTTTTATTTATTTAATTTTTTTTGCAGATTTGAAGCTTCACACACAACGATGACTTGGAGAACCAAGAGTCATCTGATCTGTAGACATGTGAACCCTCGCTTGCTCACACCGCCGAGACAAGGAAACACCACAGCTAGTCACTGTTCCCTTCCATCTTCTTCATCTGGCACAGACTCTGTGGCAGAAGTGACATGTCAGGACTTTGCTCTGCTACAGCTAAATTGTTTAAAGTAGCTTTGAGCTTCAGTCAGAAGTGAGATCTGAAGAGTAGCATTGATCACTTTTCTAAGAAAATGTGGCGACCTTACTTAAGGCCACTTAACAGTTGTAAAGAATAGTAAGATCTACTGGGGTCAGTCATAAAATCCCAGTTATTGAAGTGTTTGGATCTATAAACATACATTAGTAAATTACCTCTGTTTTTCAGTTCCTCCTCTGGTGTCCTGATTCTCCTCAAACTCTAAATTATTTACCAGGGTCTTGAATGCCACAGAAGTGTAAGGCAATATTGCTCGGTGTTTTTCTTATTTGGTTTCACCACAAGACACACAGAAGACAGAAGACAGGAAAGGAAACACAGGTTTGAATCACCGTGTATATAGTTTCCTTTTCTGTCTCAGTAGCTTTAAGCAGTTTGGGGGTCTGGACTCTGCGTGTCCCCACAGTGCTCCTCAGGTGACTAATGACTGAGCAACATCTAACAGCTTGTCATGGCCTCAAATCCCAATATTAGAGTCCTGCAGTCCCAGGGAAAATTTTGGTTTGAATGTGCATTTTAACACATACATATTTACTCTTCATGTAATAAAACAATGACCCAACCCAAGCATGCTCATCCTTCTATGCAAATACACCCTTTTGTGTAGAAGTCTGCATGGATACCAGGGACCCAAGGCTGACATCGCATGATAAAAATCCTGAAAGCTCAACACCACTCCTATAATCCTAGAGTTCCAAAGTCTCAGACTTCCTGGGGACAAAACAGTCTCCTGGGTGTGACTCTCCAATATGGCGCTCAAATACATTACGTGATATCCTTGGCTTAGCTCCCTGAGAAGGGTCATGACATAATGACATACAAAAGAATCTAGGTCATGGCCGTGAGGTCCACAATAGCCCAAGAGGGATAGCATCCAAAGGTCCCAAGCCTGAGTATAGGGTCCAGGGCTGAAAAGATGGAACCCATTTACCCAAAGTGGCAGAATATAGTGTTGCCAGGGGAAGCCAGGATATTGCTGCTGAACATCAAGTGTGGGGTGAGGTAAGGTTGAAAACAGGAAAGCAAGTTATAAGGTTAGAATCCTGCAATCTAGAAACATGGTGAAGAGTCTCAGGGCAAAGTCCTGGTCACTGTGAATGTGCCACCTCTGTATGGTCCGTGATAGTTTAAAGAAGCTCTCTCATGAGTAACAACATTTGTTCAAAGATGCTCATGGTCATAGTCAGGGCATGTGTGGGCTATCACTTCCCTAATTAATTAATTCCTAATAAATTAATTAATTTCCTAACTAATTCAGCCACATCCCAATTGATACAATAGGGCAGGTGAGAAAAGAAGCTAATAAGGAGGCAGAGATCTTTCTGAGCATTATCTAAACTATTTGTTTGCACACACAAAAATCTTGGCATTTTAATGTTCCCAGGGAGCCTCACCAATTAAGCTTCTATTCATGGTGTTATGGGGCTAACACTGAGTTTTCACTTGGATAAAACTGATTGGCATTTGTAGAAATAATGAACAATTCTTATAGGAAGGAAATGAAAACAAACGTAAGTTGAATACCTTGAAAAAATTCTACATTTAAGTTGGTTTGATGGTTGTGGGTTATTGTTAAGCTGAAAAATTCTACATTTTGATTTTATTCGCTCATGCTCTGAACGAACCAAACAAGGAACAGAGAATGGCACAACAGGGTCCAGCCACCAGCTGGGCAGCCTGGAGGGACCAGACGACATAACCACATCTAGCCGCAAACCATTCTCCATGCTCTAAAGCCAACGTTCATGGAAGGGAGTGATCCCAAATTACAGCAACCACTACAGTCCTTTTTTTTTTTTTTTTACAAAAATCTGGATGTGCAGTGAAGAATAAAGCCAAAGAGGGATACTGGGGAAGGGGGAGAAGCATCCAGAACGAACACAGAAATGGAACAATGGGATATAAATGAATGCCAGTGGAACTAGCACAGATCTCATGAAGGCAACTATTAAATCATTCTGGCCCAGCTAGGCCATGTTTAGACTTACAATGCTAACATGACAAGTTTCAATTCAGTTCAGCACATAGTTTTTGAGGTGGCACCGAGAAATCCAAATGCCTCTAGTCTGCTCCCAAAATCTCCTTCCCTCCCGCCATGTTTCCGTGACTGCAACACAGTGCAGTGACGTAAGTCACCAGGCCACGCTAGCCTTCTGCAGCACGGCCCGCCCCGGGAGCGTCCTATGGCAGATAATCAGGGTTAAATAAGGATCTGGAGAGCCCCAGGGAATGTTCTTGCAGCACAGAAAACCCCAAAAGGATTACAGATTGAAAACTCTTCACCCCACCAATCAAACAGAGCAATTCCAGGCTTGGGAAAATCTTCTAATCTCTCCTCCTTCTCCTCTGAAAACCCTCAGGATGGCCTTTAGAGATGAAGCATGTTCTTATGAGGCCTCAAATTGTAAGAGAAGCCCTCCAAAACTAGCAAAGGGACAATCAAGGAGGAACCTCTAACCAACCCCTCAGAGCTCCCTTACAGTCTGAAAGGGAGCTGTGAGCGTCAGAGTACCTACGAGATTCCCAGATATCAGCTTCGGCAGGTGGAAACATTCACAACCGTGACCTTCTCCCAGCCCTGAAGGAGCCATATCCACGCAGCAGGAGGCAGGAGAGAGGCAGGCAGAGGACAGCCCGACCCTAATCGTAGGCCTGGATCTCAGCCCAGCTTGGGAGACGCTATTCCTCCCTCTCCCCTAGAAAAATAACCACCATGGCACAACTAGAGTGAAAATAAAGGAGAAGGAAGGGTGAATTAAACAAATTATCTGTGCCAGGCAGGCCTAAGGGAGCAGCAGGGTTAGGCATCCTGCATGAGTCTCAGATTGTGCCTCTCCCAATGTTTTGAACAAGCGTGCTCACGGCCAGGGCTCATCCCCTCTGGTAAGCAGAGTGTCTACCTGCACAGCTTCTGAGAACTGGATCCCTGGACAAGGTACCCCACAGAGCTTCGCCATTTGTCCCACCTCCCTGCCTCCCAGCTGTCCCACACACTTCTGAGTCCCCCTCTACCCCAGTGGTCAATTTCACTCAGGACAGTGTCCTAAGACAGTTCTCACGCACATAGACAAGGAGATAAATTGCAAACATCGGTCACCAACAAATTAGCAGGTTCTATTCTCAATCTCAGAGAGGGTCTCTGTAATGGGCAGTTATTGTCTTTATTATGAGGAAGTGGAGATTCTTGGGGTTAGGAACCGATAACCCAAGCCCGATCAATGCTACCGCCCCCACCCCAACATCCGGAGTAGGCAGCGCAGCTCGGCTGGGGAGCCCAGGATGCCTGGCTTTAAATCTCAACACGGACCCTTAGTAGTTGGGTGATTTTAGTGAGTCACAGAGCACCCGTGCCTCAGTTTCTTCTCTAAGAACTGGACGCTAACCACAATACTGTCCCAAAGGAGCATCAGGAAGAAGAAAGTGAATACGCAGAATGGTGCTTAGCCTTAAGTCTTATTATTACAACTGGAGCTGTTTAAAGAATTGGAGTTTGTCTCATTTCATAGTAAAGATATTTGGACTCCCCCTAGTACCTGGCTTGGGCTTAAAAATATTAAATAATCATGATATGACAAGACCTTGGCAGCAAAAACAAACATCCCAAAAACAAAGAGCCCCGCCTCCCTCGCTCCAACAAGGGGCGCTCCAGGTTAGCATGCAAAATTGTCAGAGCCCATCTCTCCCTGGAATGTGTTCCTCCACATATGTCCTGATGCTATCTGAGTCATAAACTTTTGGGGGATTCTTCTGTATTCAGCACATGCGTGAGATTCCACAGTCTCAATTTCTCCTTGCCAGAGGGTTCTCCAGATCTGGATTTGACAACCTACCCAGGAAGCTACTTTCACTCCACCTGGGGAGCTGTTCTGTGCCCTTCCAGGGGGAAGTCTTGAGTTCTTCTTAAAAACCATCTTTAAGCGGTGCCTGCGTGGCTCAGTTGTTTAAGCATGCAACCCTTGATTTCAGCTCAGGTCATGATCTTGGGGTCCCTGAGATCAAGCCCCACGTCGGGCTCCATGCTGGGCATAGGGTCTGCTTGGGATTTTCCCTCTCCCGCTGCCCCTTCCCCTGCTCATGCTCTCTAACTAAATAGATACATAGGGGGCGCCTGGGTGGCTCAGTTGGTTAAGCAATTGCCTTTGGCTCAAGTCATGATCCCAGAGTCCCAGGATCGAGTCTCACATCAGGCTCCCAGCTCCACGGGGAGTCTGCTTCTCCCTCTGACCTTCTCCCTCTCATGCTCTCTCTCACTCTCTCTCTCTCAAATAAAGGAAACCTTTTTAAAATAAATAAATAAATAGATACATACATACATACATACATAACTAAGATCCTTTTTTAACAACCTGTCTTTAATTTCATCTCTTGTAAGAGATGCATACTCTAATCAATATCCTGATCCACGAATCCTATGAAGCCAACAAACAAATGAACCAAAAGAGTCGCTTGTGAACGTGTCATTACTTCTCCATTGTGCTCTCCCCCTAACATGACAATCAGAATCAGACATATATGTCCCCCCACCCCACCCCACGCCCAGAGTGGGGACAGGAGACTCCACAGAAGGAGGGAGCGCTGGTTCAAGGGAAACCCCAGCAGGAAGCGGAGATTCTGACCTGCTAAATACAGGTCCAGAGATATGGAAGTGAATTCTGGAACCTCCGGTACTTTCCGTCCAAGCAAACTGGCTGCGGGTGGAGAGCAAGGCCAGGAAGAAGGCTGTGAGGTGCAAGGCCGACCTCTGATTGCCACAGGAAGCGCAGGCCAGCAGCAAGCAAGGGTGTGGGTGGGGAGCAGAGAGGAAAGAGGCCTCTCTTAATAAGGCAGTGGTTCGGGCTCCAACCAGGAGGGTGTCGCTGTCAGTTTTATTGGGGGCTAGGGATTGGTGAGGTGCTTGTCCAGCAATCGCCCCCACCAAAAATGCATCCAATCAGTGTCAGTTTGCAAAGCCTCGCTCGGCTTTGGCCAAAGAGCAGCGATTAAAGCCAGAGGCTGAGGCTGACACAGGCAGGAGCCTGGAGCTCATGAAACACGACACCTAGAGAGGGAAACTGAAGGAAAAGAATCACAGCCAAACAAACACACCCTTGGCCAGAGCTGAGCCCAGGGGCCAGAGAGGGAAAGAGGGCCAGCTATTCGCTCCCTCTTTCTCTCCAGGATCACAGTTTCTCCAGAGGGGAAGACTCTTTTTGTTCACAGACTACACCTACCCACCCTGCCCACAATTGAGGGCAGGTGTTTCATAACACCCTTGCTTGGTGAAGCTTATTTTGATGTTACTTGGTGAAGAAGTGTCTTCTGTAGGTCAGATGCCCACATTTGCAGGGAATTTGCTATCACAACTCTCCTATCCTTTAGCCAGTACTGGACCATAAAGGGTGAACTAGGCCATGAATAATCCGCAGCAGTAGATACCCTAAAGTAAGATGTAATTAGCTCTAGACTTAGTTGGTGTTTCAATATGGGAGGCAGTGCAGCCTAATGGTTAGAAAGAGGAGATGGTGAAAGAAATTGAAGACCGCACAAAGAAATGGACAGACATTCCATGTTCATGGATCAGAAGAACAAATATTGTTAAAATGTCTACAGTACCAGGGCACCTGGGTGACTCAGTTGTTAAGCATCTGCCTTTGGCTCAGGTCTTCCTGGGATCAAGCCCTGCATGGGGCTCCTTGCTTGGTGGGAAGTCTGCTTCTTCCTCTCCCACTCCCCTGCCTCTGTTCCCTCTCTCACTGTCTCTCTCTCTGTCAAGTAAATAAAATAAAATCTTTCTTAAAAAAGTCTATGGTACCGGGCCCCTGGGTGGCGCAGTTGGTTGAGCGACTGCCTTCGGCTCGGGTCATGATCCCGGAGTCCCGGGATCGAGTCCCACATCAGGCTCCCAGCTCCATGGGGAGTCCGCTTCTCACTCTGACCTTCTCTCTCTCACTCTCTCTCTTTCCTAATAAATAAATAAATAAAATCTTTAAAAAAAAAAAAAAAGTCTATGGTACCAAAGGCAATCTACACATTTAATGCAATCCTTATCAAAACACCAACAGCATTTTTCACAGAACTAGAACACACAATTCTAAAATTTGTATGGAACTATAAAAGATCCCCGAATAGCCAAAGGAATCTTGGGGAAAAAAAAAAAAGCAAAGTTGGAGGCATCACAAATCCAGACTTCAAGTTATACTATAAAGCTGTGGTAATCAAAACAGTATGGCACTGGCACAAAGATAGACACACAGATCAATGGAATGGAATAGAAAATCGAGAAATAAACCCACAATTATATAGTCAGTTCATCTTCAACAAAGCAGAAAAAAGAATATGCAATGGGGAAGGGTCTCTTCAACAAATAGTGTTGGGGAAGAATGAAACTGTACCACTTTCTTTCAACATACACAAAAATAAACTCAAAATGGATGAAAGGCCTAAAGGTGAGACCTGAAATCATAAAAATCGTAGAAAAGAACACAGGCAGTCAGGTCTCTGACATTGGCCACAGCAACATTTTTCTAGATATGTCTCCTGAGGCAGGGGAAACAAAAGCAAAAATAAACTACTGGGACTTCATCAAGATAAAAAACCTCTGCACAGCAAAGGAAACAATCAACAAAACTAAAAGGCAACCTATCGCATTAGAGAAGATATCTGCAAATGACATATCTTATAAAGGGTTGGTATCCAAAATATATAAAGAGCTAATACAACTCAACAACAAAAACCAAATGATCCAATTTAAAAATGGGCAGAAGAAATGAACAGACATTTCTCTAAAGGAAATACTTAGATAGCCAACAGACACATGAAAAGATACTCAACATCACTCAGCATCAGAGAAGTGTGAATCAAAACTATAATGAGATACCATCTCACCCCTGTCCAAATGCCTAAAATCAACAACACAAGAAAGAACAGGTGTTGTGAGGATGTGGAGAAAGGGGAACCCTCTTGCACTACTGGTGGGAATGGAAACTGGTGCAGCCACTGTGAAAAACAGTATGGAAGTTCCTCACAAAGTTAAAACTAGAACTACTCTATGATCTAGTAATCACACTACCGGATATTTACTCCAAAAATACAAAAACACGAATTCATGTTTATAACTGGGTTGTTTTTTTTTTTTTACAATTGCCAAGATACGGAAGCAGTGTCCATCCACTGATGAACAGATAAAGAAGAGGAGGTATGTATACAATGGGATATTACTCAGACATAAAAAGAATGAAACCTTGCCATTTGCAATGACATGGATGGAGCTAGAGTGTGTAATGCCAAGTATAATAAGTCAGTCGGAAAAAGACAAATATCACATGATTTCACTCATATGTGGAATTAAGAAACAAAGCAAATAACAAACAAATAATAATAAAAAAAAAAACCAAAAGGAAAAATAGAGAGAGCAACAAGACAAGAAACAGATTCTTAACTATTGAGAACAAACTGATGGTCACCAGGGGGGGAGGAGGTGGGGGGATGGGTGAAAACAGGTGATGGGATGAAGGAGGGCACTTGTGATGAGCAACCAGGTGATGTATGGAATTGTCAAATCACTACACTGCACACCTGAAACTGATATGACACTGTATGTTAGCTATACTGGATTAAAAATAAATAAAATAAAATAAAATAAAATAAAATAAAATAAAATAAAATAAAATAAAATAAAATAAAATAAGGAATGGGTTCATAGCCCAATACTACCACCAATCTGCTGTGTGACCTAGGGCAAATCATTCAACTTCTCTAGACCTTCTTTCCTCATCTGCAAGATGGGGATATAAGGGTATTGATCGCATATGGGATCCCATATGATCCCATATGGTATTTGATCCCGTATTAAAATTAAATAAGATGGTCTATTTGAAACAGGTACAGGGCCTGGCACACAGCAAGTGCTTAATAGACAGTGGCCACAGGTGTATCTGATGCTTGAACCTTTATAATTTTCCAAACCATTCTGTTGAAACAATTTTTAAAAGTCAATTTGAGAGACTCCGGCACAGTACCCCAGACCCATCTGAAGGCCTTGCTCAAATCTCTTCTGACCTTCCTGCCAAGAGGGATCAAGAGCATCCCATCTCACCTTGGTGAGACGTGTGCAGAAGAAGGGCTACTCGATCCTTCTTCTTGTGTCTCCCACTCTCTCATCATGTTAAAAGCTTTCATTTCCATATGAAGGAGCTGTGATACATTGGAAAGAACTCCACCTAGCATGCCCCAAACCTGACAAGACTAATAAAGTCTAACTCCAATTTTGTTTTCTAGAAATTAAGTTTCAACTCTAGAAATAAGTCACAATAATCATATTGCTTTGCTGCCAGAGCAAGACATTTGGGTCTCTGCATTTGAATGTTTTCCCAGACTCAAAGTTCTCTGAATTGATGTTTTACGTATGACTGAGTGAAATAAGGTAACATTAAAATTTGATGGATAATACTTATGTGTCTGGGAAATTATGGAACACAGAAATACCAGGAATAAGAATTTAAACCCAGCAGGTCTGGCTTTTGTGGCTTGATGAAGATTGCCTTAACAGTAAAACCGTTCCACTGATTACCGATAAAAGTACTACCACTCTTGGTATCATAGGGACCTACCTCAACGTGCTCATTCATTTAATATTTATTGTACAATTTCTAAACATCTGGAACTGTGCTATGCACTAAGATAGAGAGCAGAGTTCCTTCCCACCTGTGTCGTGGACTTTAGTGGGAAGCTCAGGAAAATAAAGGCAGATACAGAATGACCTAAGACAGCCATGGTGGGGAGAAACCCGTGGGAAGGACACGTGGCCAGGGTTAAGGGGCAGGAAAAACTTCCCAGCATCAACAACATCTAAGTTAAGACGTGTGCGATAGACAAAACTTAGAATGAGCAAGTGGGGAGGGGAAAGATTGCTACAAGTAGGAGCATCCTCAAGGAGAAAGGCCCAGAGACCAGAGGGCTCAGAGGGAAGCTGAGAAAGGTTATCATTTAGGCGTGACTCGAGCATGGGATGCAAGGCACGAGCAGCAAGAGAGGAGACCAGAGACGAAGCAGAAGTCTTGTAGGGCATTTAATCTAAGCATAAAGGGGAGCCCTGTCAGATAAAAAAAGGGGGGGGGAGGGGGAATGGAAAACAGTTAAGAAACCATTTCCCAAATAGGCAACAACAGTGAAGATGGAGAAAAAGTGGAGAAAGTAAGAGATATTTAGGTAGGGAAGCAAAAGGATTAGTGATCTGGTTGGAATATGAGGCCAGAGGAGAGATAGAGGCCAAGATTGGAACCTAAGTTTCTGACAGGGGAAGCTGGGGATCCCGCCACAGGGCCTTTGCACTTACTGTTCTCTCTGCCCACAGTGCTCTTCCCCCACATTCCTGTGGGGCTCATTTTCTGTCACCACATTCAGGTCCCTGCTCAAATGCTGCTCTATCAAAGCGTCTTCATCTACTGGATATAAAATGACACCTAATCAGTGCCCAAATCCTCACCCCCCAGCTCATGACTCCCTATCATCCTATCCCCTGTATTAGTTCATAGCACTCATCAGCACCTCACATTTTATGATTTGTTTGTTCAATTGCCTTCCTGTCCCCATGGGAATGGGAGCTCCATGAGAGCAGCAGTGTTTTTCTCTTCTATTTTGTTCCCTTTTTTATCCTCGGTATCTCACATAGTTCCTGGCACAGAGTCACTCTCGATATATTTTGTCTAAAGATTAAATTTGTAAAAATAGAATATGCTACAAGAGAAAACACAGAAGCAGTCTAGAAAAACACACACTGACCTCTATAACACTTCCATTCAGCAGCTCCTTTGTTTTCCGGTTAATGAAAATATAAGATATACAGAGAGGTACACAAATCCTACACAGATAGCTCAGGGCAAGAAATAAAACACCATCAAAGGCTTCCAACACCACCCTCCCAACCACCTCCCACCTTGCTCTTCCCCTGAAGTTCCCAGGAAACTGACTTCCAACCCTATGAAGAGTGTTACCTGGTTTTAACTTTCTCTAAACCGAATAATTCCATTTGTATCTTTAGTGCCTGGTCCCTTTCATTCAGCATTAGATTTGTGAGTTTCATCTCAGTTGTTACACAAGCAACAAACACTTCATTCTTTGTGTGTGTGTGTGTGCGTGGCTGTATAGGATTCTGCCGTAGGAGTGGAATCGTAACTTCTTTTCTACTGTTGATGAGCATCTGGGTATTTCCCATTTGGAGCCATTGCAACTGACTTTTGCTATGTACTTTCCAGCACCTGCCTGCAGGTGAACTATGCATGTAGTTTTTGGTTATATACCTAGGAGAATAATTGCTAGGTCACAGGGTACGCATATGCTCAATTTCAGTAAATACAGCCAAAAAGTTTTTTAAATGATTGTAGCAAATTTGACTCCCACCTGCAATATACCTTATTTTCCTTTGCTCCAAATCCTCCACATTAGGTAGTACGAGCTTAATTCGTTTTGGCCATTCGGGTGTCCCACCCCCTAGGGACTGACTCCTCCAAGTAAGCACCTTTCCATCCATGCTACTGAGACAAGTTCCCGCACGCGCCTCTCCCGCTGCTTTCTGCCTTTCTCTTCCTGCATCGCCTCTATTTTCCGAGTCCAAGTCCTTCAATGCTTATAAATGCCGCAGATATTTTTTTCTGGCCCTGTGGTTTGCCTTTCACCTTCTCACAGTGACTTTTGGAGAACTTAAATTCCTAAGCTAATGGAACCCACTTTCTCCACCTTTTCCCTGCCGGTTGGTGTTTTCTGTGGTCGGGAAGCGCTGGTAAAGGAGGATGAGGAATGTAGGGAGATGGGATGAAGAGAAAGTGCTTTCCCAATGGGGAGACCAGTGTGAGCCAAGGCACAGCCGTGTTCCCAAGACTGGGCTGGACCGGCTGGAGGAACAAGGTTGTGCCAGTCAACATGGGAGAAAAGGTGAGCCTCGTGAGGTGAGCCTAGGTCATGAGGGACCTCCAAGGCACTTCCCCTTGACCTGGATCCAGTGGAAGGGTCCTGAAGGTGCCCAGCCCCACCTACCTGAGCGTCTTTTCCCACATCCTTCCTGTCCCTACAGCTCCCCGTGTGGATGTGTCCACCACAAAGCGGAATAACCACGCCCCTGATGCTTTCCTACCTGGTACATTCTGCCCCATCTGCCTTATCACGCTGCACCTGACTCTTATCTACGCTGGAGTCTAAACTGACAACTTTTTGCACAGCGGCCGTAGATGCAGGACGAGACTGCAGACCTCATGAGAGCTGTTACACATTGGAGAGCTCTGCGAGCCAGTCTGACCTCATGTGGGCAGCTGGATATTAACCATGGTGAGAGTCTTTTTACGCCATGGAAATCAGCAAGGCTACTGAGCCCCACTGGGCCCGCTCATCCCCTGTTAAACACCTGCCCACACATGGTTAGACACGGGTCTCCTGCGTCTCCAGACGACAGTGCTGAGCCTTGTGCCCACACCAATGGCTGTTGAATTAAACTGCATTTTTTTTTCATACCTATCACTCCTTTTAGAACACAAATAAATCCCTTCCCGTTATAATTGACACTGTGCTATGTGAAATAAGCCAAAGGCAGAAAGACGAGTACGGCACGAATCCATTTACAGGAGGTATCTAAAACAGGCAACTCCATAAAGTCTGAGCCTGGAACGGTGATTGTCAGAGCCCGGGGAGTGGGGGGAGGGGGAAGGGGCAGTTACAGATCAACGGGTGTAACGTCTCAGTTCAGTAAGATGAACACACTCTCATGATCTGCTGTCCAACACTGCGTACCGTACATCATAAATATGTTGAAAATTTGTTAAGAGGGTGTTTCTCACACTAAGTGTTCTTACCAAAATAAAAAAAATTTTTTTAAAGACCCCTGCTCTCCCTTCATCCTTCAACAAACAAATGGATAAAGAAGATATGGTCCATAGGGCGCCTGGGTGGCTCAGTTGGTTGGGCAACTGCCTTCGGCTCAGGTCATGGTCCCGGAGTCCTGGGATCGAGTCCCGCATCGGGCTCCCAGCTCCATGGGGAGTCCGCGTCTCACTCTGACCTTCTCCCCTCTCATGCTCTCTCTCACTGTCTCTATCTCAAATAAATAAATAAATAAAATCTTTAAAAAAAAAAAAAAAGAAGATATGGTCCATATATACAATGGAATATTATGCCTCCATCAGAAAGGATGAATATCCAACCTCTTATATCAACATGGATGGGACTGGAAGAGATTAAGTTGAGTGAAATAAGTCAAGCAGAGAAAGTCAGTCATCATATGGTCTCACGTGTGGAGCATAAGGAACAACAGGGAGGGCATTGGGAGAAAGAAAGGAAGAGTGAATTGAGAGAAAATGGAGGGGGAGACGAAGCATGAGAGACTGGGGACTCTGAGAAACAAACTGAGGGTTTTGGAGGGGTGTTGGGCGAGCCTGGTGGTGGGTATTGAGGAGAGCACGGATTGCACGGAGCACTGGGTGTGGTACATGAACAATGAATCTTGCAACACTGAAAAAATAAAATAAAAATTAAAAAAAAAAAAAAAAGGAATCCTGCTCTCCACTCCTCCGTCCAAACAGCAAGTATGTGGTGCTCATTTACTCTGTGTGGTGACACCGCCCCTGGGAGCTTATGTGTCCGTGAAGTGACAGGAAAACAACACATCGTTTGTGAGAGTCGAGGGTGAGGAGGTGTGTTCAAGAAGCCCAGGCCTCGGGAGGCATTCATGAACCAGCTGGAGTTCCTCAGTGGTCTGTGAAGTATGACTTCCTGTGCAAATCTCAGTAAAAACTACTCAGACACTTTGCAAAGCCAAAAGTTCATCTCCCTCCTCTGAATGAGGAGGAGGCTGTGGGCCCCATGTCAGACGCACGGGCCGGGCCGGTCCCTTGGTGTTCCTCCCACAAACAGGATGAGGAAATGTCCGTTGGTGAGAGAATTCATGACTCACAACAATGCCTGGTGGGGTAAGCGCGTTTTCAGTAAAAGGAATGAGTAAATTTATATTTGCCACGCACACCCAAGGGCCAAAACCTAGCAAAAGAATGAAAACAAATTAAAAAGACACAACCCCCAGCATTTCCGAGCAATTAAAAAAATTAACTATAGATCCCTGTGTTGTAAAATACCATCCCCGTGATTCTTCCCTGAAAGACTGCCCCGGCTTAGGGGTGGTGGAGGGTGGAGGGTGGGCGGTGTATCCAAATCACCCTCGGGGTAGGGATGAGGGCCAGTGTGATTCAAACAAAAATTACTCAATATTATAATTGATCTAACTTATTTTTAATCATGGTAATTCACTTACTTGGAAATTTCAAAGAACACGAAGGAAGGAGTAACGTTATATCATTATAAAAGGAGGCATGGATTTTCAAAGGGATGAGAACTACTCTAACATATTTTAATTTTCATCTTTTACAGATAAGAAAAGTGAACATTTCACCATAAGCTCTACCCCAGCACGGACGAGGTCTGTCTTATTCACTGGTACATACCAGTAGGGAAGCTAGAAGTAGTTGTTAAATGAATGAATGAATGAATGAATGAGAACCAGAGAAAAGATGTGACTTGGCCAGCATTGGGCATGTCGGCATTTTGGCGGGGCTGGTGTGAGTGTCCTAACCCCAAACCCAGCGATCTTTCTACCCTGGAGCGGTGGCTAATTAAGAACATCGTGTTCCTGAGCCAGCCCTACCACTTACTAACAGGATGACCCTGAGCAGGTTATGTACCTGGTGTGTGTATCCCAAATACTCCATAAAGTGGGGATAATCATGGTCCACTCCGCAAGGGCAATCATGAGCATCAAGCAAGGAAGTACATGTAAAGGGTTTCACAAGTGCCCAGCTCGCAGGATGTGCTCACTCTACAAGGGCTGTTATTATTATTCCACAAATGACAGGATGGGACTAAATGGTCTGAGTCCCTAATGGCTCGGCATTGTCTTCTGTGTTTGTGGTCAGTAAGCTCTTTGGAAAATGAACCTGAGACCATACTTATAAATGACACTTCACATTTCTTCCAGAAGTCCATCAACTTAAAGTCTCCTCAAAGACCACCAAAAACCCAAGTCAATAAGACAGGCTTTGAAAGGGTCCTGCGTTATTATCACTTTATCCCATAGAAAGCCTAGCGAAGGAGAGGTGGGATAGCCTGGTGGTCGAGAGCACAGATCCTGGGCCTTAACTGCTGAGATTTCAATCCTACTTCCTCCATTTGTTTACTGTATGACCTGGGGTAAGTTATTCACCCTCTGTGCCTACACTTCTTCAATTTAAGTTTATTTTTTTTTAAGATTTTATTTATTTATTTTTGTGAGAGAGAGAGAGAGAGACATCCTGAACTGGGGGGAGGAGCAGAGCGAGAGGGGGAAGCAGACTCCCCGCTGTGCAGGGAGCCCGATGCGGGACTCGATCCCAGGACCCTGAGATCATGACCTGAGCTGAAGGCAGACGCTTAACTGATTGAGCCTCCCAGGCCCCCTACAATGAGTTTAATTAACTGCACCCCCCGACAGGGCACCTGGACGGCACTATAAGTGTTGGGCATCACCACATGTGGTGGGCGCCCATGTGGATAGATGTCCAAAGTCATGGAGTCAGCGACATGACAGTGTATTGTTATCTTTCCATTGACTATCCTTGCAGCGCTTAACTGCGTCGCAAGTGGCCCCAGAGCCACGGTCCCAGCCTGCAGTCCGGCCCTGACACCAGCCTGAAGGGATACACAGGACAGCACGTAAGGCCAGCACTGATGACCGAACAAAGTCCAGTCAATCAGATTGAATTTAAAGGCCTGGGTCACACAACAAAAGTAGGGGCAATTTTCTGGCAGAACATTGGGAATGGATCCAAGGGTCTGGGTCTCCATTGTCAGTGGACACAAAGCCACCAAGGTACCCACCCACGGGTGAAAGTCTGAAGACAGCCCGCACCACCAGGCTGGTTCTCGGCCAGAAGTGGCCAAGCCACGGGTGCTGGGTGCCAGGGACACGTGGGGAGCTGAGCACTCTCGGGTTACCTTCCATCCCTTCGTACTTCCCTGGACCTTCTCCAGCAGTGTTCTGGCAGCCCCGACAGCTCGGTTCAACCCAGGACAGCTTTCGGATGATCGTGTCTCCTGACGCGCCCCCCAGACGCCCCTGCTTTGTGAGTCATGGCAGAGTCTTTCTTACGGACGGATTCATAACACACAGCTCAGATTTTTAATAGGGGTAGTGTATAAACACTTTTCAATGAACGGGGCTGAAAACCAATAACCTTGCGTATTTTACAGAGCTGGTGTAGTGCTGTAGTTAGTTTAGTCTCTACAGCCTGCTACTGCCTGAGTTCAAATCTCGGCTGAACCGCTCATTGACCCTGAGTGAGACACTTGACCTCTCTGTGCCTCAGTTGCCTTATCAGTAAAATATAACAATTATATCTCCCGCACACGGCTTCCGTGAGATGGAACGAGAGAACGCGGGTAATGTATCTGGTAAACAGTCAGCACCATACAGCTAGCTATGATTAGCACACCACTCACCCTAGGGGGTGAAGGTATCTGTGCAAAGGGAGGGAAGGAGATATAAAGAAGTCTCACACTGAATGGAACAAAAGGCTGTGCCCGTTTGCGTGTGCTGGTGCTTGGACTGGAGAAATATGTCCATCTCCCTTGTCTCCCTCTTGACTCTTGCTCAAGTATTCCCATTGCTTGAGTCCAAAGCAAAGGTCCTTTCAATTGCCCCCATCCCTTTACTTGCATAACACTGAAGTTGCCCAAACCAATCTCATTCAAATTTTCCAAAACGATCACCTTTGCACTGAGTCAGCCTGGAAACTTTTACTAGATTGGGTTGCAGTTTCAAAAAGCTGTGAGTGAAAACACCAGATGCTTACCTACACCATGTTTTGCTTCTCTGATTGTACCAAAATATAAAAGGGTAGCCACAAAAGGACCCACCCTACTATCCCACGAATGCTTGGTGTGTGTATCCCAAATACTCATTATTCATTGTGGGATAAGGTGCGTGATTGCAATTTGGCTGGAATTAACAAGGTCAAGGTCTTAGAAGTCAACCTCTCCCCATCCCCAGCATGCCCTCTGGCTCAATGCATCTGGCATTTTCTCCATCCTCACCAGAAATCCGGGTCACAAGAGAACACAGGTCAGAGTATGATTACAGGATCACAGTCAGTTAAGACTAAAACTGAGACTAGAACACCCAGGGCTCCTGGCTCCAAAATCAGAGCTCTTTTCCTAAGACAGCTGGGAAAACACCTCTAAAGATTATGTCCTTTCAACAATACGCAGAACTAAAAAAATAAATAAATAAATAAAATGAATAAAACAAAATTGAAGTAGAAGTTCAAAGCAAAGCAGCGTTGCTATTCTAACATGGGCACTTTGGGAAATAAGAAGTGAGCAATGTTGATTGCTAGGGAATCTGCGTCATTAGCTGCCAACGTACAGAGGGGAGGGAAAGCGAGCCAAACAGTGGTGCCATTTTGTGGCCGTGGTGGCTCCACTCGTTCTTGGGCTTGAGAGCCTAGTGTACTACACAAACAGGAACAAGCAAGCCCTGGTCAGTATTCCTGGTCTGGGTAATGACCTGTCTCCTCTTCCTTCTACCACATTCAGGGAGCCTTGGAGGGACGTCAGAGAGGTACAACTCGGTACAACTCGGTCTCGTAGGAACCCAGCAGGACCCCTTTACCAGTCAGGAAACGAAGACAATAGCAGGCAGAGGAGAGGCTGGACTAGCCCAAGGCATGGCAGCCTCATTGTCTTCCTCTTACTCTGGGTCTTCCCACTTTTCACCCTGGGAGGAGCCTCCCTGTGCCTTTAACCAGAACCTTCACCTTGCGTGGATAACATCAACAACAACAAAAAATGAAGCTTAACATGGTCAGCTTTACTACACTCTAAGCAACCCAGGAGGCTGAAATCAACACAACCCAACAAATGTGTGTCATCGTCAATGATAAGAATGGCAGATGTTCACTGAGGACCTATACAAAGCTCTAGGCACTCTTACGGGTCTGTGGGGCGAAGATGAGGAAAACCCAGCCTCTCTTCCTTTGTTACTTGTCTAGCACTGTCTGGTGCTGAACTGAGTGCCTATGATGTGTGGTCTACACTACACGGATTCGAGGCCCAGCTGCGCCACTTTATAGCCACGTGACCTTGGGCAAATCACAGCCTCTCTGCCTCAGTTTCTTTATCTGAAAAGCGGGGCTATGGGGGTGCCTGGGTGGCTCAGTCAGTTGAGTGTGTCTGCCTTCGGCTCAGGTCATAATCCCAGAGTCCTGGGATCAAGTCCCGCTTCCGGCTCCCTGCTCACCAGGGAGTCTGCTTCTCCCTCTGCCTCTTTCCCCCCATCCCAGCTCATGCTCTCTCTTTCACACTCTTTCTCTTAAACAAATAAATAAATAGATAAATAAATAAATAAATAAATAAATAAATAAATAAATAAATAAATAAAATCTTTCCCCTAAAACGGGGGTATTATTAAAGCCTTCTTTTACAGGGCGGTTGCAAGGGTTAAATGGGTCAAAGGC
The DNA here is from genome assembly GCA_028533885.1 of Nasua narica. NCBI lineage: Eukaryota > Metazoa > Chordata > Mammalia > Carnivora > Procyonidae > Nasua > Nasua narica. The sequence goes on along the minus strand of CM052814.1, from coordinate 7,318,956 downwards.
TAAGAAGAATGGCTTAGAATTCCTTAGAATGCTACAGAATTCCACAGCATTGATTTTGATAAGGCAGTCTCTTCATCTGCAGAGCACCCTGTCTTTTGAGATATAAAATCTGGAAAGGACTTCAGGAATCATACAGTTGGGAATGAGCCTTGAGTCAGACCCAGACCTTCCCCCAGGTCTTCAAACTGCCTCCCAGTCTAAGAAGCTAGATTGTAAATAATTCTGCTGACCCTTCTCAGAACATATTTGTATTTTAGTGACTCAAACAAAGATATGAATAGTTGGTAAGAGCATTACAGTGACCACACCATGACAAGACACATGGAGAAATTATTTTAAGGCAGTGGACCCTCAATCGTCCCATTGCTATTATACATTATACGAAAGAACCCAACTTCTGCTTCACTCAATTTTCAATATGTTTAATTTGAGAGGGAAAAGTTCTGTGGCCCAGTTCAAATTTGGGCGTTATTAACAACTTATACGTCTTAAATTTTTTTTTGCTTGCTCTCAACCATGAATATTTATGGCAATAATCACGTAAGGTGGCATTGGTACTAACGGTGCTATTAGTCTGTGTGTGTGAGTGTGTGTGTCTGTATCTGCGTGTCTTTATTCCACATATGTGGCTTGCAAACCTCCCAGTACCCACACAATATGAATTTACATATAATCCTCTTTGGGTAGTTGATTGTTGGTTGGCTGAATCATTTCAAGACTGTTCTGCCCACATAAGCAAAAGCAGTTTACTGGGAAACATACCATCTATCTCTGATTACCTCTCTTTCTCTCCCTCCCCCTCCCTTTCTTCTTTTCTTTCTCCTTCCCCTTCTCCTTCTTCTTCTTTTTTTAAGTAGGGTCCACATCCATCACGGATCCCAATGTAGGGCTTGGACTCACGACCCTGAGATCAAGACCTGAGCTGTGATTAGGAGTCAGAGGCTTAACTGGCTGAGCAAGCGAGGTGCCCCTCTAAAGCTCTCCTAAACTGCTATAAAATCTCTTATTCACAGACACGCTCAGAGGTTCACATTACCAAACCCAGAACTTTGGGCCTTAGAGAACCCTAGCCATAGCTCCCCAAAAGTGAATCTTGTTCCTTGTGCTCCTTAAGAAGTCCAACTGAAGAACTGATGCTGTTAGATGGGAAGAAATTAACACATTGACCCATTACACTAACGTTCTTGCCATTTGGCTTCAGGTGCACACAGTAGGGATCTCATTGAGGTGTATTGTTCATGACAATCAATGTAGCGATTCTTTTGGCTTACAGAATTCTTTACACAAATAAAACTTGGGAAGTATTTTGTCATTTCTTGTTCAACAGAAGGCTGGAAGGAAGAGACGGCAGATTCTCCCTATTAAATAGAACAGGAAACTGAAACAGAAAAAGTAAAGTAATGTAGACTCAGAATCAAAGACAGCTGGAAGAAGTCATTCATCCAAGGCCATGCTGCAAGTGAATTCTAGTCCTGGTACCTAAATGTGGGCCTCCTGACTCTGACCCTAGAGCTTTTTTGCAATATAAAGCTACACAGAGGCCTATTTTGTGGTCTATTTCTATATCCTCTATTGTGTTCCTTTGATTTATGTGTCCACTCTTCTGCTAGTACCACTCAGTCTTGATTACTATAGCTATATAAGTCTTCAAATAGGATAGAATGATTTCTCCCACTTTGTTCTTTTTTTTTTTTTTCAGAATTGTTCTAGTTATTATTGTTCCTTGCCCTTTTCATCTAAATTTTAGGATAACCTAGTCTATATTTACTTTTAAAAACTGTGAAAATTTTGATAGAAGTTGTATTAAACCTGTATGTCCTTTGGGAAGAATTGGCATTTTGGCTATATTGAGTTTTTTTATCCATGAACATAGTATATGTCTCCATTTATATAATTCTTCTTTTGATTTCTTTCCTCATGTTTTATAAATCTCAGCATACAAGTTCTGTGCAAGCTTTATTCGATTTACACTTTAATGTTTTTGAATGATTATAAATGCTATTGTCTTAGGGAGAAAATATTTGGTCTTTCACCTTTTTTTTTTAAGATTTTATTTATTTATTTAACAGAGAGGAGAGAGATCACAAATAGGCAGAGACGCAGGCAGAGAGAGAGGGGCAAGCTGGCAGCTCCCTGCAGAGCAGAGAGCCTGATGTGGCGCTCAATCCCGGAGCCTGACCTGAGCTGAAGGCAGAGGCTTTAACCCCTGAGCCACCCAGGTGCCCCTTGGTCTTTCCTATTGAGTGCACTGTAAGCTGTAGACTTTTTATAAATGCTTTGAATCAAGTTGACGTTAGTCCCTTCTACTCCTAACCTGTTGAGAGGTCTTATCATGAGGGGTTTTTGCTATTTCTACATCAATGAATATGATCGTATGATTTCTCACGTTGAACTGCCTACCTGGAGTAAATCCCACTTGGTCATAGCATACGATTCTTTTTATACATTGAGTTCTATTTGCTAATATTTTGTTGAGGATTTTAATATCTATTAATGCAGCCACTCCTGCTTCCTTTTGGCTAATATTTACATGATATAACTTTTTTTTTTCCTTTCAGCATGACTATACCATTACATTTGAAGTGGATTTCTTCCAGACAGCGTATAGTTGAGTCAGGTTTTTAGAGCACTCTGCTTTTCTTTGCTATGTCTTAGATTCAAAACAGTTAAAATATCAGCAGTGTGTGAAACATGTTTTTCGAAATATGTGTTTCAGTCTAATGTACTAGTTTGTCTAATCTTTAACATAATATCCTCAAAACCTTCTAAATATGTCTACTTTACAAATTAGAAAGCTGAGATACCTTTTCCTAAGTTAACACATCCAAGCGGCAGCGGAGCTGGAATTTAAACCCCATCTGACTCCAGTGCGCTTGCTTGCACCCACTGTGCTTCACCAGCCTGGGCTAGCCGGCAAGCATGCTGCCCGGTTCTTGCCCCTGGAGTTGTTTGGTGCGGGCTGTAAATATTCTAATAGGTCCACCTGCTCACCAAGGTGAGAAGTAAAGATCCAGTTCACAGGCTAGACCTTTGGCCTGATACTTCTTGCAACCACGCAGTGCCACTCATAACTGAGTGCTGCCAGGTTGAAGCGGGCAGGGGAAAACCGTGCTCTCCTTATGATCCCAGAGGCCCTAAGACACAGGGGCCAAAATCATTGGCAGACCAATTGCCTGGGGGAGAGTCCCTAGGCAATTAAAAGAGGAGAAGCATACTTCAGCCTGAGCCAACAAAGCGGCAGTGGCCAACTCGAGGGAGGCCCACAAGATAAACATTGACCTTCCCCACCCTCCACCCTCACTGGGGACAAAACACAGGGCAGCACCTTGGGTCTGATCCAAAGCAGACACACAGACACATCAGGGACCTCATGAGGTTACAGCTCAAGGCTATTCTGAATATGGCAAGAGTTCCCTGAATGTTCCAGAGAGGACCCAAAATTAACTTTCCTCCCTTGAAATGAAGCAGCTAATGGGATGGGTCAGGGCAGAGAAACAGAGTTCTACACACGAGTCATGGCTCCCCTTCAGCTGTGAGTATCCCTGGGCTGGGATCATTCACACCCCTACCACCTCCATCATCCACGCAGGGTCTCCTGGGATCTGGGTGGGCTCAAAGGACTTGATAAATAAAAACAGAAGGATAAAGTGATCTGGTAAGTGATCTCTGTCATCACAGACAGGAGAGGACCTGAGGAACCAGCATAAAGAAAAACAAGAAAGACTCTCAGTCGACAACTGTAATACACTATATAAACCAATCAACCAAACTGCAGTTAATAAAGCCCATACAGATGAGATCTTAGCATGGGCCCCTAGAAATCTTCTGCCTTCGTCAAGGGGGAGCACAGTACACGCTAAACAGCTTATGCTACGGCTGTGTGGCAGTAATGTATTTTAGAAAAGCTAGAAAATGGATCCAGAAAAGGTAAGACACTTCCTCAAGGTCATCCAGCACATGGGGAAGGAGAGCTCCGTCTTAAAGTCTGGTTTCTATCCAGACCCTTTGGCTCCAGAGCGATGTTCTCTCCATGCTATCACCCTCCATCACAGAAGCAGATACCAATGCTCACATCTGTAAGGATACAACACTCCTCCCACAAAAGAAGCCAGACTGACTTCTCAGAGAATAGTCGGCAAGTCCCTGACTGAACCAAGGGCAGGACTTGAGTTTTCTTAGAAATGTCTAACTCTATAATTTTAATTTTGTAAAATTTTGTGTTGATAGAAAAAGATCGGAATGTGTTCAAGCTGACGGGGTGATGAGTAAAGTCCTCTCCCCCAGAAAGGGAAACTCCTCTAAGGCTGGGTTATATTATTTTTACACTTTTTTCCAAAGGAGCCCATTTTCCCCAATGTCATTCTAATTATGTCTGAGGCCAATGCACTAAAGCCTTCGGCAAGAAGGAAATGAGCTAGGAAGTGTTGCTCTTGTTAAGAACATGCCTGAGCACTGTAGGAAGCATCATGACAACGGTTTACTCAAGCCTTTGATTTAAAAATAGGATGTTCATCAGTGTCTTTGAGGTTTTTTTGTGTTTCTCATTCCATGTCAAATTACCCTGAGACCTCTCCTTTATCCAAGGGTCTTCAGGACTCTCAGACTCCACAGAGCTGCCTTCACCAAAGCCAAGCTGGAGACCAGCGGCTGGGGCAGTTTTTTCACCTCACTGGTCTTTGAACATAACCTACGTGGTTATCTGAGAGGCACTCTTAGAAATTGCACCAGTGCTTGATGGGAGATGGAGTTACGGGGAGACGGGAGGTCACACCTGGCGGGCAGACAGCTTTGTGAGGAACGTGTTCTGGGCAGCAGCCTGGACACTCTTTTTCTCATGCCTCCGTCATTCAGTCTGTGACCCCGGGCCCTACATTCCTGTTCCGTGTTCAGGTTGGACAGTCTCCAAGGTTCCTCCCCATCCTAACGTTCTCTAAGCTAGGTTCCTAATGCTAAATCCCACAGGATTGGTTTATTTGAGAGGGGTTGACACACCAAGTAGGACAGGCCTTTAGCCACCGAACATTAATAATAGCTTTTCATTGAGTGTTTACTATGTGTCATGTACTATTTTTAGGGTTCTATGTATATTGCTCCATTTAATGCCCACAACAACCCTATGAGGCAGGAATGATTCTTATCACCAATTTGCAGCTAAGTAAACTAAGGCTCAGAGAAGCTAGTTAACCTGCCCTAGGTCAACAACTAGTAGGTAGCAGAGTCGACTCATGAACTCAGCCAGTTTGGCATCAGAGCCATGTGTTTCAGGGTTATTCTGTGTGGAAAGATCTATCTGCAGAACTCAATGTCTCCCCAGTGAGTGAGCTTTCCTGACTTGAGGTCAAACCAGATTTATTCCCCTTGTCCCTGCAAGTTGCTCAAACTCTTCATCATCGCCCTTCTATAACATTTTTAAAAGATAAAAAACCTTTGCCCAAGCCCCAGCACACAGGTATAAATAATATGAAATGAGAGAGGTGATGAACGGCACATCTAGAGATGTAAGCCTAAAGCTGAGAGAATAAAGATAATAGCCAGGAAGTGGTTTTCAGGAGTAGGACACCTTCTGGGAGCCCTGAAATCATTGACTTCCCCAAAATTCATAACCCCCATGTTCGCTTCTGCCTGGTTCCCATGGTGGAAGCCTGCCTGGGAGGTGCTGTTCGGCCTCGAGATGCTAAACAGAAGGACTGTGTGGAAGAGTCGTCCAAGCTGGAGAGTACAGAAAAGTCAGGAAGGAAGGAACCAGCTGTAAGACTTCCCTGAGATACGCCCGCCTGTCCCTATAGGAAGCTCCTCTCTGCTCCCTCGGTCTCCCTGGGTTGCCCCTGACAATGCCCCTTTTCCACTGGGAAAAGAGCTAAGGAGCTTGCAAAGATCAACGGCCATTTATCCATGAATGGAGCCTTGCAAAGAGTAACCAATGAGAAGCCATCAACAAATGGAATATGAATAGAATCCCAAGTATGTATGCAAGGCAACCGGGAGATAGAAAGTCCTTGTCGTTTTGTTTAAATCCACCAGAGTTGGAAATAGAAAACCCACAATAAATGTGAAGTTTTTAGCCCAGTAACAGTCGAATTGGGAAGTGGCTCCCCAGGGGTAGACAGCATCCTGCCTGGATCCTTGGGGAAGAAAAGAAAAAGGCAAACATTTGAGGGAAGGGGAATCTCTATCCCTAACCCGCCATGAGCTTGGATCGCAACTGAACGATTATCATGCTTCCTGTACTCCTGGGAACCAGCTCATAGCATCCAGAGCTGGAGCTCACCCAAACTGGCCACGTCTCTGGGATAATATTGTTTTTGGTTCCCTCTCCGTGATTGGCCAAACCCCTTGAGCACAGAGGAAACACTGCTTCCTTTTGACCAAATTAAACCCTTTTATTTCTCACAGGAAAGGAGTGCCTTTTTCCCATTGTGCAGGAAGGAGAGAGCTGAGGATAGGGCACCACGGGGAATGGCGGGATGGAGAACATATGAGTCAAGGGCATAGGCTTTGGTTCCAGTCACAGCTGTCTGCTTTCTAGCTGTGACCCGGGAAGTGACTTAATCCTACTGGGCCTCCCCGTGTCATCTGTGGAAGGCAGTTGATGACATTGACCTCCTAGGATTTTTGAAACTCCAGGGACTTTAAAAAAAAAAATTGCACATAATATACCTGCATATTACAGTAGGTTCTTAAAAGTTAGGAACCATAATTACTGTTATTTCCAAAATACAGGAGGCAATAATGAGATTTTCTACATAACCAGCCAATTTGGCTAAATAAGCTAAATAAGCTCTTCCTTTAGTTTACTCAACAAACATTAGCTGAGAACCTACTATGTTTCTGAGTAAGTTAGGCTCTGGGACAAGAGAGATAGATGACGCCCTTTCCCAGCCTTAGGGTTTCACAGGCTAGCAAGGGGAAAGCATTATATAAGCTCTTGAGAACAGTGGTGTGACAAGCATTACGGAGGAAAGTGCTGTGCGAGCAGTGAGGAAGGAGCAATTAATTAACTTGGCTGGAAGCAGCTTCGGCCTGAGTCAGGACGGAATTACTGGTCTGAGCAGTGCTGCCTGTTTCTGCTTGTGACTTGGACCACGTGATCAGGAATAAGGCGTGAGGAGTCCTTCTCGAGCCTTTAGGCTGAATAGATGACTATTAGAAAGCATTCCTGGCGGCTCACTTGCACTTTTGCAAGTTTGTGCACACACACACACACACACACGCACGCACGCACACACATCTACATTCCAACTCACTCACCCAAACATACACATACATACTCCAATTCATGTGCCCCCCCCCCCACACACAAACACTTCCTGACTTAATCCAGCACATACTTTCAACTTAATCACGCTCACACATTCCAATCGATATCCAGATGGTGGCATTCCACCTGCCTACTTCTCACTCAGTGCTGCTTAGAGAGAACCCCAGGGGCCACCTCTCCACCCCATCGTGGTCCCAGCACAGCACACAAGGCCCTTCGCCATCTTGCCTCTCTCTCGAACTCTCTAGCCCCACCCCCACGCCACTGTTACTCACATAGTGCCGACTATGCACAAGTCTTTGGGCCACGCACATTCTCTTTGAAATTTCTGCATCAGTGTGGCTCCCTAAACCCCCGCCCCCCCCGACTTTCTCCAGCCTCCAGGCCTTTGCCCATCCATCAGTTCCTTCTGACAGGTAAACACACCACCAACGTGACACGATTACCAGCTATCCCCTTCTCACCGTCATTGCCCTACAGAACTGACCCCAGGCCTCTGGGGTCCCACCCAAACTGCGGCAGGAGCTGCACCAGTGACAGTGCCCCTTCCTTCCACCAGCCCCATGCCCTCTGGCCTGTGATCTCTGTACCAGGCACTTCCATGTCCCTGGACCATGAGAAGTTCTCAGGAAATGCATGCAGAGTAAAGCCGTGTTTCTGCCCGGGTCCCAATTATGAAAATGGTTTGCAGCCTTTATCCCTCCCCATTCAAGCAGTTCTAGAAGGGAAGCTCTACATGGGTCTCCAACATTGATATTAGCTTTATCAACAACAATGACAATGTAATTAGCAAATGATAAATAAGTTTTGTACAATGCTCTGCACCACTCAGACTCAGACTTCTGGCTGAACTGTGTGTTCAAAACAGAAGGGACAAGGAGTACTCCATGAGCCTTTCGCCCAAGTAGAGTATTCATAGAAAGCATTCCTGACAGAGACAGAAAGTACAAAGATGGTAGCCAGGGGCTGGGCAGGGGGGGAAATGGAGAGCTCCTGCTTGATGGGTGTAGAGTTTCAGCTTTCCAAGATGAAAAGAACTATGGAGAAAGATGGCGGTAATGGATGCCTATCATGAATATAGTTGACCCTTGAACAACATGGCTTTGAACTGCATGGTTCACTTTTATATGGATGGGTTTCCAGAAAGACGGTATAATACTGTAAGTGTATTTTCTCTTCATGATTTTCTTAATAACATTTCCTCTTCTCTAGCTGACTTTATTGTAAACATACAGTATGGGATACATAGAACATAGAATATGCATAGAATATGTTAATTGACCCGTACGTTAGGGCTTCTGGTCAACAGAAGGCTATTAGTAGTTAAGATTTTGGGGAGTCAAAAGCTATACACAGATTTTTGACTGCACAAAGGGTCAATGTCCCTAGCCTTTGTATTGCTCAAGGGTCAACTATATATTTAATATAACTAAACTATATCCTTAAAAATGGTTAACACAAATTTTATAAGGATTTTGCCACAATTAAAAAAATTGAGGAGAAAGGGGAGATTTGTTGATGAAATAGTATGGCAAAGGGATAGTCCATTATCAATAAAAGACAAATGTCGCACTTTACCGTGTTAGTCAATTTCCTATGAAAGTGGGTCAGTCCTGCTCTGAATCGTTGAGCACATCCTATCAGACACATCCCTGTTGCTCCTTCATTCATTCTTCAGGATCTATTACTGAGCATCTAACATGTTCCAGGTTCCATGTTAAATGCTGGATACCCCATCACTGAATTAAGGGTCTATGAGTCACTGGGGCACGCTGAGTCCTGTTACAGGAACGGCCAGAACACAGCGACTGAGAATGTGAAGGGTCTCTGCAGGTGGGGGCCTGCAGAAGCAAGAAGAAGTGGGGATCCTGAGAAGATGACAGCCCAGACCAGAAGGATGAGTCACCTGGAGAAAGGTCAGGGGAAGTTGGGTGCTCCCTGCAAATAAAATAGTCTGAGAGAAAGTCCTAAGCAGGTAAGAGTTTGGCTAGTACAAACCAAAAAGAACCCCAAGTGGCCAGATTGGAGATGACCAGAGCTGGGGGGGAGAGCCCCACACCACACAAAGCTTCACAACTATGTGCTGTGGACTGGATTGTGCCACCCCCCCACACACCAAAAAAATGGGTAGGTTGAAGCCCTAACCTGTACTGTGACTGTGTCCAGAGACAGGGCTTGTAAAGAGGTAATTAAGGCTAAATGAGGTCATAAGGGTGGGGGCCAGATCCTATAAAATTAGCGTTCTTATAAGAAGAGAAACCAGAGAGCTCACTTGCTCTCTCTCTGTGCCACGTGAAGACGTGGAAAGAGGGAGACCAGCCATCTGCAGCCAGAAAGCCTACCCTCTCCAGAAGCCGAACCCTGTGGGACCTCAATCTTGGACCTTCTAGCTTTCCGAAATATGAGGAAGTAAATTTCAGTTGTGTAAGCCATGCGTCTACGCCATATTTGTTACAGCAGCCCGAGCTGACACATACACCATGGTAAGAGGTTTGAGTTTTATAGAAAGGAAATGGGCAAAAAAGTTTAAGCAAGGGAGTGATATCAACTAATTTATTTTTTACGGCCATTGCGTTTGTTGGCACTGGGGAGAAAGGTAGCAGAGAACACTCGAAGCGGGGGGAGCAAGAAGCTATATGGGTCGTGGTCACGAGGCGGGTCATGATGGCCGCCTGAGCTGGGACAGTGGCCCTGGCGAGGGTGGTTGCTGGACAGATCTGAGGTGTGTCTGGAGCGCAGGAGGCGCCTCGCCAATGGCTCAGGGGTGGAAGGAGGGACCGTTAGGGAGGACTGAGTGTTCTGCCTTGACTGACTGAGCGGATGTGTCACCATCGATCAAGTTTGGGAAGAAAAGTGCAAAGAGTTTGGAGGAAAAGTCAATTCAGTCTGGAACACCCCAAGCTTAAAATACCTATGAGTCATTCAAGAGGAAATATCAGGAGTTCTGATTGTTATCTGCATCTGGAGCTCAGGGGAGAGGTGGGGCTGGAGACAAATTTGAGAGACAGAAGCATGAAGGCAGCCTGTGAAGTCTGAGACCAGCGGAATCACACGGTGTATTCGGGTGATGCAGAAGAGAAAGACCGAGCGAGGCCCTTCCTACTCTACCCCACTGCCTCTTTGGCTCAGAGTTATCAATGGGGGCAGATAGGTAAATATGCAGAATATACAGGGTAAATGGGCACAGTATAGTCCCCTGGATAAAACCCCAGAGGTTGTCTTTTTTTCTTAGAGTGCTATAGAGGGAAAAATGAAGAAAGATCTGAATTATTGAGAATACTTGTAAAATGAATTCTAGTTCAATTAAGGTTTGCGGGTTGTTTTATTTCTTTTTTAGGTAAAGCAATGCCCCCTCCCTTTCTCTCTCTCTCTCTCTGATAATGATAGATGAGAGACAGATAAATAGATAACCTGCTGCCCATACATTAATAAAAATACAAACTCCATGAATTTAATATGCCTCATATTTTCATCTTTAATATGTCACAAGAGAGACAAAAAGCCAGAGTTGCCCTAACATTAGTTCTTTACTCTCCGAAGATTCACGAAGCATTGGTGTCACCTTTAAATCTTCCAGTCAAGAGACACTGTTTCTAGATGACTCAAAGGAGGTCTTCAGTGCATTGGACCCGGGACTCTCTCTAGGACATGAAGTCACGCAGTCTATGAGGAATGTAGGCAGCGTAACACCCCCACAGCCTTCCTGGCTCCCAAAGGTGCCCTCTGAGAGGCTCCTTCCCTGTACAAACTTTTTAATGAGGTATTAATTTTCTTTAAAAGGTAGGATAGGGGAAAGAATCTGGAAGTATATTTGAGTTGATTATAATATCTACAAAATTAACATCTTTGTATCTAATTACAGAACTAAAATGGACAATTAGAGCCCATAATTAAAGGATGCACATAACAATGAAATTACAGTGCACAATGAGTCGGGAAAAATCCTAATTATACTCTGGGAACCTGAAATCCCTGGCACTGCCTCGTGCTGCTATTTTCGTCACAGAAACCGTCTACATGAGCTCGTCTCAGAGGTTTTCGGTGTCTCTAAGTGGATCTCATCCACAGGGACGGAGGGTCCCTGTGCTTCTGGGCACCTTCCCCAGTGCCCCCTTATCAGAAAGACTGGTACACTGGAAAATAGATCTCTCTCGTGATTAGGGTGATGGGAAGCTGTTCTCTGGACAGTTCTGAAAAATTACTCTTTCACCGTCATGCAACAGGGAGGGATTTGCCTAAGGAAGTCTTTTTAATTTGGAAGCATCATCGGAGCATTGAGTCAGTTAAGAAACATGAAGAGAGCATATGTGAGTCTATATGTACATATGTGTATGTATATATAGTTTAGTATATTATGCATATGTGTGTATCTATATGTGTGTATAGTTTAGTGCATACACACACACACACACACACAGACATTAATAGTTTTTAGGGGAATTGAAGAAAGACAAATACGTCTTGTATCACGCACTCCATGTAGGTCCGGCCAGTTGTGCGTGGACTACCTGGCAAACCACGATTCAGGAATGTAACAGACAACGAGAGTCAGAAAAGCAAAGTCAAGGTACAAGAGAGGAAACACGGCGGAACCAGAGGCCGGAGGGTCTACCCAGATGCAACGCTGATACAGTGTTGGGGACCTCTACGAGTGCGCTCAGGCCTGGACTCACAGAAGCCGCGTCACAACCACATGCGATGGGCCCGACTCTTCGGCAGATGATGTAGCTACAGCCCAGGGTGGGTAATCCCTCGCCCTAACCGGCAGAATCGGGGTGAGAACCCTGGCACCCGGCTGCAGCGCCCAGCACTGACTCGCTGACGGCTTCTGAGCAGCAAAGCGACCCCACAAGGTCTACAGGGGCAAGTGCTCTGGAAACTCTGGAAAGGGTGGGCTGACACGGAGGGAAAACTGCAGTTGAGAGGTTGTCGGGTGGGAAATTGGTCCAGACTGACGGGGCACTGGGACCGGCAAACAAACAGAGGGAAGAGACATAAGGGAACCCAGAGGGTGGGGCCATGGGACCAGCAGGTGTGATGGGGAACGTAGGTCAAAGATGACTAAGTTTTTGACCTAAATGCAGGAAAAAAGAAAAGAAAGAATTGTCATAAAATTATCAGAGACAGGAAAGGGAAGGCAGAATATAATGGAAGTGTGAAATTCTTACACAGATGCTACGCTTTTGAAACACCTGGGGGCTCTCCAGGAGGAGGTGTCCATCAGTCAAATGGAGATTCGAGACAAGAGCTTGGACAAAAGGTCAGGCTAGAGAGACTCCTGGGAGAGAGATCTCTGAAGAGGGGAGACCAAGCCAGGGGGCCGCCTGAGACAGCCAAGAGTGGGGACTCACAGGAGAGGAAAAGAGGGTCAGAAAAAAAGGCATGACTCTAAGCAGGAAAGACGTTAATAATCAATCCTCGGCTACCAGAGACTCCCCACCCCTAACCTACACCAACCCCCTGCTTCTGCGTCCGCAACCCACCCCCTTGGGAAATGATAACCTTCAGTAAGGACTGAAGACATGACTGTTCTTCCAGCTGTGGACGGGGTAAACCATGGGGAGGAAAGGCCAGCCCCGGAACACAGTGACACCGGAGGGCATGGCGTGTGACCGGTGGTGACCACATTGGCCGTGAGCAGGGCGGAACGTGCAGAATTGTCCCATCAGTATGTTATACACCTGAAACTCACATAGCCTCCCGTGTGGGCTATTCATCGGTTAAAAAAACCAACCAAGATCTGATTATTGCTCTTTGAAATTATTGCTCTTTTAATAAGCCTCCTGCTTAGCCTGGCCCTAAATTATGTCCTGGGTAACGAGGGACCGGACAGGGGACGGGCGGGACTGCACTGGTGAGAAGTCAGTAGGAGGAACTCCTTCGCGGCCCAGCTCTGTTTCTCCCGCGCCCCAGCGCCCCCCCCTTCCCCCAGACCACCGGCCGCAGTCTCTCGGGGCGGCCCCCACAAGACGCCTTCCCATGTCGGGGAGCGCAGGCCAGGCCACAGCCACTTTCCCCCAGCCGACCACACCCCTAATTTACTGTGAGCCTCCTGGCCCACGAAGGAAAGATCCGATCCAGCATCCCAACCACCATAACAAGCACAGGATGTTTACCAAGGCCAAAGGGAGAAAGCATCACCCCAGCCTCTGGTCCCACAGAACTTGTACCAGAGTCAAATCTGAAATGAAAGTTCTGGCTCCTCAGCTAACACAACCACTTGCTTCTGACAAATCAGAGAGAGCCCCTTGCCCTTTCAGACGGCGCGAGCCTTTGAGCATCACCAGCCGACAGATGCAGCTCAGGGTTTGCTGCTGAGCTGAATTCAATCAATATCATCAGAAGTGTTGGGGCCGATGTTAGCTTCACGGTCAATGCCTGGGCGGAAACTAGCGAGGAGGCGGTTCCTTTAATCGTGGGGGCTGTAGGCTTTGATCTGTCAGCTTGGCGAGGCTCTAGTCCCCACCATCAAGCACTAATCTAGGTGTTCCTGGGAAGATGTTTTGTAGGTATGACTACGACACATAATCAGATTGTCCTGGATAATCTGGACGGAACCGATTCGATCCACTGAAAGCCCACAAAAGCAAGCTGAGACTCCCCTGCCGAAGAAGTTCCACTGGGGACAGAAGATTCGGCCAGTCCCCAGGACCCCCAGTCTGCCCTCCCTGGTGGCCCTGAGGGCTGGGGACTTGCCGACGCAGCCCCCGTGGTCGCCTATGACCCTCGTGATCCCCTCCCGACCTGCATCTCCTGCTGGTTCTGCTTCTCTGGTTGGACCCTGAACACAACGCAGGGCGGCCCCTGAAAGGAGGCATCCAGTCAGTAACTACTGAGCGTTTGCTGTTCTAGACCGTGGAGATGGAAGAGAGCAGAACAAAGACAAGTGTGGGGCTACCACCCCCGCTGTGACACGAGTGCCAGACCTCCGGCCTTGCCAGCGGCTCTTCCCACAGCATCTGACATCCCGTCTTTAGGGACACAGAGACCCAGAGACACACACAGGGAGGAAGACTCCGGGACAACAGAAGCAGGGGTTGGAGTGACCGCAGGAGCCCCCAGAGGGATAAGAGGCAAGGAAGGATGCTTCCCCAGAAACTTATAAGGGAGCCTGACCCTGCCAGCATCGTGATTGGGGCCTGCTCGTCTCCAGAACGGTGAGGCGATAGATTTCTCATCTTGAGCCACACAGTTTGTGGGAATTTGTCAAGGCGATCCTAGGAAAGTAATAAAAATATCAAATCCACTCATTCTTTTCTCTTCAGATGTGTTTGCCCCCCAAATCACAGACTGATACAAGGTCTGATGTGTCATCTAACGTTCTCATGTTAGACTTGGCCTGGGTTTCCGCAGGTCAGAGACTTGGCATGGAGCACCCCCTTGCAGCTCTACGCTCACTTCCGGTGGCTTTCCAACAAAACGGTTTTTTACCGACGGGCCACCAGCCCATGGGGTATAGTTTGCCAAGTTGACTATTTTAATATTGTATTAGAGTTTTAGTCATCCTTTTTTTTTTAAGATTTTATTTATTTATTTGAGAGAGCGTTCTCAAGCAGGGGGGAGGGGCAGGGGGAGAGGGGGAAGCAGATTCCCTGCTGAGCAGGGAGCCCGACGCGACGCGGGGCTCCATCCCAGGACCCTGGGATCATGACCTGAGCTGACGGCAGACGCTTAACCAACCGAGCCGCCCAGCCCCCTCCGCCCCAGAGTTTTATTCGTCTTGATCACCGGATCTTGGGCGTCACTTTACAGTTTCACCGGAGGCGTATGCCTCCCTGTCTCAGCCCAGGCCCAGCCAGGTTCCCCTCAGAGTTTTCGCGCTCTTTTCATGAGTCTGCATTTTCCCAGGCTGAATCGTTCTCCTTCTGGCCAGGGCCTCTCCGATGCCTGTGCGATAGTTCTCGGTCCCTACCAGACACCTGCAGGCCCCTCCCGGACGCTGCCCTGTGATGGGCGGGGGGGTCAGGGTCACTGTTGGGATGGCTGGGGTGTCCTTTGTAATTCTCCCGCCACACTGACGCCGCCTGAGCCAGCCTCCGCCGTTGGAAGAGGTGGCAGCTGGATGGAAACGACTCGCCTTTTGGCGGTCCCTCCCTGGCCCCTGGTGCATTTCTTCCCCACAACAGCTTTTAAATGTGTTTGGCCTTGAGTTTTTGTAGATTTTTTTTTCTTCTTCTGGGGTTTTTCTAAATATAATAACTGCTCATGAGCCACTTTTTGGGAGGGGGGGGTTATTCGTTTGTTTTAGAGAGAGCGCGCACAAGCGGGAGGGGCAGAGGGAGAGGGAGAGAGAATCTCCAGCAGACGCCCTCCTCAGCACAGAGCCCATCACAGGGCTCCACCCAGGGCTCAATGGGGGGCTCGATGCCATGACCCCAAGATCAGAAACTGAGCCGAAACCGAGAGTCAGAGATTTAACCGACTGTGCCCCGCAGGCGCCCCTCGGTCCGGTGTCTTATTTAAGCGCCCTACCGCGCTTGGCTACTGTGCTAAGGGGGGCTCGGCACTAGAATTCAAGCATCGGCGAACCTCCGCAACGGTGCCGCTGGATCTCCGTTTGGATCTCCGGCAAAGCACTTGTTCCCTCGCACCCTCTGTTTCTTCAGCTGTAAAATGGGCTAACAATATCCGTCCTTCCTTCTCATGGTGGTTATGAGTCGGGAGGATGGTAAATGTGAGGTGCCTGGTGTGGCTACAGTAAGAGCTGTGCGAAAGCTTACAAATGCGAATGCATAAGTGGGTGCTGTCTGTAATCGGAAAACCCTGGAACGGTGGGACTGGGGGTGAATCACGGCATATGCCAACGATGGATAATTCTGCAATCATTCAAAAAATAATCGACTCAGAGATGGTAGTTAGGTGGGTAGATAGATAATTGATGGACAGATAGATGTGACATTCTTAAATGCTGGGGTTATGGGTGATGTTCACTCAGTGATTTTCAGGTTTTTTAATTTTATGAATGTTTAAGGAAAATGGTGTTACATAAATTCCCACTCTTCAACTGCAACCCTGTGCCAGATGATTTTATGTACACCCTCCTTAAGGTACACATTTTCAATCATTTGCCACTTCACACACACACACACTCGTAGTTTTTCAACAGCGTTGGGGCGGGGGGCGGGGGGGGGGATCTAATCCCACAGTGCCGAAGAAGCATGCCCGGGGTTAGAGAAACGCTAAGTCAGAGCAAGAACCCCCGGTCCACTCCACTCTCCACAGTCCACACTGGCCTGCTGCCATCACAGTATGTCTGTCCTTCCTGCTCTCATTCATTCAGTCCCCTAATACTAAGGCCTACCCTGCGTTTAGCACCATACTTGGTTCTAGAAAGAGCTGAAAAGACGAACAAGGCAAGATTTCTGCCCTTAAGCAGCTCACATTCTCTTGTGCTGTTAATAAGAAGCAGAAGGAGGGGCGTCTGGGGGGCTCAGTGGGTTAAAGCCTCTGCCTTCAGCTCAGGTCATGATCTCAGGGTCCTGGGATCGAGCCCCGCATCGGGTTCTCTGCTCATCGGGGAGCCTGCTTCCCCCTCTCTCTCTCTGCCTGCCTCTCTGCCTACTTGTGATCTCTCTGTCAAATAAATAAATAAAATCTTTAAAAAAAAAAAAAAGAAGAAGAAGAAGAAGAAGGAAACAGAACGCTCTATGTGCAGAGACAAAGTCAACAGCTGCGGACTGCCCAGCCTCCCTGGTTGCTCTCGGGAGGTTGAGTCAGAAGATGACCCTGAGCCCCTTCTTCTTGAGTGGAACGTGGCAAAGATGCCCTCCACACTTTGGTGCGTCTCAGTTTGCCTAACCCGCCTCTTCATTTTGTCCGACGTGGGTGGATGGGGTAGTGGAGAGAAAGGAGGGGAGTAAGGTATTTGCAGAAATCAGAAGGAAGAGAGGGGCTGTGGCCACGGTGGGGGCCACACAGAGATGGAAGGTCAAACCAATGGTTGGCAGAAGGGGGGGCTGTAACGTTCACATTCATATGCTGGCCAAAAAAGAAAAAAATTCCTCTGACTCAAGATAAACACAGACTTGCTATGGGCCCTTGTGTGCTTTTTCTTAGGATTTGGGGGAATACTGTCAACCGTCTAACTGCCCTTCTCCCCTGAAATCTGTGGGGATCACAGGCTGGGCTCTGTCTGGACCAGAAACAAAGGGTTTAGGGAAGTGTGCACCTTCCTCTCAAAAGTTGACGTAATTTGGGTTTTTTCCCCCCGGAGCTGAATTTGTATTCAAGTGGGGGTATTCTGTTAGACCCTTGGTATGAGTCACGGTTTTGTCAAGAGGCAGTAGCACGAGTGCCCAAAGGACTGACACACGCAGTCACTGGTCACTGGAGCCTCGAGGGACACGCCATGAAGGAAGAGGAACAGGAGCTAGGGAGCTCAGACTTGGACAGGTGGAGAGGTGGGGGGGACACTTAAGGCCGCAGGTACCTGAGGGGCAAGGGATGGATGAATAAACATAGCTGGGACACTGAAGGGACACGGCTCCCCTGGCTTTGCAGCTGCAAGGACGCTTGGCCGCCATCTTTACCTCCCACATGTCATACGTGTGCCGCTTGAGAACCAGAGAGGTGACAGGGCTGCCGAGACCACATAGCACGACCCATCATCCCCTGGACGCACTCCCTGAACGTGCTGTCCCCGGAAACAGCAGTCATTCAGAAATGGGAAGCTGGGGACACATACAAGATAAAGCAAGTCTGAGGCGGGGTGGGGCGATCTGATTTGAGGAGAAAATACATGGAGGGAACTGATGGAATGTGAAGGTGGAGAGATTGGTCGGGATTTGCTTCTGAAAGGCGTTAAATACGAGACACGCGGGTTTGGGTCCTTTTTCCATGTAGAAGATGCAGAACTACTACGTGTGTCCGACCAGAGCTCAGATGGTACACTCGCCGTTTTTTGTCCCCAGGGACACGTGAGGACATCTGACTGGGAGAGAGGAAAGACCTTCAGAGCTCCAGGGAAGGAAAAACGCTCACCGAGATTTCTCATATTTTCTCTCTGAAAACTACAAATACTCCTTTATAATAGCATTCCCTTTTTTACAAAAAAATTACAGAACATCTTTTATTTCTTTACTAATATAAAAGCCATCCACGCCCATTTATGAATTTCCAATGTGATGAACCAAAATGGCTCCCACAGTCTCCTGGGAAGACTGGGTTTAAAATCAAACCCAGTCAATATTCTGATGTCATGACTTTTCATCAGAGTTTTTGTTCTTTGGAGTTTACATAATTATTAAATACCTCTATATAACTATATAACTTTATAACTTATTTTTTTAAGATTTTATTTACTTATTTGACAGAGAGAGAGAGAGCGAGAGACGGCACGAGCAGGGGGAGGGGTAGAGGGAGAGGGAGAAGCCAACTCCCCACTGAACAAGGAGCTGGATGCGGGGCTCCATCCCAGGACCCCAAGATCATGACCTGAGCCGAAGGCATATCAGAGCCATCCAGAAGCCCCATAACTTTATAACTTCTAATTTCACTTAATATAAAACCATAAATACCTTCTTATGTCATTGAAGATTCTCAAAACCATCATTTTAAAGTCATATGATCTGTACACTTAACCACACCCTCTGGGCAGGCCGTTCAGGTCTTTCCTTTTCCTCCCTAAATGCTATATTGTTGTGTGTAATGTTTGTCCCCTTCGGAGTTCTTCTTGGGAGTAAACTCGTAAAAGTGAAATTCCTATATTAAATAGTATGGAGGCTTCTTAAGGTCATTCACACACCTCTTGAGATTGATTCACAATTCAGGGGTGGGGAGGTTCTTATATATATAACATATAACTCTAAAAACTAGAATTCTTATTGAATGAAAGCAGTTTGGATGGCTTTTCTTTAACTGCAAAAATATTTCATATTTGAAGAAGAAAAAATTCCCCATAAAATTAGACTGTGGCAGGGGGAGGTGGGGACACAACTTCCACGAAATTTAATGCCCACATACCCTGGACCACATGGGCTTTCTCCGGTCTTCTGATCGACGCTCCCCCCTCCCTTTCCTCACTACCTACCCCACCCCGTCTTCTCCCAGCCTCTCGGATCCTGGGATGTTTTCTGTTCTGTGTTTTAATTAGGGGAATGATTCGATCTTGCATTTCCTAGTAAAGGACCCAAGTCCGCACACAGACTCCTGCACCCTTGCCCAGGGCTTTGGAAAAGTACAGTTTGCTACGAAAAGATTAATGGTGCTTTCCTGATCTTCACGGCCTGTGTGTTTCTCATTATCTTCCCTTGGATGCAGCCGTCGGCTTTTGTTCCAAAGCCACACAAGGCTGGTCCCTGCTCCTCCCAGAGGGAGGAGGCTTCTCTAGAGCTGATGCCGTGGAGTGGGCAAAGCCACCAGGCTCTGGCACAAGCGAAACCCCCTCCTCTCTCTTCCTCTCGGCACAGCTCTGCTCCGACTCCCTCACGCCCCCGCTGCCCCCGTGCTGGCCTCCTGACGAGCTCCCCCACGTCTCCTCCTTCCCCTTACGGTCCTCCTCGGATACTGCAGCAAAACCAGGCCTTCCTGGAGCAGAATCCCTATCATCTTACAGCCCTGCTCAAGTCTCCGCAGCAGATCTCTGTTAGTTACATGGGAAGTCCGGTATTTTGGAATGGATCAACAAACACGTACCATGGGTTTTTTCACGAGGCCACATTAAACACCGCAGGGGCTCTACCATGAGCTGTGTCTAGTCCGGGGAGCTAACACAGACGCGTGAGAAGTCCCAGGGCTCCGGCCCCCACCTCCTTCCAGTTCTCCAGTCCTGCATGTTCGACAGGCAGATCTCACGCTCGACATGTTTCAAACTGGATTTGTTCTCTTCTCCCCAAATCTATGCTCTTTGCATAATGGTTCTACTACCCAGGCTCTCAAGACAAGAGAGATCCATGTCAGGAATATGGGGAGATTTTTTTAAATCTTTTTTTTTAAAGATTTTATTTGAGAGAGAGAGAGAGAGAGAGAGAGAGAGCGTGCACGAGTGAGCACAAGCAGGGGGGAGGGGCAGAAGCAGAGGAAGAAGCACACTTCCCACTGAGCGGGGAGCCTGATGCAGGACTCGATCCCAGGACCCTGGAATCATGACCTGAGCCGAGGGCAGATGCTTCACCGACTGAGGCCCCCAGGAGCCCAGGAATATGGGGCGATTTGGGGGCAGGACTTGTAGTGTCCATCAAAATCTCCGTATCTATTTATTCACTTCCTTAGTTGTGCTTAAGAACATAAAGGGGTACAGAAACAAATAAGACGTTCCCCCACCGTTGTGAGCATAGAACGCAGTGGGGGAGACAAAGAGCTTCCTGTGCACCACCAACCCGTCCACCCAAACTGTGCCCCCCGAGCCTGGGTCTCCAGGGCCACCCCCAGCTCCACCATTCCATTCAGGAAAAGTGGACTAGGAGATCCCCACGTATTTTCATGACTCTCCTGTACTTGTCTTCTACCGAATCCCAGCTGATCCAGATATTACAACGACCACAGTACCCATGTGTACCAAGAACTACGGGTAAGAAGACGTTAACGGAGGTCCCCGCCATCGATGACTTTACAACCCGGGGAGCGAGACTGACACCTGGGCAGATCATCGCCACATAACATGATGGGTGGCCGGACCTTGCAGGCGTTGTGGCCAACGCCACAAGAAGGGATCGTCCAGCCCCAGTGCAGGTTTGGGGAGTGGCAAGGAAAGTGGGGTGAGGACGAGGGAAACCTGCCAACTGGAATGTGAGTGAGAAGCAGTCGGTTCACAGTAGGGAACTAGAATTTGAACCCAGGCCCATCTGGCTCTCCAGCCCATGTTGATCCCACCGTCTTGTTAGCTGGTAGGCTTTCAGTGGATATTCACTGAATGAAAGAAGAGATGAATGAATGAACAAATGAATGAATGAATACATTATACTTCTTCCAACGAGAGAATGGCTGTAATGTCAGCCCTAATAGTAACTTTGGCTTTAACACCCCCACGTTCCGACCAGCTGAGCTAATCAGCTGATGCACTTCAGGGAATTCCTGCAAAGGGACAGAGCACCCCCTCTCAGCAAAGGAGGCGCTAATTCACTCCTACAACCTCTCGGAACTGGTTTGAGCTAAGATAGTCTGAGATTGAGGAGGGGACTCCCTACTTTCATCCATTCCACCTCCGCAGAAAAGCCCTGCTGGCATCCTGGGTTATGCAGACAAGGGGAAAAGAAACTGGGTGAGCCTAAAGCTCCTAGAGCTATAGCCAAGAAGCCCACAGAAGCCCACACTAAACCACACTGGCCCCAGGACTGTCTGGACAAGGAAAAAAGATCCCAATTCTCCTACACCCACCTCCTCTGAAATTTGGTTCTGGCGGGAGGAGAGCCAGGATTTCTAGGACTTAAAGATCAGAGCAGGGGGCCCACATCCTCGAGTCATTCCATGGATGGCCTCTCTCCGCCCACCCCCCGTGCTCCACTGGGTTTGCAGAGCAGATGCCTTCCGCCAGCAGCCCCCCTTCCGCGCTTCCTGCTCTTCGGCCCAAGCCTCTGCCTCCTGTCTCTGGAGGCTTGGCATACACACGCAGCAAACTTGGAGCTGGAGCGTGCCATCATTTCACAATTCAAAAACCCCAAATAAGAGACAGGTGGTGGGATTCTCCCAGGGAATTAAAAGAAGGACTTCAAGCCCACACTGCCTGAGCCTGGCTGCCCAGGGAACAGCCCAGAGGTGGGGCTGGGCTGAGGCTACTGTTTCAGGAGGTCCTATCCGACCCTCTCCAGGCTGTTTGATTCCTCGGTCCCAAACATGTCGACTCAGAATGTCCTCTCGGCTCCTCCCAATTCTTGAGGAAAGTCAAGCTTACTTTGAACAATTAATGGAATCAATTTGTGGAGGAAGGAGTCAGCTCGATAAAATTACGATCATTTCTTCAAGGAGGTTCTTATGAATGGGGCCTCGGAAAGTCACAGACTCCCTGGTGCCATTATCTGGGTTGATTTGGGGCTCAAGATACTTCATTGCCCACCTGGGAATTATGTTTTATGATTCTGCCTCTCCATGATGGATTAAGATGGGCTTGCAAATTTTGCTGCTGGGGCAAAGGATTATAGCTATTTCCTTTAGCTCAAAGAAATATTTTGGGTTCATTGCATAAGCCAGCACCAGCAAACTTTTTTCCTGTAAAGGCCCAGAGAGTCAATATTTTAGATTTTGTGGGCCAAAAGGTCTCTGTCATAACTATTCAACTTGGGCCGTGTAGCACAAAAGAAGCCATAGGCAATGTGTAAATAAATGAGCAGAGTTGGGTGCTAATAAAACTTTATTGACAAAAACAAGCAGCAGGCTGGATTTGGACCACAGGCTACAGTCTGTGAACCCCTGGCATAAAGGAGTGTCAGTATGAAGAGGAAATGATATTCACTGACACCCTTAGAAAGAACGATGCTGCTTTGGTCCAAGAAATCTTGGAGGTCTCCGGGTTCTACTGTTATCTAAGTAATGTCAAATAATATCAGAAACTGCATTTTTAACATGATCCCCAGGTGGTTTGTACCCATCACATCTGAAGACCAATGTGTCTCAAACACCAGTCAAATTACGGACTCTGAGGCATGAGGCCTGAGACTCTATTTCCAGCAAGCTCCTGGGTGACATGGACGCTGTCAGGGGATGAGGCTTCGATTAGCGGGATCTGTTATGGAACATTCTCCACAAAACCCAGTTCTGGGGTGAAACATGGGAGCAGGTGGGTCCCAGAAGCCCAACCCCACTGCTCCCCCGTTTCTCTACCCCCAAAGAGAGAACACATGTGTCATCCATCACAGGAGGAGGAACCTGGGACTCCACACCCCCAGGAAGCAGAAACTTTGGGTGGGCTTAAGGGTAGAAGGAAATTCAGTGAATGTCGCCAGTGAGGAAACTTAACATCGTTCCTGCAGCCCAGTCTCAAGCTAAGATAATTAATATAATATGAGAAATTAGAAGGCAATGAGCATTGAAACAATGGAGACAAGGTTCTCGCTAGCAGCCCTAGGTTGGGTGACGTGGTCTGTGACTGGTCCCTAAATTCAGATGTCACGGCCCAGCCAGCGCTCAGAGCTCTTCCCCAGTTTGGCAGCCACCTTCCTTCCTGGCTCTCTCTTCCGCCCCTCCTCAACCCGCTGCTCCCCGTAGATTGTCATTTGCTCCCTCCCCTCGACCCCTGACCCCCGCATCCAGTGCAGCCCTTGGTCACTGGTCACTCCGTGGCCTTGCTGCTGAGGTCAGCCCCACGGAGAATGACCGACCCCTGTCTCGCCCCCCTCCGCATACTGTACCGCTGCCCGGCCCCCCACCCCCTCCACGGTCGAGGACCACTCAGCCACACGTGCTGTCCCCTCCTGGGCGCCTCCTTTTCCCCTACCCCCCTGCATTGAGTGTGGTTCTCTTTTTTGTTCCTTCCCAAGCTGCTCTTGGGTCCCACGGTTCCTTGCATTTCACCACAGTCCATTCGCGGCTCATGCTTTTCAGAATGTTGTTGGAGCCCAGTTCATCGAGAAACGTCTAAGCCAGCCTCTGGCCCGGCCTCTGACCTCCCTTCCCCTAGGCAGGCGTGGCTCCTTGGTTTCTGACCAGTGTCTCCTCTCCTGCGCGGAACACTAGCCATGGCTCTCCGATTAGTAGACTCGGACCCTGATCTTACCTTTTCTAAGATAATCCCGGCACCCCCATGTTCCAAAGTCTCAGACCGCAAGGCTTACGCAGCCACGGGGTCTCAGCGTCTCGTCCATCTCCACCGAAACGCACTCTGTCTGTTTGGCCCCATGTGTTCCGGTCACAGCTCCAAACGCCCCCTACCCCCACCTCCAACACCCCAGGCTGCGCTGTCCCCGAGACACCTTGTCCTCCAGGTCGCATGAAAGCAGGACCTCCCATCCGAGACGCTCCTGCGACACAGACCAGGCCCGGGCCCCTCGCAATGGGAAAAAGACAGCTTCTAGCTCATGAAGGAAAATCAAGCTCCAGTTGGAAATACAAACTTTTCCTTTAAAGGAGAAGCTAACGTTGGCAGCCCTGCTCTTCTGAGCTCCTCTCCAGCGCCGCTGGGAGAGCCATTTTGGGAGAGAGAGGGAAAGGAAGACAGTGTGAATGACAAGTGGGCCGGAGACAGAGAGAGAAGAGCTGAGAGGAAGGAGGCACGGAGAGAGGGGCGGGTGGGAGGCCGAGCAAGAGCAGGAAGACCCCCGGGAGAAGAAGCAGAGGGAGGGGAGAGGCGAGGACAAAGGGGGAGAAAAAGGCAGGGAAGACAGGCCCACGGCTTTGCCGGCTCGTCCTGTGGCAAGCCTGACGATGTCCCCAGGGAGCGCTACCTCCCGGAGGGGACAGGCTCTCCCCTGAGTGAAGTCTACACCAGAGGTTGGGGGGCGGCAGGGGGCGAACCAACAACCAAACAGGACCGGAGGTGCCTCTCCCCAAAGGCTGTTGGGGACCTGTGCTCTCAGTATTGTGAGTGATGCCACAGCTCTGAGAAGCAGGTGACCTGACTTTCGGATTAGCCACGTGTGCCAGAGTGTCTATTAATAACACCCCTCGCCCTCACAAGTGTTCCCATTTAGATGCTAAATAACTTGGTCCTCCTATTAATAGGAGACACAGGAAACGGAGACTCGAGTCTCCGAACAGAAGGAAATACTTAGTGCCATCATTCTCAGAAGAGGAGGAGGCCTGGTCTGGCGACCAGAAGAGTCCAGAAGGCGTCTTCCCGGGGGAGCAGAGGTGCCGGGGGAGCTCCCAGTGTTAGGCGACAGTGGAGGTGGGGAGGGGCGGCCCGACGAGGCGTCACAAGACAGGGCTATGCACAGCATGCGCCAGGGATGCTAGAATGTTAATTTCTGGAAATAGTCACTTAGGATTGGGTGGCAGGGGAAGAGGAGTCCACAGGGACAATTTCTGGAAAATGAAGCAGTAGGAGCCACAGAGATAAATCACGTTGGAGGAATCTCGTGTAATAGAGAAAATCTGCAATAGCTTCTGGTTAGTGGTTAAATGTAGCTCTGAATTATTCACTCGGAACGGCATGCCACGAAGGGCTTGGTTAAGACCTCTTAGCTCTCCTGCATCAAGAGTCTCTCAGAAGTCTACTGGAAGGAAGGGAAGAAGGGAGGAAGGAGGGAAATAAATTACGTTCAAGGCAAGCTGGGGGAAGAAAGGGACCCAGGATGGTTTATCACCATAAGGAGGTGAAGGAGAAATGGAGAGGAGGTTTATTCCTTAGATGATAAATGGAAGGAGTGTATAATCCAGCGAGCATCCTGACAGTGAGAAGAAATCTCTGGGAGGATGAGAGGAAATTCTGCTCTTCCCTCCCAAGGACTCGGGGGCCCACGTTCCTCGCTCAGTCGCCCATTCCTGCAGCAAGTTCGACGAAGCCGGCAGGGACGTTAGTCCCATCAAGTCGGCGGGCTCCCCCCAGGCACCTCGTGGGCGCCAGACCCTGCGCTGGATGCCGGGGCTGTGGGCGTGAAGGAGACGTAGTTTCTGCCTTCGGCGAGCTCCAGGCGGACTCGGGGAATGACTACAGTTCTAGACTCACTAGCGGGACCCAAGTCTGCTAGAGGATGAACTGAGAAGTCCCCTCGAGACCAAAATGCACCCAGACCAGAGCACCTTGACACGGGCGAACCTTCCTAGCTACCCCTCGGAGGCGCGAGATGCACCACGCTCCCCTTCCCGCCCGGAGGCCCAGGACTAAGCGAGGCATTTATCTGCAGTGTGTACCCAGGGCTAGGTTCTCCTGTACGTGTAAGTCCTGCAAACCTTATTGCGGCACTCTGCTTCAGTGACCCTGGTTGCAGCAGTTCTGCGAATTATTATTCTTCTCTAAGCCACCTCAAATTATTGCTGGAAGAAAGCAACTTATAAAAAATACATAAATGAATGAAATCGGGGGAGATCCAGATCGATGTGGACACCCCGAGATTCCACTGGGCTTTGTAGGGACAGGGAAGGCCGAGATACCCTGGGCCACTCAGAGTCAGGGAGGACGCCCTGAGCCAGGACACCCCAGGATCGGCCTCTAACCAGGCACAGTAAGTGCGAGCTGACATTCAACATAGCTTTCCCCTACAACCAAACACATGATCTCCTCTGACACCAGCTCTCAGCATATAACCCTCGTGCTCGACGGTCTCTGTGACACCAGCCAGGTAAGTGAGGGGCTTCGGGGCACCTGTCCTGCCGTCGCCCGCCCCCCACGGCTCGTGGGGTGGCAGCTTCAGCGACTGGCCCTACTTACATCCATGGGTGCAGAACATTCTCCGAGAACAGGATCCTCCACGGCAGCTGGCTTCTGCGTCTCTTCAACTGTCACAGCGTCTTTGCTGCAAGCCACAAGCCTTGGAACTTTCTAGAACATGGAACTCCAGACCACTTGTAGATATCCCTTTATGGACGAGGAAGAAAGAGAAAGCAGTATCGCGTTACAAATGTTCGCTTCGTTCACATGTGTTTCCTACTTAACATTGGGGCACGTGACTAACAGAAACCACCCCCCCAAATGCCCCCCCCAGGGCACCGAAGGGATCTCCAAGACATTTTGTTTCTGAGGGTTCTTACACCTATTGATATTTATCAATTTAGAAACTAAAAGAGAATTTTACGTTTAGCATTTATTTAAAATAATTATTAAATTTTATTATTCAAGTTTAATTTCTTACCCCTTATTATTAAATTATCACGATGATTACATGTTAGCATAACTGATTATCTTTTTAATAAAAATAGCTATTTTCAAAAAATACTTAATGAGAAGAGTGGCATTATTTTACATTTTGAAGAATCCTTTTGATACCTGGCTTAATCGAACACAGATTCTTATATCTACTTCTGAATTCAATCTGCTGCAATATCACATATCACTTAACCTCTCGAAAACTCCACCATGTAATCGTGGGAGATTGAGAGTAAAAAAAAAAAAAAAGAAAAAGAAAAGAAATATTTTAGGATTATCGTGAAAATGGTCTCGTTCTTGTCAATCCCGAGAGGGTCTCCCGAGCTCCTGGGGTTGCCCTGGCCCTGGACCCACCACGCCGTGCAATCAAAGTAGGTCTCACGTCCCCCTCTATCACGGCCTTTCTTCGACACCACTAGTTGTCAGTTACCTGAGCACTCTTCTAGAACTTTCTACACATGAATGAAGATATAGGGATGTAGAGTTTTTATCCATTTTTAACAATCGTGTATGAGCGCTCTATACACGTCACCTCAGGTTTTCTGTCACATGTGTTGGGGGGCCTTGAATTTCAGCGTATGATTACATCATATCAGCGGGTCTCTCGTCCTCCGCTAAACAGCTGTAACAACACCCAGCTCCGCACAGTACTGAGTACACAGTACTGAGTACACAGTACTTAGGTGGGTTACACAACAGCCACTGTGACTTGCCACTTTCTTCAGTGAGGGACACAGAGCTTAATGGGAATAAAGGGGCCACACGGAGCAAGAACAGATGTCCCGTATTTGTACAGCTTTCTTCCAGCTTCCAGTTCCCTAGGAAGGCATGCAGCCCAAGTATTCAAAATTTGAGAAAATACCCAATTTTTTGCCATACGACTGGAGGCTCACCCAGTATTATACTTGGGGCTCACCTCACTGTGCCACAAAGACTTGTGTTAACAATCTGTGCCTATTTTTGTAGGAATGTTTACAAACATCGACCTGTCTGCAAACACACTCACTATCATCACATAATCGTGAGGCAAGGAGGCAGGATCAGAGTCCGCGCGTCCCCAGACGGTATTTCTGAAAACTATTTCCCTGTGGTACTAAGTTAACTGAGATTAACCCTCTTAGGTCACAACTTCCCTGACATGGAAACATAGAATACCCCTCAGCTGCAGGAAACTCTCGCTTCATAGGGATCATTTGGTCCAATTACACCACAGGCTTCAGATACTAAAGTTGGTGCAGACCAGTGAGGGCTCACTGCCTCTCTCTGAGACTTACTAGCTATATAATCTCACTCGTAAAATGGAAGTATCTCATGAAGTTATTAAGAATAATTGTAGGGGGATGCCTGGGTGGCTCAGTTGGTTAAGCGGCTGTCTTTGGCTCAGGTCATGATCCCAGGGTCCTGGGATCGAGTCCCACATCTGGCTCCTTGCTCGGCAGGGAGCCTTCTTCTCCCTCTCACTCTACCTGCTTTTGCTCTCTCTCTCTGACAAATAAATAAATAAAATCTTTAAAAAAAAAAAAAAGAATAATTGTAGGGGCGCCTGGGTGGCTCAGTGGGTTAAAGCCTCTGCCTTCGGCTCAGGTCATGATCTCAGGGTCCTGGGATTGAGCCCCGCATCAGGCTCTCTGCTCAGCATGGAGCCTGCTTCCCCCTCTCTCTGTGCCTCCCTCTCTGCCTACTTGTGATCTCTCTCTCTCTCTCTGTCAAATAAATAAAATCTTAGAAGAAGAAGAAGAAGAAGAGGAAGAAGAAGAAGAAGAAGAAGAAGAAGAAGAAGAAGAAGAAGAAGAAGAAGAAGAGGAAGGTGGTAATTATCTAGGGGCGCCTGGGTGGCTCACTCAGTTAAGCAACTGACTCTTGGTTTCGGCTCAGGTCATGATCTCAGGGCCATGAGATCGAGTCATTTCCTGTGTCCCTCCCCCACCAAGCCCCCCTCAGCTCCCCACTCAGGGCCCAGTTTGCTTGAGACTCTCTCTCCCTCTCCCCCCACCATTCACTCAGGCTCTCTCTCTCTCTCTCTCTCTCAAATAAATAAAATCTTAAAAAAAAAAAGACTAATTGTAATTACCTATAAGCTATGCCTACCACATAGTGGGTGCTCAGTGTTGGCAGGTGGTAGCCTCTTTCCTTTATTGTTCTATGAACAGAAATAACGTAGGAGACCGATCTTATGTCCCGGACTGGGCTGGTTCTTCAGGAGATCTACTCCCGAATGAGTCTTAGGAGTATAGCCAGCACCCGCGATGATTACAGGATGGATGTGCTATGACCTCCATTTACAGATGAGGAAACTACGGTTTGGGAAAGGCAGCACAGTGAACAAAGGCAGAGTCAGAATTCAGAACCAGGTCTATCCTACTCCAAAGCCCAGGCGTTGAATCATCATGTGATACTCCAGCTAGAAAGGAAACCAGCCCTGGGGGGAATGAAATAGCAAAGCCAGCGGCTTCCTAGGGATGGTCTCACAAGAGAGACAAGTTATCTTTAACTGTAAGTTAATGATTTTATTAACCCAATATTGTGACTGAAATCAAAATCAAAATTCTTCAGAAAATCATCCCTACACTAGACAGAAAAGTAAGAATGGCGGGACATCAAAGCCAAGATTTAATTAGTTTGGGATTTATGGATTATTTATTTTATTTAATTTGTGTTTAAATTTGCGTTTGATTAGATTGGTTATTAAGATGAATAGGTGGTTTCAATTTATAGATGATTATTCTGAATAATGGGTAAATAATGTAATATTAATTTGTCCAAAGGCGGTTCTAGCTCCTAGTGCATATCAGGTGCTGCAGATTAAGGAAGCATGTCCCTTGGCCTCCAAGAAGGTGTACAATGCGTATCATAAGTTATAGGGGATATAACCACATGCATATATGGGGTCGGGGGTAATAAGGTAGACAAAAATAAGGTGCTAACAGAAGGAGAAACACAGCCAGTGGGGTGCTTAGGGAAGGCCTGAAGGAGTGAGGAGGCATCACCTAGCTGCCCCTAGCTACCCCTTGAAGTATAAATAGGATTTTGTCAGCCTTGGAGGAGAAGGACGGCAGGTCCGGAGGGCTCCGGGCTTAACCTGGCATGGGGACGCTGCAGAGTGCCAAGGGGCAGAGGGACTCACCAGATCCTGCCCTAGAATAATGACATCAGGAAGGGAAAAGAAAGAAATGATAGTGCAGAGAGAACGGAGGCTTGACCAGTGACTGGCTACAGCAGGGAAGAAAGGAGGAGCCAAAGAAGCATGGGTTTCCAACCTGCACGTGACCAGGAACACGTCATTATTAACAAAACCTGGGAAAACCAGAAGAGGAACTGGTATGTAAGGGAAGACGGCGAGTTTGGTTCTGAACATCAAGAATTGGGTTCCTTACGGGGCTCCTGGGTGGCTCAGTCGGTTAAGCGTCCAACTCTTGATTTCGGCCCAGGTCATGATCTCAAGGTTGTGGGATAGAGCCCCACGTCGGGCTCTGTGCTGGGTGTGGAGTCTGCTTGGTATTCTCTCTCTCTCCCTCCCTCTACCCTTCCCCACCCCCCCGCCCCATAAAAAAAAAAAAAAAAAAGAATTGGTTTTCTGAAAATGGAAACAGGTAAACTCATGGAGCACAGAAGAGTCTGGCATTTGAGACAGAGTTCAGTGTTAGAGACACATATTTGAACATCAAATACATAAAAGCAGTAAGTGAAGTCTGAGGCAGATAAAATGATCCGAGAGAAGAAAAATGAAGACAAAACCTCCGGACCCATCTTCCTTGAGTGGGCAGAAAACGACAAACATCTCTAGGTAAGAACCAGAACGACTCAAAACCAGTTCCTCCTCCTAAAACATCAGAAGCCTCTGGTCTAATTAACTCACAGAGGAAGAGGACCCAGGCAGAGAGGGCTAAGGGATTTATCTAAGGCCTCACAGCCGCAAAACTATAACTAGATGGTTAAGTGGCCACCGGGAATTAGCACTGCCTTGGCGACTCGGCCTTGTGCGTGCACCGGCTGACGCAGCTGGATTCAGGGAGGCCTGAGGACAAACTGGAAACTTCTTTTCTGTCTGCTACCTCAGTCCAGCCCTGTAACTGTGCCCAACCGCATAATCAGCTCGGGGTTCAAACCACATCTTACTCATCTTGTCGCTGCGGCCCCTCTGCCCTCAACTTTCCCCACCACTGTCTCTGCCACCAGTGTTATCACAGAGGAGAAAAATCACCGACGATGTTCTTCTTCTGATTGTGCCCATGATCACAGACTTCTGGAGTTGAACGACCTTAAGGGTTCATCCCGTATTAGTGTGACCTCTGTGGAAACAGACCCAGGCAAGTCCAGCGACCAGATAACCAGTTAGATAACCAGACCAAAATTCCAGTCTCCTCTTTCTTTCCATTTCACCACCAACCTCCAGTGCAAGAGACTTATTCTTAAAGATCTGCTTATTTATTTGAGGGAGAGAGAGAGAGAGAGAGAGCGTGAGTGGGGGGAGGGGTGAAGGGAGAGAGAGAATCTTAAGCAGACTCCAGGCTGAGCACGAAGCCCAAACCCAGGACCCTGAGGTCATGGCCTGAGCCGAAATCAGGAGTCTGATGCTTAACCAACTGAGCCACCCACAAGGCAGCCCACGAGAGACTTACTCTTAAGACAGACTCTCTAGTCCCTAAGTCCTCCAAATGTATGCTACGAAGCCCTCTCCCCTTAAGACGCTTCTTAGAAAAAAAAAAAAGAACTCCATGATCCAAAATGTTTGGACATTTTGGCCAGCCAAAATGCTTATTACCATATTAAAGACCTTGGCAGGTCCTGCAGGGAAGAAACGTGGGTCATTCTCGAAGAATATTTCGCAAACTTGTTTGACCACAGAACTCTGGCCCTTGCCCCTCCCCCTGCTGTTGTCTATTTAAAAATGCACAGGTTTCCAAGGGTTGTACTTTGGGAGATGCCACCTCTGTCTAATTAGCAAGATTTCCTTGGAATGTCCCGCATAGAAGTGTCAGGACTGAGAGGCCCTCAGTGTGGGAACCAGGCGGGGAAGAGACGGGAGGCAGAGGAGAGGGAAATGGCAGGCTGTCCCAGAATCTTCTGAGCCGACTGCCCTGCCAACAATGAAGGGTAGAGGAGCTCTCTGACAAATTCGGACTTGGGGTCCCGGTCAGGAGCATAAGACGCTGGTCTCCAACCAAGAGTTCTTGTGGGGAAATGGGGTCTCTGGGGGCTCGCCGCCACACAGCACCAGCCCATGAGCTTCCCTGGGCTTCGGCACTGTCACCACCAATCCTCTCTCCTCGTGGCCTTCGAGTCTCTTCCGCAGCCGCTCGGGCTTTCCCTTGCTCACTCTACCTCTACCTCCCTGGTCCAAACCCAAGCACATCTGGATGACCGATAGCAGCCTTCTAACGAGTCTCCTGACTCCTCCCCTTCTCCCCCGCCACGCACCCTCCAGGCTACGGTCACATTAACCTTCTCAAAACAACACTTCACCTGCTTCAAGATAAAAAAGAAAAAAAAAGAATGCTCCAAACTCCACAACATCTGACGCTCCCCATAATGTAAGAAAACACATCTATGCGCTGGTACGTCTCTGTGCTCCCTGATGCAAATTTCTACCGCCCCAGGCGAGCATCCATAGCCCTCTGAGTGCTGAGGCTCCCCTCGCCGGCTCTTCGCTTCCTGCCTCTCTGATCCTGACCAGCCTCACGCGCCTCCCAGCTCCGGGGCCCTGGCTGTACGGGCCCTTCCGTGAGCTCATGCACCCAAAGACCCCGAGCCCCTAGCCCCACAGGCACTCGTGTGGCTTTACTGTTTCCTGAATTTGCTGGTGGGTCATAAACTTGGGAAGAAAAAAAGACCATGCCTTATTACATTCAAGGCACTTAGTAAGCATTCAAAACCACCCTTGCCGAATAAGGGAATTAATCCACGTTGACCTCAGAAACGTACGTCAAGCAGAAAACTTCACGTCTATAAAACACTAGGGAAACGAACCTCTTCCTGGGCCTCACGGGCATTCAGGTTTTTCTAGTTCAGTTGATCTTGGCTTTATTCAAAGGGAGGAAGACAGATTCTATCCCATGCTGAAGGTCCGGCGAGTTTTTGTTCTTTTTTCTGGAAGACAGAGCTGTGCTTTCCACTACCTTCTCAAAGGCTTCTCCCCAGCGGAGAGTCTAGCCTGCATATATTACGTGATATTTACACACGTATCTCTACATTTCTCCAATAGTCTGGCCAGAAGAGTGCTCTTCTCAAGAACGTATTCTCTATGGACAATTGTTTTTTCATTCATTCTCTGAATTATTCAACAAACATTGAGCGAGCAAGTCCGGGGGATGCAGCGGCGGCTAGAAGACAATCACGGTCAGACACGGTCTTACTCAAAGCGCCTCAGAGGAACACCCGCCACAGAATCCTGGGGAGAGGGGTGTTTAAGAGAAAATGCAGGGTCCCTGGACGCTGCACAGAAAACAAATGTCTTAGTCCATCAAGCCTGTGGTAGAGCCTGGGAGCTGCGTTTTTAAAAATCCCTCCAGGTGATTCTGACTGTACTCAGGTGAGCGACCCCCTTATAAAACAGGGGTGCCTGCTTCCAGCGCCAGGGAGGTTCCCGATGCAGAGCGGAAGCTCATGCCCGGAGAGCAACTACGTAGTGGGGAAAGGTCAGGTGTGACAGTAAGAGAGACCCACGTGCAAACCGCTGCGTGATTCACGCCGTGTGTCCGCCTACACAAAATAAGAAAAACGCCCACCTCACACAGCTCTCACAAGGCTTCAGTGAGATTACCTATTGAAAGGGCTATGCCTAAATCTCGGGACACAATAAATACATCAGTCTGAATGATGTATTCACCATGACTGTTATCTTTGATTATGAAAACACTTAAAAGAGAGCAGGGAGATCAGAAAGTCTTTCCTGAGAAACAGCGGAGTCTGAATTTAGTTTAAAAGCAGCATCCCCGGGGTGTAAATGTATTCTTGCCACCCACAAAATTTCTAGAATTTTTGAAATTTTATATCTATGATTCTATAGTTTGAGACTTTTTTTTTTAAGATTTTGTTTATTTATTTGACAGCGAGGGAGCAAAAGCAGTCAGAGCGGCAAAGGGAGAGAGAGAAGCAGGGTCTCTGCTGAGCAGGGAGCCCGATGCTGGGCTCGATCCCAGGACCCTGGAGTTATGACCTGAACTGAAAGCAGACTATTAACTGACTGAGCCACCCAGGAGACCCTGAATGTAATTTTGAATAGTTCCATAATACTTCTCCAACTGCCTTGAGGAACTGTGGCTAGGTAAATTTGGGAACGAATCAGCCATGATAAGTATGGCTTACGCTCCTACAAAGGGCTGGTTAAGAACCTTTAGAGGCTCCAAACACTGAAGTCATAGCACCTTCCCCACTTCCACCCCGCCAAGTACTTTGTTACCAAAAACACCACTAAAATACAGCATTTAATGTAAGAATATTCAATGAAGTTTCCATTTTTTTCATTATGACTTTTTCAACACTTCTTTGGAAAACCTAATATCAGCTTATTTTCAAAAGAAACTGGGAGTTAACCCGGCTCAGGTCTTAATCGCCTTTGTACAAAGCAACATCATAAGCGTATCTAGATTTTTTACATGGACCATCTCCCTCAAAACCAGGACCCGTGTGTTACACACAGTCCGCAGATAACCAATGGGAGGCCATTTGTAAAGCGTCAGACTTTTTTTTTTTCCCTATGCACCTGCCTGAGAACTTCACCAGACTTTTCCTTGCCCTGACCAACTCAAATGAAGACTTAGATCTTAAACACTGAAATTCCTTTCAAGATCCGTACTACTTAGGAAGCTGGGCCTGGAAACGAGAACTTTTGCCTATTTCAGTGCTCCTGTTGTCCCAGATTATCTGCTGAAGGCCCAAAGCCCCTGGGGAATAGGATCGCCCAGAAATGCACAATCCGTTCAAGTTTGTGTATGATTCACAGGGATAACTTTAGACACTCTGTCTTTCATTGAAAATCTATCATAAGTGTTGGCGACTACATGATCAATTAGAAAAAGAAAGTCAAGAGACCTCGGATCTTAGAGCTGGAACTTCCTAGAGCTAAGCATACAGCACAGCAGAGCCCCGCCCCCTTTTTTCTGGAGAAAGTGGAGTGCCTATGGACCTGGTTAGAGGGGCTGAAGTTAGCACCTTAAGTCATGAACACGAGGGAGGCAAGTAAGCATCCGAAAGTTGTGAAGAGATAATAGGAAGACCACTGATCGCCTTCTATCCTGCAAAAACAAAGTTTATCACCAAAAGCACAGCAAAGGGATTAGAAAGTAACTTTTTACACTCCTTTGAGGGACCTATGTAAGTCTAGAATGTATATCCTAGCTTGACATCCCTTTGGTAATGAATGGCTGAATAAAATTTTAAAATTTGTTTCACCTCCAAACATGATAATAAGCAACGGTTAATTTGCTATTTATATGACTCTAAATGTTCCAATGAGAATTTTTAAATAATTTTTAAATGAAAGGGGTTTCAGAGAAGACTGAGCACTAGTATGGAAGGGGAAGGTGAAAGGTAAGCACTGCTATTCCCAGAGGTCTGAGCAAACCCATAAGAGAAGCAGCACGATCAGAACAAAGACACCAGCTCTGCCCATCATCAAGCCAGGAGAAGCCAACCCTGGTGCCGTATCCCGAAACCTGAATTGACTCTCTGAGAATAACCATTCTCTACTTAGAGCTTTTTAAAAAAATTAGCCCTGTGTGCACTATATGCCCAGGGTACCAAGTGTTCACATGTGAGTTTATTCCTCCTCATTTGTACTCACAAAGACATTCATTAGTTCATTTCTTCAATTTTCACAGCTCATGAGAAGCAGCAACTGAGCCCGGTACTTCTGAGAGCAAGCCCGATGCTTCCACCATTTCTCCATGACCTGCCCTCTGGGCATCGTGATCTTGCAGAGTAACAAAATAATAGAAATCTATTGAGCTCGTTTACATCCCCAGAGACTACAGCAGATGAGGCTTCAATTACAGCCCTCTAAGAATTTTTCCAACAACAAATAACACTGTGCTAGGCAAATAATAAGACCCTAATAGACTATGTATTGAGAGCTCAACAAATACTTATGGATTATGCTACAAGGTCAGTTACAGAGATCACCTAAGACATGTTCCTTGCTAGACGACATGATTGTAACCAAAAGGACTGGGATTCCAAGAAGTAAGATCTGAGTTGGCCAGAGGATATGAAACTCAAGCTGGCCTTTAGAGAAGGGCAGAACTGAGCACACAGGAGAGGGAGAGGGTGGGAGAGAGGGAGATATTCAGAGCGTATGCGGTTGGGTGAGAACTGCAGGAAGACTGTAGTGATTGAAGACGTAGCTATAAAAGTGAAACTGGGGAGTGAGTGCAGGTACACACAGTAATATAATTGAACTAGAAGAAAGGGAAATTTCATACTGCCCTTTACAGAGAACATTGAAATGCAGATTGGTTTAAAGTATACTTGCACAAAGTCCAACTGCTAATAGGTGGCAGTTAAAATTAAAAATTCAACACCCAAAAAATGAATAATCCAACTTAAAAATGGGCGGAAGACATGAATAGACATCTTTCGCAAGAAGACATCCACATGGCCAACGGACACACGAAAAGATGCTCAACATCACTCAGCATCAGGAAAACACAAATCAAAACCACAATGGGGTATCACCTCACGCCTGTCAGGATGGCTAAAATCAACAACACAAGAAACATGTTGGCGAGGATAGGGAAAAGGAAACCCTTGTGCCCTGTTGGTGGGAATGCAAACTGGTGCAGCCGCTCTGGAAAACAGGATGGAGGTTCCTCGCAAAGTTAAAAATAGAGCTACCCTACGACCCAGTGATTGCACTACCAGGTATTTACCCAAAGAATACAAAAATACTAATTCAAAGGGACCGTGCACCCCGATATTTATAGCAGCACCATCTACAATAGCCAAACTATTGAATCAGCCCAAATATCCATCGATTGCTGAGTGAATAAAGAAGATGTGGTGTATGTATACGATGGAATACTTTTCAGCTATGACAATGAATGAAATCTCGTCATCTATGATGACGTGGGTGGAGCTAGAAAGTATAATGCTAAGTGAAATAAGTCAGTCAGAAAAAGGCAAATACACATGATTTCACTTGTATGTGGAATTTAAGGAACAAAACAAATAAGCAAAGGGGGGGAAGAGGAAGAGAGAGAAAGAAAAACCAAGAAACAGACTCTTTACTACAGAGAACACACTACTGGTCCCCAGAAGGGGTGGGGGTGGGGTGGGGGATGGGTGAAACAGGTAATGGGGATTAAGGAGCGCACTTGTGGTGATGAGAACCGGGTGCTGTGTGGAAGTGCTGAGTCACTATATTGTACACCTGAAGCTAATATTGCACTGTATGTAAACTGGAATTTAAAACTTTTTTTAAAAAGGCTTACTCTTGGGGCGCCTGGGTGGCTCAGTCGGTTAAGCGTCTGCCTTGGGCTCAGGTCATGATCCTGGAGTCCTGGGACGGAGCCCCCCATGGGCTCCCTGATCAGCAGGGCGTCAGCTTCTATGTCTGCCTCTTCCTTCCCCCTTTTGTGCACGCATGCATGTGCACGTTCTCTCCCTCTCTCTCTCTCTCCCGCTCTCCCTCTCTCTCTAGCTAGCTTTCTCTCAAATAAATAAAACCTTTAAAAAAAAAACTTACTCTTTTAGCCTAGCCTATCCCACTCTTTCTACCACACCATGATTTTAAGTGAGAATATTTGTATGTTACATTAGTTAAAACAAATGACTATCCTTCCAGGTGATAGTTATTATAATTTGAATGAGGTGACAAATAGATTTCCCAAATATTTGTTATCAACCTGTTAAATTAGTCTTTATCAATTGTTTCAACCATTGATAGCAAGGGTTTTGCCTCTATTATCTTTAATAAATATCTTTAATAAGATAGGACTAAAGTTAGGGTACATAGCAACCGTTATCTCAAAAATAAAAATAATTTTTAAATAATAATAATTTTTAAATAGAAATGCTTATCATGGGGCACCTGATGACTCAGTCAATTAAGCGTCTGCTTTTGGCTCAGGTCATGATCCCAATTTGAATTTGAAATTTTCTAATGACATCACATTAGACATTTCTTCATATGCTTATTTGCTATCTGTGTTCTTCTTTAGTGAGATGTCTATTCATGTCTTTAGCCCATTTTTTAATCAGATTGTTCCTTTTCTCATCACTGAATTTTAAGGTTCTCTGCATATTTTGGATAACCATCCCCTATCAGATGTAGTTTTTTGCAAATATTTGCTGCCAGTCTGTTTTGTATTCTCATTGTCTTGACATTGTCTTTCACAGAGCAGCAGTTTCTCATTTTAATGAAGACCAGGTTATCAATTGTTTCAAGAATCACATCTTTGATAGGTGATGGGGACCAAGGAGCGCACTTGTCGTGATGAGCACCGGGTGGTGTATGGAAGTGTCGAATTACTATATTGCACACCTGAAACTAGAATTAAATGGTACATTAACTAACTGGAATTAAAATTAAAAAAAAAAAAAGAAAGAATCACATCTCTAGCATTGTGTCTAAAACGTCATTGCCATACCGGAGGTCGCCTAGACTTTCTTCTGTATTATCTTCTAGAGTTTTGTTAGTTTCATATCTTACATTTAGGTCCATGATTCATTTTGAGTTAATTCTTCTGAAAGATGTATGTCTTGATTTATTAATTTTCTTTCTGCCCTAGGCATCCGGTTGTTCCAGCGCCATTTATTGAAGACTGTCTTTTCTCCGTTGCCTTGCCTTCGCTCCTTCGTCAAAGCTCTGTTGACTGTATTTATCTGGACTCTCCGTCCTGTTTCACTGGTCGACTTGTCTGTTCTTCCACCAACGCCACGGTGCTTTGATCGCACCACATCTCGTCTGTGACTCCAGAGTAAGCCTGGAAATCGGCTGTCGGTCGTCTCTGTTCTTCTCCTTCAATATTGAGTTGGCTGTTCTGGGTCTCCTTTCTCTCCTTATAAACTTTAGAATCAGTTTGTCGATAGCCACAAAATAACTTGCTGGGATTTACTAGGATTAGGGTTTCAACTTCATTTCCTGTGATGTTGTTTTAACATTCTCTCCCTCAAAAACTCTACGCAATGTAAACATCCTGAAAGGAGAACTACCTCTGTCCTAGGAACCCCAGGAATCTGCTCCCGAGTGTATGTAACTCCCACTGCTCTCTTCTTCAGAGCAGCTTGTTCCCCAGAATCTCAAGAGGGTATGTCCTCAGGGACAAGAGCCAGCAGCCTTGTAAACTTCACCACTCCTCTTAAGATTTGTATGCCTCTGGTAAGGAGCACAATCCCAGTAAAGAAGCTGGGACTGTCGTTGATCGCTTTAGCTTTAAGTCTTATTTGCCTATGCCAATGTCGTCTTTACTGAGATACAATACTATTTTATCTATTTTTGAAATTTTCTCTAGTCCCTGTCATAGGTGTTTGTTGTTCCCCAAGCTCCTACTTCTAGATCCTTCGCTCTCATTTTTCATGTATTTAGCAGATAATTATTGATGTTTAATGTGTGCAGGCATTGCACTAAACCTTAGCGTGAATCAGGCAGGCACTAAGTGCATGATGAAAAAAAAAATTTTTTTTTAAGATTTTATTTATTGAGAGAGAGAGAAGAGGCAGAGAGGCAGGCAGAGAGAGAGGAGGATGCAAGCTCCCCACTGAGCAGAGAGCCCGATGTGGGGCTCGATCCCAGGACCCTGAGACCATGACCTGAGCTGAAGGCAGAGGCTTCTTAACCCACTGAACTACCCAGGCGCCCCGCGCAACAAAAAATATTTTAATGAATGAGGGACTCCAGCCTGTAGATATACAACATTATAAGCAATTTGAGGGATGTAAATACGATTTATATGATTTACTCTTTTCTATCTCCATCATAACTAGTGTAGAACATATAGTGGATGTTTAATAAATACTTATTGAGTAACTGATTGAAGAATGAAATGTAATACTAATACAAGATGTTAATAGGGAAGCTGTGTGCAAAGGGAAAGGGACTCTGTGCTTTCTTCTCAATTTTTCTGTAAAGCTAAAACTGCCCTAAAATATAAAGCCTATTAATTAAAAAAAGAAATTATGAAAAATAAAATATTAAACTGTATCTTATTTTTTTATAACATCTGGCTCTGCTGATACTCAGTGTACAAGAACTATTTTTGAATTACAGTGAAAATTTAAGCAGTAAAATCGTATTAACCCAATCCTGGATACCAATTTCCCAAATCGAAATTTTTACAAATTCGTACTCTTGCCCCGTAGAATGTAAAGGAGTAATTGTCTAAGGTAATGAATGCTCATAAACATCTAAAATCTTATTGGTCTTCTTGATCACTGAAACCTAGAATAGCACCTAGCAGAGAGCAAACACATAATAACTATTTGCTAAGAGATAAATAAATGAATTCGGCAAAAACGGACTTATGACAGAGCTTTCCAGAATGCTATAAAATTCATAATGGATTAAAAAAAACTGATTTTTTTAAAAAATCAGCTCCCTTGGAGTCAAGACATTACATCAGTGAGAAATTGCTTCTCTTTGATATGAGAGCTCACCAAGATTTTAATTATCTGATTCTTCTGAATTCATACAGTGTTCAAAATTTTAAAAGAAGAAATGAAAAAAAACCAGATTATTTGTCCATCTTTTTTTATGACTACATAAAAATTTATAATCAAGATACAAACCATAAACTTTAAATTTACACACACACACATATATGGCAAAGGAACTATTTTGTATATGGGACATATTTTTATAAGTTATATATACTCATATGTTTATTTAGAAAAACAGCAATCCCCCTTTACTACTCCTTGACTTCCAAATTGTAGGCATTATCCCTCTTTCACATACTCTTTGTTTTTCTTTTTAATCCATCTCCCATCTCAATTTACTTCTGGCTGCCTAAGCCATGAAGACTCTAAAGACAGTCTTGCATCCGGTAGATTTTGCTGGATTAGCTCCCTATGAAATGCGTCCCAAAGGGCGTGCCACCTACCATCTTCATAAGCATGGCACTTTCCAGTATACAAAGCTTCTCACATATTATCTTACCTGAACCTAAAAAGGAGGAGATAAAAACTCATGAGGGAGACAGATGAGGTCTGAGGTCAGAAATCTAGAAATGACGGTGCTGGGGACAGAACTTTACTACATATTCTTCTCCCTCACTACCTTTTGCACACGCGGTTCTATTCTTCACATGTCCTCCCCTTTGACCCACATGCCACGGTGCAGGTAGCATTAACCTCTGAGCAGTAGGTCCAAGGGGTTCCTCTGACATTTCTTTGGTGTCTCTCTAGGCACAAAACACAATCCCCAAGACAGGTGAATGAGTGACCCATAGCAGACCCTGCCCAGGATAAGCTCAGCTGAAGGGGCTTTGGAGTGAGCCTCAGCCCATTTTAGAACTTCTTTTTTTTTTTTTTAAGATTTTATTTATTATTTATTAGAGAGAGAGAGACTGAGAATGAGAGGGGAGAAGGTCAGAGGGCGAAGCAGACCTCCCGCAGAGGCGGGAGTCCGATATGGGACTCGATCCCGGGACTCTGGGACCATGACCTGAGCCGAAGGCAGTTGCTTAACCAACTGAGCCACCCAGGCGCCCCCATTTTAGAACTTCTTTACCTTTTCATTGCTCCTCCCGGACTCAGGGACACTTGGGTTGGGTCAGACCTAACCTTTCCCAAGGCCAAGGTGAGATTCCAGCTAAAAAATATATGCCCTGCAAAAGGCTGGGATTCTCCATTGATTGGAGAATTACAGAAACTTGGAAACATCAAATAGTTCCATGCAAAAAAGAAAGGACAGAAAGCAAAAATACGAAAGGAAATAAAAATAAGAGAATTATTTTCAACCAAGTCGTGTCTGAATAACACAGGCTCAATCACAACAAATCCAAAGGCATGCGCGTGAAATGAAAAGAGACGGAGAAAGCTGAGAGTGACCATCACTTTAGCCATTAGGAGATGGGTGTTCTGGTGAATGTCCCTGGAGAGGCGTCTGGACATTTTAGTTCCCTTATTAAGCTACGGTTATTTAAAAATGTTAAACAGAGTGTCTTACACTAATAGGCAGTGAATAAATGCTCACGGAATAGAATAAAACCAAATAAAATGGAATTGCCAATGGAACCCAGAACAACCAGAGAGAAACAGATTAGAAATTTCCGAGAAGTGTAGCCGGTGGGGAAGGGAGGTTGAGACTTGGGTGTGAGGAGAAGGAGGGGAAAGCCAGTGAACATGAACAGGCCAAGGCCAGTTTGCCCCTCATGGTCCCTCCAGCTTGGAACCCTTGGTGGGGCCAGTCCGTCATTGGAGGACTCCAGAGAAGCACAAAACATGAATTTCTCTTTTGTTAGCTCATCTCTCCCTTCCCCAAATTTTGTGTTTAGTTACAACAGCAGTCGTCACTGTGACTCATACTTCTCATTGTAGTGGGATTCTCATTTCACTGAAATGGCCTCTAAACCTTCTCACTGTAATGGGATTAATTTACCCAATGGAAAACATCTAGTATCCCTTCTTCCCTACCTGCCCCAAACTGTCAATTCTTTTCTCTTCTGGTGTCGTGTAGACCCCCAGCCAAGTAATCCGCTCTTGTGTTCAGTTGTCCATGACAAGATGCTACTGGGTACAGGTGTGTCTCGAGTATTGGCAGAAAGGTTGGGTAATGGTAAAGCGGCAGTGGGGGAAGGCGGGCTGGGGGGCGGGGGGAGGAGATGACATGATGGCTGTCACTTCAAATCCAAAAGGGTCAGTTTCCAGCAAATCACATCCACGACCTAACCAAGGTGTTCAAATGAAAGGAATCAATCCAAGATAGAGGTCCCCAAGTTTCGCGCATGCTGGGCCCGTAGCCCGTGAGGACCCGATGATCATCTCAGAACAAGGAAGAGAAGCACCCTTTACTGAACATTCACTTTTTCAGAGGGTGTGAGGCTGGCCTCCCTGCATATCTAACGGCCCCTGTTTCTCCTAACAAACCCGTGAGATGAGAAAAAGGCGATCCATGGAGGTTGGGTATCTATTCCCAGGTGACTCAGCTAATAAGTGGTCGCCAAGCCAGAACTTGAACCCATGTCCTGTGCGCCGCGAGAGCGTTTCGGGTGGTGTTGCTGGCAGAAGTGGATTTGGGCAGGAGAACGTCGTTCCCCGACGAACGGGTCATGGGAAAACAAGGAGGACCAAGCAGCCGCACCGAACCGATGATTAAATCATCCGCATCGACCTCGTCTAGTAACTGCACATGTGACACCAGGCCCAGCGCTCCCAGGTGGCGCCTGTAATGCCCATTAAATGGGAATGATAACCCTGCTTTCACAGAGCGGGAAACTGAGACCTCAGAGCTTTGAGCAGGTCGCCCAGGGTCCCAGAGTGGGTGAGCTCGGGCTGGGATTGGAAGTCAGGTCTGTCTGACTTCACACTGGAGAGAGTGTGAGGTCTGGACAAGCTTCCACTTCAGGCGAAAAGCAAGGTTGTACAC
Organism: Nasua narica; assembly: GCA_028533885.1. NCBI lineage: Eukaryota > Metazoa > Chordata > Mammalia > Carnivora > Procyonidae > Nasua > Nasua narica. Next base: position 7,275,504 of record CM052814.1, on the reverse strand, counting down.
ATCATGAGGAGGTCTGCAGGAGGCTCATGGCGGGGGGGGGAGGGTGAACTAGAGGAGGGAGGTAGGCCAACCAGAGAAGGGAAGCACTAAGAGTTCAGTTCTTTTTTTTTTTTTTAAAAGATTGTATTTATTTATTTGACAGAGAGAGAGAGAGATCACAAGTAGGCAGAGAGGGAGGCAGAGAGAGAGGGGGAAGCAGGCTCCCTGCTGAGCAGAGAGCCCGACGCGGGGCTCGATCCCAGGACCCTGAGATCATGACCTGAGCCGAAAGCAGAGGCCTTTTAACCTCTGAGCCACCCAGGCGCCCCAAGAGTTCAGTTCTTTATAGGACCATGGATCTTTACCAGGAAAGGTTCACAGTAGAACCACTTTGGGAACACTTCCAAGTACTGGTTCCCCACCCCCAACTGGAGATATTCTGATGTAATGGGTCTGGAGATCTGTGAGTTCCTCCGAGGTTTCTAATTTACTGGGGAGCTGCCCTCACTGTGGATGCTTGCTGAATTCAGAGATGCTCTTGGATACCTGGGGATGTTGCGCACATTTCTGGACTGAGTCGTCATTGCGGGGAAAGAGTCGATTCCTATGGTGCACGGCTTCCAACAGGGCGAGGGGCATAAAGAACCCAGTGTGTCTGCACTCGGACGGTCACCATTTATGTGAGTTGGCACGGGACTTCAGCACGGCCGTCGAGGTCCATTTTTAGATGGGGGTGAGCTTTCTCACTAAACGAGACGTGTGTTTGGGTTGCATGTTTGAGGTGTGGGTGATGTAAAGTTCCTGAAAGTGGATCCCATAAAGGAGCCTGGGAAGCGTGTCCGAGAATGGACACTAATTTAAAACGGTGTGACGTCACCCAAAGGGGAGGGGAGTGACCACTCTCATTTTTTAGCGTGTCTATTAGAAATGCAATCATATGGAAAGTTCTGAACTATATCCTTTATGTGTGTTGGGTAATTCATCCGACTTAAAGTCCAGGGAGGGACTATAGAGGAAGAGAGGACGCTTCACAGAGGCTGGAGGAGAGCTGGGCCGATGGGGCTCCTTTGGAAGATGCTCGCGCTCTGTGCTCAGACATCGTCTAGGAGAAACTCAGTTTCCTCCACCTGTGCACTCCCAGTTCTTCTGACAGCGGCTGGGTGGGTTTTCTGCACCCAGAAACTCCGACACACACTGCCTGGAGTTGGTGCAGACCTCACGGGCGATGGGCTCAGTCCCACAGGACCCCCCGCCCCCCCCAGGGTGCAGACACCAGTGTAAACAGTCGGTCCGCAACGTCGGTCTGCCAGTCTGACTTGGCTACAGGTCAGAGGTTCCCACCAGCCCCTCCTTGGACTGGAGCATTTGCTCAAACGGCTCACGGAACTCAGGGAAACCCGGGCTTCCGCTTACCGGTTTATTAAATAAAGACGGATATGAGAAGAGGTACAGGTGAACAGCCAGAAGAGACACACAGGTGAGGTCTGGGAGGGTCCCCAGAACGGGAGCCTCTGTCCCTGTGGGACTAGGGTGTGCCACCCTCCCACCTAGACGTGTTCGTCGACCCAGGCGCTCCCCAAACCAGAGACTTTGGGGATTTTCACGGAAGCTTCATCACATAAGCACGATGGATCATTAACTCACCCTCCAGCCTCTCTCCCCTTCCTGGAGGACTGAAAATCCCAGGTTTCTAATCGGGGCTCAGTCTTTCTGGTGAGTGGCCCCCATCCGGAAGCCCACCCAGAGTCACCTCACTAGAACAAAGGACGCTCCCATCACCCAGGAAATTCTGAGGGGGTTAGGAGCTCTGTGTCAGCAACCAGAGTCAGAGACCAAAGACCGGAACAAAAATGCCCCCAGTGCTCTTGTCACTTAGAAAACAAGGAGGATCTTAGCAGTCCTGTGCCAAGAGCCGGGGGCAGAGACTAGTACATATATTTTCTATTATCTCATAGACACAGATGCTGTTGGGAGTTTCAATTTGAGGATTCTTAGTCAAAGATTCTGAAAATGACTTCCCCGCTTCCCTTCCCTTTGGTGTTTATAAAGTAAACAAATCTGAACCCCAAGAAGCGGCAGGGCCCCCCCCCCAGCCTGCCAGTCCCACCCCCCAGGAGCAGCGGCACCCCTTCTGACTACAGGCACACAAGGGGGACCGTGAGGTAGAAAACGGGGTGAGGTGGGCCTGGCCGGACCAGAAAGTCTTGGGTCAAGGATCTACCCTCCCCGCGACACAAAGCTCCTCAAAAGCCCATCTCCTCTGAGGAGAAAGCAAGGGGCGCTCCCACCTACACGCCCCTCTTGGTCACAGGGGGTGGGGACCGAAGAAGCAGGGGACGCCTGAACAACATGGTGTCCTCGGGGGCGGAGCGACGGCCAAGCCAGGCCACCAGGGGGGAGCTCCAGATAGAAACCCTGGAAATATTCCCCGGGACGAGGCATGGCTTCCACCCAAGGGAGACGGGCGCGGGGGCTGGGGCCTCCCATTCCGGAGTCGTGTCCGCAGCCGAGGGCAGCCGCCCTCCCGCCAACACCGGCTCCGGCCGCTGCGGCCGGCACGGCACAGGCCGCCCCACGTCGCGGCCCGGTGTTTGGAACGACCGCCGTGCTCCCGACGGGTATGGTTTCGGCCCTTCCCAGCCTCCAGAACACATCCACGTCCAGTATCTCTGCAAACCGCGGAGCTGGAAAGTACTGCCGTTACTCCCACGTAGGAAATACGGAGGCCAAGGTGCAGGAGAGGAAAGCAACGCTGCCGGGCGGTAAAATGCAGAGCCGGAACCTGAACGTGGTTCTTCGGACGCTAAATCCCAGGCTCCCTGCGTCACAGAGGAAAGCATTCCCCGGGGGCACAGAAATGAGCCCCCAGAGATGCCCACCTGCACCCCCCTTCTGGGACCCGGATAAATACTCAGCCACGTGCACAGACGCGGTCCGGGCGAGACACTCGGCGCTGCCCCCCGCCCCCCAGCCCACCGCCCTCACCTCCTGCTCATGGAGGGAAACGTGGAATTGGACTTGGGACGTAACCAAACACGTGTGTGAAGGAGCGAGGGGAACACAACTGCCCTGAGCAGGGAAGCCCCGGTTTTAGCTCTCGTCGTCGCAAGATGACGACGGTCTGGTGTAACAATGTGGGGAGACAGACGGTGACTGGATTCCGCGTGCTGATCGCTCGGCCATGTATACAAATATCCAGGCATCCCATCGTAGGCCTCAATTTAAGAAAGTAAAATACAGATGATTTTTTTTTTTTTTAAAGGGCCCGGGTTTTAGAGTCGGGCGCACATGAATTTCAAGCTGATGAGCTGCATTTCCTGGAGCAACACACTCCACTCTGCTAAACCTTAATATCCTCCCTTATAAAAGCAGAATTGTCTTGCACAACTGTGAACATTTATCAAACATTGCATGTAAAGCCCCCACTGGGGAGCCTGGTGCACAGCAAGTACTCAGATGTCAGCTTCTTTATTTTCCGCACACACACAACCGAAGAGTGTTGACCCTGGAAAAACACAGGTTTGAACTGCATGTGTCTGCTGATCCAGATTGTGCCCAATAACCACAGGACAGTACTGCTAATGTCTTGTCTCTCTTCCTTATGATTTTCTGGATCATATTTTCTTTTCTCTAGCATCCTCTATTGTAGGAATACAGCATATAACGTACACACGTGCATACATGTAACATACGATCTACATGCTAATCGACTATTTGTTGTCAGCAAGGTCTCTCTGGTCAACAGCAGGGGCTTCGTAGTTAAGTTTTGGAGGGATCAAAAGTTATGCATGAATTTTCGTCTGTGCAGGGCTCGGCGCCCCGAACCCCCATTGTTCAAAGGTCCGCTGTATGACCAGAGGTGCCGTGAGCTGATGGGCCACCATTCACACCCTCCCCTCTGGTTACTAAGGTCCTTGCGGGGACTTGTTCATTACAGTGCCTCCATTATCTCAGCCACGAAATGAACGAGAAAGTAGAGGCAGGGAGTGGAAGGAGCACTCGATTAGCAGCAAAGCAAGCCCTAGTTTCATTTCCAGCCCCGCCACTGGAGCCCCACCACCACGCCGTGTGACCCTGATCGTGTCAGTTCCTTGCTACCATTTCCGACATTTGCGGAACGAGGGGCCACATGGATCTCTCGGGCTCTTTCCGTGGCTCTAACTCCATAATCCTCTAGGGAATGGACGCAGAAAGCAGTCGGCAAAATGGTGCTGACCACCCCCCCGCCCCACTGGCTTGAAGGGGTGCGAGCTCCCGCCTCAAACCGCCGGCCGGCCGGAGAGTTTCAGCCACTCGGAAAAATTCTCTTTCTCCCTGGATGGGACTCTTGAACCTCGGCCAGGACGCAGAGGTCCCAACTGCAAACCATCCTAAGTCGCTGGATAACAAAGGGAAAGACACCCCAGGCTGGCCAGGCAGGGTGGAAAGTGCCCCCTCCAGGCAGGGCCCCTTCGAGCCACCCCAAACCTCACGGGGAAGGCACCCCTCCATCCCAAGGTGCCCTTCTCACAAGGAAGTCAGCGACACCGCGAGAAAACGAAAGTACAGAAAGTTGTCCTCTCCAAACCTCGGGACCCTCAAACACCACTACTAAAAGTCTAAAACCTGAGCTCCCCTTCTCGGCTTTCTCTGAGCCGGAGGAGATCAGTTCTGCAATCGGCCTGTCCTGCCTGCCAACAGCTCCGACCCTGCTAAAGCTGTTTATTGGATCTCGCAGCCTTACGGATCTGTCTGTTTTGCTCCCATCTTCTTGAGTTCTGTGTTCTTTATTCTTCCCTCTCTAAATGCTAAGTCCAGGACGCTCCCCTGCCCCCTAAAAACCGTGAAATCTTAGATTTCTCAAGTCTCCGGTGCCCCATTCCCTTCCCTTCCTCGTCTGCCTTGAAACCCCCTTCTGCCTCCTTTTTAAAACTTTTCCCGAGACATCAGAAGCATATTCAGAGCTTTCGTTTTTAGAAAAGGAAAAAAAAAAAGGAAAGGAAAACAAAAACATAACTTACGTGCATCCAGGAGTACACAGATTTGGAAAGAAGAACACAGAGTTATAATCCACTACGTCCCCCCAACCCCCCCCCCAAAAAAAGAATTTGTTGTGAAACGCTTCTTTTTCCACTTTGCCGGTGAAGGAGCCCGGCGGTAGGCAGACATCCACAGGCTGATGCAAGATGCTTTGAGAGAAAGCTCACATTCTGAGGATTCCTGGGAGAGCGCCAGGGACCCAGCATCCAATATATTGCACATTTGGTTTCAATTAGGAAGGGGGTTGGGGAGGGAAGAAGGAAAGTCACCAATCAGAGCTGTTTTCTGTTTAGAGACTATTTCTTTTGACCCAAGGGACCACGGGCAAAGCTATAATTTACAGCAAAACCCATTCATAGAAGAAAAAATATGGATAACCATAGGACAGAATTAAAGACATAGCTCTCTTCCGCCTTGTCCCTACCGCATCCATTCCCCAAGCCCTCCCCCACCACCTAAGACTTGGTCTCCACCCTGTGCCCCCCCAACCTCGTTTTTCTTACTCGGGCTGAAGTTATAAGCACAACTTAAGGTTCGGATTCTCTTCCAGTTGAAGTTTCCAGGACAGTCGGGTCACACACATGGAGTTGATCTTTAGTGTTTTATCCATAAAAGCCCAGAGCTGAGCCCTCCCCCAAAATGATTTGACTTAATCCCTCCCCCTACTCCCTCTCCCACCAAAGAAACTGGACAGTTTGAGGGTCTAGGATTCCTGCTTTTTCTTCCATTCAATTCCCAGTTGGTTGTTGCCTCTGAGGGTCTATTGCTGTCTCGGATTCGTGCTGCCAGATGAAAACACAAGCGTGTACAAAGACTTTCGAAATTATTTTGAAAACCTTTATTTTTTTTTCTTTTTCCTCTTTTCTTCCCCCTCCTATCCGTGGCCAGGGCCGAGGCCAGGGCCATGTGAGAGGGGAGTGTAAGCCACAAGGAAAAGCCCTTCCACGGCTCCCTCAATGATACGTAATAATCTTCATCCATCGAGGCTCCTGTCCTTAACCCTTCCAAGCCTGGATCACTTCTGACCAAACCCAGGCTTGGGCCGCCCTGGAGGTCCTGGTTGTCTGTGAGCAAAGGGAAGGCAAGGCAAGCAGGGACTCAAGGTCAGGAGATCCATGGAGGAAGGTAGACAGCAACAGAGAGGTGATGAAGACCTAAGCCACCCTTGAGAGACGCGCTCCCCACCCCCACCGAGAGACTTCCTTCCCCTGGGCTCTGGAGCTATGACCGTCCCTTCTCTTCCGGGGCATGGGCAGCCACTCTGGGATTGCACAGCCGCCAAGACGAGCGAGAAGAGAGGCATGCAGGGAAAGGAGAGGGGAAGGGGACTGTGGAAGGACGTTCCCCCAGTAAGTGTGGAGCAGGAGACACTTCATAAGAGGGATGCGGAGGGAGGAGAGCTCCACCGGGGTGGCCAGGAAGAGCCAAGCCATGGAAAGCCATGGAAGGTCCTCGCCAGGCTCTTATGCTCGATCAGAAGGTGGCTGCTCGTGCTGTGTCTCACAGAGAAAAGCACACGGAGAAGCTGGAGGTGGCTCAGAGGGCAGCCACAGAGAGGACGGAGGGCAGAAAACAAGACCTAAGAGAAAAAACTAGAACCGGGGCTATTTTACAAAGAGGCAAGATCAACCTCGTAAGGAATACCTTCAATTAACTTTGAAAATCCGAGGTCGGGTCTGAGGGTGCCTCGGGCCAGGACACTCGGCTCAACTCATAAACGTATATTGAGTATTATGGGCACCTGGCTGGGCGCTTGCCTGAGATGACTCCAGATATCTGGTTATAGAAATGGTCCTAGAATCCTCCCCAAATATCTCTGTCTATAGTAGCTTCCCTCTTTGGCATTACGGTGAAGAAGGCACCCTGAGGATGACCCTATAATTTCACAGATGTGGTGAGACCACAGCTCAAATGTGGAAAACAGTGTAATAATTTCGTAAATCGGGACCCTAATAAAGAACTGCCTATAAGGATGTATCCCCTCTCACCAGTGTCTAAGGTGGTTCTACTCTATTGACGGGATTTTTTGTCCATGTGTGTATAACTGGGATCCTAGCTGGAGCCAGGGATTCCAGAACCCGGACACACGGCGGTCTGCGTTGAGGAAGCACAGGGAACTCTGTCAAATGTCCACTGGCCTGAGGGCCAAGCAGGCTCCTGAGAGGAATTAGTTCGCTGAGTGTGGAGAGAACCAAGGGACGAAAGACAGTCCCAAATGCAACAGAGCTGTGTCAAAAGTAAGGAGGAGCTCTAAGGAAAATAGCACGTCTATCACTCGGGTTATTCTCAGCCAAATCTGGGCTCTAACCTTGAACTCTAAGATGTTACCAAAAAAAAAAAAAAGGCAAGAAGACTCTGAAGGTGATGTTTTACCAAAATATTTGGGGGACATTTAAAGCATTAAGAGGAATTATCAGGTTGAAGCCTCCTTTTCTGGAAGACGGTTCTTTGGGTTGGGGGAGAAGGGTGTGTTTCTTCAGGCCTGACAGCCTTCGCTACGGGAAGTCACAGCCGGAAGGAAGGCGAAGGCACACGCCACTTCAAAGCTGAGAGGCGTAATTCATGGAATACACAGAAAAAAATTCTTGGAGACTCTCAGAACTGTTTGATAGAGTTTGAAGTAAGGCTGAAATTCCTAAAATTGTGGGAACAGATGTGGAGAAATACCATTTTGTTCCTCTTGTGTGAACAGATTTTGCCCCCTGGTTTGGCCGGGGAAACATGAGTCACTGGAATCAGAATTACGTATGTCACACGGGAGGTCATGCGTCCTCGTTCCAAGGGCTGTTTTACACTAAAAACGAATTACTGCCAAACGGTATAGAATTCCACTACCTGGACTTTACTAAAAATAGGAGAGATCCATCCGGAATGGGCAAGATGCACTTTAATTAGAAGTAAGGAAATGGGCAAGATGGCTTTTCAAGATCTTTTCCAGTCAACAAGCCAAGGTTCGAGTAAATACGAGTGTTAAAAATTGAAATAACTATGGTATTCCTGTCTTCAAATGGCCAAGGGTTGGACACCTTTGTGATGCTTTAGGAAATAAAATAAAAGATGGAAGTAAGGGGTGTCACTAGTTTAGCTTAAAGACACACACACACACACACACACACATCTTAAAAGACTACAGGAGTATTAATAGAAACCAAACCCAATGGTACATTTAAACTTCACAAGGAATTAAAAGTAACAAGTTAGCCCCCTGCAACCTAGTTCCTAGTTAACTGCTTTCTTTCCTCACCTCTCTCTCTCTCTCCAGTTATCCCTATACATCTTCCTTTAACCTATTCTCTTTTAGCAAATCTTTTAGAGTTTTCTGATTCTTTTCAAATGCTATTGAAGACAGTTACCCTAAAATGATGCCTTAGCTCTAAAATGTATAGTTCCTTACTTTATTTTTTTAAGATTTTATTTATTTGAGAGGGGGAGAGAGAGAGAGAGAGAGACCGTGCACATGCACAAGCAGGGGAAGGGCAGAGGGAGAGGGAGAAGCGTGCTCCCCACTGACCAGGGAGCCCAATGAAGGACTCAATCCCAGGACCCTGAGATCATGACCTGAGCCAAAGGTCCCAACTGAGCTACCCAGGCACCCGAATAGCTCCTTATTTTAAACGAACAAGAGACAATGACTAGTTTTATTGAAGCACAGTTCCAGAACCCTGAGAGGATGAATTTGATTGGTCAAAACCTCTCAGAACCCTGACAGGATGAATTTGATTGGTCAGGTGTGTTTGATGTACTCACATCCTCTATCTCTAAACTGGAGGGCCATGGGTCATGACATATGAATACCACTCCATCCTGCTCACAAGGGGGTCAGTTCTCAGAAAAAGGGTGTCATATGTTAGAAGACAGGTCAAATTATCTGCAGCATCAATAATTAACAAAGCCTGACAATCCCTGGATTTAAAGAAACTGTACCTCTCCAACCAAAACCAGAGAACACTATATACAATGGTATTTAAGTACCAATTTTAGAACCTAATCTTTAAAATGAGACGCCTTGTTATTGGTTAATCTGTCCACAATAGACCAATCCATTGCCATATATGAAGGTATAAAAGCTTATTTTTTAAATTTTATTTTTTCAGTGTTCCAAAATTCATTGTTCATGCACCAGTGCTCTATGCAATACGTGCCCTCCTCAATACCCACCACCAGGCTCGCCCAACCCCCCCACCCCCTCCCCTCCAAAACCCTGTTTGTTTCTCAGACTCCACAGTTTCTCATGCTTCATCTCCCCCTCTGATTTCCCCCAATTCATGCTTCCTTTCCTTCTCCCAGTGTCATCCATGTTTTTCCTTATGCTCCACAAGTAAGTGAGACCATATGATAATTGACTCTCTCTGCTTGACTTATTTTACTCAGCATAATCTCTTCCAGTCCCATTTTGATACAAAAGTTGGGTATTCATCCTTTCTGATGGAGGCATAATATTCCATTGTATATATATGGACCATATCTTCTTTATCCATTCATCTGTTGAAGGGCATCTTGGCTCTTTCCACAGTTTAGGCAATTGTGACCATTGCTGCTATGAACATTGGAGTACAAATGTACCATGTGGCCGTTCTTTGTACTGCATCTGTATCTTTGGGGTCAATACCCAGTAGTGCAATTGCAGGGTCATAGGGTAGCTCTATTTTTAATTTTGAGGAATCTCCACACTGTTTTCCAAAGTGGCTGCACCAACTTGTATTCCCACCAACAGTGTAAGAGGGTTCCCCTTTCTCCACATCCTCTCCAACACTTGTTGTTTATTGTCTTGTTGATTTGGGCCATTCTAAGCTTAATTTTTAAGTCGATATGGAAGAAATTTTGGAGGCAATAGAAATACTTCGGTTTTCTTTAAAGCAGAATGGCCTGAATGTGCGGACAGCTGCATATAGAGTTTCCTTTGGTTTTTTTTCCCCTGAGTTTAGCTCATTATTTGAGAATCTTAGTGTGCTTAAGATTTAGCCTATAAAGCTGTGTCCATAGAAGCATGACTACGGTCTCAGTAAGTGATCTGAAGATCTTTCAAAGACCATATTCACTCTACGAAATTTTCCCCTTCGCAGGCTGGGTCCTAACCCTACAGGCTAGCAGACGCTGCTCTTCTGTGACAAACATTAGTAAACGGTGAGCCGAGTTCCACCTTCTGGTGAGCAGACCCACCTGGGACACATCACTGACCTTTCTATCTGTAAGATGGGGAACGACACCAACCGACAACCTGCAGGGTTGTGAGGATCAAGTGAAAACAGGGGAGAATAATTTACTGCATTTTTACTCTATGCCAGCACGCCTCTAAGAACTTCAATTTCTCTTTTCATTTCTCACGAGAACTTCATGAAACGGGGATGGAGGGTACCATGATTTCCATACAAGGAAACTGAGGCACAAAAAAGTTAATGTGCCCAAGGTCATAGCTGGGGCGGTAGAATTCGTGTGTGCACTGCATGTGCTTAGTTGACAGTAAAGTGTGTGTGTTTATGGGCTGAGGGGAAGGATGTAGGGAGGGTGGGAAAGAGTCAGTTCTCTCCTGGCGCCTGTGTGGCTCAGTCGGTAGAGTGTCCAACGCTTGATTTCCACTCAGGTCATGCTCTCAGGGTTGTGAGATCGAGCCCCGTGTCAGGCTCTGTGCTGAGCGTGGAGCCTGCTTAAGATTCTCTGTCCCTGTCCCTCTGCCCCACCCCACCCCACCCCCGCTCATGCTCTCTCTAAAAAAAAAAAAAAAGAGTCAATTCTCGGTTTTTCAGGGATGGGAAGTCTCATTATCCACCTGGGGGATCACCTACATCATGTTCCTTCCCATCCTTTTCTCCCCTGAAGCCCACCTTTGTGTCACTGTTTCTTAGTACAGCCTCTAGAGAAAGGAGAAATTAAAAAAATAATAAAATCATTCTGTCTGTGATTATTGCGCGGATGAGCCGGAAGGTCAAGTGACGGGGAAGCCGAGGTTAATGGCCAAAGTGAGGTTCTTCTTTGCCTGTGCTGCTAACGATGCCACATGTAGTCGTCCACGGTCGGACCAACAGGCAAGACTCCATCGGATCCCCAGACAGCCCCGGTATGCACTCAGGGCACATATTAATATCCTCATTTTACAAATAAGGAAAACGAAGCTCAGGGAGGGAGTCATTTCCTTGAGGGTTTTTTGTTTGTTTGTTTGTTTTTTAAATATTTTTTATTTATTTATTTATTAGAGCGAGAGACTGAGAATGAGAGGGGAGAAGGTCAGAGGGAGAAGCAGACTTCCCGCAGAGCCGGGAGTCCGATATGGGACTCGATCCTGGGACTCTGGGATCATGACCTGAGCCGAAGGCAGTTGCTTAACCAACTGAGCCACCCAGGCGCCCTCCTTGAGGGTTTTTGCTGAACAGGAGAACCTGAGTTTGAATCCCCGTCTGCCGTGTCTCCCCGCTCTTTCTGCCCACTTGGCATCAGCAACGCACCTTCTCAGAGCTTCTAAACTCGATGGACGCCCGACTCTAGTGAACTAGGTTCCGCCTGGCCGTTCTTCCAGTTCCTTTTTCAACACAGAGCGAGAACAACACCTCCTCACCTCGGCAGAATTTCTGAGATGCATGGGGAAAGAAACTGGCAGGGAAACCTCAGAAGCCTAGCCCGGCTTCACTCCCCGAAGGAGAGCGAGGGCTACAAGAAGGGCTTTTAAAACAATGACGTTCACATCCTCCCCCTTGGACTGTAATGCTTCTCCAGGCTAAAGTCTGCAAACCTAAACTGTGCTTCTCAGATAAGAAAGCAGCCAACTTTTAAGTGTCCCCAGGGAACAGGATCTCTCGAAAGCCTGAGTGTTTATCAACACTCGGTGTCGGAAGTATCTGCCCTGCAGCCCGCCTGCTCCCGCTGGTACCACACCCCTGGCGGCGCTGCGTGAAAACCCCCTCCGCTCCTCATACCCGAACGTGCACGTGTTTCAGGCACAGTGGACTTGGAGCGGCAGAGTGATTTTTTCATGCTCAGACCCAGTTTGGAGCAATCGTCATATCACAATGATAACCGGGCTCATGAAATCTGAAGACCCTCAGCGGCCTCGCTTCTGGGCTGGGGCTTTTCCAGCATCTGGGAGAGAAACAACATAATCCCTACTGACCGTCCCGGAAAATCAAAGGATTTTTGATTATGTGCCTCTTGCTTTTAGGGATTCATCCTCCCTTCCTCACATGTCTTGAGGGCATCGGGAAGTCTGAGGGGTTAATATCTGTGAGCTCCTATTGGGAAGGAGCCACTATGTAATTATTAAATATTATTTTATCCTCTAAAACATCTCACTTTAGAGACTTTGTTTGCATCATGTCCTATCATTGAGCTCTCAATGTATAACTGCATCCCATTGCCCTGAGTTACACCATAAACACCACCTCTCTGTTTCTAATACACAACATATTTCAAAGCAGAAAGGAATTTATAGCGCCAATGTTATTTTTCCATGTACAATTCCAGTTTGGAACGTCCAGCAGTGCTCAAATTGCCTTTCAAGATAAAGACCAGATCCTGATTCAATGTAATCCTTGCGTGCTTCTGGGAAGGCTCAGATGCTAGTCTCCTGGATGGAATCTGCATTCTCCAGGGCCCTTCACGCCCCCGAGACGAACCGTGAGTACCAAGCCAGGCTCCATCAGAATTCCGCAGTGGCCTCCCGCCAGTGTTCTCACAGAGAGTGGGGCGAGCTTCAGTTCAGGGACCCGTGCAACGGAAAGCAAGGGCAAGGGCAAGGGCAAGGGCAAGTCCTTCTACCCTGACCTCAGCACTGTAAGATGCAAGGAGCCGTGGAGGTCAACCAGCGCAGCCCCCCTGTCTGATCGCTGAGTCTCAGCACAATTAAGTGACTTGTCTGAGGTCACACAAAACAGGAAGGGAAAGCGCAGCATTGAACCCATCTCTCTCGAGCCCCCGGCCATTGGTCTTCCCCAAACATCATGCAATTGCACAAAATGCTTTTCATTTTAAACATTTAAGAGATTTGAGACCAACAAAATAAACAGGAAAAAATAGGCAGAGCATCTCCAGACAAACGGAGGGCTCAGGGAGCGGCCAGATGTGCAGACGATCACCCCAGGGGATATCAGCGGGCTCGGAGAATGCAGATCAAGTCCTTCCAATGTCTCATTCTTTGCTTAGCCTGTGGGGAGCCCATTTCTCCAACAGAATGAAGGTTAGAGGTAGAATTTTTTTCCCCCATGAGAAAGCTGGAATATACTTAAGAGGCATCTGGCAGAGGACAACGGGGAAATGGGTCCTGAGTCTGCATCCTTCGCACCCCCTGGATCCTCACCTGCCGACTCAGTCTCACTCCCTTCCCCCACCTTGTTAGAATCAATCCCGGCCAGAGGTGGGAGGATCCGGCTAGTCTGTCTGGGATTAAAGACTTACATCTGGTCATGGCCCCATGCCAAGTTTTATCAATGCTCCTGAGGCCCAGGATGGTAAATACTTATAGGACTGCTCAATCCACAATGACCTCAGTACGGGCCCTCCCTTGGAAGGGTGGACCACCAGAATCCGTGTTTATATTACATAACCTCCACTTCCATGGCCATAATTGAAGGGACCAGGATTAGACAGCTGATCCAAGCTGTTTTTTGAATTCTATTTCATAGAATGCAAGAAACTGTTTCATATCATTTGAAATTGCAGCAAGGGGTTTCAAGTCCAGTCTAGGCTAGTTTCATGGAAAGAGGAGCTATGGACTCTAAAACAATAAGTGGTAATTTCTCTGAATAACATGGACCATCAGGGCAAGGAAAGCTGGTCTGCAGAGGAAAAGAATGAAGTCAACGTGAAATGCAGAAAATATGAAAGTAAATGAGAATCCTGACCATTTTCTAGTTCCCAATCTTAAGGTCTTCCCAAGGTCACCATGCTCTTCCTCCTCTTGGATCCCATAAGACACTCTGCATCCTTCTAATGTGTTCCCACGTGTTCTTTATAAACTAGGTCCGGTGGGTTTCTGTAACTTGAAATCGCACTCCTCTCAGGGTTCGATACAGGCACCTCTTCCGGTAAATTAACAGGAAGTAGTTATCCTTATTCCAATTGCAACGGACAAGGAAATCAGCCCAGAGACTTGCAGAGGCATGCCCAGTAACGGTGGCTATCTATTGACCAACTACTTCCTTGCCTGGATTCCTGAGTAATAGCTCCCTCTCGAGGTCTGGTGCTGAGGTCTACTCCTACATCTGTCTAGGATCCAGTCAGGAAAAAGGCATTTCAACAGAGAGATTTAATAAAGGAACTGGTCCCACAGAGGGTGGAGGACTGACGAATCAGAAATAATAACTGCATGTACACAATAGCCAAAATATGGAAAGAACCAGATGAATGGATACAGATGTGGCATACACATGCGTGCGCGCACACACACACACACACACACACACACACACACGCACACAGGAATACTACTTAGCCATCAAAAAGAATAAAATCTTGCCATTTGCATTGATGTGGATGAAACTAGAGGGTTTCAGCCCTTTGACCATATTGTCTTACTCTCTCCTAGCTTGCAAAGTTTCTGCTGAGAAATCCACTGATAGTCTTACGGGTTCCCTTCTATGTGATAAGTTGTTTTTATCTTGCTGCTTTCAATATACTCTTTTGACTTTTGACAATTTAATTACAAGTATCTTAATGAAGTGTTCTTGATGTCCAGTCTATTTTGGGTTCTTGGAGCATCATGAACCTGAATGTTCATTTCCCTCTGCAGATCTGGGAAGTTTGATAATTTTCTTTTTTTTCCTCTTTTCTTTCTTTTATTCTTTCTTTCTTCTTTCTTTTATACTTTTATTGAGGTATATTTGACACTAGTATATTTGACAATGTTACATTAGTTTCAGGAGTACATAGTGATTCAACATGTGTATACATTATGCTATGCTCACCACAAATGCAGCTATCATCTGTGACCACACAATGTTATTATAATACCACTGACTATATTTCCTATGCTGCACCTTTCATACCTGTGACTTATTCATTTCACAACTGGGAGCCTGTACCTCCTACATCTTTTACCCACTTTGCCCATCCCCTAATCCCCTCCCCTCTGGCAACCATCAGTTTGTTCTCTGCATGTATGGGTCTGTTTCTACTTTGTTTTGTTCTTTAAGTTCCACAAATAAGTGAAATCATATATTATTTGTCTTTCTCTGACTTATTTCACTTGGCATAATACCCTCTAGGTCCAATGATGTTGTTACAAATGACACGATCTCACTGTTTTTTAAGGCTGAGTAATATTACATAATATATATATTCCACATTTTTTATCTGTTCATCTATCAATGAACACTTAGATTGCTTCTATATCTTGACTATTCTAAATAATGTAATAAACATAGGGGTGCATATATCTTTTCAAATTAGTGTTTTTATTTTCTTTGGGTAAAGAGCCAGTAGTGGACTTACTAGATCATATGGTATTGCTGTTTCCAATCTTTTTTCCAATTTTTTGAGGAAACTCCATTCTGTTTTCCACAGTGACTGCACCAACTTATATCCCCACCAAGAGTGCATGAGGGTTCCTTTTTTTTTTGTCAACATTTGTTATTTCTCTGATATTATTTATTTAAATAAGCTTTCTGTCCCTTTCTCATTCTCAGCTCCTTCTGGGACTCCCATAATGCATAGATTAGTTCTTTTGCTGGGGTCCCAAAAGTCATGTAGGCTTTCTTCTCTTTTCCATTCTTTTTTTCTTTATGTTCCCCTAACTGGATAATTTCAAGTAACTAATCTTCAAGTTTGCTTTTTCTTTCTTCTTCATGATTAAGTCTGCTGTTGAAACTGTCTACTGAAGTCACTGCATTCTTCACCTCCATCAGATAGCTGAACTGGTCTTTGAGAATTACAGAGTTTAAATCTAATTCATGCCATTTCCCCCCAATCTTTATTGAGGTACAATTGACCAATTTTTTAAAAAATGTCTATATTTAAATATATGATGCATGTGTTGATATATATACACATCAGAAAATACCACAACCAAACTAATTAACATACCCATCACCTCACATAGTCACTTCTGTGTGTGTATGCAGTCAGACACTTAGGATATACACTTTAGCAAATCTGTATAAAATACAGTATTCTTAACTATATTCACATTACTACAAATTAGATCTCCAGAACTCAAATCTTACATTACTGAAATTTTGTTGCCTTTGACCTATTTCCCTCTCCTCACTCTGTAACATATTAACCATGACATATGGACAAGACTTTTACCAAAATTCTCACAAGGAGCAAGGCAAGTTTTCATTCTAGGATCCCATGCAACATAACTTAAGAAGAAGCCATTCCACCAATGACCTAGACTTTTGGTACCTTAGTTTTCTCATCTATAAAATGGAAATGTTAATAGTATCTATCCTGTGGAAAGGTTAATAAGAATATATGAGTCAGTATACTTCAAGAGTTTATAATGGTGCTGGTATTCCTCAGCATTAGCTGTTATTATCATTAAAATTATACCATTATATCTTCTTATGAAGATTATTCTTGAATCAAGCTTTATAAATATTATTCTTGAATCAAGCTTGGCCAATTCCCTTCAACAGTCTCTCTGCTCACTCCAGGCTCCCATCTACGATTTATTTCAATCCTACAGATACCTAAGTTCATCAGAGTGTCTTAATTCTCCCTCAAGTGTTAACTGCTCCCACCTGGAAACTATTAACAATTACTTTCCTAAATAATTCCAATAAGCCTCATAAGGAAGGAATAAGGAAGTGCCTCTTCCAGAAAATTTCTCAAGAAAGAAAAGAGAGGCCTTCTGTACAGTTACAGAGCATGATGACTAACTGGAATCCACCAGTCTTTCCAGGAAACCCTCCCACAGAGGTACATTTGCAGTGAAGCTTGTTCCAGTGCCCCTGACTAACATAGTTCCTTCCCTCTTCCTCCCACCTCTCCACGCTGAATATTCAAATGAGTATCTCCTCCACCAGCCTCAAAACTTCTTGAAAGTTGGTGTGATGCGTAACCATTTTTGTATCCCCAATGTCCTCAGCTCAGAGAATGAGAGCTCATTCACAGAGAATGATCTGTGTGACTTGAGAAGAATCTATATGCTGCTGCTGTTGGATAGAATGTCCTGTATATACCAACAGAGTTAAATCCATGACAGCAAAATTATAGTACATAGTAGAAAATAAATGTCATCAGTGAAGTCTAGAACAAATGTTATAATATTTTAGGGGAAAAGAAAACTTCCTGTTGGGTGGACCATGGGATACTCCATGGGAAAAACAGCATTTTTCAAGATCTTAGAGAACTGATACAATTTGGAATTCCAGGAAGTTAGAACTAAGCCAGCAATGTATCAAGCCCAGAAAGTGAACACCACATCCTAGAGGGGGGAAAAAGGTAACAGTATCTCAAATGTTGGTACCTGTGTGCATCTGAAATAGAACAGAGAGAAAGGCGATTATGGTTGGTAAGGCAGAGCAAAAGTAAGAACCAGAGATTTCCCTGTGATCAGAGAATAGCAAGAGAGAGAGATTGAGCTAAATGCTACAATTCTCTTTAAAAAAATAATAGATTTTATTTATTTATTTGAGAGAGATCAAAAGTGAGAGAGATCACAGAGAGAGAGAGACAGATTCAATGCTGAGTGGAGAGTCTGATACGGGGCTCGATCCTAGGATCCTGGGATCACGACCTGAGCTGAAGGCAGACACCTAACTGACTGAGTCACCCAGGCGTCCCTAGGTGCTACTTAAAGATGGGAATGAAGAGTCAGTTTGCAAGGTGTTGAGGAATAAGTGTGCAGAAAAAAGGAAACTGGTGAATAAAGAATGCTTTATACAATTTTACAGTGAAAAGCAAAGAATAAAATGATACTAGCTTAAGACTTTATTAGATTGGAATATAGAATTTTTACACAGAAAGTGGTTTAGTGTGGTGCCTGACTCTGACATCTAGCTCCTAGAGTTTAAATCTTACCTCGGCTACTTGCTATCAGAGTGATCTTGAACACCTTATTTAGCCTCTCTGTGCCCCATTTCCTTGATATGTAGCTTAGATGGTCGTGGTGAGGAATAAATGAGCTAAGAAATGTAAAGCAGTTACAACAGTCTCTGCCTCACACTAACCACTCAATAAATGTTAACTAGCTAGAATACAGAAGACCGAACATATATATATTAGTGTGATATATATATTTCCACATATATATATATATGGAAATACAGGTATCCTCTGCTTTTTGAAAGTTTCCATTATACCGCTGAGCTTTTAAGAAAGACCTAAATTAATACCAATTTTTGCTAATTGAAAGAAATTCAAACAGGATTTTTGCTTTTACAAAAAAAAAAGTCAAGAGTGAAAATAGCGATCAGCATTTGTCTTGCAGGAAGCCATTACAGAGGAAGTGCACACTCTAAGCAGCAAGAGTGGTGCGACCAAGCCCCTTCCCCAAGAATTACTCTCAGCATCTCAGCATCAACAAGCGGTAGCTTGGAAATATGTGTGTGAGCATTTGTGCTTTATGTCAATTTATTTTGTGCGTCCATTAGCAAGATGTCTCTATCAAAAAAGCCAATGAGAGGTTATTTTTTGCATCTGGGAATGCTCAAAAATTTTTCATATAAATTGATGGGGATTGCATCTTCACTTTACACCATTTCAATTTACAGAAGGTTTCATAGGAATGCTCTCAGGTAGAAGAAACCTGTATATGGAAAAAGATTGACTATCAAGAAAATTAGGAAAAGGCAAAAGCACTGTGCAATTAAGGCTTATATTGCAAAACCATAAATATGTCTCTTTTGAGTTATACAAAAGTATACCTGAAGTTCATTAAGCCCAACATCCTCCACCCAAAATATACACTCTGTTGGAATCTCTTAAAGAGGAAACCTGAGACTCAGAAAGAATAAGTAATCTGGTCCTCGGTTACTCCGGTCAATAATAAGACAGGACGAGGACCAGGCATCTTGATTTCCAATCCAATGGAAGGAAACCATCTCATAAGAAATGCTATAAAGGGGACCCAACCATTTGATCAAAATCTGAAGTGATTTATCAAAAGAATAAGAGGGAGACCCAGAGGAGTTAAGGGGTGAAGGTTATTGAGGACCAACTGCACTGACCTGACTCTCTATCTCAATTCTCCAGCATTTTTTTAAAGATTTTATTTATTTATTTAACAAAGAGAGAGAGCGATCACAAGTAGGCAGAGAGAGAGGGGGAAGCAGGCTCCCTGCTGAGCAGAGAGCCTGATGCAGGACTCAATCCCATGACCCTGAGATCATGACCTGAGCCAAAGGCAGTGGGTTACACTGAGCCACCCAGGTGCCCCAATTCTCCAGCATTTTTATTTCTATTTTGAAATTGGATTAAATACAATGTCTCTAGAAACCACCAACAAGGGTCACCTGTGTGGCTCAGTGGGTTGAGCCTCTGCCTTCGGCTCAGGTCGTGATCTCGGGGTCCTGGGACTGAGCCCCGCCAATTGGGCTCTCTGCTCAGCGGTGAGCCTGCTTCTCCCTCTCTCTTTGCCTGCCTCTCTGCCTGCTTGTGATCTCTCTCTCTGTCAAATGGATAAATAAGAATCTTTAAAAAAAAAAGAAACCACCAACAAAGTACCTAAATCTGAAATACAATATGATATAATCATAATCACATCCTAAAATGTACATTTGGAAATAATGTATCAAAGAAAATGAAAAAGAGTTAAAAAAGAAACCACACTTGCTGTGGAATTATAAGAATAAAAATAAAATATTAGTTAAGCTTTTCATTTTATACTTTCAAATTTCATCAAATGATATAATTTCAGTGTGTCCTATTTTGTACTGAAGTCTCTATTGCCTATGGAAAGCTAGATGAGACTGTCTCAGTCAGAGATTGAGATAAATCATTCTCAGATATATTAAATAAAATTTGGTAACCCAATAGGTCAGATTATGTTTCTGATTAGACAACTTGCTAGTTAAATATAGGACTTAAACCAGCAACAGATTACCAGTGGTTTGCTATTGTTCGGTTCTTCACAAAGGAGCAATTATTTGAGAAACCAGGAATGGAAAAAAAAGAAAGGAAGACTGTTTTTAGAATAATATAAAGGGACTTAATTTGTAGTTTTCAGAGAAAAGAAGAATCAAATCAAAATAAAATTGGTGTTCTGGGCTTGGGGACCTAAACAGCCCAATATAAAAAAAGAAACGGATTATAGAAATGTGAAACTATCATCATCATTTCAGTTGCACATTTTAAAAAAATAAGGAAAAAATGTCTAAAATAGAACTCTTATTTGGCCTGCCAACTGAAAATTGATATTTTCATTACGCTTTCAGTCAAAGGTCAATTTGTAAATACTAGGTAGAGTTTTGCTCCACGAGTTAAATATTTTTTCCTCCAGAGAATCTTCTGGAGAGTATGGGAAGTAAGAAAAATAATATACTGGGAAATTTTTAATGATAGCAGAGATTGGGGCCTCTGGGTCTATCTCTTGCATTCCTATAGGATGAAGCAAAGTTCTGTGTACGACTTCACCTCTCATTAAATCCTTTTTTGGTTCATTCACCTAAATCAAGGAAGATGAACAAAGGCTCAAAGAATCATGGTCCTTAGCTATTGGTTATAAATTATTCTGGTCTGAACCATGAAGTCTGATACTTCAGTTTTACCAATAAAAATAGAATCTCGTAAGAACAGTGTCTGTTTATGGAAACTGTCAGTGCAGAAATAATTTGTATCTTCTAACTGGTATCCTTTAAAAATAAGCCATATGGATGCATCATCATCCACTAGTTTGTATTCCTTCCAAAAATCAAAGTCTCTGGATCTGTCAGGAGACGTGTTCTTTTTAAAGCTAAAACGCCAGTTTTTGAGGTTATGTTCATAAACCCTGAGACATGATTATAAAATAAGTTGCCTGTGTGAGATGTGTTGTGATGTGTTATGGCCAGGAGGAATAGTAACGTGGAGATCCGGTATTTTAAAAACCAATTTATCCATTTCAAGATGGCATATTTACATGCGCGTCTATCTCTTTCCACCTGAGTTTGCGTCCAAATATTAGCAGAAGGAAAAACTTTTTCGGAATAGTGGAGTAAGCATTAGCACCTCCCAAAATCTGCTCCTCCATAAAATCAAAAGAACACTGGGAAAATGGTCAAAATCAACTTTCTCAAAACTCTGGAAATTAACCAAAGGCTTATAACCACCTGAGGAGTGTTTATTGAAGAAAAATAGCTGAAACTAGGTAAGAAACTAGGTGAGCTTTGTGGAGATTTAACTTGCTCTAGTCTCCTCCCCTTCTGCCCAGCTCCACGGTAGCCTATGATATACCCAGCCTCAGGGAGCCTGGCTGGCTTTGCTGAAGGAGCACGTGACTTGATCTCAGAGTCGTGAGTTTGAGCCCCACGCTGGGTGTAGAGATTACTTAGATAAACTTTTAAAAAATAATAATAAAATGTGCAGCCTCAAAACCATGATATAAGACAGAGGGGTTTAGAGCTCCCCAACAAGCCACAGCCCCAGAAAATTGTTGCTATCTTACCTATCTGATAAATCTCTGAAAAAGGTCCATTCACAGGCCTTTATCTCAGATCTCACTGAGTATAAAACCCAATCTCAGAAAATTGTCAAAAACAATCAGTGGCAATGGTTTAATGTTGCAGTGATGTAAAGCAGTAACACCAGCTGGGGCAAAAAAGAGGCTGGCCAAAAAACTTAAAAGGAAAATCTGGGTATGCTATGCCCATAGGGGACTTTGAAAAGCCCCAGTGTATTTCAAGGGATGTAGAAGGAAAGATCTGAGAAAGATTTAAGCTCTCGCTTCTGGCCGACCTTGAAGTTCTGAGCAAGTAGGAAGTGAAGACTAGGAAGACTTATAAGCTACTGGCCAGTGCATTGAATGTGGGCCCTGAGACAAAGCCCTGCACTTTTTAAAATTCTCTCTCTGACCATTAACGGACCACTAAGTTAATATAGCAGAGACTCCAGCTGCCATACATGCACAGAATACAGACTGTAGCTTAGTCAAGAAAAGTCACTAAACAAACAAACAGCAACAACAAAAAACAACAACAAGCCCTTGGAAGAGAGGGGACCCTGATTTCTAGGTTGCCACATTGTATTAGCTGTCCAGTTTAAAAAATAAAAAGACACGTATATATATAACCAGGAGAGTACAGCTCACACAAGGAAAAAAAGCAGTCAACAAAAACTCTTCCTGAGAAAAACCATGTGCTGAACTGACTAGTCAAAGACTTTAAATCAGCTATTATAAATATTTTCTAATAACTAACGAAAACCATACCCAAAGAATTAAAAATATGAGAATAATGTCTTACCAAACAGATAATATAAATAAAGAGGTAGAAGTTATAAAAAAAAGAACTAAGAAATTCTGGTGTTAGAAAAACATAGTAACTGAAATCAAAAATTTACTA
Organism: Nasua narica; assembly: GCA_028533885.1. Lineage (NCBI taxonomy): Eukaryota > Metazoa > Chordata > Mammalia > Carnivora > Procyonidae > Nasua > Nasua narica. The sequence goes on along the minus strand of CM052814.1, from coordinate 7,253,098 downwards.
GAAGTGCTAAACAGAAGATCTCAGCTGGCAGAAGGAAAAACCAGTGAACCTGAAAATAGATCAAATGTGATAACCCAGTTTGAGAAACATAAAGAAAAAGCAACCAAGCCTCAGACCTGTAGGACACTATTGAGTGAACATACACATTATGGCAGTCCTGGAAGGAAAAGAGGGAGAAAAGATCAAAAAGAAAAATGCATAAATAATGCCCAAGAACATGCAAATTCGATGACAAATAAGAACTCCAAGGAGAATAAACTTAAAATATCTACACCTGGATCCATTACAGTCAAACTATTGAATGCCCAAGACTTTTTTTTTTTTTAAAGATTTTATTTATTCATTTGACAGAGACATAGCAAGTGAGGGCGCACAAGCAGGGGGAGCAGGAGGGGAGAAGCAGGCTTCCCACCGAGCAGGGAGCCCGATGCGGGGCTCGATCCCAGGACCCTGGGACCATGACCTGAGCCGAAGGCAGACGCTCAACGACTGAGCCACCCAGGCGCCCCAAATGCCCAAGACTTTTAAAACAGAATCTTGAAAGAATCAAGAGAAAAATGACCCACCGTAAAAAGAGATCTAAATTAAGATTAAATGTTCACTCCCCACCAGATACTTTGGATGGCAATAAGGCAGTTATTGGGATATTTAATGTGCAGAAACGAAGAGAAGGCAACCAAGAATTTTAGGTCCTGCAAAACTATCCTTCAAAAAATGAAGGAAAAAATTAAGACACTGCCAGATTTTTTTTAAAAAACAAAAAATTCATTGCTAGCAGATATTCTCTGCCAGAAATACTGATGGGAGTCCTTCACGCTCAAATGAAAGGACTCTAGATAGAAACTTGAATCCATATGAAGAAATAAAAAGCCTGGTAAAAGTAACTACACAAGTATCTATGAAAACAGTATAAATGTATTTCTGTTTTTGACACTTTTCCTGATTCACACAACTGTATAAAGTAAGAATTATGAAAATGTGCTGAGGGACTTACAGTCTATAATGATATAATTTGTATAGATGATACAGCAGAAAGGAGTGGGCAAGGAGATGGGAAGAAAGCTTTTATAAATTAAAAATATGTTTCAGTAGGAGAACTCTATAGAGTTAAATTAAGAAAACTGTGAACACAGAGCCAAAAGGCAAAGAGACATAAAATAAGTACATACTTAAGTCAAAGTCCAGAAGGGAAAACATCTAACTAAAAGGTGGTCTGGAAAGACAGAGCAAGGAATTCAAGAGGAGGTGAGTGGTAATTAAGCTCCACCTCCTGGAAGAGGGAGTATCTATATATTTTACTTGAAATTCTTCACCAAGAAAGATTGTCTCTTCTCCCCATTTTTTAATTTACTTACTTCCTTATATACTTATTTACTCATTTATTTATGTCAGTATGAGCTTTTACATTGCTATTTCATATTTGAGGTTAAAATAGAATACTGCAGTATTTAGGTACTCAGATTATTCCAGGTTGACTCTTGTGTTCCTTTGATATGCCCCCCTCCTTTTGTGCACTTCCTTACTTTCTGGTACCACAAGATGTTTCAGGCTCATTCGTGTTTTCCTTGCCCCAGCCACAGGACCTGTGGCTCCAAGGAAACCTAGGGAATAGCATTTGGAAACCAAGATCTGGGTACTGGGTATACTATGCTTTTATAAGTTTTATGTATCTACATCTTTGCTTTCCTTACAGTTTTAAAAAGACACTAATCTTTGTCTCAATTCTGGGACCACTCGAGATCTTATAGCAACCCCAATCTCGTTGCAGCTGCCACTGAGAAGGTATTTTTTAATACCTTTCCATTTTCCCGTGAGTACAAATATTAACTTTTGTTCTCAAATGTTATGACTAGCACGCTACCTCTTACTGTTTCTCTACAAAGAAATTTTGTTTGTACTTAAATTTTTTTTTCTTAGAAAGGTGGCATATGACATTCTTCGTATATAAGTCACTCCTAATTCCTCTCTGAGGAACTGCCCTCATTCATCTGGTTTCTCTGAAAAGATGCTCTTTTTCTTTCTAAACTACTAAGAGGCAGCAAATAAAGAGGTTTTATTTTGTCTTCTTGTGTTTTCAATAAAGATATCTTTATAGACTCCCCACACTCACCCCTATACACAAATCTCTTATTATTTCTGAAAATGCATGATTAAGATTTCTTTCTCTGACTTCAAGCTCCATCTACTGCTAAAATATAAACACAATACTTCCTAATTAAATGTGGTGGACTGACCACATGGGAAAGGAAGCACAGTGAACAAGGATTTCAACAAACTTTAGGAAGATAAATTAGATTGAGAGCATTTAGCAGAGCAAAATTTTCATTAAAACTAAAGTGCCTGCACAGGAAGAGATGGATGAGTGGGCCACATTGTCCCCATGGGACCCTTAAGAAGTAGGACCAACAAGCCCCGCAGAGCCAAGTTGGCAGGGACAAGAAAAAGGGTTCCTACACAACACGCAAAACCCTCAAGATAAATTTTGTTGTCATGGAAGAAAGCTGAAGAGTGACACTATACATAAAGTCAGAACCGGATGTTATATTTTAAAAAGAAACATAATTGGTTGAGTTCTTACAAATGTGACAGACAAGATAAAAAAAAATCTCCAAGAAAAAGGGGTTAAAAATGAAATATAAGGAAATCCTCTAGCAAAGAGAATAAAAAGAAAAAAGAAATTGGGAAACATGAGAAGTTAGAGGATAAGGGACAACTGGGTGGCTCAGTCAGTTAAGCGGCTGCCTTTGGTTCAGGTCATGATCTCAGCATCCTGGGATTGAGCCCGCATGGGGGGGAGGGTTCCTTGCTCAGCAGGGAGCCTGCTTCTCCCACTGCCTGCTGCTCCCCCTGCTTGTGCTCTCTCTCTCTCTCTCTCCTTGAAAAATAAATTAAAAATCTTTTAAAATTATATATGTTTAGATATTAAAGGATATTATATATTAGAGGATATCTAGATATTAGAGAATATCTATTTAGATATTAGATATTAGAGGATAAGTTCTGCAGGTGCAATATCTCACCAGAGTTAAAAAAAAAAAAAAAAGAGCAAGATGAATGAAGGGGAGGAATTTATCAAATAAATAACATGAAGGATTTCCCAGAGTTGAAATACATGAATAAGAAATTTGAAAGCATCCCGCAGAAGCCAAAAAAATTAATGAGAACTGTCTCATGCTATGGAATTTTATCATGAAATCAGAACAATAGAGATAAAAGAACCTCAAAGCTTATAGAGAGAAAATGATACACACAGAGATCCATCTTGCATCACATTTCTCAACAGCCATACTGGAAGTTGGAAGACTATAAATCGATGCCTTCCCAATCTGCAGGAAAATCTTTTTCAACCTAGAAGATTATACCCAACCAAACTACCTATCAAGTGTGGCAGTAAATAAAAATATTTTAAAGTATGCGAGGGCTCAATAAATTTATGTGTCATGCACCCTTATTTCCAAAAGTACTGGCGTATGCTCTCCATCACTGCAAGGGAGTAACCTAGCGAAGGAGACATGCAGAGAATCTGACACAGCAAAGCCATCACAGATAAAACCTGAACAAAACCCATGAAGCAGGCTTAGAGAACACCCAGTCCATGTGGGACCACAGAGGGAGGCGGAAGGGATGTTTGAACATCTTTGCTTTGCATCTTTGCAATTGCTTTGCATCTGACAGATCGTTTGGGGCATTTGCATAAAACAGCAGCAGGTAAATAGAAAGCTAAGCAAGGAGAAACAATGAGGAAATTAACTCTAAGTTAAACCAAAAAGCT
>CM052814.1:7232650-7248826 GCA_028533885.1 Nasua narica | reverse complement strand
CCCCCCTCCCCATAGCAGGGCAGATTAAGGTAGGACACTCCTGGGGGGCCAAGGGCTGCTGCCACATTCCAAAGGACTCCAGACAGCTCCAGAAAGGAGTCCCCTGGAGTGCCATTGTATGGATACAAGGATAGAAGGGTGAAGCAAAAATGGCTCTTTCCCAGTGGAAGCTAGTCAACCAAGTACTACGGGTCTTTTCATTTGATCGCCTTTCGGATACTGTCATCTCTCTGAGAATAGACCACTAAGCAAAGCACTGGGTCTTACTACTTTATTCTCTGCAGGGGCGGAGTTTTCAACTCCCACCTGCAACCCAAAGCACAAATTGTCAGTTGTGTCTTTTTCTTTTAAGCCCCCAGAAGCAAGTTATCATCAAGATTTCCACCCCATTTCCCAACAGCTCAATAAACGGGATTGAACAGAATTTAGTGTCCTCTGGGCCCTTCTCTCTGTAGGGACTGACCAGTGCCAAATGCGGCCTGCCAGATGCCCAGCCCCTCAGTATGTCTTTTACAAACAGTAGACAGATGTGTGCTGAGAATATAATATAGGGAGGGAGAACAGGATGAGAAAAAGTTTTCCACTGAAACAATTATGCTTATCTAAATATAGCCCAATGCGACTGTTGATTAGTTATTCCCAGAATCGCTCTTTGGTATTCCCTGCAACTACACACACACACACACACTCTCTCTCTCTCTCTCCTATAAATAAAGAGGAAATGTAATGTAGGCTCAAAAACACGAACTGACTTGGGGCCGCTGTTGCATAACCTTGTGAATCCCCTTATTTCACACTAACTTGAGCATGACCCAGGTGACAGCCATCTGGTCCTGATCACCATCGGGTCTCTCTCTTGTGGTGCTTATGACCCTTCCTCCTTTGGGCTTACAGGCCAAATCAATCTCTTACCAAGTTGCCTTTCACTTGAATTGCTAATTGTGAAGTTCACTGAAAGCAACTGCTCCCCTTCGTTATTAGCTGTTTCCATTTCTCCTCCATCCTGAGAGCGTAAGACTTGCAGTAGACAACTATTTCATTCCTCTTCTCCTTCAGAAGCTACAGTTGGTGGATACAGCATTTTTCAGGATGTTGTTGGGGTCAGGAGGAGGGCCAGGAAGCAGAGCATAAGTAAAAGCCCGGATTTTAGAGTCAGACTGAGTTGGGATTTTAATCCCTACTGGGCCACCTACTAAGTTATGAAATCATATATAAGTTGTTTATACTTTCTCTTTGATCAATGGATTATTTTTAAATGTATTTTAAAACCTCGAAATACTTAGGAGAATAAAATACCTATTTTTCTTCTTGATGTATAAATTCAAAGAGTGAAATGAACATATCTTAAGGGTTCAGCTTGAATTCTTACAAATATATCCCATCTGTCACCACCACTTGTCAAAATACAGAGCATTTCCAGCACTCAGTAGGCTCCCTTGTGCTCTTAACTCAGTAGAGATTCCTTCCGTAGATAATACTCTTCTGACCTTTTCATCACACATCATATATAAATGGAACAATACAGTGTGTACTCTTTGGGTCTGACTTCTTTCTTCCAACATTATTCCTAGGCAACAGGCTTAATTTACATGTAACTTTTTAAGAACCTGCTAAACTATTTTTCAACATGGCGGCACCATTTTATATTGGCACCAGCAATGTATAAGAATTCTACATCCTTGCCAACATCTATCATTCTAATAGATGTGTCATATGGTACCCCATTATGGTTTTCATTTCCACTTGCCTAATAACTAATGATGCTCAGCACCTTTTCATGTGCTTATTTGCTATCAATAATATATCTTAGTGTAGGGCGCCTGGGTGGCTCAGTTGGTTGAGCAACTGCCTTCGGCTCAGGTCATGATCCTTGAGTTCCTGGATCGAGTCCCACATCGGGCTCCCAGCTCCATGGGGAGCCTGCTTCTTCCTCTAACCTTCTCTCCTCTCATGCTCTCTCTCACTTTCTCTGTCTTTCAAATAAATAAAATCTTTAAAAAATAATATATCTTAGTGTAGTATCTGTTCAAGCTTTTTATCATTTTAAAAATTAAGTTGTTTTCTTATTATTGAGTTTTGAGAGTTCTTTATGTATTCTGGGAACAAGTTCTTTACCAGTTATGTGATTTGCAAACCTTCTCTAACAATCTATGGTTTGTGTTTTCATTCTCTTAACTGTGCCTATCAAAGAACAGAAGTTCTTAGTTTTAATAAATTTTTTTTTTCTTCTATGGATTATGCTTTTGGTGCTATAGCTAAGAAATTTTGGTCTAACCCCAGATCACAAGATTTTCCTCTGTTTTCTTCTAAAAGTATCATAGTTTTGGGTGTTACATTTAGGTCTATATTCCATTTTGAGTTGATTTTTACATATAGGACAAAGAACGAAGTTCACCTTTTTACATATGGATACTAATTTTTGTTAAAAGATTTACTTAATTAAATCTTAAAATTAAGATTTTAATCTTAATCTTAAAAATTAATTAAAAAGAATTACTTAATTTTGTTAAAAGATACTACGATTTGTTAAAAAGACTATTCTTGGGTGCCCGGGTGGCTCAGTTGGTTGAGCAACTGCCTTCGGCTCAGGTCATGATCCTTGAGTTCCGGGATCGAGTCCCACATCGGGCTCCCAGCTCTACAGGGAGCCTGCTTCTTCCTCTAACCTTCTCTCCTCTCATGCTCTCTCTCACTTTCTCTGTCTCTCAAATAAATAAATAAAATCTTTAAAAAAAAATTCTGATCTTTAAAAAAAAAAAAAAAGACTATTCTTTCTCCACTGAAATGCCTCAGCACTTCATTGAAAATCAATTGACCATGTATGAGGTCTATTTCTAGACCCTATTCTGTCCCACTGACGACTTGTCTACCTTGTCATCACTACCATACTAGCTTGATTACTGTAGCTTTACATTAAGTCTTAGAGGCAGTCGTCAGTTCTCCACCTTTGTTCTTTCTCTTCAAAGTTGTTGAGGCTTTCGTTACCATATACACTCTAGAATCTTCTTGTTAATTTCTGCAAAACAAAAAATGGCTGCTGGAATGGGCAGTGATTGGGTTTAAGTTGAATCTATGGATGAATTTGGGGAGAATTTACATCATAACAACACTGAATCTTGCAACACTGCCTTCTTGCAACCTCAGGAGAACTTGAGCCAGAACCATCCAGCTAAGCCTTCCACGGATTACTAATTCCTAGAAACTGTAAGAAAATAAATGTGTAGTATGTAGCAATAAAAAAATAGTAATAATACAGACACCATTAAATTTCACAGAAACAGTTTGATCCTTTCAAGTCTTGCTTTTAAGCTTTGCTAGGTTGGACAGGAATTGCATTTAGTCTGGGCAGGTCCCTTCTTGGTACTCTAATCCAACACCTGTGAATTATGAGGTTTTCCACTCCAGACACCATTCAATCTTTTCAGACAGTTCTTTCTTCAGCCTCAAGTGTTTTGTTTTTCACCATTTATTTTTTATTTTTATATTGAAGTACACTTGACACACAATATCCCATTTTTAGGTGCACCATTTAGTGATTCAACAATTCAGACAGAAAAAGACAAATGTCACATGATTTTACTTATATGTGGAATCAAATAGTTTCTTTACACACATGTATGCAGTTCATACTCAACTGAATATTCAAAGGGGTGCTTTTGCAGACCTCCAACCTTTTCTTCATACACCTCTTTCTTCTCTAGTATGCTATCTTATGAACTCTAGCCACCTTGGCTTCCCCAAGCTCCATCCTCTCAACTCAAGGAAATGGCCAGATATTTCCTGGTTCCTCTGTGCTGTGGTATGGCCTGAAAATCCTATACAGGCAGCAACTCAGGACAACCACACGGCTTACGTCATTTGTGTCCTGTCTTCCAGGGATCACAGATCTTCACTGCCTGATGTCTGATGTCTTCAGGACCATTGTTTCATTTATTTTATCTTGTTTATCAGTTGTTCCAGATGGGAGCGGCAAATCTAGTCTCTGTTTATTCCGTCCTTCATTAGAAATAGAAGTTCCGATAAATTTCCCTTAAGCTCCAGAGAAACAGAACCAAAAGAATCTGGGTATATAGAAATTTACTTTAAGGAATTAACTCCTGTAATTGTGAAGACTGGTTAAGTCTAAAATCTGTAGGGTAGTACAGCAGGCTGGAGACCCAGGGAAGAGCCAATATTGCAATTCAAGTTCAAAGGCCATCTGCTAACAGAAATTCTTCTTGTCCAGGAGAAGTCAGTCCTTGTTTTACTAACGTCTTCAACTGATTGGACAAGGCCCACTTACACAGTGAAGGCTAATCTGCTTTATTCAAAACCCAACAATTTGAATGTTAAACTTACCCAAAAGACTCCCACAGAAACATCCAGAATAATATTTGACCAAATACCTGGGCACCATGGCCCAGTCAAGTTGGCACACAAAATTAACCATCACAGTAATATTCTAAAAATAATTAATTACAGGGACATCTGGGTGGCTCAGTAGGTTAAGCATCTGCCTTCGGCTCAGGTCATGATCTCAGGGTACTGGGATTGAGCCCCACATCAGGCTCCAGGCTCAGCGGAGTCTGCTTCTCCCTCTGCCTCTCCCCCAAAATCCCCCTCTCTCTCAAATAAATAAAATCTTAAAAAATAAATAATTACATCAATTGTTAGGAACCAAGATTTTCAGCTGAAGACAAAAAGATATAAACATAAAATCAAAGAAGTATCTTATTTTTTAAAAATCGGAATTAACCAGTATAAACTAGCATCATGTTTTTACTTTTTCAAAACAAACAAGATGTATTTTCAAGCTCAGTCCTCTGAAAAGGCCTAAAACCTCTAGCAATAAATATTCCTAGTGCCCAGATTATAGCATCTAAATACCATACCCTATTTTTTCCCCAATATGTTTATTTTTTCAGTGTTACAAGATTGATTGTTCATGCACCACACCCAGTGCTCCATGCAATACGTGCCCTTCTCAATACCCACCACCAGGCTCGCCCTACCATATGCTATTATAAGGAACAAAGCTTCTTGGAGAAATGGCTTCCTTTGGCAAGTTGGACTCCTTCCCAGTGCTGGGCACCACTGAATACCTCTCTCTTGAAAGGCCTTGCAGTCTCATTTGAAGTTTGTAGGAATTATCCACATTCAACTTGCACTAGGTTGAGTCACAGACTCTGGGAACATGGAGAGAAGAGTGTGGGTACCACAGTTCCTAGAAATTGACTCCTGGCACAGCCCCTGACTACAGTCATTATTTACACTCTCATCTCAGAGAGGACTGGATCTTTCTAGAATATGGTCTCAGCCCTATGGTCCTAGAGTGCAGACTTAATCACCAAATTTGGATTTATAAATCTAAATTTTCACTGTAAGGATTTCCCCTAAATAAAGTCAAAAAAGTAAATGTGTCACAATAAATTAGTTAATAAATATATTTTACAAAATATCTAAACTGGTATTCAAAAAAAAAAATCTGTCTAGGGTAGGTCTAGAAATGTTCAAGTTGATCCTGAGACATCTTGCTACATCAGATGGCAAAGAAGCTACAAAGGAATACTGGAGTTATGTCAGAAGGACACAGGAGGAGCCAAATCAGAGGGGTTCACTGGCCAAAACTAATAATGTCTGTAATGGATGGAAACACATCAAACATATCTTTAAAAAATCACTGAGTTCATAATAATATTCAGGATTAGGCAGGACTTCACTGGCCACCTTTGAAGAGTGCTGGGGCAGGGCACATTATTCTGGAAACTGGTAAAAGGAAACATTCAAGCATTTATCCTGCTTTTGCTGTACTAGATAATCAAACAATTGACAGAAGTGTTTCTTTATAAAGAATTCTTGCTAATAAATACAAAAGAAGTGATAGGAAAATCTCATTTTTCAGCCCCTAATGAAATAATGGATCTTGGAACCAAGCCTCAGTAGTTGCCATGACACTAGATGAAAGGTTGGTGGGGACTTTATGATGGCTGGATGAGGCCTACATTAAGAACGCCAATTGGGACACCTTCGTGGCTCGGTCGGTTAAGCATCTGCCTTTGGCTCGGGTCATGACCTCAGGGTCCTGGGATAGAGCCCCATGTTGAGCTCCCTGCTCAGCAGGGAGCCTGCTTCCCCCTCTGCCCCTCCCCTTCCCCATTCTCTTTCAAATAAATAAATAAAAACTTAAAAAAAATTAATCTTCATGTCACAAAGACACTCACATGCCTTCCTGCCAGATGCAATAGGAAATACACAGAACCATCTATAAAGTGTTTTTATGGGGGAAAAAAATGAACCCGAATCTGATCAAGGATCAGATACAACTAGTCTTCAAGAAATATGGAAGATAGAGGCGCCTGGGTGGCTCAGTGGGCTAAAGCCTCTGCCTTCGGCTCAGGTCACGATCTCAGGGTCCTGGGATCGAGCCCCGCATCAGGCTCTCTGCTCAGTGGGGAGCCTGCTTCCTCCTCTCTCTCTGCCTGCCTCTCTGCCTGCTTGTGATCTCTCTCCTCTCTGCCAAATAAATAAATAAAATCTTTAAAAAAAAAAAAAAAGAAAAGAAATATATAAGATAGAAGAAACTGTTAACATGGAAATGAAATCCAAAATCTATAAAACAAGACTGGAAGAATTACCAGTTTTTTCCAAATAAACAAACATATATATATAAAGGGAGGACCTGCACAGGTTAAAAAACATTTAAGAGACATAACAGTCAAGGCAATACGTGGACTTTAAAACCTGATTCAAATGAATCAATAGTAAAAAGAAATTTATGTGAACTCGAGGACATTTGAACACTTGCTGGATCTTATTCCATGACGTCTTAGTCCATTCAGGCTGCCATAACAAAAACCCCACAGACTGGGTAACTTCTAAACAGATCTTCATTTCTCCCAGTCCTGGAGGCTGGGAAGTCCAAGATCATGACACTGCAAGATTTGGCATCTGAAGATTTGGTGAGGATCTGCTTCCTGGTTCACAGATGGATGGTCGTCATCTCGTCGTGTCCTCAAATGGCGGAAGCAAGAAGGGAGCTCTCTGAGGTCTCTTTTATAAGGACACTGATTCCATTTATGAGGACTCCACCTTCACAACCTCCCAAAGACCCCACCTCCTAATAGCCCACTGAGGGTTAGTGTTCACCCTATGAATGGGGCACAGTGGGGGGGGTAACAAACATTCAGTGCATGGCAGATGATGTTCAAGAATCATTAATTATTAAGGTTTTAAGTTGTGTGTATATATATACACACACACGATTCTATCTTATTTGTACACTGCAGTATTGTATCCAACACACAGAATTGATTGTAAAGTAACTCCATGGGGGCCTTGGAGGTAAGAATTAAATGAAACAGGATTAGCCAATGTTAATTGTTAGAACTAACAGTCTCTACTACTGTGTGTATTTTAAATTTTTAAAATGAAAAAGAATAGGTCTCTGGATTCAGACTTTGGGTTCAATTTCCAGCTCAGCTTCTTACTAGCTTACGGACTAGACAATAAAAGTTCACACCTCACAGGAAAGTAATAAGGATTAAATGAGACAATGTAGATAAAGTGCTTCAAGCAGTACCCGGCACATGGTTAAGGGCCCTAAGATATTGGCCATAGTTATCTCTACTTGATACTCATTATGTTATGTTCATGAGATTTACTCTCTCTGTCAAATTTCAGACTTTGTAGAAGTACATGGATTAGGAGAAATTTTAAACTTTAAAAGGAAATTTATCAAGTCTCATTTCAATCTCCTACACATTACCTATGTTACTCTGTATTTTGCAGTGTAAAATATGTACATTATGAGTTCTACATATCATTTTGTAGAACAAAACAAAACTTTGCCCACTAGGAGAAAATCTGAGAAGGAACACTTCCTGAGAAGTAGAATCACTGATAGAAATGAGAGAGCTCATGTGGAAACAGTGAGTCACGAAACTGTAATAATAGACTTTCTGTTCTTACGTTGTCTTCTAACTTGGTTCCGAACTTTGAAAACACTGTCTATATAAACATATTTGGTGTCACCACTGACTCACTGAACTTTTGGCAAGCCTCTGGGCGTCTCGTCTTTAAGAGGGCGTAACGTAATCCTGAATTCATACATTCCACCAGACGACTCCTGTTAAGCCTCCTGCAGAAAGGCTTTCTCTCAAAGCGCATTACCTTGAACTCATATATTTGCTTTGTACCTCCCTCCAAATTAAGACACTATCATAGGTCACAACTGAGGACACTCCAAGTAACAGCCACGGTCAGAGATACCTGCGTATGAGACTACGTCATCTCCCCCTCCAGCGGTGCCCTGCCTACATTCCGTCACCTGAAGGTGCACCTGCATCCCCCTCCCCCCCCCCACCTCACCACAGCCAATGTTACCTCCAAGTTCTCTCGCGGCTGCACCTAACTGGTTAATGTGACTACCCTTAGTTTATTATCCTTTGAGCCTTTACAAAAGATACAGCTTTTGATCATAAAATTACTAAGAATGTGTCATCCAAAAATTTATGAACTACAGAGGAAAAACCCACCCATCATGCCATCATCCTACCACATCATTTTCCTTCTTATTCCTCATTCAGCCTGAAACTCCTATTTTTAAACCAAATGATTCATTAACTTCCCCTTTTCCCCTCCACCACCCTCACTCTAGCTTTAGGAAATGCTACAAATCCGAGGGGATAAACTTTACAAAGAGCCCAATTAGGGTGGTTCTTTCTGCAGTCTGAGGTCTTTGCAAAATGGAGCCATCCCCAGACCGCATGCTCCCAGGCCCCCGCTCTCTTTTCTGTTTGTACTGTTCTTCTCAAGTGCAATGTTCTTCACTCTTCGCCTCCTTTCTCTGATTTTTCAAAGCCAGAACACATCCAAACTCCTTTTCCCCTCATCCTTGACTGCTGATTTCTAAACCAAGTCGTGATTCTCACTCCTAGCTGCCCTCTGGAATCATCTAGTGCTTTTTATAAAATCAGCTACTCCGGCTTTCACCAGACAGAATCACCGACTCTAGAACTGGAGTGTTGGTTGGTTTTAACCTCTCCAAGTGACCCAGAGAATCCAAAGGGTACAGAAACCATTGTCCTAGCAACACCAACCGTCCCGGTCAGGTCCTGCTGGTGCCGTGCTCACTCTTACTGCCAGCGGGACCATTCCCCCGGTATTTCAAAGAGTAAAGCTCACATAAGACATACCTACTTGGTTTCCGGTTACCCTCTTCCTGGCTTCAGGAACACTAGCCTGTTTTCCTATAGTGTATGTTCTCTTTTTTGCAACATCCAGGAACCTTTTGGTTGGCCTTCTTAGAGCAGTGGTTCCCAAACTTTGGTGTGGATCAGAATCACCTGGAGGGTTCATGTGAACTCACGTTTGAGTTCACAAATGTGAACTCACCCACAAATGTGTGAGGCAAGGATTCTGCAAATGTGCGTTTCTAACAAGTTTCCAGGTGACACTGAGGTACCCAGTCGGGGGAAACAGTGAGAAAGCCACTCTTACAGGTCTGCTCATTGACCCTACAACTTGGGCAACACCTGGCAACTTTGACGCAGCTAGGTAACCCCTTCTCCCCACAATAACCAAACTCCCTTTAATAATCCGTATCTAAATCACAATACACACTTGATTTTAAGGCAACTAAATCCAACAGATCAGGGCTAAATTATTTGAGAGCTTACTACAAGCAAACATGGTTTTTCATTTTACATATTAGAATTATTAAGGTACTTTTTTAATGCTAGAACATAAACCGCTGACCCTAATTTGAGAAAGGCATAGTAGCTCCGCTCTCCAAATGACAGGGTTCTTTGTTGAGAAGTTCTGCTTTACCAAACTCCAGCTCATAATGATGGCCTTTGTTTAACTTCCACTGAACTTGATTCCTTACATTTTAGTACTAAATTATCTTTGCCTTGTTTAAGTGGGTTCATTCTATCCCCTGAACCGGAATGCAGGTTGTGGAAGGAGAAGGCTCTGTGTGCCCAGAGTGCTGCACACGTGATCGGCACTCAGCCCCCATTGGCTGACTCACCCCATCACTTCCCAACATGCCTTTCCTAAACTGGGGCTCCCAAGAGGGCCATGAAGTGCAAAAGCATCAGTCTCGGCCAATAGGAAAACGGACTTCCAAGCCAACAGAATGACTTGTGTTTTAGTCACTCTCTTGGTTTATGCATTTTTCCTTGCCTCATTTTACCTGGATAACTGAGATCTGACCGCACCATGACGAATCATCAAGAGGAAACACTGCAGATAGCAAGCTGGGGTTAACAATGAACCCACACTGCTGCCAATAACAGCCCAAATTTTGGGGGACAGTAGGGCTAGAAACTGGAAAATAAAATTCTTTTTGTTCACCTTCCTGTAAATGTCCCTAGTAATTCCTTTATAGATGTCAAAACTGGATCAATTTCAAGAAACAAGAGGAAAACTGAGGTTCCCCACACATTTACAAGGGCGATTTCAACCAGACTCAACGAGATTACTAACTCTCATGTAAATTCTACCACACTGCGGCCAAATGATTCTAATTCATGTTTTTACAATCATTTTACCCAATTCTGTATTTTCCGAATTAGAAGGATTATTTAACGACTCCTAAAGAGGCATCACGCTGCCACCTCGTAATATCACGGCCCCAGGCTCACTCTCCACCGTCACTGGACCCAGTGTGCCTGGGCCGCCACTTCTCTGCAGCAAAGCCACGGCCCCCATCCCACGCCGCCCGGCCTCCCCTTCCTGGTGTCGCACGAGCTTAAAGACGAGGAGAGGGGCAACCGCAGATGAAGGTCCAGAGAAAAGGAAATGAAGCGTACCGTTCAGGCGCAACCACCTGTGGGTCTGGCCTCACGATCCATTCGGAGCTCGTTCTGACGGAGGACTCAAACCTCACAAGTCTTTTTGAGAAATGGAACGGACAACAACAGCAAAACTGGGCTGTTATTGAAATAAAAGAGAAAATATGCTAGACACACTACCTACGCCTTAGCACAAAAAATAAATTTAAATAGATACAAATATCATATATACTCTTTTTTTAAAAAGTGACCCTTAAAATTTATACTGTTACAGAAGAAAACACCCACCTATGACATTCCTCTAGTGACAACTGGCCAGTGAAAATAAAATTGACTAATTTCTTCTCTAGACGTAATTTTTAGAATTTTTCATTTATCCAGATGTTAAATTTTATGCTTTGGTCAATACTTACATGCTATATAAAATGCACTTATAAAGCTCAATATCTTTATGCAAACTCTCTTTTTAGTATTTTTAGACCTGGAGAACCCTTACTAATGACCAATGATCTACAGTCCATATTTTGAGGAACTCCCCCATCCCGGTCTGTTTTTTCATCTTCTAGATGAACAAAGAAAACCTGAAGCGGGAGGGATTAACTTGCCTGGGGAAGGCCAGAACTTTGTTCTGAATTCCTAAGTGCCACCAAATATTGGGGTAAGAGAATAAACCAATGATAGGAAACAAGGTTTCTCAACCTTAACAGTCCTGACAGTGTGGGCCAGAGAACTCCCTGCTGCGGGGACTGCCTTCTGCACCGCAGAACGTCTGGGGTCGTCCCTGGCCTCTCTTGTTCCATGTCAGAACCACCATCCCGTCATCCCGGTTGTGACACTGCCAAGTGCCTCTTGCAAGGGGCATGTCATCTCTGGTTCAGAGCCACTGTTATAAGTGATAGGAGGACAATCTCCAAAGATAGGGATTCGTTCAAAACCTGTGGGGCCACCATCTCCCCGGAGTGCCAATGTGGTTTCCTGTACTATCTCAGTTTCTCCCAAGTTTCCTATTTCCTAGTGGAGTAACTTCTTCAAGGTACAAATGACACTCCAGAGACCAGAAAAAACGTTTATTTTACTGTCCAATTATTTTCTTAAAAAAATTTAATTTCTGATAAAATAAAACAAACTTTTAGTACCATAGAAACCTTTCAACACACACAAGGACATATTATTACTATGTACAACTTCAAAAACAAGTGTTTCCAGCTCCAAGCACAGTGATGTTGAACACCCTGACTATACCCGAGCTATAGGAAATTTCCTGGATGGCCAATGTTTTCCTTGGCTTGGGAAAAAAAACCCATACAATTAAAAAATATAAATAAGACCTTCCATGAGCTGAGAATCATAAAAATGCTTTCTGAAGCTCGGTCATCTGGATCTTGGGGAACATGGAGTAGTTGTAAGAGTTCATTCAACAAGCAAGGTGAAACCCTGTGGATAGTCAAACGTGAGTATTCCAGGAGAGGTCCTGAGGTTCACAGTTGGTCTATCAAAAATAAAAGCTATTCTTACTGTGCTGAACTTGGTTTCTGGTTCATATACCATTCTTCACCAGCTCATGGACTCCATTCTCATCAATGATTAAAGGTGCATGGAATTCTTTATCTGCCACATAACTTTCTATTCCCTGAAACAACAGTTGAAAAGAAACATAGTTAGAAAATTAGTGGGCACTAGTCATACAAAGCTGGACTCCGTGACTATAATATTTAAAACATGGATGCCAAAAAGTTGGATTGAGATATAGAATTTGAAAGTCAATAAAAATCTTTTTCATGTACTTTTTAAATTGGGCTTAATGACCAATTTATAAAAGCATAAAACAAACAACAAAGAAAGGACAACTACTCTGATTATAATTTCTAAAGTCAATAAGATGTTAGCCATTCTTCCGATCACCATTACCCAACAGAGTTAACTTTCTAAGCAATGTGGCTGTCTCTGATGCTGAAATTAAGCAATCTCACAAGATCTCCAGAAAAAATATTACATATTACAAGAGTAGGCACCCCTAAATCTCCCAATTTTAAAAGTGAGAGTACCAAGTATATGAGCAAAATAACCCTCTGAGGGGAAAAATTACACTATGTTTTCAAAAGCCAGACAACCCACAAATACAGAGAACGATCTGATGGTGGCCAGAGGGGAGGGTGAGGGGATAGGCAAAATGGGTGAAGGAACGTGGCAGGCAGAGGATTCTGGTTATGGAATGAGTGAGTCACAGGGATGAAGGGCATAGCGTAGAGAATATATACAGCCGGTGATACTGTAATAGTATTGTATGGTGACACATGGTAGCTACACTGGTGGTGAGCACAGAACATGCAGACTTGGTGAGTCACTACCTTGTGCACCTGAAATTAACATTGTGGGTCAACTGTATTTCAATTTAAAAAAAAAGAGCTGGATGATTTACCTAAAACACAAGGCTGATTTTTTTTTTTTTTTGAAAGACCACTGCATTTTGATGTGTCAGTAAAATGGACTAAATATTAAACATTCTGTTCGTGGCAACTACTCCACTTGTGGGACAGATGCAAAGCCATAATTCTCAAAGAGAAAAATTCAGAACAAATGCAACTTCTTTGCTCACTCCCAGGATGAGCAGGGCAGGGTACTGGGAAATGGGCAACTCTACTTAAATATGAAACAGTCTCCAGATCCTCCTTTTAAAAAGAATAGGGAAAAAAAGCAAATCGAACTTACTTCCCCAGCATAGGAGATAAGAGGAGAGATTTCACACTGAATTGGTACATCGTTGGCATCCTTCAAGCTAAGAAAAAAAAACAAACACGTTAAAGGTTTTGCTTCTCACGTTACTGCCAGAGTGAAAGTACAGACCATCACTTTCCTCTGCGAAGCTTGCAGATAATCAAATTCTCCCAGTTAGACACACAGAAGAGACTCTATCCTGATGGTCACCAAGTTCCCTGCGGATTAAGTAGGCATGAATTCGTCATGGTCCAGAAGTCACTATCTGGGAGGCAAGTGCCCATAATTACCAGTAGGTCTTCAAAGCACTTCACCTATACGGATATACTTATCTGCTAATGTACATCGCATTTTTTATCATTTCCAACTTTTAATGTGATAAGGAAGGAACTATTTATGGAATATCAACTATGGTTCAGGCCCACTGCTAGGTGCTTCGAATCCTTCATATCTCCCTTCAATCCCTGCCACGATCTTAAGAGGTAAGTACGACCATGGACGAACGCTCTAAAGCTGCACTGTCCAAAATACACTGGCCACTAGCCACACGTGGTTACTTTTAATTTTAAAATGAACAAAAATGTTCAAATTCAGCTCTTCAGTCATCAAAACCACATTTCAGGTGCTCATGCCAAACAGACAGCACGGCTACAGAGTATTTCCTTCCCTACAGGAAGGTCTACGGACAGTGCTGATTTAAAGGTCAGTTACCTCCCAATATACGTTTTCTATACAACCCACACCTCCTAGATTAGCTGAGCTGATTTATTCAAGGTTTTAGTCAATGTTTCTCTGCTACTTTCGCCAAAGTCCCTTTTCAAAGAGCTAAGACAGAATGCCACCCAAGCGAAGGCAAGGCCAAAGTCACCATGTGCTTCCTCCAGGCCACATTCTAACATACATGACCACTCAATCCTGAGTTTCTAAAAGTTTCTAAGTTTTTAATATAAAAGTCAATAAATAATGTTTTTAATATGCTTAAAGGGACTAGACCTCCAGATTTTTCCACCAGTAGGATAAAGAACACACAAAAACTAGTGTCGGGGAGCCTGGGTAGCTTAGTCAGTTGAGTGCCCAACTCTTGATTTCAGCTCAGGTCATGATCTCGGGGTCATGGGATCGAGCCCCTAATTGGGCTCCATACTGGCTGGGCGTTGAGTCCGACTTAAGATTGTCCCTCTCCCTCTGCCCCTCCCCCCTGCTCGTGCTCTCTCTCTCTCTTTCTCTCTTAAAACAGACAATTAGTCCCTTCCAGCCTCAACCCGTTGCTCTCCTTTGTTTTACCAAATATGTATCTGAAGCTTTGGTGCGGTCAATAAAATCATAGGTCTTCTGAGCTTAGCAATGCCCAAACTTCCACTAAACAGACTAGGTAGTTTGAATTCAAGGTGCTCTATGTCCTACTCCCACTTACTTGTCCCACTACTTTCCACTCAAACCAAACCAGCGGCACACACTTTGGATTATTCCAAGTCTTTTTCAACCATGGTCAAAGAAAAATTTGGACTCTCCAAGTTATAGCCACCCTCCAAGATTTAGCACAAGCCACCTCTTCCCTTAACTATTATATTTCGTAGTGATTGCTCTCGCTTATTTCGCTTATTTCCAAAAAAGTTTAATAGACATCTGCCAAGTCACTGCCCCCTCAATCATAGTAAAGTATTATTTAGTATTATTTATACCATACATTAACACATAAACACATACTACCTGATGATGTTACTTGACTTTCGTGCATCTAGACCTCCCAGTAGGCTGTAAGAAAACACTCCTTTCTCTTGTGTAAGCTACTCCAGCACCTGGACACTAGCAGGACCTGCAGGTCCGTGAGCAGGCCGACAAATGTCTGTTGGCTGAATGAATAAATGGACTATGGAGTGGGGAGTGGGGGGGGGGGGGTAGACAGATGACAAATCTGGAGAAAAGACGAATTAAAGATGGGCCACACATCTATCCAGATATGTGTCAGATTCTATCAAAAGAGCTCAAGAAATCTGGCCAGATTCTCTGGGGCAGCTTGGACTCACATTAAACCAAATGGGAAAAATAAGGACCCATTCCACTGATAAGATCTAGACAGCCCAGTCCCACCAGAACCCCTGAGGGATTCGGTGTGCCAGGATCAGAAGGTGGTTTGGAACCCAAGAACGTATGGCTGATCTAAATATAACCTCCCTTCACGTACCACAAAGATACTGCAAGAAACTAAGAAAATCACTCTTAATAAACAAAGTTGGATGCCCAGCAGGAAGGAAGACAGAAGCTACATCACCAAATGCAAAATCTCAGGAGATTGGCAACTTAAACCAGTAACACGTTATCCTCCAATTCTTTAGACAAGCATACTTTCAGTAACTATCCTGTAAGTACTAAGATAAAAAATAAAAAATAATGTCACTTGGTCAAAACTCAGCATCCTTGCTTCCATTCTTTGAGAATCACCTCCTAGCTGTTTCCTCCTCCTTTTATACAAAGTACTTCGTCATCATCTCCCATTTTTAAGTAATCTTTTTCTACTCTTGAGGTCATCGTTTAGAGATAGAAATTGTTCCTGCCAAAATTAAGTCTGTGATCTCATTTGGGGCCAAACTTTGATTTACTTATTCTACAAATAGCTAAAATGAAGTAAATGAGGGGGAATGGGGAGTAAGTACTAAATGAGAGAACCCAAACAAGAACTAATGTT
>CM052814.1:7199048-7232150 GCA_028533885.1 Nasua narica | reverse complement strand
CAGAGAATGATAGTGAGTCTAGACAGTACACTCACAATCAGAATGCCGTACCTGATCATATGCTACCCCGCGACTCCTAGAAACACTGTCCCTCCTAACAGAGTAAAAAGCAGCAGTTCAAGCCCCGGATCTAACCTTACTGGTGCTACTCAAAACATACTTTGCAAACTGGAAGATGTCAAAGACAAATTTTTCCATCTTTATTCCGTTTGGCTTGTCTGGCTTAATTAACTGCCCCTGGGAATCCACATATGGAATCTTCTTTTGAGCCACATGGTGCTGCAACTGAGGTTCATAAATACTAAGTAGGAAAAAAAAAAAAAGACATAATCACTTTCCAAAGTTAAAATGCCAGAAAATCTGATAACCGCACCCAAGAACAAATGCATCGACAACCAATACTAAGATTTTCAAAGTGAAGTACATCTGTTAAGTTTCGGTTCATATTTAAACATTAGATGAATAGATTTCCCTATTCGCCTCCTTCAATTTTTAAAACATCCAATCATGATCCCCACATTAAAGAAAATACACCACACAGTTCGCACCATCTCTCCCATAATTTCCCTGTCTTCCATAAAAATTTCTGCTCTTTGCCCCAACTTTCCCAACTGAGAGCCCCTGAAGTGTGGAATGGAAAGTTAAGTATTAACAAGCTACTATGGATGAATTAATAGCACGGCTACACACAGCACAGTGGAATGGGAATATTCTGGAACTGGAATCAATACTCTAAAGAGCTAAGTAACTTTTTTAAAAGTAGATCATCATCGTGAATGTCTAAAAGCTATCGAATGAAGAAGCAGATAGTAAGAAAGTCCTTCTTTTAACAGACTAAAAGAATAAAGCAGCTCTTATTTTATTCTTTATCCTACCATGCTATTTCCACCCAGGTCTCAAATTCTTTTTTCTTGACCCTCAAATGCACTAGTTCCTAAATGCTAGTCTGGGAACTGGCTAAAATTATGTGGGCAGCTTTTCAAAAATACCAATGACCTATATCTACCACTAGAAATTCTGATCCAGTAGATGTCAGGCAGATATTTACATTTTTTTAAAGCTGCCCGTTGTGGTACAAAGACCGTATTTCATCTCTTATTCCTTGCTTCGCCAGAACCTAACACAGTTGGAGGGAGAAGAAGAAGAGAAGAAAAGGGAGAAGTGCTTTGGGCCTCAGGCAATGCACTGAAGAACAGACTCCTACGAATCTGCACCCTATAATGCATCTTCCCAAGAAATAACCACAGCGAGAGAAAAATCTCCATTTGATAAAGGTGATCCTCAGGGGAGAAGATAATTCTGTAGAATCTGGACTTGGGGTGTCTTACTACTTCTCACGTGACTCAGTTCCTGATTAACAGTACAAGAAAAAATTTAAAAGTCCCCATCTTGCTCTTACTTGACAACATCTCTCAGAAATGGTACGGTGAAGAAATGGTTGGCAATGTTCCCCGCATTGAAGAGCAGGCGTCCGTCTGAGCTTCGTTTCTGAGCTGTCGCCAGGGAAATCTCACTGTATTCCACCACCTGGTAGACGCCATCCACTCGGCAAACCACTCCCACTGGTTCCGTAGGGTTCGTTTTCTCTACCACCTGCCCAAAGAAAGACAGCAGCAGAAGAAATATAATCAAATGCTGCACTGGAGATTTGCCATTTTCAAAGGCCGCATCTGCAGTTTTGCTTATACTGTCTTCAAGGCAAAGGAATCTTTAACTGTAGACTGTCCATCTTTATATTTTTGATAGACTACTGTCCAAATGGAAATGAAGTAAATTATTTCCTTCCTATTTATCACCTAATAAAACCGTGGAATAGAAATTCTTTCATATACAAGAGCCCAGAGGAAAACAAACTGGACTGGGAATAATTAAATAAGGAGTCTAACCCCCCCAAATACATTTTATTTTAATTAATTTATCCTTAACTATACTAAACTGCTTTCAGGATAAATGAAATGAAATTTCTCTGGATTCACAAGACAAAAGTAGGCATCTTGCCTCTCATTTAGTACTGCCCAAATCATTTCATTTGAAAACGGTGTTTTTTTCATTTTCATTCATGAATACAGCATGTCCCTTGATTTTCAAGACCTGGCCAGGAGATAGGCACATGAGAGCAGGCAAGTCACTGGGGTCTGGCTCCAACTTCAGTCAGAAAAGCCCACCCAGTATTTACCTGTTTTGCATCCTAGACTTTGTTTGAAGTAAGGGATTCTATGCTTTAAAAAAAAGTTTGAAAACCAGTGTTTGATCATCTATCAATGGCTCTAGGCTGGGGAGGGAGCTGAGAGAACGGTGTATATATCAAAATCACAGGGAAAAATAAGGGTCCCTGGGTGGCTCAGTCTGTTAAGTGGTTGGCTTTGGATTTGGGTTCAGGTCATGATCTCTTGGGTCACAAGACAGAACCCTACATCAGGCTCCATATTCAGTGTGGAGTATGCTTGAGATTCTCTGCCTCTCCCCTGACTCGTGTTCACCCTCAATCTCTCTCCCTGAAATAAATAAATAGATCTTTAAAAAAGAAATCACGGGGAAATATAGAGTATGTAATTAAAAAAAACCCTCACAAGTGACTCTTATCCCTCGCCACCCTAATCCAACACAGCACTGACCTAAATTAAGAGTTTAGAAGAAAATTACCAAACAATGGTGTGCGATACACTAATATAAAATCAAGATTCAGGAGATGAATATCTAACGGAACTAACAATGACAAGTATTTAAAGATAATGCTTTGTTTGCCCTGTTCGGGGAGCAATTCAGCAGGCTTCAGAGTAGTCTGAAAAATCTGTCCTCAATTTGAAAAGCTGATCCTAAGAAATTACATCAATAAAGTTAAAACTTTTCTTCAGCACAGATTTCTTAGAATAAATACAGCCAGGAGCCGTCTCCTCCAGATACCCAAAGCCTCCCCTGCCACCGTCGGGGCCCCAGCGATCACAGCTACAGGCCCTGAGTCCCGCTCTGAGGCAGGGCCCCCGGGTACGCAAGGCCGCTGTGTGGTTTCACTGCCTGCCACCCTGAAAGGAGCACAGTATTCCATAAAAAGAAACTTTCTACTAAGGAAGGGAATTAAATTGGGGGGAAACATACAACAAAATGATTTAAATCAATCACAGGCCTGTTTACAACTATCGACTCCTCACCACCTCTCACTTCACACATTCCACAGGGGGTGTCTCGCCAGACAGGGGATTTGGAATAGATTCCTCTCATTCCCACACACACACACACACACACACACACACACACACAGTTTATTTTCCAGTCACCTCCATAGGTCCCTACTCCTGACCAGCCACAGAAAACAAAACTAAGCATATTCACACTTTACACTGCCCAAGTGTTAATCTGTCAGTGAAAGTTACTCCTTTTTCTTTCTTTTTTTTTGGGGGGGGACGGGGGTGGGAAGCAGAGGGAGGCAGAGGGAAAGAATCCCAAGCAGGCTCCATACCCAGCACAAAGCCCGATGTGGGGCTCAATCTCAGGACCCTGAGATCATGACTTGAACCAATATCAAGACTCAGACGCTTAACCAATGGAGCCACCCAGGCGCCCCTGAAAGATTTACTTCTATGACAACTAGGAGCCTCCAAATATTGTAAGTCTAGATTACAAAAGAAAGCATTTGTAAACTGTGTAAACCAGAAGTCAAATTTATATGGCACAGAAAGTTATAGAGTATAAAATTAAGAAGTTTGCCTGATTTTCTCCAATTTCAACCCTGAAAAGCTGAGTTCAATGTAACTTTCACATCTTAGTTACTGTAACTGCTTTACAAAGTGACCTTTAATTAACAGTGGTTCCTACCCTTTTAGCTTTGTACTTCTGGAAACCACTGCACTGCACCCTCCATCTCTTCTCAAGCCTCTCACTCCATAAAAAATACTTACTCCCTTAATTCACAAAGACCAGAGCCTTTTGAAGAAATAAGACAAATTATGCTACTACCATACTATGAATAACTCCCTAACTTAGGTGTTCTTAAAAATGTATTTTGATATCTTGATTTTGCAATCAAAACTAAAAGGGCGGGAGGACAGATTACATAAACAGTTTCTAACATTTCGGAAAGTTTTTAACACGTACCAGTCACGTCATATTTCGGTTCCATCTGACTATGCAGTCACTCACCGAGTGACTCCTACGTGATGTGCCGGGCACAGAGCTGAGCAGGAAGCCTGAGGCTCCTGGAGAGCCAACAGGTGGTGGAGAAGAGTGACTGGTTAGACCCCTGTCTCTGTGTGACCAGTAAACTCACAAAAGTTAGCACATGAAAGTTTTTTAAGCTGTCAGCAAAAACATAATCAATCTAAAGAGCTTAGTTTTATAATGCGATACGATACTAACGCTAGGAGTTGGGAAACATAAATTCTAATCCTGCTTCTGTTAAGCTGTGAAGGACCCTGAGCCTGGAAGTCACTTAGAACCAAAATTCAGGGTGCTCGTTTCTGAGATCGAAGGGGCTGACCAAGGACTGCTGAGTTCCTTCCCGGTTCATCACTCGAATCAAAGAGAATTTCAATGGACCTGAAGCTCAGAGCAGTAAAACTTAAGTTTCTGTTTTAGAATGAAGAGTGACACCAAGCGGAGCAGAGTCAGAAATACAGCCTCGTTTTCTTCTTAAAGCTTAGTAGCTACTTACAACGCACTATTTCTATTACAATTTAATAGCTATTTATAGTATAAAGGATTAGAACAGAGAGAGGTCTTAAATAGCCAAACCAATTTTTTTATTTTCAGAGTCCAGAAGAGTCTTACTAGGTCCACCAGCTTAATCTCACAAAACCTGCACCAGTAAATTTAAAACTTTGGCTTCTATCACTTTGCCATAGATTTACAGATTAATTTTTAAGAGAAATGACATCTTATAATCTCAAACCAAGGCTATGGTATGTCTTTTATGGCAGTTCTCCTTCTTAAATCCAAATATTTCAAATTTATATCTAGTCTATTTTTGTCAGAAACCTACATTATATGGTTTTTGCTGTTGGCAGAAAGGTCCTCCCTTCACGTCAATATTGTAAGATTATTCTCAATTTTCTCCCAACATCTTTACACGTTTTTTCATATTTAACTTTGCAATCCATTTGCAATTGATTTTGGTATGAGCTTTGAGGGAGACAATTTACTTTATTTTTTCACCAGGTAGCTCATTCATTTCCCCCACCGATTTGAAATGCCTTGTTTTTATATACTGCATTCCTTATGTACACAGAGACTTATTTCTGACTGATCTATTCTGTTCCATTAATCTGTCATTCTATCCTGGTTTCTGTACTACACGCCTAATTATTTTTTATTTACAATCCAATTTAGTACCTGGTAGACTGTCTCCAACCCTCTTCCTTCCTCATCACCTTTTCTCGGCATTTTCCTGGCCACCTTTACATGTTTTTTCTAAACTTTACAATCATTTTGTTAAGTGTCCCCAAAACAGTCTCACTGGGGCTCTGACCAAAACCGTTATACTTTAATTTGGTAAGAACTGATAGTTTTACCGATTTCCAGAAAAGTAGTATTTATTAATATTTTTAAATCTTCCACAATTGTCTTCATGTTCTCTTTTACTCTAGACACACGTTTCATTAGCTCCCATACAGGTTAGTCTCCTATATCACCATCTATGCAACTAAAAAAATGTTGAAAAGAGTTACCTCCCTCTATCTTCCCATCAGTACGTTTGTGATCAAATAATTACCAACCTCCTTCACTGCCCTTAACTGCACATTTCCATCTTAAACATAAGACTATCAGGAGGTGGCCGGTCAAATGCCCTGCTGACGTCTCAGTGTGCTGTTCCCTCCATACTTCCCTCCTACTCCAGCAAGGCCGTCATAGGAAGAAAGTGGCTAATCTGGTCAAATACAACTTGATATTAATGAATCCATCCCAGGCCTCGTGACAATCATTCACTTTCCCAGGTACTTACAAATCATCCACACATATTTTTCTTTAAGATTTTACCTATTTGAGAGAGAGAGAGAGACATAGCATGGGTTGACATGTGTACGTGAATTGGGGGAGCGGGAGAGAGAGAGTATCAGGCAGGCTTCACGCTGAGTGCGGAGCCTGCCATGGGGTTTGATCTCACAAGCCTGAGATAGTGACCTGAGCAGAAACCAAGAATCAGAAACAACCCAGGGAGCCACCCAGGCTTCCCATCCGCACATATTTCTAAACTCTTAACTTGTAACGGACAAGCACACAACATTATTTCTAGAATCAAATGCTGCCAATTTAAAAGAAAGAGTAGGTAGGGGATAGTTTAGTTAGTTGAGAGAGATAAATGGTTCTAATACATTCAAATCACGCTGATTCTAGTTCGCGTCCTGGAACAAATACGCTGACAGAGCGACCTCACTAGAGTTGAGAAAGGCATTACCTTCGCACCGCAGTCTGCTCCTTTCTGAATGCAGAAGCCAATGAACCGCGGGTCTGCCACTTTTACTAGGATGTTGTCAACGCAATAGACATGAATGCTCCAAATGCCTCTCTGCTCCATGTCCTCCACAATATTCTGGGCTGCAAGAGCCCGGTAAAGACCACCGTTCCCATCTGGGAAAAGAAACAGCCCGTGAGTAGTGCACCGAACCCATTATGAAGGTGACCCAAAACTGGTTTACCAGGGTTCATGTTTCCAAAGTGGGGTGAAGATCTCTGAAAAGCAGTTTTACATCACATGGCCAAGAAAAGTAAATACCCAGAAGGAAGAATTCGGGTGCCAAAAAATTATACTACATGATCTCCAGAGTAATTTAGTTTAAGTATTGAGAAAATAACATTATTAATTAATGTTGGACCAGGCAACCCAAAGACCCTATTTTTCTTTTTAACTTGGGCTTTTTAACAATTTAGTCCA
Organism: Nasua narica; assembly: GCA_028533885.1. Taxonomy (NCBI): domain Eukaryota; kingdom Metazoa; phylum Chordata; class Mammalia; order Carnivora; family Procyonidae; genus Nasua; species Nasua narica. The sequence continues at coordinate 7,225,285 of CM052814.1, read as the reverse complement.
TAATACATTGTGAAATATAGAGTTCTTTCTCAAGCAATGATTATTGCATAACATTTCAAGTTTTATTAATATTTATGTGATTCAAGTTAGCTCTGTATTTACAACCCCACTATTGCCAGTTTCACCCATCTCGAAAATAAAAAATACATGAGCATTTTATACCAAATAACTTGTTAGGAAACCAGATTCACATCAGGTCAGATTTAAAATAAATACAGGCAAAAACCTCTTCTTTTCCCATCTATTTATAGTGCTGCTTTAATGTACTTCATCTGCCAACACCCTCAGCCACAGCTTAAAAAATTGGACAACTTCACAAAAATAGAACTAAAAACAGTAACGTCTTTCATTAATGAAAAAGAATTGAGTAGAAAAAAAGGGCTTAAAATGAAATAAAAGACTGTATCTGGAGGCTATGACTGTTAACACTCTTATTCATTTCCCGTCAGCCTTTCCTCCAAATATTCACACAGATAAGAATCTGTCGACACGTTTATTTTCAGCGTTGGGATCTTACTCGGGGTCGCTGCGTGTGGCCACACAGTGTGCACCGCCCAAGTGCAGGGGGCCCTTAACACACCACTATGTGCGTGCACCTCCCACAACCGTACAGGGCGGTGGCCCTCGCCACGCCGGACACACAGCTTCACGCTTCCCATTCTCTCACTTGGCTACCGACACTACTTCTCTTTGTCATTTAGTATCTCCAATCAATTGTTTTATTACAGTTTGAGAACACTACAGATAAACTATAATTTACCTCTTGTTTATTAAATAACAAATGGTTTCCAATCTTTCACTGCAAGAAGTAATGTAGCCATGAACACTGCTGATATAAAATGCTGGGTAAAGAGAATGTATACTCTGCGTGCTGCTCAGGTTGTTCTCAAGGGCAGACATCCACAAAAAATAGAAAAGTGTATCCATTTTGCCCATAGCCATATTCTTTTTTTTTTAAGTCATTGCCAAATTGCAATAAAATCTTAAATGTTAATTTTGTAACACCCAAATCACCGTACAGAAAGAAAATCAAAATGTAATAATTTATATTACTCCCATTTCTAGTTACCCTTAAACAAGCATGGTTACAAACCTGGAGCCATAGAAACCTTGTTCTTCTCTTCCAAAATAATTTTCCCATCAAAACTCATAGCAGGCAGCATTCCCTGCTGAAAAAAGATTACATTCTCTTTTTTTAAACCAAAGTACTTGTGCTTTGTGAAGAATTCCTTTGTAGATTCCATTGTTCTGCCACTGGTCATTATATACCTTGCAAGAGAAAAGTAGATCTTCTAAGCAACAGTTCTCTGGGAATTAGGGCAAAATTCAATCTTGTCTATTTTCTAAGCAAAAAAAAAAAAATCATTGAGCACACTGCCTCTTTGTTCTGACTTCCTTCATTCTCTTCCTGGATAAGGTTGCATTAGCTTCTTCTTCTTGCCTTTCTTCTAATACCTTCATCAATTCTACATATAAATCTATGTAGCAATATTAAACATACCTCCTGCAACAGAGAGCCTATATAACTGGCTTAAACATTTTAGAACTCTGTGAAAACTGTATTCTAAATTTAAAGCTCCCATTATAAATAAATAGGGAGAAAAGGGTAAATGTAAAATATTCTAATGATCTCTCACAGTTATTTCTACTAAAGTTTTGAAATGTAATCTGGGCTCTGCTCACCCTCCATTTAAAATCTTAAAAGTGTAATTATATTACCTGTTCTCACAAAAATCCAAACCATGCTAGTGTGGCAACGGAGTCAAAAACTCTTATCTAAAACCACAGTTAGTGACTGCAGTAGCCATTGCCCTTCCTAGAATTTAAACCACATTTAAGTAGGGATTTTTGTTCGTTTTGGTTGCTGATACATCCCCAGTACCCAGGAGCAGGCATTCGTATATGTTGAATAAATAAAGAAAATGGTATAATTTCCCACCATACTAGGTATCTGTTTAACAAGTTATCCTGGGTATTTTGAACTTTGAGAAGAAAGAGGTGGCTAGACTGCTCTGCAAAAGAAAAGCACAGAGATTCTAAGTCATGAGGAAAAAAGAGAAGAAATCAACATGATAGTAGGAGCCAGGGCTGTAAGGAGAATATATATTGGCTGCTTAGAACACAGATGTCCCTCAAACATCCCCAAAGGAATCAAGATGAGAAAAACAGTTTCTTGTCCGCCAATACTCATGTAGAGAAGAGCTAGCAAAGCTGGGAAATTTACAAAAAGCCTATTTTTAAAGGCATCAGAGAGCTATAGAAGCAACATGGATTGGAACTAAAATCCAAGACAGTGGGAATCTTTCAAAGAGGAGCTGAGGATATGCAGCTGTCTTTTCCTGGGGGTATAGTGGTAGGGACTCTGACCTGGACCAGGCAGAAGGACAGAGAAACCAGCAGAGCTTGTGTGGGTCACACGGGGCTAAAATAACAAGATTAGGGACTTGAGGGATCTCAAACACAGTTTGGTTTCTGCCTCAAAACATAATTCCCAAAGCTGCTCTGGGAAAGAGATTTAAAAGCTAAATCAAAAACTTTTAAAAAACAAAGCAGAATTTCCCACAATCTCTTGGTGCTCAGGATACCAACACTTGCCAAAGTAGGCCCTGAGAACACAGCATTCTACTAGAGCCTGGGGATCCGAGTGTGCCTCACAGCAGAGGAATCAGTGGGGCTTTCAGCGGGTGTGTATGGAAGGGTGGGGTATGGGGAGAGCTAGATAACCTGGAATTTAAGGATAGCAGTTTCTAGACTGTGAGAACTCCCTTACTGCCCAGAGCTGTAACTAAAAATAGACTCCTATCACCTCATCATGAAATTTCAGATGCCAATGATAAGAAGAGACCTTAGATGCTTGGGGGGGGGGGGAGGGGCAGGAGGGGCAGGGAGAGAAAGGAAGAAAGGGAAAGAGGGAGAGAGAGAGACTGGGAATCAGAACAGCAAGGACCACTCAACAACGCTAGAAACAACAGAAGGATGCCTTCAAATTTGAGAGGGAAACTGACTTTCAATCAGAAATTTATAAATAGACAAACAACCAACCAATATAAAGTTTCTACACTGAGAGAACCTAATGAGCCCCCCAGAAGTACTCACGGAGGGATGTAAAAGCCTGAGGTCAATATATATTGTGCATTAAGACTATCGTGATCATTTATCTAGCTTTAATACAGATTACTTTTAACATATACAGTAAATTACAGCTCCTGGGAAAATCATTAGTAACAGGAAATATGTCTGCTTATGAATAAAGTATACATGCATTTTGAATATTATAGACCAACATAAGTTCAGTCACTCTCCCACAACGAGGCATATCTTACCACGGAATGATGCACTTGTTGCCGTGATATTTTTCAGCTAACTGTTGAAGCTTCAGGATACGCTCTGCCTGAATCTGGAAAAGCGTCTTATGAGATGGCAAACCAACATCATACATCCCCTTGGGATAGGCAACACCAAGTCTCGTCCCCTGCCCACCAGCTAGAAGAAGAACTGCCACTTTGTTCTGAGAAATCTGGAAAAGTCCTAGAAAAGAAAACACCTGTATCACAAAACCTCTGCAATTCAACATTTTAGGGTTACACATACAAAGAGTAGCAGCAATGAGTCACCCTATCTGCATAAGGCATAAAGAAGAAATCCACATGTAATCACAGATAACTACCTTGTTAATAAAAACATTTTTACTATTAAGAGATTAAATTTTATATAACCCAGCCAAACACCAAGCCATGAGTAATATGCTTTAATGAATTAATAATTCTTTTTCTGAAAATGTTAGAAGGAAAAGCGCACCAAGATGTTACAAATGTTTTACAAGCGCCTGAGTACTTCCTAGATGTGGCGCGACGTGGTGCGTCAAGAGAAAGACCTGATAAAAGAAGAACACCTGGGCTTCAGGATAAATGATAATATGCTGCTAAATTACCTCCAGCCTGTAAATCCATCAGTGACACACAATTATCAGTCAACGAGCATGCAAACAGACTAGCCACCATCCAGTGAATGAAGAGCGGTGAAACCCTCAGACCAGTGCAGCACAGAGGTCAGGAAGCCACGCTCTGAGGTCAGGGGACCTGGCTTTGAAGCCAACTCAGCTGAAAAGGTTTTGGGGATCTGCCTGCAAAAGGGCAGGGCAGGAGGCTTTGTGGGGTGATGGAAATGCTCTGGAACACTGGGGTGGTAGTTACGTGAGTGCATAAATATGGCAAAAGGTCATAAAACGAGTGCATTTTATTATAGGTAATTATAAGTCAATAGAATGGATTAAAATGCAGTGGTTTTCTGGGTTTGGGGGGGAGGGTTGCTTTGTTTTTTTTGCCAAAGGGCCATCCATCCCAGCTCACAAGGATGTGAAAACTCAGTCTTTTTGTTGATGATTTTTTCCCATTGCTGGGAAGCCCATCAGTCTTCATCAGTTGAATACTCAGCAGTAAGTAATAACAAAACATAATGCTTGAATCAAAATATTATCTTCTGAATCAAAATAACTCAAGATGGATTTAAGATCCAAATGCAAACAAGTAAAACTGTAAATATTATTAACAGAGGCTCTCAGTTTGGATTTAAAAAAAAACCGAAACAATTTTTGCCATAGACCATTTCTGAGAACCACCTTATCAGGCAAAGCTGGACCAGCTCAGTCTCACCCAGCACAGTAGCTTGTGAGGAGAGGCGACGTGGAAACTGGGTCTCTGGAAAGCTAGAAAGGCCGCAAAACGCCAGACGAGATCAGGCAATGTTGACAGGATTTCTGTTGTTGTTTTCTGAAATCCTCAGACACTCTGTGAAGGAAGCTGGCCACTGCCCAGAACTGAACGCTAACCCAGAGGGGGCAGTGGTGGCCAGTAGCCATTGTTATTTTTTACATCCTGAGGTAATTGGGGTTTGTCTAATTTACCAACTTTGGGCCTTATGTTTTTGATGTGTTAGGTTTTCCTAAAGCTAATGTGCTAGTACATCAAGTGCTTAACAGAAATACTCTAAACCCACTATAAACTCAGAACCTTCTCCAGTCCTAATTCTACAGTCTATCTTCAGGAGGCAGTAAGTATAGCCAAAGGACATGATCCAGCAACTATCCAGCTATGAAAAAATTTAAAAGCACATTAGATATTTCCATAATTTTCACCTTTGTTATGAAGCGAAGCTTAGCTCGCTCCCTGAGACCTAATTTTCTCTTTCTTCCTGCCTAGGCCAAAACCGTCTTCGTGATTCTTCTCCATTTCACTGTGCCTAATCAAAGTGTGAAAATCGTTAGAGCCCAAACTAGTAACTCTAAGAGACAGGTATAATTTCCCCCCTGTGAGGGGTAAAGGCCTCAGAGACATTGCGGGTCCTGCCCAAGGTCAAAGCGCTAGTCAATGTGAAGGAGGGTCAGAAACTCTCCCGGGCCCCCGAGCCACGCCCTGCACCGCCTCCAGCAGCCTCTTTTCACACCCAAACTCTGACCAGATCCACTGGAGCACCAGAGGCTTCAGGGGTATAAACTTTCTATTCCTTTCCTGCCCTTTCTTCTCTTTTCCACTGAATTCGTGAGAGGTTGTACCACCTCTTTTTTTCATCTCTCCTACCTGCCTCTCTACAAGGGCTGCTGGGTACAGTCCACATTGTCCAGAACTTGCCAAACACTGACGTTCCTCACAGCCTTCCAGGTCTGCAGCGCTCTTCAGCAAGCACCATAACCACCAAGCAATAAAGTGACTGAGACGAAATGAAGCATTCTGAGGGGAGCAGGGAATGACAGAGGCAGTTCTGAAAACTGCTTTACATTTGGTTATTCTCTGAGTTATCACTATGGTTTCTAGGGAGAAAGTTTATTTCTGCTGTCATTGACCCAAAAAGCGTTATTTTAATAAAATACAGGTCCATAATCCCTTACCTAACCCTGTGGATCAGAGTTTTTTCGGAAGGCAGCACTCTTCATAATTTAGAAAATGAATATAGTACACATGCGTTATACGTTATCTCCAGCAAATCTGAGACAGTACACCCTGTAATCCCATTAAGGGGGATAAAGTTCACCGGTAGTCCCGTGTCTGTTCAAGTTCAGTTTTGCTGCAAAACAGGCCTTGCATGGCTTCAAAACTGCAGATAAATAAGTCTGATGTCTGAACCCTCGCATACCAGAGGTGTTAGAATCAGAACTATTTCTAAACATCTTCAAAAAAAGTCCCAGATAAATATTCTGGACACAGAGGCCTTTGTTCTCTTTGTACTATTTATTTTCTTCATCGAGCGCATGTGTTTTAAGTTGTTTTGTTGTTGTTTTTAAAGATTTTGACAGCGAGAGAGAGAGAGAGAGAGAGAGCGCGCGCGCGTGTGCACGCAAGCACCCAAGCAGGCAAAGCCAACAGAGGGAGACTCAGGCTCCTTGTTGAGCAGAGAGCCTGTTGTGGGACTCGATCCCAGGACCCTGGGATCATGACCTGAGCCAAAGGCAGACGCTTAACAGAGCCACGCAGGTACCCCTGGTTGTTTCATTGTTAATGTGGCTCCAGTCATCCTTTCTGACGTCCCTCATTTACCTTCAGTCCAAAAGTTAATGATTTCCCACAGCCACCTTACCCGGAAAAGGGAAGAGCCTGCTCCCAAGGCCAGCTCCGTGTCGGGCTCCAGCTCACCTGACGGCCACCCAGCACCAACCAGTGCTTTCCATAGGTTCTGACCAGTTATCACAATACCACTGTATAAACTTTCCTCTTCCTATATTCAGTTCCCTCAACCATGGCTTCATTCCAGTTTTCCCAATTATTCAGTTTTACAGCTCTCTAACCAGCAGCTCATTCCTTTATGCAAATGTTTCCTAAGCCTCTGTCTGCCATCCTTTCTCCAATCCTTTTCCCATCTATGGACCTAATGACCCATCCAATCACTACAACTTAAGAGAAGCATGGAGATTCCGCCTACCAGGTGTCCAATTCCATGCAGATCTACATTTACACCTCTAACTGCAACTATCACAATGAGTTATAACACAATCCGCGTGTATTTACAATGAAAAGGTTTCTGCATTGACCTCTTCCTGCTTATGCATCTCACTTAACGACCAGAGACCAGAGAGAAGCACGAGGAAAGGAAGCAGTCCCTGGAGTATCAAGGCCAGCTGCATGTCAAGAATTCAGTGCAGCCATAGATGTTAACAGTACCAGATTGTGTGTACACTGGCTGAAGCACTCATCCACCCCATCTGTGTCCCTGCAATGAAACGGCAATGTTTAAAAAGTGTGTAACACACAAATTAGTATCTGTCTTATAATGAGAGATAACATACTGCTTGAAATTGAAGGGGCCAATAGAATTCGGTAAGCTATTTAGTTATATGGCAATAATACCTGATTTTAAATGGTATTTGTCATAACAAACTTTGTATGGGCAGCACCGCACCTATCTCAGGTGCACCTGCACCCTAGGGGCGCCTGGGTGGCTCAGTGGGTTAAAGCCTCTGCCTTTGGCTCAGGTCATGATCTCAGGGTCCTGGGATCGAGCCCCGCATGGGGGGGGGGGCGGGGTGGTCTCTGCTCAGCAGGGAGCCTGCTTCCCCCTCTCTCTCTGCCTGCTTGCGATCTCTCTCTGTCAAATAAATAAATAAAATCTTTAAAAAAAAAAAAAGAAAAGAAAAGAAATGTACTTAACCCATGTGGCAATTAAGAAATTATAAGCTTCGGGCGCCTGGGTGGCTCAGTTGGTTGAGCAACTGCCTTTGGCTCAGGTCATGATCCCGGAGTCCCGGGATCGAGTCCCACATCGGGCTCCCAGCTCCATGGGGAGTCCGCTTCTCACTCTGACCTTCTCCCTTCTCATGCTCTCTCTCACTGTCTCTCTTTCCTAATAAATAAATAAATAAAATCTTTAAAAAAAAAAAAAAGAAATTATAAGCTTCTCCTATTCCAAAACTTCTTCTGGAGAAATGTAAGAGAAAAAAAAAAAACGGAAAGTATGGCATTATTCTCTCACCCTTTCTATCCTTCCACTGAAGGACAGCTCACGGCTTTCCTACAGAGGGGCCGAACAGAGACCAAATCAGAGATTTAAAAAAAAAAAAAAAATCAAGTCATTTAAAAGTTTCCAGGGTTGGAGCACAACACTCTCCTTGGAAAGTCATGTGTCACAGGCCCAACAGCCTCTGAGGACTTTTCCTGATAACATTTATAAGAAACAAAAAGAAGAGTTCACAGTGGCCTGAAATAGGTCAAATGCTTCCTGGATAACTTCCTGCTTGGACTAGTGCCTCTCATACACTGTGACTTGAGCGTGCACTGTAAACAAGGAGGGTGGCACAGGTGCGTTCCAAGTACAGCACTGCCAGAACTTTCCATTTAAACTGTCAGCACTCCCAGGACACTGAGTCAGGTAAACCAGCTATTAAACTAGTGAAAATAAAGGAAGACTATCCAAGAAAGTTAGTCAGAAAAGATATTTTAAGTCTTTAACTTTTAACTCTATTGTACAAGTAAAACTATTATTATTTCCCAAAAATGTCAAGTACAAAAGGCAGACTATAAGGGAAATCACTATTTGAACCAGTTTTAGGTACTGGAGGATTATTGTGAATTTCAGGAGGTATAATATCACCTATAAGTAGTAAGGTGTAGAGATGAATACCAAACTCAAGAAGGGTAAAAAAACATGTTTGAAATTTGTCTTAGAGTACTACAGCAAAGAAAAAGAAAAGGAGGGATAGGTGACGCAAAAGTAGCAAAATTTTGATATTTAACAAGGTGATACATATGTGGGATTCATTATAGTGTTTTTATCTCTAAATATTTGTTTCAAAATATGCTTGAAATTTTTCATAACAAATTCCTAAGTAGGCTACAAAATTATACACAAACCATAATTCCAGTGTGTAAGTGTATCTAAGAAAATACTATATTACTAGTATTTATCTCTGAAATGTGGGATGCCAGAGATTTTTATTTTTTCCTTTGTAATTTTTAGTTATTTTTCCTATTTTTCTAAAATATGTGTTACTTTTAAAATAAAACAAATCTATTAAAAATATCACTTTACTAGATTCCATAAAATGTACAGGAAATAATGTTATGAATACATTTTTTCTAAGCAAACCAGTTACTTTTCTACAGTGTTATATGGTAGAGAAGCACCATTGAAATTAAGTTTATAAATGTCTCATAGACAAAAGAGCCTAATACTGGATATTAATATGTTATTGTAAAATTGGAAGACCGTTTTATAATCGGTATAAGCATGCCTTTCTTCGCTAAACACAGGGTTTAAAATTATATTCTCATAGAAGCTTCTAATTACTTCTCTCTCTAGATCTCAGCTTTGTAAGACAGAAATTGTTCAGTTGCTCCTCTATATTCCACTTTCTACAACTCGCCAGAACACACGAAGAATTAAATTAGGGACGCCAGGTGGCTCAGTCAGTTGAGCCATCAGACTCTTGATTTTGGCTCAGGTCGTGATCTCAGGGTTGTGGGACAGAGCCCAGCAACGGGCTCCACCCTGGGTGCAAAGTCTGCTTGAGATTCTCTCTCTCCCTCTCTCTGCCTCCCCCTCCACCCCACTCACAGGTGCAGGCACTAAGGGGCACCTGGCTGGCTCAGTTGATAAGAGCATACAACTCCTGACCTCAGGGTTATAAGTTTGAGCATCACATTGGGTGTAGAGATAACTTAAAAATAAAATCTTAAAAAAAAAAAAAGAATCAAAATAAGATTTCTCTTGACCAAGGAGCACAGTGATCACTTATATATTTATCCTTCAGAAATAATTTTCCAGGGATGCCTGGGTGGCTTAGTTGGTTAAGCAGCTGCCTTTGGCTCAGGTCATGATCCCAGCGTCCTGGGATCGAGTCCCGCATTGGGCTCCTTGCTCCGCGGGAAGCCTGCTCCTCTCTCTGCCTCTGCCTGCCTCTCTGCCTGCTTGTGTTCTCTCTCTTTTAAATAAATAAATAAAATCTTAAAAAAAAAAAAAAAAGAAAGAATTTTCCACCCTAGGCATGAAAATGTCCATTTTAGTGTCAACAGCCACCAGACATTCTAAAAATACTGTACAATGCTTTCATTTCCCCCATCCTGAGGAGGGGGGTGTCAGGGGATGTAGTCTTTGATACAACTGCCAGGATTGTCCTCCTATCTGAAATATAACAATTAGAATCTTCACAATGGCAATCTCTTCCTCTTGATAACTTACCAAAAAACCACATTTTGTTATGAATTTGCACATTTGCAACTTTTGGAAGTTTCTGGCTAAGTGAATGAAAAGTTACAAAGTCTCCTTCTTCATCCCTACTGTTTAAGCCACAAATATTGCTCCCTTGACAATAAGCCAAAAGGAAGTTTGTTTCGTACACTCTCATAGTATACATGGTCGTAATAGTTCCAGATTTCAGTTTAAACGAAGTCATAAAGGTAGACTAGTTCCACGAATTCCAACAAAAAGGTCATCAAGACTCCAATTATAGGAGATTCTGACTGTTGCCCATGGTCCCCATTATACAAGGTCAAAGCTTCAGCTTTCCTTAAGAGTTCATTCGAAGACTTCATCCACATAAAATAACAAGGAGAAATACAGGCATCTGGGAAACCTGAAGGTATGAAGAGCCCTGTGTGACTTTCTTACTGTTGTAGTAACCTTTTTGAAACCCAGGGATGGAGAGGAGGATTCATGAATCCAAAGTTAGTAAGGGTCAGAGTATCACCACAGCTCTATGCTCAGAAGGATCTGGATCTCTCACAGTTGAGTGGCAGAGCCCTATTCTAAGAAGCTGGATTAGCTTCTACCAAGCACTTGAGATCTAAGAGGCACTTCCTAAAGATCATCTAATTATTTTCGATATTTTTTAATCTCCAAGCCCTTTTAAATAAAACCACATGTAAAGATCAAATACATAAAACATGTCAAACTAGCACTGCTCTTGTAGCTAGAGACAAAGATGTTTAGTATCCATTCCTCCTCCCTACATAAGACCGTCTCCCCAGCAGTGGAACCCCTAGGGTTCCCTGGAACATGGTTTGAAAATCATGAAATCTGTATGCCCAGAGAAAGATATGGAGATGCATAAAGAAGGCTGATAATGGTAATTATATCCTTTTTGTGGGGACATGGAAAGTCAAAGAATGAAAAACAAAATAAAAATAGCAATAGTGTGCTACAAACATAGACTAAGATTATATCTATATTATTATTATTATTGTACATTCATAAAAGTAAATATACATAAAATCAAGTAATAGGTGGCAATGTGAGCAAATAAAAAGATTTGGTTAAGGGCAATTTCTCTGTAGTGTTTCTATTATTTTGATACTATTTTTGCAATAAAGTGACATTTTTTACAAAGAAAAGAAAAGTCTTAGTCAGATCTGTTCATTCCATGGTTGAGGACATGAGGTTCAGATCAGACAAGTACCACGACAAACACTCAAGGGCCTGGGCTGCAATATTTAGTCACTATTACTCACAGAGAAGTAATGGGTTATAAAAGCCACAGCTCTGAAATCCACCAGAAAAGGTACATTTGAACTATTCTGCCATTCTCAAAGGCACTAATTAGAACTGGTCATGGGGACAGATTTTATGATACACTTTAGAAGAAGAAATATGGGGGCAAATTCAACACTGATCTGTAAACCCTGTCCCAAATGCCCTGCGACACACACAGATAAGCAGGCCATGGGCTGCTCTTCAGGAGCCCACAAGGTCATGCTGAAGACAGACACAGCTCTTTTTCTAAGAAAGAATGCAAGCCATGCATGGACAAGTAACTCCAACTTGGGACACTGAAGAAAAGGTCACGATCGAAGAACCTTAAGAAATGAATGCACGTTCCCCACATGCCCCACTGCACTACACAGCACAACTCTGGGAGATCACCTTTCAAGGTGACCCAGGCAGGGCAGAGAAGGGGCAAAGGCCAGTCCAAGGCCAGTATAAGCATGAGCAAAGGCAGGAAAGACATAATGTTCAGAGAAAGGTGAATTATTTGGTCATGCTAAAATGTAGGGGTCAGGAGGGATGGAGGGAAACAGAGGAGATCAGACTGGAAATACAGGCTAGGGAAGGTTTTCAATGAAGCCAGCATAAACTAAAATATTTAACTTGTGCTTCAGGGCGGAAAATCTGGTAGAAGTACAGAAATGAGTGAGGAAAGAGACTAGAGAAGACTTGATGAGAAGAACCTTGACCAGAGAACAGAAATGAAAAGAGAACGTGGGGACTGGCAAGGGGAGATGCTGCAGAAGTTCTGACACCATAATCTGTCACTTTCTGATCAGTCACCTGGCTTAAGGTAGGAGGAGAGTCCAAATAATCATTACATGATCCAGCTACTTTAACACTTCTGGTATATCTCATTACAAACTTTAAAATGAACATTCCATGCTCAGTACCTTCACTTTCCCAGGCTTGCAGCCGATCTTGGTCCCTGGTGGCACTGCCCAACACCTCTCGAGGGACAGGCTCCATTCGTGCATCCATTTTCTCTTGCTGAGAGGACTGGTTAAAATCTTCAATGGCCTTCTGGAAAAAGAAGTTCAGCTCCTCAAAGTTCATGGCCTGGAGCTCTTCATAAAGTTCGGCCTGTTGGGCTTCATCGAGCTCATTCCAGAACTGCAGCAGGTGTTCCTGTCCAGCTTTGGACAACCTGAGTTTGAGATCGTTAACATTCATAATGCTCTGGTAGCCAAGCTTTGTGAAAACAGAGGTGTAATCTCTGCACCTGTAAACATTAAAAAAAAAAAAAGTAATCAACAGCAGGTCAAAGTCCAACCTCAAAACCTGAGGAGTTTTACCTACTACAAATAAGTACATTTTAAAAAACCTTTATGTTAAGTAAATTAACTTCTGCCTTTCCCTCACAAGATTTGTGAGAGATCCAACTTGTAAAGACATAAATAGACATTTCTCCAAAGAAGACATCCAGATGGCCAAGAGACATATGAAAAGATGCTCGACATCACTGATCATCAGGAAAATGCAAATCAAAATCAGAATGAGGTATCACCTCACACCTGTCAGAATGCCTAGAATTAAAAACACAAGAAACAAGTATTGGCGAGGATGAGGGGCACCCTCATGCACTGTTGGCGGGAATGCACACTGGTACAGCCACTGTAGAAGACCAGATAGAGGTTCCTCAGAAAGTTAAAAATAGAGCTACCCTATAATCCAGTCATTGCACTACTGGGCATTTACCCCTCCACCCCCAAAAAACCACTAATTCAAAGGATCCATGCACCCTTATGTTTACTGCAGCATTATTTATAATAGCCAAGTTATGGAAGCAGCGCAAGTGTCCATCAACTGACGAATGGATAAAGATGTGTGTGTGTGTGTGTGTGTACACAATGAAATATTATTCAGCCATAAAAAAGAATGAAATCTTGCCATTTCCACCAACATGGATAGAGCCAGAGAGTACTATGCTAAGTGAAATGAGTCAATCAGAGAAAGGCAAATATTGTATGATTTCACTCATGTGGAAATTAAAAACAAAACAAATAGCAAAGGAAAAAAAAGAGACCAAGAAACAGACTTTTTCTTAACTACACAGAACAAACTGATGGTTACTAGAGGGGAGGTGGGTGGGGGGAATGAGTGAAATAGGTGATGGGGATTAATTAAAGAGGACTCTTATCACAATGAGCACTGGATAATGTACAGAATTGCTGAACCACTATATTGTACACCTGAAACTAATATAACACCGTAAGTTAAATATCCCAGAATTAAAATTTTTTAAAAAATAATTTAAAAATTTTAAAAATTAAAAATAAACACGTAAGACAAATTAATATTATTAACAGTAATATTAATTAGCATTATAAACCAGGCACTGCACTAAGGGCTTTACCTATAAGGTCTCATTTAATTTTCACCAACTCTACGACATAGGTACTATTACGTTCCTTACTTTACCAGTGAGGAGGCTGCGGCACAGAGAGGCAACACAAGCAGGCCAACTGGAGGAGCTGGGATGGGAGCCCACCAGGTGGTCCAACTCCAGGGCTCACATCTGACTACCCGACTTGGCTGCCTCTGTAGTACTCTGGCCATGAGCTACCACTGAAAGAACACTTGATTTCTTAGGAACAACTGTTCTTTTAGTGCTAGTGATGGAAATGATTCTGTTGTATTCAGAATAAAACAAAAGTCAAAGACAGGAACACCTATAATCATGAAAAATACATTTTATTTCAATAGCAACTTCTACAGAGAAGCAATAAAAGCATATCTATTACCTTTACTAAGAACTGAACCCTAAAGAAACAAGCAACTCACATGTAACAATCAACAGGTAAGACAACACAGCAAAATGTTAAACTGCTACTATTCAAAAATAAGAGAAAGAGGAAATACTGAATATACTTGTCTACTCTAGAAAAATGCAAGAGAAGGTAAGCGTTGTCTAGAAAGAGTTCACAAAGGAACCAGGATGGAGCTGTGTGCGCCTCAAAGGTTGAACGGATTACACTGATGAGATCAGAAAACAAGCAGAGTCGGCCTGCGAGACGGAGGGCAGTTCGGAAAGTTGAAGTTCTATGTAGCATGATGGGAAGTGATGTGGGGTAGGACTCGACCACGAAGAGCCTTGAAAACCAAGCCAAGGAATTTAGACCTAACAGAGTAACAAGAAGCCCAGAGCAGATTACTGAACAGGGCTAGATCCCCACGCTATCGAGAGATGAGAGAAAGAGCAATGGCATAAAATACATGGTAAGGAGGCACAACTAGGAGCAGCAAAACAAGTTCAAAGACAACTGCAGGTATGAAAAGCCGAAGTTCTGAATCAGATTAGCCGCAAAGGAAGTGTGTGAGGGGGAGAAATTTGAGAGTCACTGTAAAGATTCATCACCGCGTTATGACTGCTTAGAAGGACAGGGAAAAAAGGTACCAAAGAAACAGCCTGCTATCTCCTACCGTAAGAATAGTAATAGATATTACTATCTATTAGTATCTATCTATTACTATCTAGTAGTAATAGGGCAGTTCGGAGCAGTATTCAGGAGTCCTCTGTGCCTCATCTGTAAAGTGGAATTCATAATAGTATCTATCTCATGAGGACTACTAAACATCGAACACCATTTACAAACTCAGGTTAAGAGAACCTACATCTGTTCCCTGGGGTAGCAATGATAAGACCTATCGCTTGCCTACCACTTGTGTATGACACAGTACAATTCTAATTGTTTTATAGATACTTGTTCATGTAATCCTCAAAACAATGCTAAGGTACTGCTGCTGGGATTACTTTACAGAGGAAGGTACTGCACCACAGGGATAACTTGAGATAAAGTCCCAAACTAGTCAAGTGATAGAGCCTAGATTCATACCCTACCAACCTGACTCTTAGAGTCATACTCCTCCCCTTCTGCTATACTACCTCTCAGGAGAAAAGACTGTGGGTGTGGGTGGGTGGCTGTGTGTAAAAGAAAGGAGCAGCAAGAGGGAGGACATTACTTGTGCTTATTCAGAAATATAGACACAACTGATATTCTTACATCTGACTCACTTTGCAGAAATGAGTCCACAAGCCAACAGAATGGAGAAAGAAAGAAAATGCACAGGATAAGCAGGGGAGGAACGTCACAGGATGAGTAAATACTTCATTTTAAAATGCATTGTTACTTTTTAATCGGTACTGGGCATGTTGATCCAAATCAGATATGGCTCAGAAATAATTTTAACTAACATCCACTCAAAAATAAATTGGAATGGTATTATACAATAGAGACAGGTAATTAGCTTCTACAATTTTTCTTTAAATAAGGTGCCCTCTAAAACTGAAGTGATAGGCCAGATTCACAATTCTTCTTATAAAATCAACTTCAAATCAGATGAGCGCAGAAGATTCAGTGTGTTATATTCCCAACTTTTATTTTTGGTTTGTTATTTAGATTTACTTCAGGGATATAATACCTCAAGTGTGAATCCAACGGTACTACTTATGAAATCCACTTTATGAGTTACCAATGATTCCTAATGAAACTAAGGCTTCCATATGAAACAAAAATGAAATCTTATTATCAGGGTGGGACACAGTTCTACCTTGCTGACATCTAAGACCCCTGTCCTTTCTTCCAAGTACTTCCTTTAGCCCCTCCTACCTACTGAAATCCCACTCACCCTTAAAGTCCTGCCTATCATACTCCAGTTTCAAGTGAATCTTCATTGGTTTAGGAATCAAACAGAACTGACTTTTATTTCTGGCTCTATTCCTTGGGCCAAGTCACAGATACCTTCAACTCTGTTAATTTCATCTGCAAAACAGCTACAATAAAATTTTCTTCACTAGGTTCAGAAGCATAAGTGAAACTACATCCAATGAGAGAACGAGGCTCAAAGTGATTCAGTAATTTGCCCAGATTCAGTAATTTGCGCAAGGCTATCTACTAGATAGAAAAATAGGAATTTTAACCCAGAAAATCTGACTCTAATGCTTATGATCTTTGCATCAGACAATAATTCTCAAAAGCAGAGGAAATACTAAGAATTCAACCCAACATTTCATTTAACAGGGAGGAGAGCTGGTGAAAGTCAGCATCGGGCTCTGGAGCCAGCCTGGCTGGGCTCAGACCCCAGCGCCACTATTTCCTAATTCTGTGACCTTGAACAAGTTACTTAACCTGTCTAGGCCTCGATTTTTCTCTTCTGTAAAATGAGGATATAATCAGTACTTACCTTTAAGAGGATTACTGAATTAAAATTAAAAGCATTTAAAACAGTACCTGACACATAAAAAAGCCCTCTATAAATGTTACTGGCTACTACTGTAAAAGTGAAATCTGTGCTTCAGACCACTGAGTTACAGCCTCCAGAACACAAGGAGAGAGGATGAAAATAAGTTTACAAAAGGTACAAGAAGTAAAAGAAAAGCCAGTCAGTGGGAACAGCATGAAAATTGGTTCAGGTAAGGAAATATATTCAAAAAACAAGTCACAGTGCTGGGAAATGGGCGGCAAGTGGACAGAGATGACGCTGAACGAGTTTCAGGGCTGCTCCTTCCGTTCTGTGCTGCTCCTTCCGTTCCGTGCTGCTCCTTCCATTAGTGCTGCTCCGCCCCCCCCCCCCCCACAACCTCACTCATGCCAATAGGTTCCTGCTCAAAGTTTCCTTTTCACATGCAGAGATACGTCAATAGACCACTTATTAAGGAACATTATTTAACTTTCATATGCCATTAATTCATTATTTAATGAGCACCCCCTAACTGCCAGGCACTGATGCAGGGGACAAAGACACAGCAAAGCACAAAGTGACAACACGCACACCCACATTCCAGTACCAGAGACAGGCAAACACATAAAACGTCAAGGAGAAGAAGAAAGTGGGCTAAGCGGTGCAAGTGCAATGGGGGAAGACTGTGGATATTTTAAAAGGGGTGGTCAGGTGGGGCCTCTGAGACATTTGACAATCCATCCGAAGGAAGAGAGAGCAAGCAAGTCAGTATCTTAGAGAGGAACATTTCTAGACAGGACGCTGCAAGTGCAGCGGTTCCGACACAGGAATTTACAAGGTCAAAGCGGCTAGAGCAGTGACTGAGCCTGAGGGGCTGAAATTGATGTGGACACTGAGCAGATCCAGTGGGGCTTTTGGTCGAAGTACAGACTCCAGGGTTTGGGAAACCACTGGAGATGTGGAGCAGAGAAGCTTCATGGTATGATTTAGGTTTCAGAAGGATCATTTGTTGTTGTCTGGGAAAAAATTCTGTAAGGAAGGGAAAAGTGGAAGCCTGCAGTTAGGGAAGTACCGCAGCAGTCTAGATGGGATGATACTGGCTTAGAGCGGTGGTGGATGTGGATCCTCATCCTATGGGTAGAATGCGGAGACAGAAAGATAGGAATCAAGGAATCAAGAGGACTCCAAGTGGTGGTGCCATTTACTGAGGCGGGGAAACATTAGGACAGGAGATTTAGAAAAATGCATGGAGAGTGGGGGATCAACACTCTACTTCTGGACATGTTAAATTGGAGGGGCCTATTATACAAGCAGAAATGCTGATGAGAAAGCAGAACGTAGGGGCGCCTGGGTGGCTCAGCGGGTTAAAGACTCTGCCTTCAGTTCAGGTCATGATCTCAGGGTCCTGGGATGGAGCCCCACATCAGGCTCTCTGCTCAGCAGGGAGCCTGCTTACTCCTCTCTCTCTGCCTGCCTCTCTGCCTTTCTCTCTCTGTCAAATAAATAAAAAAATTTTTTTTAAAAAAAAAAAGAAAGAAAGAAAGAAAGCAGAATGTAGTAGTCTAAAGTTCAAAGGTGATACTGGAGCTAAAGATAAAACTTTCAAGGTCATCAGCATACATGATATTAAGTTACAAACTTAATGAGATCCCCTGGCAAGTGTAGATGGATAAAAAAGCAAAGAAGTTAGAAGACTAAGCCTTGGACACACATTAGGATATTAAAAGGCATTTCTATTGATTTATATAGATTTCAAGAGATATGATACCATTATTTTTAATTAAAAAATACATCATGTAAAAAAAATAGTTGAGAGAGAAAGTTTTCTATTAAACTGCTCTCCAAGGAATTGGGTCTTTCGTAAGTTCTCCTCTATACTACTGTTTTTGCCTGGATTTAAAGGAGAATACTACAACAGGAAGATCATCAGGCAAGCAGGTAACTGAAGAATTGGAAGTCCTAGTTCTTGGTCCGGCTCCCCATCAACTGACACTGTGCAAATCATTCCACCTCCCTGTGTACACAATTCCTCATAAAGACAATAAAACCAGCCTTCCTCACACACCCTCAAATGAGAGTCAAGAGTGGAGAGTCCCTGCCTACTAAAACACATATGCAAACATAGTATTTTAATATTTTAAGATATAAATCAATCTTTTCCTAAGAAGTCATTAAATACCCATCCACCTTCAGATGTTTGGGAAAATGGATCCATGCAAATAAGACAACTCATAGGTTAAATTTTTCCCTACACAGGTTAAACTTTGATACCTAGCCTTAGACCGCTGGTGGTCTGAGAAGGTTGACAAGGTCACGTGTGCTAAATTAATTCTGGTAAGAGATCTGGCTGTATACGTAACAGCAAGCAATAGTGAATACAAAAGTTACGGTAGGATTTTTATTTTAACAAGCAAAGTCTGAAAAAGTCAAGGTATGGTATACACCCATAGCCTAATACTTCTGCATCAAAAACAATGACAAATTTGGCAAAAATCCATCGTGATCAAATATACCTTTATTAGAATTTAAATGCCAGTAGTAAAGAAATCCAACATTTCCCCTCCTTACCTGGTCTCCCTCCTGCCCCTATCTCTGCTGCTAATATTATGCCCACAAAATTGATAAGTAAACTTCTTAGAACTTTTGAAAAATAGACTTGGAATTGAGCCATAACCACTGAATCCTATAAATGCTTGTCAGCACAGCCTATGAAGTCTTTCTTAATCCCAGCTAAGGGAGCCAACTCACTAATATTGCGGGAATAGAAACTGCCTTCAGCTTCCTGTAAACCCTTCCGTCCACACCTAAAGAATTTCACCTTAAAAGTCCTTAAACTAAAAGAACTACGTAATGACATCTTCATATTTTAATCACTACTACCCGATTTCACATTTCATAACCTGTGCACAAATAAACACAGAACAGCATCAGGCCAAACTTAATACAATCTTCAGAAAGCCATATGTTCAGCACATGTGTGCTCTCCCAGCCCTCCAACCCCATTCTCAAGCGTGGCCAAGGCAGGGGAAACCCCGCAATCTCAACTCTCTCACCACCACTGTTAAAACCAACCAACCAACAAAAAGGGGCAAGGGGGCTTTGTCCCCCTCGCAAGTCCCCCGCAGGTATGTCCACTCCTCTCTGTCGACGCCCTCAGAACTCTCTCCCTCTTCTGCGCCAGACCGCCCACCCCGTTCCAGCGGACACTTCCAACGACCACTTGTCCCCACCGGAGGCCCCCGAGCTTGCCCAAACTGTCCGCAAGAACCCGGCCCCAGAACCTCAAGGCCCCTGCCCCCCACCCAATCCAGGTGAGCCCCCCGCCCCAGCCGTTCGACAAACCCCCGATTCCACACACTGCCCCGTCCGGGTCCTCCCCAAAGCCCCCGGCCGACTGGGGCGCCCTCCCCAGCGGGGTCTCCGAGCACGGGAAGCGTCTGCGCGGCGCGCGGGCGGCTCCTTGGCCAGAACCAGACTCGGACGCCGAGCACCGACGTGGCCGTGGGAGCGTGCGCGTGGCGGGACCGGGCCCCGGCGTCCCCACCCCGCTGGCGGGTGGCGGAGGAAGGAGCCTTACACGACCGGGCGGGGAGCCCCTCACCTCCCTCGGCGCGACGGCGACTACGCCCGGCTCCGGCTCCCAGCGCGCGGCCACTCCTCGGCGTCCCGCGCCCGCTCCGAATATATACCCTCATCCGGGGGGCCGGGGCGGCGGGGCGGGCCGCGAGCTGGCCCGGGGAGCACGGCCCCGGCCACCCCGCCCCTCTCTCGCAGCGACGAGTGGCTATCCGCGCCGGGAGGAGCCGCCACCGCCCGCCCGGCCACGTCAGCGCGGTGAGCGCCGGCCGCGAGGCGGACGCCGAGGGGCGGGGCCTGGAACGTCACTCATTCTCTGGTCCAATGGAGACAGCTCTGGGAGTCCGGTCCGCAGGCGGCCCCGCCCCCGCAGGCGCGCGGCGGCCGGGAGAGGTGTACGCTGCGTCAGCTGGGAGGGGGGAGGCCAGAGTCGCGCGGTGGTCGCCGCGGCCCGACGCTGTGAGCCCTGGCGTCACAGCTGGTCGCGGGAGGTGCCAGCCCAGGCTCTTCGTCCCCTGGCCCAGCGCGTCAGCCGCACCCGGTCTACAGAAGCGGCCCGCGGAGCTGGGCAGGGAGCGCTGTCTTATGGCTGGTGGATTTCCGACCCGCCGCGCGGAGGCTTGCGAAAGACGGCGGGGCGGGCGCACTGACCGGGGAGGGCGGACCTGGGGCGCCCTCTGACCTGGGCTGGCGGTTTCGTCCCGGGTCGGCCGGCTCTTTGGCTTCATGGCGTTTTTGGCCCCAAGCGCAGGGAGCCAGGCCCGTTTACTTTTGCACAAAGAGACAGGAAAAGAGTGGAAAGACAAGCAAAGGTATTAGGTTATGAAAAGCACGCCAGTGAGAAAGAGCCCAGATATCCGTTTTGTGTGACTGTGTTACTTCCTCGGTATTTGACACGAAACGGTTGGACTGGATGACCTCCATGGCCCTTGCACGGCCCACTGTTTGTAATTGTTGTATACTGTCAGCGCTGTCACATACCTTGTGTGGGTGTGCACATGCAGGTTGTGTGCTCAGTGCGGGGCCCGTACAAGCTGGGTTTACATTTCGAGCTGCGTTGGGCTTTCTAGTTTTGCACGAAGTCCAATATGTTGAAACACCAAAATACACCTAGCTTTAATATAGCACGTGACATAAAGAATTTCAGACACTTAGGTGCCTTTCCTCTACCTTAAGTACGAGACCCTTTTCATTTACTTAATCGATTGCAAAATCACCCACCACATTAAGTAACAAATATGTACACTCGGCAAGTAATGCTGGTAGATTAATATTCAGGAGGTAGAATATTCTCTTGTTTTCATGATCCCAGAACTTCATTTATTTGAAAGATTTATAGTGTAGTGGCTAAGAGCAAGGGATCCGAAGACAGAATTCCAGCTTTTCTATTGAGTGTGATCTTCAGTAAGTTAATTAACTCATGCATAAGTTTTCTCATCTATAAAATACAAGCAATAGTATAAATGCCCTTAGGGTTGTTTTGAGGATGAAACCAGTTAATACAAGAATGTAGAACAGAATGAACACTAATAGACTTTAATTATTGTTATTTGAGTGCTTACTCTATATCAGATGCTTTTCTAGGTCCTGGATATTTTGACATACTTAACCACCATCTGGAAAGCCTCTGGTCTTTGGATCCCTGATACTTTAAGGAACATTTCTCTCAAGTCCTCCATAACCGAGAAGCACAAATACACTTCCATTAATATGCTCAGGTTCTCCATAAAGAGACCCAGAAGCCTGCCCACAATGATGTGACTGAATATAGCATTGTGACCTTTAATGAAAGAAAGAGAATTTAAGACCATTGCTTTCTAAAAATACACTGGTTGTTACTCTTCTATGTTTCTACTCCCTGTCAAGGAAATATATGAGAGTTTAGAAAAATTCAAACCTGGAGATGCAGATTTAAAATTAGAGTTCAACCTTAGAGACTGTGTGTCCACTGAACTCTTAACCTCAATGTTCTCCATATAAAATGAGGATAATACCTACTTCACATGGGTGTAGTACAAATTAAATGAAAATCTAACAGAATGTCTAGAGTATTAGAGACATTCTGTAAATCTTAGACGAATGAATGAATGAAGAACAAAATATAACTAAAGAGGCCTTTGAATATAAAACTATTATAAAATGAAATTTTTACTTTTACCATTTGCTAAATTTTTTTTCCTAGTTAAGAAGAGCCTTAATCTCATCTTGCCAGATAAATATCCAGAAACTTCTTATACTGAAGAGCTATTTCTATCTTTAAGGTATTTTTTATACACAATTGACCCTTAAACATTGAGGTGGTTAAGAGTACGGACACCGGACACAGTCAAAAATCCACATATAACTTTTAACTCCCCAGAAACTTAACTAGTAGTCCACTGCTGACCGGAAGCCTTACTGACAACATAAACAGTCAATTAATACATATTTTGTATGTTACATGTATTATAGACTATATTCTTATAATAAAGCTAAAGAAAATGTTACTAAGAAAATCATAAGTGAAAAAAAAAAAGAAAAGAAAATCATAAGTGGGGTGCCTGGATGGCTCAGTCGGTTAAGCGTCTGCCTTCAGCTTAGGTCATGGTTCTGGAGTCCTGGGTTTGAGTCCCACATGGGGCTCCCTGCTCAGCAGGGAGTCTGCTTCTCCTTCTGACACTCCCCCCTCTCGTGCTGTCTCTCTCGTACTGTCTCAAATAAATAAATAAAATCTTAAAAATAAAATCATATGTAAGGGAAAATACATTCACACTACTATACTGGATTTATCGAAAAAAACGTGTATAAGCAGACCTTTGCTGTTCAGACCTTCGTTGTTCAAGGTTCAACTGTATATAGTCACTCAAGAGACAGTGGCAGAGAGCAAGGGAAGGATGCCCACTCTATCCATAATCATTTAACATCGCACTGGAAATATGAGTTAATGCAACGAGACAGGAGAACTCAAAAAAGGCTTCAGAATTTTAAAAAAGAGGGACAAAAAAAATTAGAAAATTAGTAGAACTACCTCAAGATGAGGGTATACCTGAAAAACCCTAGAGAATCAATGGCAAGACTAACTCAACCTATTGGAATCGGTTAGGCTAAATCATAAACTATTTCAGCAAGGTAGCCGGCTGTAAAATAAACAGACGGAAGTCCATCGTTTTTAATGTTACGTTTTAATCGTTACACAAACAATAACCAGGCAGACAATGGGCAGAGAGAATGCCATTTTAATAGTAACAAAGAAAACCAGATAATTAGGTATCAATCTAACACAAAATGTGCAAAACCTATAGGAGGGAAACTGGAAAACATTCCTACACAAAAGCCACAGAAGATACTTGACGAAATGGGAAAGTTCCCTGGTTGAGTTATACATTTATAAATTAGACAAGTTGATACAAAAGTTCAGCTCGAGTTCTCACAGAAAAAGAAACGTGAAAGAAGAGCTAGAAACACAGAAAATGAAACGCTACAATAAGAAGCCCACATCCCCTATTAAGCCTCCATAAATAAAACCACGAGGTCGTAGCACATGGATATACTGACAAGTAGAATAGACTCGGGAGTCCAGAATGGACCCCCAGACTGCGCCACGGACAGAGCAGCATCATCCAAACCACTGGAGCAAAAAAATCAACATTTCAGTAAATGAGACAACTGAGTAGCCACTTGGTAAAAGATGAAATGAGATCCATACTTTATCTCATTCACAGGAATAAAGGGCAGATACATCAGAAGTGTAAATGGAAAGCATGAAACCATATAAGTCCTGCCGGAAGGCACGGGATACTATATAGCTGCCCCCAAAAAAGAAAAAAAAAAGACTGATATGGAATAACTTTAAGGATATACCGTTATGTGAAGAAAAAAAAAAGAAAGTGTACTGCATGAGTATACATAGATGAAAGAAGGAGAAATAAGAAATCTGTTGATTTTTGTTTATTCGGTTTGGGTTTGGGGTTTGTTGGTTTTTGTTCTCTTTTTCCTTTGCAGTAGTGCTTTTGCACATCTCCCATCCCAGCATTTGTACCGTTGTCCTACACTTTGCTTTCACATATGTTACACATTCCACAACACACTGTAATTCATTTTGCTTAAACAGTTCTTCCAAATTTCCTTTTAGCTGAAGTATAGTTGACATACAATATTATATCAGTTTCAGGGGCACGACATAGTTTTGACATCTAGATACATTGCAAAATGCTCGCTGCCATAAGTGTAGTGTCACCTTATAAATTATTACAGCATTACTGACTGTATTCCTATGCTATACTTTACATCCCTGTGACTTACTTATTTTGTAACTGGAAGATTGTGCCTCTTAATCCTTTTCACCTATTTATATCTGCTTATTAAAAAAAAAAAAAAACAGAAGGATAAAGGAACATCTTCCCTGGCTTGATTTTTGTACTCCAAATTTTCCCTGGACAAACTTACTTATTCTGTAACGTGGATAAACCAGAAACCAGTAAGATTGGTTTCCTGCAGAGAGCAGGTAGGAATCAGGCACTTCTCCATATAGAACTTTCTGGATAGTTTTGACATCCAGAGCCATGTTAATGTTGTACATATCCAAAAGAAAATGAAATTAACAAAGAGGGAAGTTGAACTCCGAAATAGAAAACAAACAGAAGCAAATCAACCTCACTGTATCTTAAGTAACATAACTTGTCTGAAAAGTTTCCCTGGGGAGGGGCGCCTGGGTGGCTCAGTCATTAGGCATCTGCCTTCGGCTCAGGTCATGAATCCAGGGTCCTGGGATCAAGCCCCAAATCGGGCTCCCTGCTCAATGGGAAGCCTGCTTCTCCCTCTCCCACTCCCCCTGCTTGTGTTCCCTCTCTCACTGTCTCTCTCTGTCAAATAAATAAATAAAATCTTTAAAAAAAGTTTCCTTGAGGAATGAATCTTAGAAACTTTTGAACACAGTGATTTTGTACAGCTTTATTGACATTGACTTAAACTACAGATATTTAAAGTGTACAATATGATGATTTTTGATGTATGAGTGTATCTGTGAGCAGAGTTTAAGTATATGCCCTCAATCTAAAGACAGAACTGTAAACAATTACTAAACTCTATTAGCAGTTTGGCTTTTCACGGTGGTGTGGATTAGCAATTCTGACACTATTTTGTGAACAGTGGAGATGAGCAAATGACTAAATATATTGAAGAGAATGATTAGATTAAATTAGAGTAGTAGATTAGATTAGAGACGGGAATCGCAAATATGGAATGGGAGACTAGAATTACCTCTTTAGTGGCAGATTGCAGTCAAAGTTAAAAGTATAAACCCATGATTATTAACATAAATACAGAGACAGATATAGATTGTGTGAATAGATGAAAGAATGCATATTTGGGGGAAATGTTAGCAATTACTGAATTTGAGTAAAGGACACATAGAACTTCTTTATATTGCCTCACAATTTCTCTAGAAGGTTAAAATTATGTAAAAATTTAAAAGTCCCAAAAATGAAAATGCACCTGATGGTGGAGTTCTTCATTGTCAGTGCAAACACAAAAGAAAATCCTTAAGCCACGGAGCCCACAGCTCTGAAGGAAAGGATCCAGAGTGTGACAGTCACTAAGTAGTTTGCCTGTCCCATGTCACACGCCCTCTAGCAGCCAGGCAGAATGCCACATCACCTGGGAAGCTGGCCACACCACAGGCCACGCTGTTTATAGTAGCAGCTGTGAGTCTTTGGGGCAGGAATAATGATGGGCAGTATTTCTCTGATGTCCCACCTTCCAGCGGAAAACAGTAAGGCTTACCTGAATAGTACAAGAACTTGAGCAGAGTGGAAGTTTTCCAGAACCCGCTGATGTTTATATGGATGTCCCTGGGGTCTAAATACTTCCTAAAGAACAAACTGGCATGTGTTCATCATTCGATCAAGAACAAATAGATGTTTGTTTAAACTATGTTTATTATTCTGTGCCAGTCCTTGTGATAGGTACCAGGGGGATCAAAAGCCAGGGTTCCGTGTCCTCAGGGAAGATCTGGGGTACAAAAATGAAGCCAGGGA
>CM052814.1:7098238-7198548 GCA_028533885.1 Nasua narica | reverse complement strand
CAGGCTTCCCACTGAGCAGGGAGCCTGATGCAGGGCTTGATCCCAGGACCCTGGGATCATGACCTGAGCCAAAGGCATTTAATGACTGAGCCACCCAGGCACCCCCCAAGAAAGATGTTTTAAGTGGGCACACAAATTCAAAAATTCAGAAGGGCATACAATAGATGGTCTTACAGTTTGGTGTTTTTAGGGACAATGGGAT
The DNA here is from genome assembly GCA_028533885.1 of Nasua narica. NCBI lineage: Eukaryota > Metazoa > Chordata > Mammalia > Carnivora > Procyonidae > Nasua > Nasua narica. The sequence continues at coordinate 7,198,346 of CM052814.1, read as the reverse complement.
GATAGGAGTTTTTATATTCTTTTGGATGCTTTTTTCTAAAATTTTCCTGAAATTTCTGAACTTTTTCTAAACTTTTTTTTTTCAATTTCTAAAGTGAAAACTATCTGATAATTAGGAAAGCATACATTTCTTTTAATTTCAGAAAAGGAGATACGCTATTTAACAACACAAAGAACCTACTTGTTTTTCCTGCAGTTGGTGTGGAACATGGATGAGCGAGCCTGTCTACACTTTCTAAGGCAGTACAACCAAGAATGACCCACCCAGAGTTTTCAAACAGCTGACTCGTGGGAGAGGGGATCCAGCAAAGGAATCCTCCCTTCCTTGTCCTGAATGCCAGGGCCTCGGGTAGGTCACGGAACTTCTAAAAGGATGCAGGTTTCTTCCCGGAAGTACATCTGATCACCAGGAGAATCGGGCCCAGCAAAAGGTTCTGTAAAGCAGGCCTGAGCCTTCATGAGATCACCGTTTCCACGACACAAACGGATGGGCGGTGGAGGAACTTGGGCTTTGGCTTCCTAGGACATGAGTACTTTTACTCTCCGGAGATCATCCTGACTTTAGCTCACCACCCCTCCCATGCCCTAAATTTTCTGTAGCTCAGGGTGTGTTTCAAAACATTGTGAAATAATGAATGCATCCTGTTCAATTGATTTTTTTTTTTTTTTTTTTTTTTTACTGAAAGTACAGCCCCTCCAAAACTGACGGCCATTTAGGAAGTACAAAAATAACGCAGTAGAATGAGCCGGGGAGAAAGTAAACAAGAGAGTGTTGGTGAGTAATAATTAGAGAAGCACACAGCCTCAGGATTCCACACTGAGCAGGTCTGTGTGACGCGGGAGAGTGGACTTTAAATGCCATCCCAGGGCTGGGGGCTAGAGATTATCTCATCCCTCTCCCTTAATTCACAGATAAGGAAACCAAATCTCCCAAAGTGAAGTGGTTTCCCTAAGGACAGAATAAATAGGTAAGTAAGGAAGCAGAAGCAAGAGGAGAAGCCAGCCATCTACTGCTAGATGACAATATAAACAGCTTACTGCCATGAGGGGCCCGGGGTCAAGTATGTAACGCCTTCTCTTGGGAGCGCACGTGGCTGGATCTTTCTCCCGCCCGGTCGTGCGGTCCCCTGGGGAAATCCCTCAGAAACAGCCCGGAATGGCATCTGACCTACACTGAAACCAGAACTGTAGCATACTGTGTTCCCGACCTGCCTCCCCACCTACGTCCGGATAACCTTGCCTATCATGGTTTCTCAGATGTGAATGATTTTCACAATGTTCTCGGTTCTACGGCCAAGGCCAGCGGGTGTGGATTGATCGTGCATTTTAGGTCTTCTGCTTCTCAGCTCAACATGCAGGACACATACAAAGTCTATCACGAGTGATCCGTGGCGGAGATACCTCCTCTCCGCTATTGCTTCTTTAGCAATCTACCACAGATGGAATCTGCTTTATATTTCCGAGGTAAATAAGGAAAAGATAACAAGGGGACGTCACCTCCAAGAAATCTCAGGCAAAACAAAAAATTCCCCCACATTTTTTTGTTCCGGGCTCCGCAACTCCATTTGGCCTGTGTTACTTAATCTTAACAGGAGAAAGATCCCGATATCCCAATGAAAGTCTCTGACGGTGCTAAGTGGCCTCTAAATTGAGTTACAAAGAAAGATATGGTCTTAAAACTTACTCGGGTGCCTCAGAGCTGCTGGGTAATTATTTCCTGTGTCCCTCCACAGCCTTTATTGATGCATTGACTTTGTTTTTGACAGCTTAGCGTACTGTTGTGAGTATAGAGAGAATACAAGTGTGGACTCAGAAGTCGGAGAGTGTGAGTTGGAGTCCCAGCTCTGCCGTTACGTAATCCCCGAGAGGAGCTCACTGATGTCTCTGGCCCGCCTCTTCCTATCTGTAAAATGGAGATCATAGTGGGACCTACCACTAGTGCTGCTGGGGGGATTTAAAGTGCTTAGAGCAGTTTCTGACTCAGAATAAAAGCTCTGTACGTTTTTGTTTAAAAGAATACTGTTTCCTAAGTTTGGACTCCTTGGTATCAGGTATTGGGAATTGAATGGCGTGGCAGACGGACTCTGAGGGGACACCCATGATTCCTGCCTCCTGGACGGTATACTCCCTTCCCCTTGAGCGTGGGAAAGACTTGTAGCTTGCTTCTAAGTAACAGAATAAGGAGACGATGATGGGTGTCGCTCCTGTGAGTATGCTATGCTGTATGACAAGGTAATGGGTCCCATAACTGGATTCCATTCAGACTTCTTGCCAGAGGGCTCACGTTCACTCTCTGGCGGGGCCCTAAAGAGACAAACTGCCATGAAGCAAACTGCCTACAGACGGGGCCACACGCAGGGAACTTCTCGCATCTTCTAGGAGCTGACAGTGGCCTGGAGCCAGCAAGAATGGAAGCCAACAAACAAATCCCGAGAAGTCTGCAGTCCTACGGCACAAGGAAATACATGCCATTCCAATCCAGCCTCCGGATGAGCATGCAGCCCAGCCGGCACCTGGACTACAGTCCAGTTAGACCCCGAAACAGAAAACCCGCTCAGCCCTGGCCCATATATTGATTGCAGCTTTATGAGAGATGCTGAACCAGAAGCTGGAGAGGTTGAAGAGAACACACAACCGTTATGACGGGTCTGACTTTAAATTTGTAACTGCTATGCGAGTACTATATACTCTACTTCCCCAGTCCACTCTTGTGGGCTTTCTTCTCGGTGACCGTTTCATACATTTTCTCCCTCAGAACTCTATGATAACTTCCCCCACACTCGCTCTCAGCAGATATCCCTGCATCTTGTTGCTGAAAAAACTGAGATCTTGCCCCAGCTTCTGCCACCCCGTCCATTCATCTCCCTCTATCTATACTCATATATATATATATTTTTATTTTATCTCCAAGTATTTGGAATAAACGGTCCATGGTCCAATCCCTCCACCTATGAGCTATAGCCCATCTCCTCCTGCCCACCCAAAGGTATCACTCCAGTACTTGGCTTGCTAAAAGGTATCTCAAAATTAACATGTCAAACTCAATCCTGATGTATTCCTATCATCCCACCCATCCCAATGCTTTCAGTCTTCCTTACCTCTATGTGTACTCCCTGCTCATGGCTGCTTAGGCCAAAAATCTTAGACTCATCCTTGGCATCTTCTCTCATCCCAGATCTAATCTACGTGCATCCCATGGGCTGTCTTCAACACATACGCAGAATCCTACGTGTTCTCACCACCGATTTCTCATATCCTTCTCTAGTCATCATCATTGCTCCCCCGGATCATGGCAGTAGCCCCCAGCAGGCCTCCTTGCTTCCACCCTCAACCCCCCGTCTGGCCATTCTCAATGGAGGAGCTAGAACCATCTCTGGAGTCCCATCACTCCTCTGCTTAAAACCCTCGGACAGCTTCTCATCTCAGTTGGGGTCAAATGCAAAATCGTCAAACAACCCACAAGGCCCAACAGGGTCACCGACACACACGCTTCTCTCCCTAACTTCTCCCTTTGTGTTCTCCATATCCTGCCCTGCTTTACCAGACCCCAGCCGCACTGGAGCTTAGATTCGGTCCTGAGAGTGGTGGGAAGCTTCTGATGAGTTCTGTAAGCCATGCTTCTATCTTCTCTGCCTATAATGCGGGACAAAATATGGGAGACATCACAACCTATGAACCCCATGGGCATCAGTCTCTTATATCATAAAATTGCTGTGACGAACCTTGCTGCCTCCAGCAAGGGCACAAAAGTCCCCTTTGCATAGCTGGCATTGCTTGGGACTCCTTTCTAATTTTCCTTTTTGTGGTGAAAAAAAAAGATTAAAAGCAGAAAATTCAAAGCCCAGAAATTTGTATTATTTTTAGAAGCTCTTCTTAATTTTATCAGACAAGAATTATAAATGTTAAAATTCAGAATGAACAAAAGAGAGAAGGATGGGAGGGAGGGAAGGGGGAGGGAGGAGGGAAGAGAAGGAAGGAGGGGGAAGGAGGGAAGAAAAAGGTAGAGACGAAAGGAAAAGAAAATCACCCCAAGCACCTGCCATAAAAAACAGTTCCTATTCACAGTTATGGTTTCTAAGTACTTTTCTGAACTACCACCCCCCAGGTGCTACGCAGGGGCCTGGGAGGATCAGCACCTTCTCAGAAATAATTCCACATAGCTCATCACATCTGCCCTAGTTGAGCTCACTTCTCACCCACAAGTTTGCAAACAGACATCCTGGAGCCCGCCACGACTTTTCTGGCATTTCATGCGACTAACTTCTGACTAGATTTGTCTTGGCCTTAAAGCTGCTATTAAAAGAGATTCTGGTTCTTCTCTTGAGGGGAAGAAAATTAATTCAGTTGCGCTGCGTTTTCAGCAGTTATCATGAATAAGTGATATAATATAAACGGGACACCCAAGAATAGAATAAATCCTTTCGAGGTGCCTGGCTGGCTCAGTCCGTGGAGCATGCAACTCTTGATCTCACGGTTGTGAGTTCAAGCGCCACGCTGGATGTAGAGATTACCTAAAAATTCAAATTTAAATTAAAAAAAAAAAACACAGAACAAATCCTTTTGATTGACGTGGACATACAAACTCTTCCATTCATAAGAATCCCTGAATAAATTACATAATGATTCAATTCCACTGATATCCCTTTGAGTTTTTTAAAGATTGGTGTGGAGACACCCGGGTGGCACAATGGGTTGAGCGTCCAACTCTTGGTTTCAGCTCAGGTCCTGATCTCAGGGTTGCGGGATTGGAGGGCTCCACCCTCAGCAAGGAGTTGGTTTGAGATTCTCTTCCTCCCCATCTGCCCCTCCCCTCCTTATATAAGCAAACAAACAAACGTTGTGTCCTTTTATTTACATATTTGGTGCTGAATATACTACCCTGTGGATACTAGGTTTTTTAAGGTTCTATTACCTCTATTTTTTAAAGCTGTGATACTGTGCTTAGAAGTCATAGTTTATTAAATAACTGTTTAAAGATTATTATTTGTTGTTAGCCACAAAAGACAACAGTTGTAGGCCACAATTAGGTACACAGGAATAGTAATTTGCTGAAAAGCAATTTAGAAATATGGAAGGATAAATGGAACTTTCCAAACAGCAGTTGGTGATTCACCTGATTAGAGATGGTTTGGATTATTTTTAGGATGAAGAAAGCAAGCACCGAATCAACCAGCAGTGTGAAGTATTTCCAATTATGCGCTTGGAAGTCTTCTGACCACAAAAATTAAGAACCTTCTTGTAATTATTCTACCCATTTTTTCCATCACCCATTGTCTTCACAATTAATCCAATAAAAGTGCCTATGAACTATGTCCTAAACACGATTTATTGTTCCAGGACGGGCAGATTTCCAACATTTCAATATTAAATATACTGACAACATTTGATATGCACAGCAAAGTAAAGCAAAGTACATTTTGGACAAATTTTGCCCCAAATTTCCTTAAATAATGTATGCAAATCCTTTAGTAATTTGTAAGCTAAACTATAGATAAAGTTCCATTATTTCTTAGATGCTTGGAAATATTAAGTGACTTTTGCCAGGTGCCCTTCATTTTCCCTGTGGATTCTCCTGTCTGCTGTCCCCTCCTTTCAGCGATTTACAATTTCCTGAAGCAGGCCTGCGAGCAGCGACTTCTCTAAGATTTTCTTAATCTGTGGATGTGTTTAATGTGCCTTCATTTTTTTGAGGCCTAGTTCTCCCGCCTATGAAGTCTACCCATTTATTTCTGAGCAAATTTGCTAATTCTACAGACCATGCCATTGGATGTGGGTTTCTTGCTCTCCACCCAGACCAATGCAGCTCCCTCCCAAGTGAGGCTGCTCGTGTTCCCAGCCAGCCCCACCTCCGTGACGTTACCACTCGGGTGGGGCAAGAACACTGGGGTTGTTCACTGTATGTGCGGAAGTTCAAGGTCAGAGGAGTCTCATAAATACATGTTTCTTAATTTGCTGTCTGTGCTCTTTTAACAGAGCACTGAGATCATCGTTTTTCAACATTTTTGCCCAGTTTTATCGTTGCTTTTTGAGGGAGAGCATTTGCTGCCAGAAGGGCTACTCTCGGATTCATACAGAATAGATTCTCCAAGGGCTGAATCTTAGAACAGCGCTTGATTTATAATTTTGGCAGCTTGGGGCAGCAGTGGTGATGGTCCTATCCTGTCAAAGAAGCTTATTGCTCTAGACGGTCTCATCGTTAGTTAATTTTTCCTGCTGGAAGTGTAGCCGGTTCCTTTTTTGTCAGGGGTAATAGGGGACTTACGTTTACTGAGCATATACCAGATTACTGGCCTGATATACTCTCGCATATACGATTTCTCTTTAAAATAATGATTTAAGGCTTTTTATAATGATAAGTGCAACATGTACTTGTTTTTGAAAATTTGACAACTACAGAAAAGATTCTCCTCTCCAGAAATATTTTAGAATGCCACCTAGAGAAAGGCGTACTAATATTGTAGTCTATTTGCCTTGCCCCATCACCCCCAAGTATGTGTGTGTGTGTCCATGTGCCTGCGGTGAGATTAGTTGTAGAAGGTGAGAAGTAAATCTCCTACTGCTCTCCCTGCAAGATCGTGGCCCTCTCCTCAGGAGACGTATCTAGAAAAAAGTTGCCACAGCCAATGTCAAAGAGGGTATAGCCTGTGTTCTTTTCTAGTTTTACGGTTTCAGGTGTCACAGTCTTTCCTCCATTTTGAATTCATTTTTGTGTGTGGTGTAAGAAAGTGGTCCAGTTTCATTCTTTTGCATGTAGCTGTCCAGTTTTCCCAAAAACCGTTTGTTGAAGAGACAGCCTTTTCCCCATTGCATATATTTGCCTCCTTTGTTGAAGAGTAATTGCCATATAATTATACATATAGAGAATAATGTAATTTGTTGGAGCCAAACGTCTGGTTTGTCTGGGCTCTCTTTTCTGGGCTCTCTTTTCTGTTCCATTGATCTGTGTATCTATTTTTTTATGCCAGTACCTTGATGTTTTGATTTCTACAGCTTTGTAATATAACTTGAAGTCTGGAATTGTGATGTCTCCAGCTTTGCTCTTCTTTTTCAAGATTGTTTTGGCTATTCGGGGTCTTCTGTGGTTCCATACAAATATTACAATTGTTTGTTCAAGCTCTGTGGAAAATGCTATTGGGATTTTGATACATATTAAATGTGTAGATGGCTTTGGGTAGTATAGACATTTTAACAATGTTTGTTCGTCCAAGCCAAGAACATGGAATGTCTTTTCATTTCTTTGTGTCCTCTGATTTCTTTCATCAATGTTTTATAGTTATCAGAGTACAGGTCTTTCACCTCTTTGGTTAGGCTTATTCCTAGGTACCTTATTATTTTTGTACAATTGTAAATGGAAAGGAAACAAGGAACAAAATGAAAAGATAACCTACTGAATGGGAGAAGGTATTGACAAATGACATATCCAATAAAGGGTTAGCATCCAAAATATTTAAGGAACTTCTAGAACTCAACACCCAAAAAACAATCTGATTAAAGATGGGCAGAAGACATGAACAGACATTTCGTCAAAGAAGACATACTAGTGGCCAAAAGACACATGAAAAAATACTCAACATCACTCAGCACCAGGGAAAAATAAAATTAAATCTACAATGAGATATCACCACAGACCTATCAGAATGGCTAAAATCAAAAACAGAAGAAACAACAAGGATTGGTGAGGATGAGGGCAACCCTCATGCTCTGTTGGTGGGAATGCAAACCGGTGCAGCCACTCTGGAAAACAGTATGGAGGTTCCTCAAAAAGTTAAAAAAAGGAAACTGCTCTGAGATCCAGCAATTGCACTACAGGGTATTTACCCAAAGAATCTAAGAGCACTAATTCAAAGGGATACATACACCTCTATATTTATGGCAGCATTATTTACAATAGCCAAGATATGGAAGCAGTCCAAGTGTCCATCAGATGCTGAACAGATAAGGAAGATGTGGTATATGTATACGATGGAATATTACTCCGCCATCAAAAAGAATGAAATTTGCCATTTGCAATGACATGGATGGAGCTAGAGAGTGTAATGCTAAGTGAAATATGTAAGAGAAAAACAAATACAACATGATTTCACTCATATGTGGAATTTAAGAAACAAAACAGACAAGTGAAGGGAAAAAAGACACAAACCAAGAAACAAACTCTTCCCTAGAGAGAACGGAGAGGAGGTGGGGGGGAGGGGTAAGACAGGTGATGGGGATGAAGGAGGACACTTGCGATGAGCACCGGGTGCTGTGTGGAAGTGTTGAATCACTATGTTGTACACCTAAAACTAATATTACACTGTATGTTAACTGGAATTAGAATAAAAAATTTTTAAATGAAAAGATCATTGTCCTCTTCCGAGGTTCTGAGGCTTATAAAAATCTTTGTTCTTATCCCTTTGTTCTGAGAAGAGTAAGTTCCTTCTCCAGTAGGTGGGACGGAATTTCCCGGAGAACAGGAGCCTTGTGGGCACTCAGCTGAGAAACTCTGAAGGTGAGGCTCTAAGACAGTGGTAACTGAGGGAAGAGGGGAGAAGGGGTTTATGAAGACCGAGACCACTCCGTATGAGGACTCTCGGGAGGTTCTGCTCCAGACTCCGTCCCGGGGAAGGGATCAGTCTGAGAGGCATGCAGGCACTATGCCAGAGTTAAAAACTATCAGGGGGACCCAGTATGTGCCCCGACTGTACTGAGGCTTTTTAACCACCGGAAATCAACGTATTTTTATTATCCCAATAAAATCAGCACAAAGGCAGAAAACCAGGCGACCACCTGACGCTTTCTCTACCTAAGGAACCTCTACGTAGCCCAGAGGCCCATTAAGTTGCTTCCCCAAAGAAAAGATGAATTTTAATGAGAGCTATAAAGGGCAGCTTAGAAGACTGTTAACACTTTTACAACAAGTGATGGCCACTGAAAAGCTCTTTCAAAATTATTTGGGGTTCCCTGGTTTATTGTTCAGGGCTTATACCTAGGATCTTAATGATCCCATCTAGACTGTATACCTTTAAATTCAATGGCGATGGTCCCAGAGTCCTGGGATCAAGTCTCTCGTCGTCGGGCTCCTTGCTCAGCGGGGCGCCTGCTTCTCCCTCTCCCTCTGCCTGCTGCGCCCCCAGCTTGTGCTCTCTCTCTCTCAAATAAATAAAATTTTAAAAAATAATAATGAATCTGGAGGTGATTTTACGACAAACAATGTCTTTAGGTACGAACTATCCAAACAGGAAGTATAACTTTCATATAGAATACACCTTCCCTGGTCTAGAAAGTGGGGGTTGGTCCTGTCCTGTAGGCTCAGGCCGGTCGTGGGGCCAGGCGGCTAACTCAGGGTGGCGGGAAAACCTGCTCTCCGCTACAGATGGGCTTTGAGCTTTCGTCGGGTTGTTCTAACAGAGCTAATAGTCACTGGGCTTACCCTTGATGGAGGACTTCATTTTTCCATCAAAGGGCTGTGGTTTCAAGTTGCTAAGAAACTTTGGAAGGGCTGAGCATGGAGGGGTGTGGGAATAATGAGAAGCCTGGGAAGCCAGACAACCAGAAGGATGAGACCCGTCACAGTTGGATCCAATTCGTGTCCATCGTTACTCGCCTCTCGTTTTCCCTTGAAAACTGAAACATTAATGTCCCAGATCATGTTCCTTGGAGTTCTTGGAACTCCAAGAAATATCATGAGTAATGAATAAGTGTGACTTTTACCCAAGAAATGTCGTCTATCTACGTAGAGCGTGTGGATGTGGGGTACACACAGGAAATTACTCAAGTTTCATTAAAGCCATTTGTGAAAAGTAGAAATGAAGAGAGACTTGGGGCTTGAAATTCTGGCCACACTGGGGATGGACTGAATGAGGCCACAGCATTTCACTCTTGACATATTAACCAGCTTCAGAAACAATTGGCCCCCACACGCCCACACCTGCATCAACAGTAAAATATCCTTTGTAAATTAACCATCTGCCAAGTTAATGGTTTCTACTGAGTTTCTCATCCTAAAGTAATAATTCTCTTTCACCTATTCACATAGCTATAAGTTATAAGCAAAACGAAAGGCTCGGCTCAATCTTGGAAGGAAAAGGTATTATTAAGATTCCAAACCAAAATCTTGTCCACACACACACTTAAACCTCACAGTGAAATTGTATTAATGAGGTTAACTTTAATATATAGTAATTTTTATATGAAATAAAAATTTGATGGCTGCAATATTTATTTTTTGCCCACAATATCAAAGAGTAAAAATATATAATTTAGGGGCACCTGGGTGGCTCAGTTGGTTGAGCTTCTAACTCCTGATTTCGTCTCCGGTCGTGATCTCAGGGTTGTGAGATTGAGCCCTGCATGAGGTTCCATGCTTAGTGGGGACTTTGCTTGGGACTATCTCTCTCTGCCCCTCCCCATGTCCTCCCTCTTCAAATAAATAAATAAAAATTAAATATATATATATATATAATTTTTAATTAACATATAAGTATTATTTGCCCCAGGGGTACAGGTCTGTGAGTCATCAGGCTTACACATTTCACAGCACTCACCATAGCACATACCCTCCCCAATGTCTATAACCCAGCCACCCTTACCCTACCTCCCTATCCCCCCCCAACAACCCTCAATTTTTTTGTGTGAGATTAAGAGTCTCTTATGGTTTGTCTCCCTCCTGGTCCCATCTTGTGTAATTTTTTCCTCCCTACCCCTCATGACCCCTCGCCCTGCCTCTCACATTCCTCATATCAGAGAGATCATATGATAATTGTCTTTCTCTGATTGACTTATTTCACTCAGCATAAGACCCTCTAGTTCCATCCACGTCGTTGCAAATGGCAAGATTTTGTTTTTTTATGGCTGCATAGTATCCCATAGTATATATATATACCACATTTTCTTTATCCAGTCATCTGTCGATGGACATCTAGGGTCTTTCCATAGTTTGGCTATTGTAGACATTGCTGCTATAAACATTGGGGTGCACGTGCCCCTTCGGATCCCTACATTTGTATCTTTAGGGTAAATATATATAAAATTTATATTTAATCATTCTTTGACAGGGTTGAGAACTTAATGAAAAGAATAAAAACAATGGGGCACCTGGGTGACTCAGTCGGTCGGTTCAGCGTCTGACTCTTGATTTCAGCTCAGGTCATGATCTGAGGAATTGAGCCCCGCATTGGGCTCTGCACTAGGCGTGGAGCCTGCTTAAGATTCTCTCTCTCCCTCTCCCTCTGTCCCCCCACCCCCACTTCTCGAGTGTGCACTCTCTCTCTTGCTTCCTCTCAAACAAGAAAAAAAAAAGAGTTACCTAGCACCAAAGCACCAATCTCCAAGTTCTCTTCCTTGGCTATAATCTGAAAGTCAGATGCTGAGGTCCTTGAGGGGAATGCGGCAATGCTAAGAAAGTGTTCCACAAGCCAGGAGCCATCTCTGATGCTAAGGGTTGAGGGGAAACGCTTAGTCCTGCTCCTGATGTTCTATGCGGAAGGAGCTCCCTTTGTCTCATCTTGCCATTGCCCTCCCCTTACTCATTTCCAGAACTGGCACGTAAGTCTGGGCACAGGAATGGGACATGCATAGCTCTTGTTTCTGCAGATGCCAGCCATTGGGTAAGCTTCGATTTGGTAAGGTCGGTGCTCTGCACCCACAGGAGGAGGCTGCCGCTGAGTGTTAAGTCTGTCCGAGGGTCTGGTGCAACACTAGGAAGCTTGTTGGAGCCGTGCACCTAACCTACATTCCCCGGCTGTCCGCCAACAGGGGCCCTTTGAGCTCTGCTGGCCTGCGGACTTGATATCCATAAGTTGGCTCAGGAGAGAGGGGTGATTTTTTTTAAGCTCCCTCATGCCCCGGCGGAAATAATCATAGCATTCCTATGGTAACATGTCCTTTTAGCTATAAGATAAATAAGACAGAGTCACCACTCTTAGAATGGGAAGAAACAGAAGAAGATTATTTAGTGTGAAGAAATGCTAAGGGAAGTGGAGCAAGAATCATCAGGGCCTGAAGGGCGGAGAAGTTGACTCAGCCCAGCAACCGCGCGTTGACACAGACAGGGGTACACGGGCTGGTTCTGGAAGGGTGAGCCGTCGCGGGCCAAGCGGTGATGCCCAGAAACGGAGGGCGCAGTCTCGGCAGACACCGTAACGCTGGCCCTAACAGCCGGGGTAGAGCTGGGAGGTGGAGAAGAGTTTGGAAAACATGAGAAGTAACTGGAATGCTTGTTAAAAACGCCGATGACCGGGCTACCCCACAAATGTACTGATCCAGAAAGAGGAACCTGGGAATGTGTATTTTTAATCAGAACCCCCATTTTTTGATCAAGAAAGTTTAGGAATCACTGCCTAAATTTGGGGAGCCATTGAAGGGCTTCAAGAGTTGGGGGAATCAGGGGCGCCTGGGTGGCTCAGTGGGTTAAAGCCTCTGCCTTCGGCTCAGGTCATGATCTCGGGGTCCTGGAATCGAGCCCCGCATCGGGCTCTCTGCTCGGCGGGGAGCCTGCTTCCCCCCCTCTCTCTGCCTGCCTCTCTGCCTACTTGTGATCTCTCTCTCTCTCTCTGTCAAATAAATAAATAAAATCTTTTTTTTAAAGAAAGAGTTGGAGGAATCAAATCAGAACAGAATTTTTAACTCCGTCAGGATGGTGGAGCGTGAAGGCAGGAAGATCTCCGTAATAGTTTTAATAAGAGACTATGAGGGTCCCAGCAGCATTATGCTGCTGATAATGGGTATGAAGTTCAGTGACAAAATGTAGGAGATACTAAAGGTGTTAGAGGGGCAGGACTTAACTGACTGCTTGTTGACAGTGAGAGAGAAGACCTAGAGGTCTCCTGTGTTTCTGATGCAGGACACTGGGTGCGTGGGCTATTCCCAGGAGACAGAATACGGTTAGATAGCTCCTTGAGCTCATGAGCAATTGGTCCTTCTGTAAGCACTGTCCCCTCTCCAAAGGAAGAGTCCACAATAGTCTTTGTAGAGTGTAGGTCAATATCTGGTCATGTCTCATTGATCTAGAATGCGTACTTAAAAACCCCATGCCAGTTAACACACTGTCTTCTGCTCATTTGTGACTGGGCTTACTGAAAGCCAGAGTTTTTAAATGTGGCTGGAGTTTTAACTGACTCTGGGCAGTCACATCCCATCAGTGGATGGAGAAGCAGAGGGAATACAGTCATAGGTATAGTACTAGCAGGAAGAGGAGGAAGGGGAGGAGGAGGAGAATAAAGCGGGCACACCCTCAAAGTAGCAGAGAGAAAAAAATGAACCGGAGAAAGCATTGGCACCTTCCCAGTTTCTGGGTCCTCCCGTGTGACCCTGGGCAGTGCTGTTACTCTTGTACTCCATCAACTCAACCGTGGCCATATAAAAATGTGTTTGGGTTTTGGTCTATTCAACTCAGCTAGTACTGCTTTGCTATTTGCAATATAGGCATAAAGAGGGCATATTGGGTTGGGGACATATGGAGATTTTAGCTATCCACAAGACATTCAAATGGAATCATCTAGTAAGATGTTTGACATGTTAGTCTGGTGCACACATACACAAAAAAAGCATGAATGGTTGGGATGAAATAAATACTTGCCTGTGTTTGGCATAAAAGTTGAGGCTGAATGAGAATGGCTATGGTCACCTAGATAGATCATCAAAAATATAAGCTATCTAGCACATCTGGGTGGCTTAGTTGGTTAAGTGTCTGCCTTCAGCCCAGGTCACAATCCCAGAGTCCTGGGATTGAGCCCCGCATCGGGCTTCCCTGCTCAGTGGAAACCTGCTTCTCTTCCTCCCACTTCCCCTGCCTGTGTTCCTTCTCTTGCTGTCTCTCTCTCTGTCAAATTAATAAAATCTTTTTTAAAAAAGAAAAAATATATATACAAACTATCTAGACGCTAAAATGATTGTAGAGGAAAGTTAAAGACTTGTTATTTCTGAGGGAGTAGAAATGGTCCTTTGGGGGGCGCCTGGGTGGCTCAGTGGGTTAAAGCTGCTGCCTTTGGCTCAGGTCATGATCTCGGGGTCCTGGAATCGGGCCCCGCATGGGGCTCTCTGCTCGGCGGGGAGCCTGCTTTCCCCTCTCTCTCTCTGCCTGCCTCTCTGCCTGCTTGTAATCTCTCTCTCTGTGTCAAATAAATAAATAAAATCTTTAAAAAAAAAAAAAGAAAGAAAGAAATGGTCCTTTGGGTGTAATGGCTAAAAACAGAACTTTCCATAACTCTTAGAATTATTAAGTATGATTAAGATCTATAACATTATAATTACTCTAATAATACTAGAAGTAATGAGTAATGACAGACATTATTAGAGAGAAAGCTCTACACTGAATTTCCTAGAAGAGTATTATCCCAGATAAGCAAGAATACCCCTGCTCATGCCTTCCATTTCCTTCAGGAAAAATCAACCACTAGTGGACAACATTGATGACCCCATCACCCACTTCCCAGAATGCAGAAACTCAGGATGTGACACAACCGACTCTGCTAAAGAAACTGGGAAAGATTTCTTAGTTCAACTACAAATGGGGACCAAAACGCCTCAGTGAGTCAAAAACTTTACCGCACCTCATAAATCAGCAGCGGCCCTGGGATTTTTGTCTGGGATGATTTCCAAACATGTGTTAAGCATTATTTGTCATGGAACTTTGTGCAATAAAAAGTTTATTTTTTTGTTAAATGATCACTAGGGCATTTGTCAATTATGATGGCTCTTTGGATCCTACTGCTCCTTCCTTTTCCTCTTAAAGTCACACATACCAATTAAAATATTTTTTAGAAATTTAGGCCCTAAAACACACGCCATTTTCAGCACGCCATTCCTCTGCCCCCAGATCCATATTTAGTGACACAGCAGAACGACAGGAAGGGGGTGCCTGGCTGGCCCAGTTGGTGGAGCATGCAACTCTTGATCTCGGAGTTATGAGTTCAAGCCCCACATTAGGTGTAGAGATTACTTAAAAATTGAAAAAAAATATCTTAAAAAAAAAAAAGACAGGAAGGAAACATACTCTATTTTTTTCCCAAATTTTCTTTGAGCATGGAACTTAAAAGAAAAAAATATAATTCGAAACAGAATCTTAAATCTATCATGGGTCTGTACATCGTTAGCAATTAACATTAAATTTTTGAGGGATGGTCTTGGAGACAGTTGGTTAATGTTTTGTATATTTATTATTCTGTCAGGCATGTTCAGGTACTTAGTAATCATAATTCTGCTTTCCTCTTCAATCATAACTGAGGGATGCAAATGACAACACATACCTGCCAGTCAGTATTGTTTCCCCTCAGAAAACAGACTTTTAAAGAAGTGCTAGCATTTATTAAATTGCAAGACTAGGGACAAATTTAGTTATACAATCCAAAGCAGTTTTCCTCAAACTGTTCTGCAGAACGCGAACATCCCACAAATTTTAAGTAGACATTGAAGGGACACCTGGAGGCGCAGTCAGTTGAGCATCCAACACTTGATTTCAGCTCAGGTCGCAATCTCAGGGTCAGGAGATCGCGCCCCACATCAGGCTCTGCACTCAGTGTGGAGTCTGCTTGTCCCTCTCCTCCTGCTCCCCTACCCCACGCTTGTGCCTTCTTCTCTCTCTCAAAAAGGTAAATAAAATCTTTAAAAAAAATAGACATTAAATACCAAAGAGTCTTGACTGGGTCCTGGGTGGGGGGGGCAGGGGAAAGTTATAAAAGACACTGAGACAATGGAGAACAACTGAGTACGGGCCATACATTGGGAACTTCTGTATCAACACCAAATTCCGAGGGTGTGATAAGGCATCACGGTTACACAGGGCAACATCTGTTCATAGGAAGAGGATTCTCAAGTCCTTAGGGGTCGAATGTCATCATACCTGCAACTTTCAAATCCTTCAGAAAAAAAGGTTATGTTTATCCACAGTTATAAATGGGGAAAAGCAAGAGCACCATAGAACAAATGTGGCCAAATGTTAGCAAGAGGTGAGTCTAGGTAAAGGGTACGTTGAGACAATTTGTACCATCCTTCCAACTCTTCGTTTAAACAGGCTTCTGCGCACGATGCGCCGCGGCACCTGGGGGAAAGTGTGCAGGACCTCCAGCTTACTCGACCCCGGGATATCGTCTTCCTACCCTGCTCCCTGAAGCTGCTCCTGATACCACGCAGCCTGCGGGAGCTCCAAGGATCCAAGGATACAGTTTGGAAAACACCAGCAAGCCCTCCTACAATGTTGGCTTGTTCAATTCCTGCTTCCCTGATCTTTGGGCTTTTGTTCTTAAAGATGAACCTTCACAGGCTTGATCTTTGCTCTCACGACACTTAAGCATGTTTTTAAGTGCACTTAAACATATGACTTGCCTTCTTCAGCAAAAAAAAAAAAGGTATAATGGCATATTAAGCTCCCAAGAAGCTTTCTACAGCTGTGTCTCTCCACTGAGGCGACCAAATGTGTTTGCAACCTTTAGAAATTGCCCATCTTTACCTAAAACACCGTTTACTTTTTTTTTTTAAGATTTTATTTACTTAAAAAAAAAAGATTTCATTTATTTGAGAGAGAGCCCGACATGGGGCTATTCTGCAATTTTTAATAAAAACTCTTGACTATAAGGTTGGACTAGAAGGGAGTCTGTAACACATAATCACTAAACCATTTTCAAAGGTCCATTTTCCATGTATTGTACCTATTATGTGCAGTAATAAATTATATTTGCGTGTTTTATAAATTACATATAATGTCTATACCATGCTTCAATAGATTTACATATGAAGTAAAAACAATGCTCAGGTCAATCCAAGGAAAGGAAGTGATGACGGCTGCATATTTAAATACCTGCTAACTCAGATGTCTCCCAGAGTTATGGAGATCCCGCGAGACGCTCTGGGCAAGGACCTCTGAACAAACCTGTTCAATTGAGATTGCAGGGCAGTGAGGCATATTACTGATGTTTTTTTGGAAAATAGTCAGCAGACCAGAAGCAAAAAATGACTGCTTTAGAAGAACATCTACATTTTTAAGACCACAATCCTTGCAAGGGAGATCAGTGATAGATTAAGGAAAATAAAGTTGAGATTTTTGTAATAACCTTTTGAAGATGAAGCTCAAAACCGCATTTCTGGGATGCCTAGGTGGTTCAGTAGGTTAAGCGCCTGCCTTCAGCCCAGGTCATGATCCCAGGGTCCGGGGATCAAGACCCCACATCAGGCTCCTTGCTCAGCGGGGAGCCTGCTTCTCCCTCTGACTCTGCCACTCCCCCTGCTTGTGTTCTGTCAAATAAATAAAATCTTTTTAAAAAATTTTTTAAAAATTGCAGAATAGTGAAGTACAATGAAAACACCCTGTATCTGTAAATTGGAAATTTGCTTAGCAAACTCATGTTAAGAAGGGACTCCACGGGGTTCCTGGGGGGCTCAGTCGGCAGGGTGGCTGTCTTCAGCTCAGGTCATGATCTCGGGGTCTGGGGATTGAGCTCCGAGCCCCCCATCGGGGCTCCTTGCCCAGTAGGAAATCTGCTTCTCTCCCTCCCTCTGCCCCTCCCTACTGCTCATTCTCTCTCTCTCATTCTCTAAAAAGAGAGGCCGGATTCCAGGACTTTGATTATTCAGATATGCAATTTTATGCAGAATGAAGGTGACAATTGAGCTGTTTGAAAAGATTAACAGGATTTCATCACCCAGATAGGATGCGGGGACAGAGAACTGAACGGCAGTTTAGTAAGAGGCTCGATATACAGCAAAAAGCCATGGAATCTGTAAGTGTGGGTAGTTTCGTGTCGGGGGAAGCAGACAGTACGAATACAGAGACAGATGACGTAGGATTTACAGGTGGAGCCAGACGCTGAAGTTTAAGGTGCCAGTCTCAGGGGATTACATATTATTACTTTTTAAAGTTTTTATTTATTTGACAGAGAGACAGAGATCACAAGTAGGCCAAAAAGGCAGAGAGAGAGAGAGGGAGAAGCAGGCTCCCTGCTGAGCAGAGCCCGATGCGGGGCTCGATCCCAGGACCCTGAGATCATGACCGGAGCCAAAGGCAGAGGCTTTAACCCACTGAGCCACCTAGGCGCCCCGGGATTGGATATGATTCAGAAGGCAAATGGGAGCAGCGTGACCAGGCACATTCTTCATCATGCAGAGTCAGATTTAGGAAGGAGAGACTGGAGCACCGGAGACCAGACCTGGGAAGCCCGTAAGAAGTGACAGCATGGAGGGACAGATCCAGGAGGGGCCTAAGTGGTAGGAGAGGAAAGCAAAGGAAGAGGGATCTGAGAGGAGTCGCCAGGCTGCCTGGAAGGTGATCTCTCGGGGGGTACTGCCACCAACCCTAGGAAGCACGACGTCCATTTCCCCAGCCAATGGAGTGACCACCAGGGACCCTCCTCACAGGTTTGCTGTGAGGACAAAGTGTGTTAGGAGGACGGGGCGCGGTAACACACACGAGGTATTTAGTACACAGACTGCCACAAAGTAAGTGCTCAGTTAGTTCCTGTGATCATGGCGGCCGTCGGGGAGAAGGGGGAGCTGGGAAGGGCTCCCTGGCAGGTCGTGGATCTTGCCTACTTCTGAGTTCAATCCTGGCCCAGTGCTTCTCCGACTGCCGTCTCCACACCACCACCAGCAGCAGCGTCACCTGGGAACTTGTTAGAACTGCAAATTCACAGGCCCCCCAAGAATTACAGGCATAAACTAGGACTGGGGTCCAGCAATCTGTGATCTAACAAGCCCTCCCAGGGGACGCATTACACGGGTTACGGAACTGTGGATTTAAACATTCACTTTCTCTGGTCTGAGCTCTTCAAAGAGTCAAGAGGGTGCGCCTCGCAACGCCACCTTTCACTCGAACTGCTTGCCGAGACCAGGGTAGTCCAGAGGCTTCCTGAAAACACGCCGCGCCCAGACACAGCGGCATCAAGACTGCCACCTCTGAGTCTTAGGAGAAACTGGGCAAGTCTGTGTCCCCTACCTGGGCCTGAGGCTCCATTTGTAAACTACCTAAATCAGTTCCGTCACCTAGGAGACGCTCCCTAAGCCAGGACTGTTTGTTGATACTCCTGAACCTACCATCTCATTTGATTCTACTATAAAAACGATAGTATAGAAATACTGCCAGAAATTAAATCATTTGTCACTTGATGAAAGCTATCTAACTTGATAAAAGAACCGAGATTAGAACACAAATCTCCCAACTATGAATTCTGGTTCTTTTCATTAGATAAGTCTGTTTCTACGGTATCGGGCACATTCATTCCAAAATAAGAAGTTACATTTCAGTATTGTCAGTGTGATGTCCTTCCATCCATGAAAGACCGTGTTAGAAATGGATGGTTGAGGCCACATGGAAATTTTTCAATGACAGCTTCTAATAAAAATTAAGTCATAAAATAAGTATACTTACCTGTTATCTAAACTTGAATACTTACACTAACCACAGGAACAGTCGAAATGAAAAAGCAACTCTTTTATTTTTAAGCTTTATTTTATCACCCTTATGAAACACACATCAGAAAGCATATCAACAGTGCATCTTATGGTAAGTCAGTTTACCACAAAACTGAACAAGGCCATTGTGTTTACAGAAAAAGTTTTCAGCAAAAAACTACACGCAATACAGTCCATTGAAACGCAGTGCCCGTAAATTTTAGATATATAGGAAAGTGAAAAATAAAAGTTCTTTGCTACTTAGCAAGAAAAAACAAGTTTAAAAGACTTGAATAGGAATCGGGAATTTAGGGATTTCAGAAAAAAACTTCTTGGTACTGATACACATCTACATTTATAGTCCCATTTAGTTACTTTAAAAAAACAACAAAAACTCACAAACAATAAGACATCACCAAGAACAGAGAACCATAGTGCCAAGAAATGCCAAGACCAATAGGCTATTGAAACAACTGGTAGAAATGTTACAGACTATTCACTAGGTACTGGAATATTCTTGTAGTTCTGAGGTGAAGGTAAACCAAGAGGAGAGAATACTCCTTATAACTGGCTTTGGTTTTGAGTGATCTTTCACATTTCTTCCAACCATACCTTCTTATCAAAAACACAGCAATTACATGCTACTGAGGGAAAAGAGTAGATTTTAACCCTCACAACCAACCTCTCCAGTGCTGATATAGGAAGCCATGAGCTCTTACCAGCTATGGATCATAACTAGATTTCCAAGAGTGCTTAGAAAGGTAACAAAGATGGAGCCCTTTTGGGGAAAAAATATCCCTTCGACCCCAGATCTGACACCGTTAAGAGGATATAAAGGAATGTTAAATCATTTAAGATTTTCTCAACAAAAAAAAAAAAAAAAAAAGATTTTCTCAACAAAGAATTAAGAATGAAAGAGTAAATCCTGCCGGAAAAGACATAACAGCTTTACACTCTGCAAAGTGAATATAGAGAGATGCAGCTTTAACTTTCTTTTTAATTATAATAAATAAACACTACTTACTTCCATAAGGTGCTAGAAAACTCTGCCGTGAGTGCATCCTGACACCCCACTGCACCCAATGTGCGAAGGGAAATTCGGAGACGGCTTTCTGACCCTGGATCGGCGTGAGCGCTGATGCACACCAACACACACAAACTGGAGTTTAAATGTTTATCTTAAAAAGTTAGGTCAAACTAAATATGGGTACCTAATCTGGCTTTATAAGCTCCTAAAATGATTTTCTGGGGAAACGATGATGAGGAATGTGTAAGAAAAGCAACATTCTATGCTACAGGTACCACAACTGGATTTTTATAAATAAATGATCACTTTTTATAAACTAGATGGAGGATTACGAATACCAGTAAAGAAGCTGTTTTCCTCCCCTCACCTCTCTATTTTATGACTTTTCTTTTTCTTCTTTACTTTAAATTTGGCAGATTTCTGACAACCCATGCTAACGAAATAACAGAGTCATCCATAGTTCCAATACCCGGAGCGACTCTGTGTCCGTACGCATGATTTAGAATATCTCACCACGTCTGCTCTCACACACGCCTGACATTGTGAATACCAGTAAGAGGGGAGCCTAGAAGGGGAAGGCAATGCAACCGGGGTGGGGTGGGCGGGGAGTAACTACATAAAATAATTCTCTTGCTGACAATCAAGAGTCTAACAAAAGAAGCTCTTTCTGCACAACAAGGATTAATGGTTGGTTAAGGCAAGTAAGATAAAATGCTTCTCTTTGCCTCGAAGCTAAAATACTATGACCCTAGGTACAGTTTCCTTTAGGATACTGTGGAAGCTACTCTGTTTAATAGGAAATAACACTCAGGCAATCATTCGATAAACTTCCCATGAATTCCGGCATTTATGGTGACATAAAAATAACCCCATGATTATGACGACTGTCTGAAAAGCACAGACAGAGCAAATCTAAAACATCAATCCTTAGAAGCCATGTAAGGAGCAACAAAAGTGCCCAGCTGTAGGAAGATGAATAAAAACTTTTCATCAGGAAAACAAAGGTTGTATAAACTTTATATCTTATATCCTGAAGATTACCTTCATTACCACCTATAAAATATACAATCTCCTAAATGCTCTCTGGTTTATAGATATTTCTTTTATAGCCCATTTCTCCTATAAAATTGCAGCAAAAATAGTTAAAATTGTTTACCTAATTCTTAAATATCCACAGTACTTGTCGATTGCGTGTCACTGTATCTACCTACTGGTCATCACACAATTTAAAAAAAACTGACAAAGAGCGAGGTGGGCGAGGCGGCTAAGCTAACCAAGCGTGGCACCCTGCAGTATCAGGCAGAGAGAAGCAGCTAACCTTAAACAAAAAGAGACAAATTCTTTAAATTATCTGGGGACTTTAAAAACTAAAATATGCATGTCCCTCTGTAACTAAGGAAATGTAACTTATCCAAATATACCACAAGAGATTCAGAGGAGTTCCACATCATAGAGATTCAACACCTTTATATTTTATACCGAGAAAGCTTACTAGCAATACTAACTTGAAAAGACTATCATCTCAAGTGAAGGTGATTTATTAAGCACCTTAAGAAGAAATGAAAATTATCTTGAGCTGATGATGACCAAAAGCTGGTCTATATGTGACCACATTTGCCAAGAAATAAATAAATTCTATCAGAGAGCCAGAGTAGTAAGATTTGAAGAAGGACCTAGTATTAAAAATGGAACTAGATCCCAGGAAGAATTAGATTTGCCAGATAACTCTGGCTTTCCATCACATGTAATATTGGGGGGGGGAAATCAATTATGAATAGTTTCACACAAACAAAATAAAGGTAAACAAAGGAAATTTTGGACTTTTATATACTATGTGACTCATTCGAAAAGTTATTTCGAGGAAAAGGCAGAGGTGCAATAAATTATCACCTGGGAGCTTTCACCCAAATGAGTTTTTATATTTTCCAGGAAACACAAGGCACTTGCTTAAATCTTTGACTGTCTTCACATCCACCAGCCTAAATTTTGTCATGATGGGATGCCATCTGTACCCTAATCCGAACAACGCCACGTAGCACGTACCCTTGCATAAAACTCTAGGTAAAACATGCGGTTACTGAGTGTCTCTCCCACAGCCTAACCCAGTAACTATGATATTATACTCAGCATCAGTTACTACGGTGCTGATTTTCATTAAATTCCAAAAACTAAAATGTCACGCTGCTGAGGGAAAATGATGGCAGAAATGATCAAGCCAGGACCTAAGACCTAAGAAGAAAATGATGACAGAGTGTTGCCTGCATCTGATGAACAAACGCAAAGAGGCCGGGAAACACACATGGGTGTTCAACCTTGGATGTGCATTTATTCCAGAAGGGTTAACTGATGCCCTTAGCAGGGTGAAAGCCCAGTGCATTAAAACCACATCTTATGCCCAGAGTTTCCCTTCACCTTCCTCTCCACGGCCGCACTGTTTCTGGCTGCATTCCTGATCACAAATGTGCTCAGAGATTAAAATATAATCTAGAAGGCAAGCTAAATAAAAATTCAAGGATTTTTTTTAAAGGTTAATTTAACATATCTCAGCACACTTCAGCAGCTGGAGTGCAAAAAGAAGGCACTCCTTGTCTCCATGAAAACAAAGGACAAGTAAAACTGTATTTATGGTTTTGTTCTAAATGCAGCCAGTTTTGGCTCCAGGCATAGCAGGGAGGGAATTTCCCCGCAGAGTTGCTATACCGATGGCCACAAACCAAAGGAAGACACCCAGTGGTAGTAAGTGCAATCCCCTATTGCAAGAGGATAACTGTTTTATTGTTCCTTTAAAATGCAGCCAATAGTTGCTTGGAGTCGGAGCTATCTTTTACTGAGGTGTCCGACTCTACCTGCTCTCCTCGAAATAGGGCATTCGAGTTTTGAAAGTGGCTAGCTAGCCACCTCCTCCGGGTGTTTCCCAAGAACCAAAGATTTCCTATAGAATTACCAATTTATAGGTGTTTCCTGGGCCAAAAATGTACCATGACGAAACCATGGAATAATGAGAAATTGGAAAGGCAAGAGGGAAAGATATACAGACGTTAACTTAGGGAAAGAAAAACTACCTGAGATAAAATTTGTCCAAGAGAGTAAGGTGTAAGTGACAAAACCCCTCGCCTCTTTACCCTGCCTCTCAAAAAGAAAATTCCTAGGTTCTTTGTGACTTTAAGGAATCAAAATCTCTGTGTATATATTTCACCCTAAAATAATCATAAAAACTGCATCTTTTGATAATATTTGGTTCAGGTTTGAGAAAGACAGTAAGATCAACCTTCTTACAACAACAGAGGAGGGATGGAGAATCTGCAAATGTCATCTTTGGTAGTAATGGGCTAAAAGCTATAAAATCACTATTTAAATCACAGGAGGCATCTTTTTTCAATTCTGTGGCTTTAATATAAAATATTTAATTCAATGCATGGTTACTTAGGCTCATCAGTTAGTCCCTTAGCTCCCTTAAAATCTAGTTACCATCCTCTGTAATACAATTCTACAGTGTGAAACACCACATATAGGTATGACTACAACAGCAATAAGAGGACAAAGAACGCTGTGAAATTCAGCATCAAGATGCCAGCTCGGAAGCTTACCCGCAGTTTATTTGTCAGGTTTTCTCTCTGTGGGGGCGGCAGGGGGAACGAGACAGGGCCAAGTGCTCGCCTGGAATACCGACCCTTGAGAAGAACTCGTTTGTATTCTGCACTCATCTGTACGTCCACAAGAACCTGGTGTTTCTAATCGCCATGGGAGCTGCTACCCCTACAAACATTTACGTCTAGCGAAAGCTCAGGTCTCCAGAGTACTGGTTACGCTCTCTCGAATTTTTTAGAACTTACCAGCTCAGCAATTTCTGAGAGGGCCAAAATGAGAATTAACAGTTCTTCCTCCTAAGGGCACATTCTAGACACAATTTCCCCTTGGGGACCACGCCACAGGGCCTTTTGGCGATTCATAAATTGCCTCCTTACACCCAATTTGGCTTCATAATAAATAATAAGGGAGCCCTGAATGATTTAACTATAAATGACTCTGCTGACAAACAGTAATTGTTTGAAGAGGGTAAGATAATTCTTCATCCTCTGAAATGAAAATTCCTAGTTGGGCTCTCGATAACCTGCACGGCGCACACTTCAAAGAAAAACTCTATGAGGAGGCTTCCAACAGGGCAAGCTATAAAAGGCTTTTTCCTTAGGAAAAAAAAAAAATTGAAATTTCATTTAGATAAGGAAATAAGAAAAAAAAATTCATGACCTGTATACTTTTTTTTTTTTGTATAATCAGTGCTTTATAAAGGTTTCCTAAGTTTTAAACCTTTGAAGTCAATCTACCATAAAGTGGGAGGAATCCATAATTACAATTCCTAAAACTATGTCATCAACCCATGTTCGCAAACTCATGCATCCCAGCATCCTGTGCTCGGGGACACAGCAGATTGCTGTGAATCCTTCTAAGAACTCCTTCTGAGTTTTTCTTCCTTTCTACTTCCATCTTACTAGAGCTACAGCTTTCTTAACCTCCCCGTAGTCAGAAGCCAGACCATCTGGGATGTTGTTCCTCTGGCTTCTCTTCAGCTACAGAGACAGGCAGAGAACGGGTGAAGAGGAGACGTACTGGAGGGAAGGGGATGACAGAGAGAGGAAAGAAGAAAAAAAAAGAATCCTGGATTATTCACTTTCTCTTTGCCCTTTTCTTTTTCCTTCACTGAACATCTTTCTTTTTGAGCCATTTCAATTTCCATCACTGTAGGTAGAACTCTATCTTGAGAAATCTTACAATGATCACAGGAAATTCAGTACAAAAAAGATAAGCTAATACAGGGTCTCAAGGAGATCAAAGGACAGGCAATCTTTTGCTTTGTTCACTTTAAGAGAATTTCAGTGTAACTCAGTCTAGACTCATTTGTTCTGAGCCTCTCAGGAATGAACTATTTCTCATTTACATTCTATCAGATAGACCAACTCTCAAAAAACGCCTATCCTAAATCTGACAGATACGAAACAGCTAGGGAAGAGATAAGTACAGACTGCATTAGCTCACAAGATTCACACTATAAAGCACGCTAACTCAAATCTTCTCTAATCTCTCATACCTGCACACTCACTCAAGCATACATACTAGACATAAAAATTGTGCAAGATCAAGCATCAGCTTTCTATTTGAAAAGCCTTAATTAAAAAAAAAAAAGTAGATAGGCTCACTGCAGTTTCTTTAAAGGAATATTCAGTACTACAGTACTCCTTTAAAAAAATCCATAACTCAGTGTTAAGAACACAGTAGGTAATTGCTGCTTGACGGTTACTGAACAATGTCTGGGAGCATCCAGTGCCAGCTATGAATATCAGTGATAAGGAAGAATCACCTGACGGCGTAAAGGAACAATCCGTAAGGGATGTCACCAACTCTTAACAAATTTAATATTCACTATGACATGATATTATTCATCCTTGCTTCGTGATCACATGAAATAATTAATATCTTTTTAGGTTACATACTGAAGAGCAGCACTTGCCCTACTGCACAAAAAAAAAAAGAGTTGCCCATATGGATGCTCTAAAACCCCTCAAGGTATAGCTGAGAGGTCTTGTCCTACTCAGTGCCAAATGTCTGCAATGCAGCCACTGCTTGGCTGCACATTAGTAGGATTAAATAAATGTACAAAGTATTTCCTTAAAATGGTAAGGGGGTACTTCTGCATTCAGATATAGAATACAATAACCCAGGAAATGGAGGAGGAGAAACAGGAAAGAGTCCCTAGGTTACTGATTAAAGCAAAGTTTGATACAGATATCCCCTCTTGTAGGCACTCAGCGGGTAGAATGTAGCCACAACAAACTTCCCATCAAACATCCTTCCAGTCAGTAATTTCTGAGCAGCTTTGGAATCACCAGCATTTGCATACTCAACAAAGACCTGTAAGAGGACAGAGAAAACAAAGTCGGCTTCATTTCCATCAAGACTGTTCCAGAACACGGCTTTTCCAACTTTAGTGTACACACACGTATCTTTTGGGGACCTTGTTACAACGCAGACTCAGTTTTAGGAGGTCTAGGGTGGGCCTGAGTCTCTGCCTATCAAAATCAGCTCCCAGGTGATGCCAACGTGGCTGGTCCATGGACCACATTTTTGAGCAGCAAGGTTTAGAATAATTCCTTAACACAGTTCAATTCTGAAAAATCCACCGAAGACGAGTCGCGTGAAAAATGTACGTCCGTTGGCCATGTTCTTGCAGGAGTGGTGAACAGCAGCGGACTGTGCCAGAGGCAGGGCCAAACAGCTTGGTCCTGACATCAGACCTCAGACATTCTGGCCTGTGATGGGATTTTCTGCATTCGTGTATATTGTAAAATGGAGAGGTGACAGACAGCTTGGGGAGCAAATGCACTCCATGGTGCCTCAAAGACAATCCGCACTCTTAGAAGAGGAAAGAGGAAACACTACCAGTCAAGGCCACTGGATTTTACACCTAGTAAAGATTTGTAGAAGCCATAACTATAGTGAGGAATAAGTTTAAAACTAGGTAATTTCCTTTTCCCGAGTATCTGAATTCCGACCTGAGACAGGTAGAGGACACACCATAATGATTTATGCTCTTTTTGTTGATGTAAAGCCAAAGTTACTGGGAAGGGAAATCATTTTTAAATGACTTGTCTTCAGTTATACATAAATTTGTGAACCAGAAAAAGAACGGCCTCATCTTCCTCAGTTACGTGTTCATTTGTGATATCAGCAGTCTTCAAACCGGGGTGCGAGCATCCTACAGACACTCGGACTTTCAAAGGGAAGCAAAAATAGATTGTTTGAAGGAAATCAACTTCCAGATTTTCAGCTTTCACTTGTACGTCTCTTAAAATGGGATCTACCTAAAAGTTCGAGGCCGATTCCCCTTTTTCATTTCCCCTTTCGTATGGCCCTTCTCCCACTGACAAAGTTATTTCCAAATAACTTTAAAAACCTCCAGGGCATGAAAAGAGACTACTTCAAATACAGTGCTCTTTAACTGAATCTCTTTCATTGGCGAACAAAGCACTATGCCCAGCCTATGACGGCTCACTCCCCACCTCACGTGAGTATTTCGGTTAAGGACGACGCATGGCATCAGACCTCAGATATCCCGGCCTGTGATGGGATTTTCTGCATTCGAAATACATTCGTGTATTTTGTAAAATGGAAAGGTGACAGACACTTTTCCTCTTCTGTGCCACGACTATTCTCAAGCTACGTGTTCCTCATGAAGACAAAGTAGAGATCATCCAGTGCTAAAAATTGCCCTGATTTTCATATGTATAAAGCTAGGTAGGGATTTTTAGCTATTCTTAAAAGCCATCCTTAACTGTGCTATTAGCTGGAGATAAAAACACTGCCAAACGGCCAACTCAGTATAGTCAGGCTGTTTACTTTAAATTGAACTGCATGGAGAAAACACTGTCGATAAAATTTAGTGATTTCTTTCAGAGTATGTGTACCTCACGTAATAATGGAGATGAGACCTATGTTATCTAATTATATCATAGAACACATACTCTAACCAGTCAATGCTTGTTTTACTCATTTGAGAAATACTTAATACTCTGTATCCCCTTTTTTACCGAAAATGAAAGTATATTCCGGCTGTAGGACCAGTTAATTCTAGCGACATATGCTTTTTCTACTGAAAACAAAAGAAAAGTTAGAAGATAATGTCCAGTGAGAAGAATGAAGCTCTTTCAGATTTTTTTTAACCTGATTCTCAATGATGTGCAAATCCATACACCAAAGCTCGATGAGTAGACATGCACTTATGGAAGGAATACCATGCTCTCTAGCGTGCTCCTCGCTCCATAGATGACCTACAATTTTATATATCACATCATTCCAAGCTAAAGAGGAAAAAAATTTTTATAATTTACTATGAGATTAAAAATTCTACCAATTTAATCTTGACTACTTTTGTAATTATAAGATCCACTCCATAATTTATGTTTTCAGTGATTTTTAAAATATTCTTTAAAAAAAAATCCACAGCACTGTTAATTTGATTGGAAAATTCAAATGAAGACCATCTTTGCCAAAGACATTTCAATAACCTGGAGAAGTTAAACCTGTGATTCTACGAGCTCATCAGTTGTTTTCATTCTCCTCTAAATGTCAATGAAAGCTTCTTAATGTAGCAAATTTCCTCTTGCTGATGAATATTTATTTTTTTGTATCGTTTGAAAGCTGGATATTTCTATCCTGAAAATATTCTTCCTGTTCCTCTATTCTGTGTCTTCTATTTCATACTGATGGTTGAGGTTAACATGGGGTCAGATCATGTTAGTCCTTCATTCAAAGTCTTCAAAGACCTTCCCCTCTCATTTAGAGTAAAAGCCAGTGGCATCTCGAATCCCACAAGGTTCTCCCTACACCCCCTTACCCCTGTGAACACATCTACCATACCCCTCTCTCTCACTCTGCTAGAGTCACACTAACCCTTTAAAACCTGCCAGGCAAACTCAGGGTCTCTGAGCCTCTATTCCTTATGCCTGGAACTCTTTTCCTTATCTCCTTCATATTTCAACTCAAACAAACCCTCAGTATGGCTGGCCTTCCCTACCGCCGACATGCAACTACAATCCTGCCCACCAGAGCACTCCTGAAACCTCTTCTCCTTAGACCTCCCCCCACCCCCGCCAGCACTTATCCTTATATTCTTGTGTCTGTTTTGATCCCTGTTGTATCAGGGCCTAGAACGTAAGAGATGCTCAGTAAACACCAGGTGACTAAATAAACAGCAATGATGCATATAATATGCTGCTGATACTAAATGAGGTAAATATTATTACTACGTTGACAATAACTTTTCACTAAGATTAGAGTGAAATTTCTTTCATTTCTTTCTTCAGTTGCCAAGCATTTTCAAAATACTGAACCAAAAGATAAAATAATAATCCACAACCGGAAGTGATTTCACCCACCAGGGGGTATTTGGCAGTGTTTATTAGAGACACTTTGAATTGCCACCTATCCAAAGGGGATCCGTGAGAAGGGGAGTGGCAGGGAGGGGATCTGTAGGGTAGAGGGCAGGGATGCTGCTAAATACCTAGCATGCACATGACCGCTCCCACAATACAGATATTAGTCAGCTCAAATGTCAACAGTGTCAAGGTTGCGAAACCCTGAATAAAATAATATTCTGTTCCCAGAAAAGTAAAAATACTACAGAAAAAAGAAAGATCTTCAAAAGAGCTTTCAAAATAATTCTCTAATATTCTTTGCCCAAAAATTTAGACTCATGGTTTTAGCCTGTAAATTTTATAGATGAAAAAACTAAGGATCATCACAAAGCCAGTCACTCTGAGACCAGAGCTCAGATTTCAGGATTCTCAGTCGGTACACTTTCCTTCTTTAAATTAGCACTGATGACTCCATTAAAATGAGAACCTAACCTAAATGGTTTTCTAACTCTACTTAATTAGAACAAAAGTAGGCCAGAATATTTCTGTAGCTGACATGACCTCAATTAGCATATGATACAGATGGTGTCACTTTGCACGATGGCTCAAAAGTAGAGAACACTTTTTAAGAAAAAAATTCTAACCCATAAAAAAAAAAAATCATGCATATTACAGAACCTTGGGGAAAAAATGAAAAGTACAAGAAAATAAAAACATCCATGATGCAAAATTCATCATTTCTAGCAACATTTTTGTGTACGTACATCTTTCTGCAGAACTAAAACATTTGCTCAGGATTTTAGTAACCTCTGAATAATTCTGAAACTATAGAAACATTCACTTACTTGTCCTCTGCCGGGATTTTCCTTTGGAACAAGGAGAGATACCACTGGTCCATATTTTTGACACTCCTCTTTTACATCCTCTACAACATCTGATTGTGAAAACACAGAACAGTAACCACTTTGCTGTAATTACTAAGCATTCATTATTTAAAAATTTTAAAGCTTCAAAGAATTCAGGAATCCATATCTAAGTAATGAGGTCATTTTCTACATCTTCTAAAATTGAGCTTAAGAATAATATAAATTCAACGCATTTAATAATTCTTTGTACATGTTAAATTTAATATTTTGAATAGTTAACATTCAAATGACCCCCCCCCAAAATGTGTTCTTCCCACTTTTCCCACTGCCTCTCTTCCTCTCCCTGAAGGCAACATTCTCAGTTTCTTCCACATCCTTTCATAAATATTATAAGCTTATACAAGCAAACATGATCATACATGCTTTTTTCTAAGTAAAAAGTCCAATCTCACTTTTTCTTTATTAATACATTGCATCTTTAAGATTCTTCAGTATCACTGTGTGAAATTTTCTCATTTGTTTTTATGACCGTGTAGTTATTTCACCCTATGAGTGATCAATAAATTCTCCCGTGTGTCCCCTACTACTAAATAAAACTATTTCCAAATCTTTTGCCCTTATAAATAATACTATAATAGATAAATCTGTATATATCTCATTTCACTGATGTATTTCCAAGTTGACTCTAGAAGTGGAACTGCTAGGACAAAATGAATATGAATTTGTAATTTTGTTAGAATTACCAATCTGCCTTTCATAAAGTTTAGCAATTTAAACTCTCTCCAATGATGTGAAATGTATTTTGAAAATATTCTTCTATACTCTACCATAAGAGGGTTATCAAATATTTTCACCGTCAACATTAGGTAACAAAGATCTCACCCGTACAGTTTCAATGAGCGTTTTGCTGAATGAGAATGAAGGATATGAGAGAGAGTTGCACATCCTCTTCTATAAACTATTTAGATCCTTTACCCATTATTTACCGAGCTGACAGATAAGGGCTCTGTGTTTGTGTGTTAAATAATTTTTCCCTTTATTCTCTTGACTTGGGACTTGATCTTAATCTTGATTTGCAGTCTATTTTGGTCTGAAGTGGAAGGTTTGAATCCAACTTCCTGCCCAACCCGCACCAGGATTACAAGATAGCCATCCCGACATGGAGGGTTTCTAACTCAGAAGCAAGTTCACCTAACACTCGCAAGTATTACCTGACGACAACCTTGCTAATCAGAACTAACAAAGTTACTGAATGCTACTATACTGCCTCTTGTACTTTAGTTCGTGAAGATTCCCTCTCTCTTTTTAAAGGTTTATTTATTTGAGAAAGAGAGGGAGTGTGTCTGTGCGTCGGGGAGGGGGGGAGGGAGGAGAAAAGCAGACTCCCCGCTGAGCATGGATTGTGGGGCTTGATCCCACAATCATGAGATTCCCACAATCGTGAGATTCCCACAATCGTGAGGTCGTGACCTGAGCCTAAATGAAGAGTCAGATGCCAACCGACTGAACCACCAGGCACCCCTTCATGTAAGATTCTTAAAAAAAAAAAAGGTTTTATTTATTTGAGAGAGAGAGAAGGAGTGAGAGGGAGAAGCAGACTCCCCACTGAGCAGAGAGCCCAACCCAGGGCTTGATCCCAGGTTCCTGAGTTCATGACCTGAGTCAAAGGCAGACATCTAACCAACTAAGCCATCCAGGCACCCCGCATGTAAGATTCTTAAACGATAAGATTTAATAGCAACATTTAAACATTCAATGTATTTATAAGCAGGGGGGAAAAAGTGTTATACAACAAGATACAAAGAGTAGGTATATTATGCCCAAGCTTGAGTTTTATAGAGATAAAAATTATTAATAGACAGAATTAGGTGAGGAAGACAGTAGGTAGGTCGACTCCAAGGACATAAGTCGTGTCACCAGGAGATTATTTAGAATCCGTGATACCACAATGACCTGATTAAAATGATGCTAAGGGCAAGGCCATTCTTTCACATAAAGAGGCACCCTGAAAAGTTGAGGCTGCAGATTCTTACAACTACTACAGACTCAAAGAAATTATGTTTGTTTCATTTGTCAGATAACTAGACAAAGCTCAGGGACATAAAATAATTTACCCTTACAAGAGACAGTGGGGTCAAGTTAGCTTTATCTGTAATGGTTTAATTTTCCATACAGAAAATGTTTAATACTACGCAACTGCTATTTTTAAATTTGGTTCTATTTTAGTCCACTCACCACTCTGCTTTCAGACTGCCCTCATAAAAACCTTAGTCTATGTCACTCTCCTATTCTAACTTTTTAATGGTTCTTTATTACATTCAACAAAGAACAAATATTTATTGGGTACTTTTAAGCCAGGGACTATTCTACCCCTGATAGAAAGTTCTTTTGGGTCATACTGCAGTGTTATTATCTCTGGGATAAAATCCAAATTCTTTAACATAGCAAACGGGTCTGTTATGTATCTATATTCTTGGCTACTTCTTTAACTAACTGCCCCCCACAAATATCCTCCCATACAGTCACACCCGACAGTTCACTATCCTCAGAACATGCCACACTTTCTCTCGTCTCTGCGTCTTCATGCCATTTCCTCACGAACCCCTCAACTTGTAGCCAAGCAACTCGAGTTACTAAAAGAGTTCAGGTATCACCTCCAGAGAGACACCCTCATGGGTCACTCAGCATGAGTTTAGTCCCTTTCCTCTCTGCCTCTGCATCTTATCCTACTTTAGGATTTATCAAAACTAACCGTTTGTTGATATAACGGTCTCTCTCATACTAAAGACAAGGAATAATCCCACAGAGCTAAGACAGAGAAATGGAAGCACAGGGCAGGACTAGAAAGAACAGATGGAAAGAACATGCTGGGAAAATTGATCTTTATTAATTCAGGAAAGGCTTATGAAATGTAAAGGAGTCCAAAGGGCCCGAGGAACCATGTTCGCCAGCACGGGCAGCTCTAACAAGATGCCATGGCCAGGGTGGCTTCCACGACAAACGTTTATTTCTCCTCTCCTGAGGGCTGGAATTCCCACAGCAAGGTGTAGGAAGATTCAGTGTCTGGTGTAGCCGGCAGGGCTGCCTTCCTGCCATATCCTCACATAGCGGAGAGAGCTCTCCTGTTTCTTCCTCTTTTTAAAAGGGCCCCACCCTCAGGACGTAACCTAATCCTATTAAATCCTAAAGGCTCCGACTCAAAATACTATCACATTGGGGACTGGGGCTTTGCCACATGAATTTGGGGGGGACATATTCAATCTATAGCAGGAATGAAAAAGTGATATATTTTAGAAATCAGGTAGTTCAATATCCTCAATATATAAATTAAGAGAATAGAGAACCTTATGAATCAATATGTCTACTCTATAGTTGTGGAAGACATAAAATATAATTTAGGAAGCAGTTACCTTCGTATTCCTCTTCATTCTCAAGATAATCGTCATCCAGCACGTTCAGTAGTCTTAGCACTGGAGTAGGAAGCATCACCAGATCTTCAATATGAGGGGCTGTTAAGATTCATTGTAACATAAATGTTACGCGGTTTAACGTAAACTCACCAAAATAAATGGATGAACACTAGGCAAAGGAGCTTGGGAATATAAGTGAGT
The DNA here is from genome assembly GCA_028533885.1 of Nasua narica. Classification (NCBI taxonomy): domain Eukaryota; kingdom Metazoa; phylum Chordata; class Mammalia; order Carnivora; family Procyonidae; genus Nasua; species Nasua narica. The sequence goes on along the minus strand of CM052814.1, from coordinate 7,164,578 downwards.
TCTGATGTCTTATTCGATTGTCAAATGACCAAAAATAAAGACATATACAACTTACCAAAAGGAATGCTAAAGAACGGGCTGCACAATGCCATTTCAGCAGGAATCCTTCTGCTTGGATCATCATGAAGCATGCTAAAACACAAAAACACGTAGCTTTATAATTCTTGTCAATTCTGAAAACGAGGGGCACCTGGGTGGCTCAGTTAGTTAAGCGTCTGCCTTCTGCTTAGGTCATGATCCCACAGTCCTGGGATCGAGTCCTGCATCAGGCTCCCTGTTCAGCAGGGAATCTGCTTCTCTCCCTCCCTCTGCCTGCTGCTCCCCCTGCTTGTGCTCTCTCTCTCTCAAAATTAAATAAATAAAATCTTTTAAAAAAATCTTTCGAAAATGAAACAATTAAAGAAAATTAAAATGTCTAAATGTTCATCACAACATTAATTATATTAGCATGGCTACGGAGCCATTCACCTAAAAATATGAGAGCTATTTCTTTTTTTCTTTTTAAGATTTTATTTATTTGAGAGAGCACAAGCAGGAGAGGGGCGGAGGGAGAGGAAGCAGACCCCACTGACTGGAGAGCCCGATGCAGGGCTCCCGGGATCATGATCTGAGCCAAAGGCAGTCACTTAACTGACTGAGTCACCCGGGTGCCCCAAAGCTATTTCTAAGTAAATGGTTCAGTAACTCATGATACATACCTATGGCACAGTATTATATTTTAAAATAATGTTTTTGATTAATAAATGCAACATGGGAAAGTGATCCATATTATATAACATTAATAAAAAAAAAGCTAGACATAAATTTAGGGTAATCCAAATTTAAAAAAAAAAAAAAAGATGATGACAGTGGTGAGATGAGTTTTGAATTCTATCAAATCCCCCTAATGACAGCACAACTTGGTAACAAAATCAAAAACCCATGGATGACGTTTACCACAAAACTAAGTAACCCCAATAAATGCCAAAATACAAGAGGCTAGGGACAAACCGTCACAGTAGTAAGTCTTGTACCATATCAACATCTGTGTGGAGGGAAGCAGAGAAAAGCAAAAGATGATCCAATGAAGCAGAGAAAATAACCCAAAATATCCAACAGGTACTGACTAGGAAGCACAGTAAGCCAGTTAGAGAAAAGCAACAGTAACTACAAGGGGTTATACATTCTAATTCCAAGTAAATGCAAGAAGTCCTCTGTAAAATCTGAAGGGGTTGGAATAATCTAGACATTACGACTTCTCAAAACTAACCAGCTGAAGCTCCCTCCCGGGGCAAAGTCCTACAGAGAACAGAAATCTTGGAAATGGAATCCAAATTGAGTAGGATGGAGTAAATAAAATTGACAGAGAGAGAGAGAGACCAGGAAAAAAGGAATGGAGAAGAGGCAGGAGATTTCAGAATAAAAACATCCCCCCACCTTTGGTAACATTACATAAAAACAAGAGAAGGAGCCCTATACAATTAGAAAAGCTATCCCAACTACGCCTTCTTCTGTAACTTTAGGAAATGAATTTCACATAAAAATGGACCACATAAAAAGCATTACTAACGAAATGATTACACCAAAGACAGAACTACAAAACGGTAGCCTCGAGGCAATGAGAGCGCCGGAAAGACATGACCAGAACACAGATGGACGCTGTAACCTACCATTTCAAAATGAGCCAAAGACGTTTTTTTTTAAATGATAGAAGGTATGATAAATCAAAATGAGCAAATCTCAATAATTAGGTAAGAGGACCCCAGAAAGAAGCAGAATAAAAAACCATTTCATAAAATAAAGCTAGAAGGATTTTAGCTTCAGTAATGTAAGAACTGCATTCGGTGGTAGTTACCAAATCAAAACACACTGAACTTTCAAAAGGAAATGGTCCCCGTTGGAGGATGACAGGGATCAACTCGTTATGAAAACTAGTAAATAAGGAGAGGAAATCAAGCACTTATCCTGTCTTCGGTTCCCCACATGAAGCAGAGTGACAGAATGGGAGCATCCCTACTCTGCAGCCCCGACAAAGTAATGGATCCAGGCACTGAATGTTAACAGTTCCTAACACATAAAACAGAGATGGCTACACTATGTGCCTCCTAATAAAAGAACACAATACCATCTAAAGTCATGCCAAAACTCCCCCTTCAAAAAAACCCAAAAAACTCTGCAACCCTCTAGATACAACTAACAATATACAGGAAAAACACAGAAATATGTTACACTACACCAGGATTAACACAATCAGCAAAATTCAGACTGCAGACAGCTATACAGAGCCAATAACCTAGGTTGTCCAACAAGTAAACAAGGGAAAAGCAGGGTAGGAGATGGAAAAGGAACTTTCAGATTGAAAGGAAGGGATTTTTGTTTAGAAGAGCAACACTAAACCGTAGTGTTTAAGGATGCACTCTATAATGAAAATAAGGAAGTAATTACCATAAAAGTCAGGGCAGTGGCTACTTTTAGGGAGGAAGAAGGACTGAAAATTAAGATGAGGTAGCTGGCAAAGTTTCATTTCTGGACCTGAATGGTGACTACAAGAATATTCCTAAGGATTCATGAAGTTACATATTTGTTTTCAGCATCTGTATTCTAGTCTACAATAAAAAAAAATTCTATTCTAAAATAAATTTGTTTTCAGCATCTGTATTCTATTCTACAGGTTCAGATAATTTGCATGCATACACAGCAGAATCCACAGAAAGATACTAAAAAGAAATACACTGAAGTGCTAACACTAGAGAGTAGGTTTATAATTTTTATTTTGTTGATCATAATTCTCTGTAGCTTCCAAATTTAGTGTTAGTTACGCAATCAAGGGGGGGAAAATCCCAAATAACAAAGTCAATACTAGCAGCTCTTTCTGCCCACAGGCCTGTCTCATGCTTTAATAAAATCACCTTTTTGCACCAAAAAACAAAAACAAAACAAAAACAAAGTCAATACTAGAATGTACATGATTTGACTTCCAAGTTAGAACCCAAGTTAGACATAATCTCACAATGCCATCTTTTCCATGTAAAATGCCACTTGTGAATCTAATACCAATCAGATAGTAACAGCTATTGAAAACTAATTGGTAAAACACACAAACGTACACAAATAAGTGCAAGTAAAAATTTTAAGTTCTTAGCTGAGTAAATTCTGTGGACTGTAATGTCCATTTCCTGGTTTTGATATTGTACTACAGTTATGTAAGATGTTACCACTGGGGGAAACTGGATGAAGGGTACACAGACTTCTCTGTAACATGTTGGCAGCTTCCCATGAATCTGTAATAGTTTCAAAATAAAAAGCTCAATATTCCAAAGAAAGAATAATATTCTGACTTGATCGAGAGATCTATCCTTTGGCAACATAACTATTATTTTATTCATTTCTGGCCCATAATGCTAGAAATGTGAAAAGCCAACTATTTGATAACACACATTATGTCTTACTTTAAAATATCTAATGTGTTTGGACCTACTCAGAAATCAGAAACATAGTATCTGTCCCCAGAGTGTCCGGCAGTAATTATTTAAAGTATAATACATAGCTACCTTATTTTAAACTTTTTTTGGTAGTCCGAAAGCAAACTTAGTCTTTAGTTAATAAAGATGCTCTTTAAAAACTTACTTTCAAAAAAACCCTAAAACAAACAAAAAACGAAAACAAACAAAACCCTAATCTCCACCAAGTATACAGGACTGCCAGAGCCACAAGATGCCAAAGACACGGCTGCCAACAAGAGCCTCGACGTGATCCATTTAGTAAAATCCAAACAAAAACACCAACAAAACAAAAATAACCTTTATATAATAAATGTACACATAGGAACTTGAAAGTACACATGATGTACCTTTTGATAAGGTCTCTTAGGTGATAGGCTGGAATTGCGGCATTCACCACTGCTTTACTGGCAAATATGTGATCAATAATAGCAGAACTGTTTGCCTAAAAAAAGGGAGAAAAGTCTTCCTTCGGTTATTCAGTTCGTTGTGTACTTACTGAGTACTAGCCACACAGCACTGTCCTGTTTGGTAGGTAAAATGCGACAGAGAACACTCTCTTCTGAGAGCTTCTCATCTCATTGGAGGGAATAATGTGTGTTAACTATAAGCTTCGGGGGGAGGAACTTTCTTCTCTTTTCTCAGCACCTAGCACAGTACCTGGCACTTTGTATGAACATTTACTGGAGAATGAGTAAGACCAAATACCAAAGCAACCATATAAAAATGTAGTTTAATACAAAGCGAGAAAATGCATGTGTGACAGTTGAGTCCGAGCATCGTGATGAGCAGTCTTTAACTGGTTTTCAGATGCAAGTATACTCTCAGAGAGAAAGTAATGCAGTATCTAAAAACTGCATCCCTCATATCATTCATACGCTAGATCCTATGGAACATAACTTTTCTCCCTGAGTACTACGCTTTCTCAGAATGTGGAAGGGTGCACACGAGTAAAAAGACCGGATACCATCCTTATCACTAAAATTTTCTGAATACTTACTACAGGCCACATGCTATGCTAAGAACCAGGCATCATTTATTTTTTAACCTCAATACTTCTGTAAGAAAAATGCCATTATCCTCATTGTACAGAAAGTAAACCATGGTTCAATAACCCCAAATAACAAGTAAGAGGTGAAGGCCAGAAACGAACCCTGGTAGTTTGACTTCAGAGCCTAAACTCATACTCACTGGCAATTTTGCCTTCCCAAAGGTGATCAAAATAAAAAATACTGCTTTTATTTAGAGAAGTGAATACTGAGGATTTAATAATACATTTCATACCTCCAAATTACATACAAAAGTGTCTGAATGTGACCTAGTTCTTATCAGCTCAGGGCCAAGCAGATACAGTCCAAAGGTCTCAAAGATAGTGAAAACTAATGCGAGTAATTGATCTGTATTTGGATTAGCACTGAAGAAAGACTACTTAGCCTCTAGATTGTGTGAAAGTAACAATGCAGAATAATGATACTGGTTTTACTCGCATGGTAGCATTTTTTGCCAAAAGTAAGCAGTGGGTACACCCACAAGACTATTAAAGCATTCCTTCCAGGAATACTTCCAGAAACACTTCCAGAAACAGATGACTAAGGGCTGAAAAGAAATAAAACTCTACATGGTACACTAGCCATACACAAACTATATATTACTAGATGCTCAAAAAATACTTGTTGCTAAATATCAAAACCAATAATGACTCCCAAGCATTCTATTATTTATCAAACCTCTAGCCTAAAGGATCCTGACACCATCGCAACATTTAGTTTGAATATGTTTGAAATGTTTGAAATATTTCAATATGTTGAAATATTTTTGAGATATTTTTCAAAATATTTTTGTTTGAAAATAAACAAAATGTTTGAAAACATGATATAGTTAATTCTTAAAGTATGAACAACAAAAAAGTTCATTGTTATCTCAGAGATTTGGAATTTAGAACTCATGTTCCCACAGAAACAATGTTATAAGCAGTACTCACTTCACCTGGATAGTTCAAATATGGAATAAAAATTAATATAAAGCACTGTGGAACTTGGACAGAATGCTAAACTCTGAATAGGAATGACAGAATACGAAGCCCAGGTCTGGAGCATCTGTTTATGTACCTGTGCCTCCAGTTTTTCATTTGTAATAGAATAACCAATACACTCTCTAATGATCCTCATTGAATTGTTAGGAAATTCAATGAGATTGTACGTTATAAAGTAATATACTATAAATAGTATAGTATACTATTTACTATAAAGTAGCAACTGTTGAGCTTTATGTAAAGATTATCATTAAACTTATACTTGTATTAGTAATATTGTAGGATGTAGTATAACTGAATCACTTCTGCTTTTTTTTTGGAAACATGCATTTATTCATTTTATCAAGCACTTACTACACACCAGGGCCGAGGCTAAGATCAGTAAGTATGCAATACTCACTAGCAAATCTGTAGCTATGAAAATAAATAGTAGCATTGAAGGTATCAAAACTGCAGGAAGAGGAGTATGTTAGAGACGAAGTAAACAGCGTCCCCAGTGAGAAGCATTATAAACTGAGTACTCTTAAATCAGAATGAAGGACTCCGAACAAAAGCACTGGTACCATTTACCTTCCATTCCTGAGATCTGACTGTATGTTTCAGTTTCATTCCTGAGAACATTTCCAGTAAAATGATTCCTAGGCTCCAAAGATCAACAGCTGAGGTACATTCCGTATCACTCTGCAGGCCAGCCTGGGCCAAGCAATTCTGCAGTTCTGCTTCTGGAGCTCGATACCCGTCTGTCTGAATATACTTCACATCCTAAAGAAGATGAGCAAATATCACAACCAATAAAAAAACTTCCACTTTCCATTGCCACAGTGTATTGACTTCTAAAAGTATACTAAACCACTGCCACACTGAATGCCAAAAAATTTTTAGTCCTTGGCTACCCTAAATATTTGGTTCATTATCTGGGCACTTGTCACAGGCAAGCTGTACACTTTCCACACAGCAGATCATTTCTTTAGATAGTCTCCTGTCTGTTAGGCCCTGCTGATAAATAAGGACACCCTGCGAAGAGATGACAAACCACGGAGAATGGAAGGTTTGCCAGAACTGCTATGTGTGTTCTGCCATGAGACAGAGTGCCAACACTGAAGGCAGCAGTAAGAGTAATTATCTGTTAGTTAATTACCCTACCTAACCCAAATATCCATCCTTTTTTTACATGGTGGCAATGAAATTCTTTTTATTTGCTTCCATCCCCAAGCATTATTTTAGATAGAATTATCTCTGGGGCACCTGGGTGGCTCAGTGGGTTAAAGCCTCTGCTTTCAGCTCAGGTCATGATCTCAGGGTCCTGGGATCGAGCCCAACGCCGGGGCTCTCTGCTCAGCAGGGAGCCTGCTTCCTCTTCTCTCTCTTCCTGCCTCTCTGCCTACTTGTGATCTCTCTCCGTCAAAAAAACAAATAAAATCTTTAAAAAAAAAAAAAAGAAATATCTCTAAGTGTCGACCAAAGCACTCTTGTTATTAAAGTATTTCATACCTGATTGCCTTCTTTGAAGCTAAGTCCAAAGTCAATGAGTTTAAAACATTCATTCTCTGCACTCCACAATATGTTACGTGGTTTGAGGTCTGCATGGACATAACCCTCATGATGAAGAAAAGCAAGGGCCTCCAGAACATCCCTGGCACAATGCTGTATCATCCACATGGAACAACCCTGATGACTGGAATATAAGAGCAATTCCGAAACACTGACATCCAGGAGTTCAAGCAACAGACAGCGTGATGGCACATTGGGAGAGAAGTGGATTGTAAAGACTCCATACAAAGTCACTAAAAAAAGAAATGAGTTATAATGCTTTAAAAATCAGACTCAGAATAAGTTACAACTAACATAGCTACCTCTGCAGTGCAAACCTGGGATAACTCAGGGGTGCCTGGGTGGCTCAGTGGGTTAAAGCCTCTGCTTTAGGCTCAGGTCATGATCTCAGGGTCCTAGGATCGAGCCCCGCATCGAGAGCCCTGAGAGCACCCCCCCAGAGCCCTGACACTGCTCGGCGGGGAGCCTGCTTCCCCCTCTCTCTGCCTGCCTCTCTGCCTACCTGTGATCTCTGTCAAATAAATGGATAAAATCTTTTTTAAAAAAAAATCTGGGATAATTCAGATGAGCATCACACTTCCACTGTAATTTATTTCTTCCAAAAGTAAGATTTTTTGGCAACTGGGTTATTTTAATGAAACAAGATGACAAAAGCGTCCACAGCTCAATACTGGCCAAAGACATTAAATATAGCACAATAATCAAATCATATTTCACTAAGCATTCACAGTAGGTGAATATACATACACTCAGGGTACCAAGCAAAAATGATTAATAATAAAAATCCAAACATTATGGACCCTTAAGATGGATGTCACAACCTGCAAAAACAAAACTGGAAATTGGTTCTTGATCCAAAATAGCATTCTATAATCTAAATAATAAAAGGAGGGGGAAAATAAATAAATAAATATTACAAGATTAAGTCTTTCAAGATGACAATTTAACCTAATCCTGCAGAGATTTGACAAGTCCTTAAGCTTGCAAAAACCGCAAAAAAAAAAAAAAAAAAAAAAAAAAAAAATTCACTCTTAAATACCAGGGTCATATACAACATCTAGCAAGCTTTAAAAAAAAAAGGGAACACTAGTGGTTAAGAAATTCTTCTCCAAAGTGGTAATATAAAAAAAGCAACTCTTCAAATTACACATAGATTTTGCTTGCCAGGAAGTAAGACGTTTCTTTATTAGCCTAAACTATAACTAACTATAAACTCAGTGTAATGACAGTGAAGACTTTTCATAAATCAATCATCAGCAATCATATATGTTATATTTTGAATATCTAAATCATGTCACATAGTCTTACCAGGGTAAAAGTATAAAGTGTTCCTAATTTTCACACTTCTGGAGGACTCCTATGTGAATACTGAGTCATTTCTCCCAAATCCCTACTAAATATGTATCAGATATCATCTGTACGAGTTATTAGCATTATCACAAGCCCTAGAAGGATTTCTCATTTTTCACTGGTATGCAAAGATCCAAAATTTCCATACAAGAAATAACAAATATAGCAAAGATATGCCTCCTTTCACTAGAAAAGATAACTCTATGCTAATAGGTGCTGCATTTCCGATGCAAAACAGAACTTAACTGAGCATCTATTACATGACACTGGGCAAAGCAGACCACCAACTCCACCCTACTGCAGACAGAGTGAAGGGGGATGGGAGAGGGGCCTGGATCGGGTGACGACGAGAGGGCCAGACCCACGTCTCCCCGCTTAAGGACAGGAGCCGGAACGGCAGGCTGAGAGGGGGTGTACGGCTGGGCCGGGACCTGGGCAAGAAGGGAAGGGAGGCAGCGGCAATTACCGATGTTCCTGTGACCCTGCAACTGCTCCAGCGCCGCCCTCTCTTTGCGGAAACCATACTCGGCGGCCGAGGCCGCAGCGCCCGTGGTTCCCGGCGGTAAGAACTGCTTGAGGGCGCCGGGGGGCGAGCCGGGAGTGCCGCAGCAGCGCACCCGGTACACCGAGGCCGAGGAGCCGCTCCCCAGGCGGCTCTGTACCTGCCACAGCCGCCCGAAGGCTTCCAGAAACCGCGGCGGCTCCGCGCCCCACGCGCAGCCGGATCCCGCCATCGGTGCGGTCGGAGGGCACTGGCACCGGAGCTGAGGTGACGCCCGGGGCAGGCCGGCCGGGCCCGCGGTCACATCCCCGCCTGCCGGACCAGCGGCTCCGCAGGGAGGGGCCTGCCGCCGCCTCTCCGACTGCCGGGACCTCAGGCCGCCATGACACCGGAAGCCGAGTGTACCCGGGTCCAGAAGCCGGAAGTGGAGGAAGAGCCAATCCTGCAGGCCTGAGGAGGCGGGCCCAGAAGGGGCGGGTCTGGAGCTGACAGGAGGAGTTGGGTTTTGGAGAAGAGCCCAGAGCCTGGGCACTCGGTCGGGGCGTCCTGTTTAATGCCAAGGCGAAGTGCTTTCTCGAACGTTACCAGAAACTAAGACTGGTCCTTTTTCTTGTTGAGGCACGTCCCTCACCACTGGGAACCTCGGAGAGTGAAGCCTCGCCTACATTTCTTCTAGACGGTATCCCAAGGGAAATAGCCCCGTTACTGCAGGAAGGGGTTCGCCACCGCCCCCACCCCCTCGCCCGGGGGTTCGCTAGCAGCCAGAATTCTGGAAGCCCAGCCTCTGTGCTCCTTAGTCCACTCCGCCTTATCAAAATACGTGCGCCCTGGGCGAACGATGACCTTTTACAAATTTGTATGTTTCATGTATTCATTCAATTCTTTTGCTCATTTGATAAACGTTTACTGAGTAACAGATGTAGCAAACAAGAATCCCGATCCACAAACTAGGGTGTACAATAAATGTAGCCTTCCTTATTTTTCTGTAATTCATCTTCATCTACTTCAAGGTCCATTCAGATGTGTTGGCAGAAATTTAGTTTCAGACAGTTTGCCCCCATCCGCTTTTCCTCAGGGTTTGCCTAACTTCCTGGGCAGGTGGGGTAATTTATGTGGTGCAAAATAGAGAGGCTGAGGAACCCTCTGCCCTTCGGTATCCTGGGTCATCAACTTGTCTGGTTGCTGCTGAGATGTGCCTTCTTTCTGTCTACATGGCCCTTTCGGGGTCTGGAGTAGGGAGAGCTCTGTGCATTTTCCTGCTGTTTCTAACAAGCATTTTTCTCTATGTCTGTAGTCAGTACGAGTCTCCCAAGAGCTTGGGCTTTCGGAATACAAAAATCAAATAAAACTCACAGGCTCTTCTAAGGCAATGAGCACAGGGGTTTATCTGATTGAATAAAGGGAAGGCAAAGTGGGGAAACTGGAGAGCAGGGAGAGAACTTAGGTCCTGAATAAAGAAAAGAGACAAAATAGAAATGAACTTGGATTTCAAGTAACTTGAGTGGAGAGATTGAATTAGACATGTATATCAATATGATCCAAGGTAAAAATGTTCTAAAGGAGGTGCAGATAAATTGCTAGGACTCTGTAGAACTCTGAGCAATTCACATCTTAGGAAAGTGTGAGTAAAGAGCATTTTGTTCCAGTCTATTCTGCTGAAAGAGCATATTATAATCAGAGAGAAAGTAAATGCTGAACTTGGAGAAGGTGACTAGGTCCTCCCTGTGAAAAATAACCATTGTTATAATCCATATCTTGATTACATATAAGCCCTTCTCCTGAATGCTACAAGCAGAAGTTAGCAATTTGAAACCAATCTCCTGTAAAGCTTGATTTCTTTGTGCTTTTCCAACCTCTCTTACACTGTGATGTCTTCCCATTGCTGCCTTGCTGACAAACAAGGTAAAGGAACTAAATTGTATAATCGAGCCACATTTAAAAGTGGTGCCAAGAATAACCCAAAACGGATATGCCTTGGAATTCCCTTAACAGAAGGGCTGGCCCACATTTTAATTGTTGACCTCTTGAAGATGCAAATCCTTCAAGCATGAAAGTAGCAACTCTGGTGCCAGTCTCCAAAATGGTCCCAAATGATCCTTCTCTCCTAGTGTTCATAGCTCCTTTCACCATGAATAGGGCTGACCTATGTAACCAATAGGATATTGTGGAAATTATGGGGTGTGACTTCCTGGGTCATAAAAGACATTGCACCTTCTATCTTGCTATCTGATCCTTTCTCTTTTGGGAAGCTAGCTGCCTTGTCATGGAGACCCTCTAGATTTCTCCATAGGAAGAACTAAGGAACTGAAGCCTCCCATCAACAACTATGCGCCATCTTGGAAGTGGCTTTTCCAGTCCCAGTGAAGCCTTCAGATGACTATAGCTCTGGCTGAAAACTTGACTGCAAACTCATGAGAGACCCCTAAGCTAGAACCTCCCATAGAAGCCATTCTGAACTCAATTCAGCAGAAATTATGTGTGACAATAAATATTTATTATTGTTTTCAATTGCTAAGTTTTGAGGTAATTTTTAAATGTAGCAATAAAAAACTATGAACTCAGAAAGGAACAAATATTTAATTAATGTCTGCAAAATTTAACATTATTACAAAATTGCTTTGTAGACGAGTTGCATACATTTACACTGTAATTAGCAGTCAAAAGAGTATAGGGCTTACAACACCCATATTAATATAAAACATTGCTATTAAAGTTTTCTTTTTAATTTTAGAAGCAAAAAAAGGATATTTTGATCATTTTTGTTATTATTAGAGTATACCTTTTTCATACTTTTATTCAATATTTTTATTTTCTCTCCTGTAAATGTTCTTGCAAGAGCACCTGGTAGATTTCCTTTTTCCCTTTAGTTTTCCTCGCTCCTGTTGTCTTTCTGCTTAGATCCTCTTCTTTCCACCTGTCCAGGATATAACAGGGAACCACTTGGAAGTCTACTTTTTAACTGGAAGGAATCCACTGCCCCTCTCCAACCCATTCTTTCTTCTCTCCTCTTTGCAATGTGCTATGGATTGATTATTCGTGTGACCCCTTCCAAAAGAATTAATATGTTGGAACCTAATCCCTCCTGTGATAATATCTGGAAGTGAGGGTTGGGGAGGTAATTAGGCCATTAGAGTGGAATTCTCATGATGGGAATAGTCCCTTTTTAAAAAGAGATACCAGAGAGAGGGGCACATGAGTGGCACCATCCGTTGAGCATCTGACTCTTGGTTTCATCTCAGGTTGTGATCTCAGGGTTGTGAGATCAAGCCCCACGTGGGGCTCCACGCTCAGCAAGAAATCTGCTTGAGATTCTCCCTCTCCCCTCCTCCACCTCTCTTGTGTGTGCACACCCCCTCTCTCTCTAAAAAGAAGAAAGAGAGATACCAGAGAGCTTGTTTCCTCCCTCTGCTCCCCCCCCCCCATTGAAGACACTATGAGAAAGGGGCTATCTGGAAATACGAAGAGAACCTTTACCAAGAACCTGACTGAGCTGGCACTATGATCTCAGAATCCAGCCCCCAAGATCATGAGAAATAACTGTTGTTTCAGCCACCTACTCTGTGGTAATTTGCTATGGCAGCTTGAACTAAGGCACAATGGTTGCCATAAGCTTTGGCCGCTGAGGATTCCTATAATCTGTTTCTTCCCGGCCATTGTAAATACCTATTTTAAGGGACTTTGTTCTTATTCCCTAAGTCTACACCTTTCAGGTAAGTGAGCCAATTGGTGATCAGTCACAATATTTCCCATCTTTTCAATTTCTACATCGCCTTTAATGTCAGAAGCAGCTTTAGAAAGAAGCCGAACCAGGTTTCTGGGTGCTTTCCCTATAGATCTGGAGAGGAAGTCTTCAGAGTCAGACCTAATTTCAATCTCCCACTGATGTCTATGTGACCCCAAAGTCTCGTGGTCCTAGTTTCTTTGGAGAATTTTAAGAGAGGACGGAAATTTGTTCTGTTATAATGAAGTAAACCAACAAATGTCGATTATCTCATGACACATGGTGGGTTCTCAGTAAGATTTATTCCCTTTGATGTAGTTTTGAATGTCGGTGAGGTGCACAGCAGAAGGCCAAGAAAGAATTTTTTTTTTTTTTAAAGATTTTATTTATTTATCCATTAGGAAAGAGAGAGAGTGAGAGAGAGCACGAGAAGGGAGAAGGTCAGAGTGAGAAGCGGACTCCCCGTGGAGCTGGGAGCCCGACGTGGGACTCGATCCCGGGACTCCGGGATCATGACCTGAGCCGAAGGCAGTCGCTCAACCAACTGCGCCACCCAGGGGCCCCAAGAAAGAATTCTTGAGATGTCAGGACCCTTGGGCAGAAAGAGCAGCACTGGGGTTGTAAGGGGTGACTGATTATATGCCACGAGAAAGGGAGGTGTCCAAAAGGACTTTCATACGCTAAGGAAGACCCTCAGGATACTGGAGTCCTTGCTATTATCAAACTAAGGTTGTTCCTCCTCCCCAACCAGCAAAACATTAACATTCAGATAGTTGGAAGTTTCCTGGAGGAATGTCACCCAGATCCCATCCAGGAGTGTGGCGTGGTGGTTGGGGGGGTGGATCTTGGGAGGAGTGTCATCATGTGTTTTGTCCTTGGTTAGCCTTCTGCTCCCCTGTCACTTTCACTTATTTCTTTTTTAAATTTTTTAAAAATATTTTTTATTTATTCATTTGAAAAAGAGAGAACACACGAGAGCACAAGGAGGGGGGAAGGTCAGAGGGAGAGGGAGACGCAGACTCCCCGCTGAGCAGGGAAGCCTAATGTGGAGCTTGATCCCAGGACTCTGAGGTCATGACCTGAGCCAAAGATCATGACCAACTGAGCCACTCAGGTGCCCCTCACATATTTCTATAGTTCCATGCTTGGACTTAGCCCATCAGAACAAAATAAAGCCTTACCTTGACTCCTCCTCAGGGGACTGCAGAGATGCCACAGATGACTAATTGTGTCCCTTGCCACTACTTCTAAATCTTTCCTCCAGGGGTTCTGTCCCCTTGTGCTATCTAAGGGACCTGAATCCTATTTTCTTTTCCCCTACAAGTTTACGGCCCATTCGGAAGGAGGAAGTAACAGGTGGTGCAGGAAATGCATCTAGAAAGTCAGCATGGGCCAGCTACCACAGGGGATTCCAACCCCTCCAGAAGGCTGAATTTGAAATCGGAACGTCTGGAGAGGACGGGTGACTGGAGATGGAGGAGGGGGTTGGGAGTGTGGTTTAGAGAGTGCACTGGCGCCCTCTGTTGTTGCATGGAGGCATTGCAGCCTTAGAGGCCAGTCCCGAAGCGCAGCGGAAGGAGGCTCGCACTTTCAGGGTACAACGCAGAGAGGGAGGCTTTTCTCTCCAGGCTGTCAAGGGGGCGGCTTACCCACTGGGTCAATTCCCGGGATCGCAGTCCTTGGCCAGAGGGCACGGAGAGCTGGGCAGGTCCGTTGACTGGGCCTTAGCATCAGAACCCAGGGAGGGGTACAGGGACTGGGGAAAGAAAGACAAATATGGGATGGAAAGGAAAACATTGTTGTGAGAAGCTATGGAAACTAAGTTGACAGAGAACTTACTGTGAGTTGTTACATGGTGAGGGCCCTTTTTTTTTTTTAAGATTTTATTTATTTATCTGAGAGACAGAAAGTGAGACAGAGCATGAGAGAAGGTCAAAGAAAGAAGCCGACTCCCGGTGGAGCTGGGAGCCCGATGTGGGACTCGACCCCGGAACTCAAGGATCATGACCTGAGCCGAAGGCAGTTGCTCAACCATCTGAGCCACCCAGGCGCCCCAGTGAGGGCCCTTTGAAGGACAATAAGCTCTTTATAGAAACTGTAGGAAACTAGGGCTTCCTGTCTAGAGCCCTATAGCGCCGTCTGTGGCCATCCTCCCAAAAGAAGCACAGCGAAACTGAACAGAGCTGCCCTGAAATTTCTTCAATCAGCTTCGGGATGGAAAGCCTGGGGAATAAATCAAAAAGGGGTGGAAAGGACGGGGGAGCATCACAGATATGCCTGTGGTTAGTTATGCTTTTTCCAATTCTTTGCTCTTTCCACTTCTGCCAGGAAAAAAACCAAGGTAGTATGTGTGCATATGTTTGAAAGCCACACAGCCTGGTATCAGTTTCATATTCCCACAGAGATGCGGAAGTGGAGGTCACACACAGCAGGTCCCATAAGCCTCCAAATAGCTCTTGTGCGAAAAGTACATGCTGAATGTTCTAGGTGGGCCTAAAGAGTGGAAAAACTTATCCCTCGAAGCACTAATAAAAATCAGTCCAGTATGGACCTTTGCAGAGAAGACTGTGGGGCCCAAATCCAGAAAGCTGGAAGGACCACTGGGTTGAAACCAATCATTCACTTATTCATTATTTCAATAAATATTTATAAAGAATCATTAGATTAGGGTGCCTGGGTGACTCAGTGGGTTAAGCGGCTGCCTTCGGCTCAGGACATGATCCCGGGGTCCTGGGATGGAGCTCTGCGGCAGGTCCCTGCTCAGCGGGGCGTCTGCTCCCCCTCCCTCGGCCCCTCTCCCCGCCACCCCGACCCCTGCTTGTGCTCTTGCTTGCTCTCACTCACTCTTTCTCAAATAAATAAATAAAATATTAAAAAAAACCCCAAACTATTAGATTTTCCCAAGCAAAGAACTCATAGTCTGGTGGGAGATACAGACCCCTCTGCTCGGTGAAGGACTTTGCTTAGAACGCTGGGGAAAACTCATCACGTGAGACTGAAGAGAATCACAAGATGGTGAGCTGATGAAATGCAAAGCACCCATGACCCCAAGCTTTTCCATTAAGGTGTCAGGACATCATCATAGAAGGAGGGGAGAGGTAGAGGTTGGAGAAAGAATAAATTCACTGAGAAGCATGTTGGGGAGGAGGGTAGGTTTACATTGAACAGCCTCTGTCTGTCTCTTAGCTGGATTTGAGATGGGCTCTGTGAGAACTTTCATCAGCAGTTCTGCACTAGACTCATGGTTGGGGGGAGACTAGGGGAGGGGGGTATGTCTCGGCACCCCACTTGTCAACTGGCCCCAGGAACTATTCGTCCTGGAAATTCTGACTGAGGCATGTCAATGCCAGCATTTTGTTAGTGTCTCAAACTCAATATATATTAACCTATACTCCTGATCCCTTTCCCCAGCTTGCTTTCTGCACATTCTTCTCCAGCTCCGTTGATAGAAACTTGGTTCTTCCAGATGCTCAGCCCCAAATCCCTGAGGTCACCCTTGATTCCTCTCTTTCTCCTTAAAACATACTCAGATTCCAACCATTTCTTTTTTTTCTTCCCTGATCTGACCCCCACGGCCTCCTGCCCAGATGACTGAAAGAACCTCCCACCCGGTCTCCTTGTTTCCATCTTGCCCTCCAAGAGTCTACTCCCAACATTGTGGCCAATGATCCAGTTAGAGCAGAAGCCACATGCGCCCATGCCTTTGCTCTTTTGCCTCACTCGGAATTAAAGCAAAAAACCCATAAAATGGACCAGAAAACTTTACATGATTGAGACCCCATCTGAACTCTCCAACCTCCCTTCCTCCCACTGTCCCCTTCATCCACTCTGGGCCCCAACACACCTGCCTCTCGAATGTTCCCCAAACACACCAAGTTTCTGTTTTCTTCAGGAAGGAAACTTGCTGAGCCCTCTGCCTAGAACCTTCTTTCCTCAGACATCTACAAGGCTCACTTGCCATTTCTTTCAGGTTCCTGCCCAAAGGTCACTGAATGGGTGAGGCCTTTCCTGACCACCTTGATACAAATTAGCAATTCCCTACTTCCCAGGCTTTCCTCTTACCTTTGCGTTGCTTTCATCTTTATCCGGAGCACTTTTAATTGGCACAGTGTGTATTTTCTTTCTTTCTTTTTTTCTTCTGTCTGGTGTCAGACTCCCTACTCAGAGGGGAGGCTGCTTCTCCCTCTCCTGCAACCCCTGTTTGTGCTCACTCTCTTTGCCGAATAAATAAATAAATCCTTTAAAAAATAAAATAAAGAATTGATAGGATTTAGGCAAAGAAACCTGATCAGTGTGCAGTGGAAAATGGTAGATTTGCATTCCACCCAAATGTGGGTGAACACCTGTGAATCCTTTTTTTTTTTTTTTTAAGATTTTATTTATTTATTTAACAGAGAGAATCACAGTGAGACAGGGAACACAAGCAGGGGAAGAGGGAGAGGGAGAGGGAGAAGCAGGCTTTCCGCTCAGCGAGGAGCCCGATCCCAGCACTCCGGGATCTGGGATCTGGGATCATGACCTGAGCCCAAGGCAGATGCTTAACTACTGAGCCACCCAGGTGCCCTCCCCCCCACAACCTGCGAATCCTAATGAGGAATAGCAGCAAGTTACTGGGTATAGCCTGACTCCCCTTATTACTTGAAACACAACGAGACCCTTTGATTTGCTTTTTTCCCTACTGACGTAAGTGTAATAACTTTTTACTTCTTTTTGCCTCCTGAATCTACATTTAATGTTTCTAATGAATATCACGAAATTTGGCCTATTGCATAGCGATAGAACAGATTATTCCTTTCTGAATATTTTTACATATTTTAAGTGCTCTTTATAGTCTCTGAACATTTAAAGCATATTTTAGCTAATCTTAATTTTGAATTTATTATAATATATATATCCAACAGACTTATGGTGATAAGACTTGCATTAATTTAAAAGTCATATTATTTTTGAGACTCCTTTTCCCACAGAAATAGAAGGAAAGTGGGATTATACACATCAAGAGAACATAAATCCACAAATCCTATAATGTGGTTTTGCTTCAAGGTTGCTTTGTCTTTTGTCATTATTATTTTTTTTTAAAGATTTTTTATTTTATTTATTAGAGAGAGAGACTGAGAATGAGAGGAGAGAAGGTCAGAGGGAGAAGCAGACTTCCCGCAGAGCCAGGAGTCCGATATGGGACTCGATCCCGGGACTCCGGGATCATGACCTGAGCCGAAGGCAGTCGCTCAACCAACTGAGCCACCCAGGCGCCCCAATCTTTTGTCATTATTATCTGCAGGATTTGGTAGAGTCCTTTCTTCCAAGTTAACAGTATTTTTTTAAAAGATTTTATTTATGTATTTGAGAGAGAGAGAGAGTGCAGGAGTGGGGGGGAAGGGGCAGAGGGAGAGAGACAAGCAGACGCCCACCTGAGCAAGGAGCCCAACTCGGGGTGGGACTTGATCCTAGGGCCCCCTGGGATCATGATCTGAGCTGAACACAGATGCTTAACTGACTGAGCCCCCCAGGCGCCCCATCCAAGTTCGCATCATGTTTATCACGCTGATTGGCCTTGTTTGCACTATTTCACTTCCACTAATTTCTCCCCATAGTGACTAGTTTTTCAGAGTCAGTTTACTCCAGTGCAAATCATTAAACAGATATATAGACGTTAGAAGATCTTAAAAATAGTTTAAGCAATGCAATAGTACACCCTGAAGTAAAATCATAGGAATAAGAATTCATCATGAAGAATGATGTCAGATTAAGAAACAAGAATTCTGAAGACTATGGATCAAGGAAGAAAAAAATGTATGGTACTTATTATAAATAATTTTGTAAAGGTGGCTGCTGACCCTGCTGACCCTGACCCCGCTTGATACTAAAGATAGTATCAAGGTCCTGGGCTTTTTCCACACCCCCTTGGGCGTTTCCAGTGGATTCGTTTTCTGCACTTGGGCTTGTTGCTTCTCAGGGGCAAATGTCTGCTGCAGCTCCAGGCACATCGTCCGTGAGAGCACCCAGACGCAGGCAGGAGAGATGTGGCCACGGCAGTCAGTGACTACTCTGTCAAAAGTCTCCTTTTATCAACGAATAAAATATTTCTATCTAACTGGCCAAAGCCAACTTATGAACTAATCACCAGTTAAAGAAAGCTGTTACTGAACTTGATTTAAACCAGGTCTGATTCATCCCCTGGGACCTGCCTATTGCTTCCCTGAATAAAATCAAGTTTCTGGGGCGCCTGGGTGGCTCAGTCAGTTCAGCATCTGACTCTTGATTTTGGCTCAGGTCATGGTCTCAGGGGCTCCGTGTCTGGCTCTGCGAGGAGTCTGTTCTCTCTCTCTCTCTTTCTCAAATAAAATAAATAAAATCTTTTTTTTAATCAAGTTTCTGTTAGGAAGGAAGAGGGGGAGAAGAGTTATTGCATAGGCAATGAATAGTGTGTGCAACATCCACGAAAAGGGGCTAGATGTCGCGTAATTCACACCATGTTTCAATTATTTCTTGCTCCATAACTAAACAGTCTAAGAGTTCGGGGTTTAAAACAACAACGTACTATTACTTCTGAAGGTTCTGAGGGCCGATGGGCCGTTCTTCCTTCGGGTCCTTTATATGGTTGCAATGAGATGACGGGTGAGGAGGGCATCACCTGAGGCTTCTTCTGGCTTCTATGTGACACCTCAGCTGTTGGGCACAGCTGGGGCTAAGAGCATCTCTCTCCCAGTGACTCGGATGGGCTCCCTCGCAATATGACAGTCCCGGGACAGCGAAACTGCTTCACGGTGACTAGTGACCCCCTGAGCAAATATTCCGAGAAATCTAGTTGGGAGCTCCATAGCTTCTTGCGACCTAACTTCTGAAGTCACCCCATGTTACTTCGACTGCATTTTGTTGTCCAAGCAACCACATCCTGGCTCCAATTCCAAAACAGCAGAGGAATAGATGCCTCCTCTCAGCGGGGGAATGGCTTTCTCCTCCAGGAGGGGAAGGAAAATATAGCGGCCGTCCTGCAAACTAGCACACATTATGGTATTGCTGTGGACGGAATCTTTGTGTCCCCCCGAATTCACGTGTGGAAATCCTAATCCTTCAGGTGATGGTATCAGGCGTTGGGGCCTGATGGTTGGGGAGGTTGGGGAGGTTGGTTAGGTCACGAGGGGGTGAGAAGTGTGATTGCTGCACCTTATAAAAGAGACCCCAGGGAGCTCTCGCTCCTTCTGCCTTGTGAGGACGCATCAAGCAGACTGGCGTCCGTGAATCAGGAAGCAGACTTTCACGGGAGACCGAACACGCCAGCACCTTAATCTTAGACTTCCAGGCTCCATATCTGTGAGAAATAAATTGTTTAAGCCCCCCTCCCCCAGTCCATGGCATTTTTGTTATATTTTGTTATATTTTCCACAGCCCTGTGTATCCAAGACAGGAAGACAAGAAAGTATGGCTATCGGCAAGCAACGGATGAGATTTTCACATACAGGCCAATGGAACGTCACAACATGGCGCTAGCATAAACATGGCTTGGCATTGACCTTCACCAGTCTCCTAATGACCTGACTCTTGATGAATCACCACATTTTGTGTATAACTCAACAATGTCATCTTTTTAAAATTTTCTTGTCTCCTCTCCCTCCAGTTTTCGTTTGCTTGTCGGTTTGATTGATTGATTTGAAGATCACTGGGGACAAAGAAGTAGGGGGTCAGAGAGTCCCTGAGGGCCGGCCTTGGGGAGAAGGCGCTCTGGGGAATCAGAACATCTAATTGGGTTTGTTACTTGCGGAGTCTGCGAGGCAAACCTCTCCTCCCCCACCCCCTCTGCCAAATCTTCAGTAAATTCGACCTTGTTCACTGATCCTTTCTGATGAGTGAGTTTTGATTTTGGCAGGGAATGGCATTGGCAAAAGCGTTGCCTTGTTGCTTTCTGGGGCCACTTGGGACGGGGCGGGGGGGGGCGGGGGGGCGGGGCGGAGATGGATGGAGAGCCCAGGAGCGTAGAGGCAAAGGGGATCATGAGAAAGTAAGTCCCTAGGAATTTTCAGAAACGTTACAGAAGTTTCCTCAGGGCGTGGCTTGGAGAATTGAGGTAATTCTACCTAAATTTCAGGGGCTGGGGAGTTCGACCCCACTGCACCCCACTTTACTCCTCTGTCAGCCAATCAAGTAGCCACAACGTCCCAGGAAGTCTCCAGCAAAACAGCATTTTACACTTGGGAAAAACCCCTCAGGCTCCTACTGTTATTAGCACATTTGGGTAGATTGCGTAATTAATTAACTTGGGCAATGGCTTCACCTCCAGGAAACCTCTTAGAACTCGTGGTGTTGACCACTCCTTGCCCCTGGGTAAATCAAACGGATTTGGTGAACACTTGTATTAAGCATGTCTTTTCATTTTCTGTATTCTGATAATTTGACCCTGGGGGCCTTGCTGAGCCTGGAGGGACTGCCCCTCCCAGGACTTGCCACCTCCTAGAGGTAGGAAGATAGCTTGCTGAGTGCCTTTCAGATGCAAACCAACAAACCCAGTCCCCCGCCGCCTCCTTGATCTCACCTCAGCCCTGTGGACCCAGGGCGGGCGAGGTGTCAGGCACCTAGCCGCGACCCCTGTGCCTCAGGGCCTCCGGAATCCTTCAAACTAGCCAAACCCAGACCTGCGGTCCTACCTGGCCTGTCCCCTCCCTGGGGAACCGCGATAAAGGCTCTGGCCTGGGGTTCCTCCCTTTCTCCCGCCCCTTGACTACTGCAGTACTTTTGCACGTATCCCCCCTTTGTCTCCCGTAGAGTGGCATGACCCCTCCCCTTGGGAACGGTGAGTAAAAAGCTTTTTTCAACAGCCTCACTGAATCTCACTTTCCTATTAATACACTGTATTTTAAAACAGCCGCACGCTTGAATGTGCCAAATTCCTAAGATACCCAGGATCACAAGGAATAAAAGCACTTTTCCCAGGAGACTCCCCATCACTGGGCAGTAAGTCCCCGCGGCTGAAACCGGAAAAACTGGAAACCGGAAAAAAAAGGAGAGAAAAGGAGAGATGAAGCCCTCCTCTGCCTCTGGAGTTGCTCCGACGGCCTCGGGATTTACTTCTGGGGTTTTTCTTTAGGTGGAGCTCATCCCATAAGCCAGCCGGAAGTGCAGCAGAGGAAGAAGGTGGTGAAAGAATTGGGGAGGAGGGAAGTAAGATTCGTGTCTGGCCTGGAACTTCAGAATGTGACCTTATATAGAACTAAGGTCACGTCTGGCAGATGTCACTAATTAACACGAAGTCACCGTGGAGTAGGATGGGGTCCTTAAGCCAATATGACTGGAGTCCCTGTAGGAAGACAGAGAGGCCCAGAGAGCAGAACGCCTCGGGAGAACACAGGGAGAACCTCATGGATGACAGGAGCAGAGCTTGGAGTGATATGTCTATGAGCCAAGGAATGATAAGGATTTCTGGCAAACACCAGAAACTGAAGAAACATGGAAGGACTCATGGGTTTCGGAGGGAGCGTGATCCTGACAATACCTTGGTTTCAGACTTCTCGCTACTGTGAGAAAATAAAATTCTGCGGCTCTCAACCACTCAGTTTCTGGTACTTTCTCATGGTAGCCCTAAGAAATTCATACAGGGAGGAAGCGAGACGTCTACTCAGGAAGATTTCTGGCAACACTGGCCATGTCGGTGACACTGGGGGGGGCGCACTTTTAATAAGAGTCATCCAGTTCCCAAGGCCTAAAGGAGACATTCCCAAGCTTGTCATCAGTGGTGTTTCTTACGTCCCCATGTAGTGAAGCCCCACAGATTGAAATGTGAGAATGTTCTAGAACGTTTAAAGTGATGTGGGCCCTTTGGTAATTAGAACGCTGTGATGGATGGAGCAGAATTTGAGGGGGTGGGGGGATCTCTGCACTCTTTCAGTATCACTCAGGCTGCTGTTTCCTGCTTTTCCTTTTTTGGTCTGATGAGAGCAAGGGATAAACCCCCAAGAAATTAGCTGATGGTATTAACTGACTCTCTTGCAGGAGCCTTTGGGGAAGAAATACCAACGCCTCCAGACTCCCACTCACGGCAGGAAGGATTCAGTTTGTGAAATTATATTTTTTGTAAGCACAGAAGATAAACTTCTACAGGACCATCTCTTGCGGCAACACACACAAGAGCCCTGGGAAACGTCAGGCAGAGGGTGCCTGGGTGGCTCAGTCGGTTAAGTGGCTACCTTCAGCTCAGGTCACAATCTTGGGGTCCTGGGATCGAGCCCGGCTTCAGTCTCCCTGCCCGGCGGGGAGTCTGCTTCTCCCTCTCCCTCTACCCTTTCCCTCTGCTTGTGCTCTCTCTCTCTCTCTCTGATATAAATAAAGCCTTAAAAAATAGAATTAGCTGTTTATAAAAAAAAAAAAGAAATGTCAGGCAGAAATAGGTATTCCCAGCTTGGCTGTGGCTGGAGCTAGAAATGGCCACTAATTAATAATTGCCTCAGGGCAAAATAAAATAAAATAAAATAAAATGCATTTAAACTAAAAAAAATAAAATAAATTGCATTTAAACTAAAGAAAAAAATAATTGCCTCAGGGGACATATCACTACTCCCCATCTTAGGGGCTAGGCTTCCACCCAGGGCCAGGAAACACAGCTAAAAGGGTGGCAGAGAAGACAAAACCCTGTCACACACCGGGGCAGCAAGGCAAACATCTGCCATTTCCTCAAGCTGACCACTTAACCACCATATTTCTGTTGTTTGCTTCTGATAGTCGCTGACATTTACCTTGATAATTTTCTAGCTCTTCCTTTGATCGTGTCCCTAATGTGATAACTGAATAACCACCCTCCTCAGCCCTGGATCCCGTATATTTGTTAAATCACTTGACAAAAGGAACTGTGGAGATGGAATGAACTGATAGCCCAACCAGTTGACCTCAAAGTAAGGAGGTTATCCTGGATTGTCGAATGGGTCCAATGGAATCCCAAGTGTTCATAAAAGTGGAACACAGTTGGTGGTTAGAGATCAGAGGAAGGAGGCAGAGGAAGTGTTTGAAGTGCGCGAGAGACATTTGACCAGCCATTGCTGATTTTGAGGATGGACGAAAGAGGTCACAAGCCAGGACATGTAGAAAGACTCTAGAATCTGGGAGTAGTCCTCAACTGACAGCCAGCAAGAAAGTGGGTTGCAAGTCCCACAACTGCATGAAACTGAACTCCACAGCCGTCTGAATGAACAAGAATATAGACTCCCCTCCCAGAGCCTCCAAGAAGGAGCACAGGCTGACATCTTGATTTGGGCCTACGGAAAGCTAAGCAGAGACCCAGTCAAGCCAGCCAGACTTCAGACCTAAGACGACTGAGATGAGTTTGTGTCGTTTTAAGGTACAAATTGGTGACAATTTGTTACAGCAGCAGTAAGAAACTAATACACCTCACAAATCTGGTTCTCTCAGGAAGTAAAACCAAGTGTGTCACAGGTATATGTAAACAAGTAAATACTAATTTAATGCCAAGATGCTATTTTCAGTAATCAATAGTTATAACATGACTTTTCTTTTCTTTTTATTATGTTAGCCAGCATATAGTACAGCATAAGTTTTTGTTGTGGTGTTCAGTGATTCATTAGTTGCGTATAATATCCAGCGCTCATCCTAGCACATGCCCTCATTAATACCTATCACCTGGTCACCCCATCCCCCCAACCCCCTCCCTTCTATAACCCTCAGTTGATTTCCTGGAGTCCAGAGTCTCTCATGATTGTCTCCCTCTCTGATTTCTTCTCATTTGGTTTTCCTTCTCTTCCCCTGTGGTCCTCTGCTCTATTCCTCATGTTCCACATATGAGTGAAACCATATGATAATTGTCTTTCTCTGCTTGACTTATTTCACTCAGCATAATCCCTTCCAGTTCCATCCATTTTGATGCAAATGGTGGGTATTCATGCTTTCTGATGGCTGAGTAATATCTTATTGTATATATGGATCCCATCTTATTTATCCCTTCGTCTGTTGAAGGGCATCTCAGTTTCTTTCACAGTTCTGCAATATCCATTGCTACTATGAGCATTGGGGTGCCTGTGCCCCTCCCCCCCCCTTTTTACTACAACTGTATCTTTGGGGTAAATACCTAGTAGTGCAATCCCTGGGTCCTAGGGTAGCTCTATTTTTACCATCTTGAGGAGCCTCCATACTGTTTTCCAGAGTGCACCAGAATACACCAGCTTGCATTCCCACCAACAGTTTCCCTTTCTCCACAACCTCGCCAACATTTGTTGTTTCCTGTCTTGTTAGTTTTGGCCATTCTAGCTGGTATAAGATGGTACCTCATTGTGGAGATTTGTATTTGTATTTGTATTTCCCTGATGGCTAGTGATGTTGAACATTTTTTCTTATGCCTGTTAGCCATTTGTATAACATGGTTTTTAAAAACTTATTTAAAGATTGATGGGAGGAGGAATGGGGGGTAATCTGTAGTAGAGAGACTGAAGGAAAGCTGATAAGCCAAGGTTTGAGGAAATAAAAAAGCAGTGAAAGTTCAACATTGTTGTGGAAACATTGACACACTTTTAGTAAATGGAGTTATTACATCCAGATGCGTAATTAGTTATAGTTACAGATGAATAACTAATTATAATTCCCAAATCAATGGCAACAGTATTCAAGTTAATTAAAAAATCCAAGGCCATATGTCTTTGTATCTATTAGAATCCCTTTTGCTGCAACAAGGAGCCCCAACTCAAATGCTTAAATGAGAGGGAAACTTATTCTCTTACCTGACTGAAAGTCTGGATGAGGGTGAAGCAGGAAGTAAAGCAGATCAGTGCAATTGTCAAGGGCCCAGATTCTGTCTTTCTTCACTCCACCCTTCTCAGTAGGCAGCCTGGCTCCTATGATCCCAGGATGATTGACGAAGGCCCAGGCATCCCATCTGGACACACACCAAATGAAAGAATGAACAGTCTTGCCTGCAATCTCTTACATACAAACAATAATAGCCAACTGAGCCCTAACTATGTACCAGGCACATTATGTATATATCTTCACTTAATGTCATCAACAACCCTACTACACCACTCACATAGCTGGTTCCGGCTTAACGTCCTAGAGAGTTCAGAAATACTAGGACTCCCCCTTAGAGCATGTTCAGTGAATAAGCCTGGTTGCATGGGTGAGCTGTTGGAGGAGACAGAGGGCTACGTTCTAAAATAAGGTACCAAGAACTAACTGGAAGGCCTACACTGTCTTCCCAAACAAGGCATCTTGTAAGAAGCACAACACAAGCACCCGCCACGCTGCTGTGGTCAATGATGACCTGGGCCTTCTGGCCTTGACATCCACTGTCTGGTTTCGACGCGGCTACTTATTCGTGTAACTATGTAACTCATATCTAGCCTTATGCTCCCCTGGACTTGACATCAGAATTTTGCCTGTAAGGCTGGATTTATTTGACATCCTTAGTAGAAAATAAAAACAAAATGCTAGTTAGCTTGTGACAAAAGGAGAATGTACTAAAATGACGAAAAGCTCAAGAGAGAGGAAGTCAAACTGAGAAACAGACTCTCAAACTCCAGAGAACACACTGA
This sequence comes from Nasua narica, assembly GCA_028533885.1. Taxonomy (NCBI): domain Eukaryota; kingdom Metazoa; phylum Chordata; class Mammalia; order Carnivora; family Procyonidae; genus Nasua; species Nasua narica. The sequence goes on along the minus strand of CM052814.1, from coordinate 7,138,420 downwards.
TGGTCACCAGAGGGGACGCAGTGGGGGGAGGGGGGTGAAACAGGAGGTGGATGGGGATCAAGGAGCCCACTTGTCGTGACGAGCACCCCATGTTTAGGGAAGTAACAAATCACTATATTGTACACCTGAAACTAATATTACACTGCATGTTAACTAACTGGAATTGAAATTAAAAAAAAATTTTAAATGACAAAAAGGGGAGCCTGGGGGGCTCAGTGGGTTAAAGCCTCTGCCTTTGGCTCAGGTCATGATCTCAGGGTTCTGGGATCGAGCCCCGCTTCGGGCTCTCTGCTCAGCGGGGAGCCTGCTTCCCCCCTCTCTCTCTGCCTGCCTCTCTGCCTACTTGTGATCTCTCTCTCTCTCTCTGTCAAATAAATAAAATCTTTAAAAAAATAAAAAAATAAATAAAAATGACAAAAATCCCAAAGCAAGAAAGAGTGTAGCCAGACCTAAGAAATCACTGGGTCCAGGAAATGAAAATCCCTGGGGAACCTAAGTAGGACTGTCTCTCTCTATTTTCTTCCACTTTTAATGAGATATAATTGATATGCAGCACTATAAGTTGAAGGGTACATGTATCATGACTTAACTTACATTATTATAAAATAAATGTCGTCATAAATCTAGTTAATATCTATCATCTCATAGATACAAAAAAAAAGAAAAAGAAAAAAAATTTTCCTTGTGATGACAACTTTTAGGATCTATTCTCTTACTAACTTTCCTATATACCATACACCAGTGTTAGTTACGGTCACCATGTTTGTATCACATCCCCAGAACTCACTTATCTGGCAATTGGAAGTTTGTACCTCTTGACCACCTTCATCCAATTTCCCCACCGCTTACTTTTGGTAAGCAGAAATCTAATCTGTTTCTCCATGAGGCTTTTTTTCTTAGATTCCACATATAGGTGAGATCATACAATATTTGTCTTTCTCTGCTTGACTCATTTCACTCAGCAAAGTGCCCTTGAGCTCTATCCATGTTGTTGCAAATTTTAAAAATGACAAAATATTCATCTATTTTTTGTGGCTGAGTAATATTCCATCGTGTATATACACCACATCTTCTATATCCATTCATCTGTTGATGGACACTTACATTCTTTTCATATCTTCGCTTCTGTAGATAAGGCTGCAATGAACATGGGGGTGCAGATATTTCAACATACTGCTCTCCTTCAGATATATACCTAGAAGTAGAATTACTGAATCATACGGCAGTTCTATATTCAGATTTCTGGGGAACCTCCATACTGCTTTCCATAGTGGTTGTTCCCATTTACGTTCCCACCAATAGTGCACAAGGATTCCCTTTTCTCCACATGCTCACCAGCATTTGTTATCTCTCTTTTTTAAAGATTTTATTTATTTATTTGACAGAGAAAGAGAGATCACAAGTAGGCAGAGAGGCTGGCAGAGAGAGATGGGGAAGCAGGCTCCTTGCTGAGCAGAGAGCCCAATGCAGAGCCCGATCCCAGGACCCCGAAATCATGACCTGAGCTGAAGGCAGAGGCCCAACCCACTGAGCCATCTAGGTGCCCCTGTTATCTCTTATCTTTTGGTGATGACTTTTAAATGAGTGCAAGGTGATACCTTGTTGTGGTTTGGATTGATATTTCCCTGATGGTTAGTGATGTTGAGCATCTTTTCATGTACCTGTTGGCCATTTGTATATACTCTTTGGAAGAATGTCTATTCAGATCCTTTTCCCATTTTGAAATTGGACTAGTTGGTTTTTTGCTATTGAGTTATATGAATTCTTTATATATTCAGATATTAGCCCCTTATTAGATACATGATTTGCAACTATTTTTTCCCATTCAGTAAGTTGCTGTAGTAGGACTGTCTCTTGACTCTGCTCCTTTCCATGAGTCTACATCATTCTTCATTTTGTGGACCAGTTTTCTCTCTTCGGTCTGCTGGGTCCATCGCAAAAAAAGTGCCCATTATATAGCCATTCTTGCATTCTTATTGCTACTCTCCATCCCTCGTGCCTCTCTCTTCTTTTCTTCATTTCCTCCAAATTCCTTGGTTTGGATCTCTGATTAGTCCATCTTGGGTCAGCAACCTGCCCTTGGTCCAATCAACTATGGCTAGAGGGATAGAGTCACATTCTGTAAACATGACTCTAGGCTTTGATTACCATGGATGAAAGAAAGGGGAATCCATGTAAGAAATTAAAGATGTTGCTGTGTATTGTGCAGCTATTCTCAGAGGTGACACGGATCAAAATAACATGAGAATGGAAGACTTTTTATCATAAAAAAAATTTCAACACATGTGAAAACAGAGCCATTAATATAATGAACCTCACCATCACCCAGCTACGGATATTTACTCACATAAGCACAATAAATACTCTTATTATGCCCAACAAAACAACAATATTTCATTGGTATCATCTATGATCCCATCAATATTTAAATTTCCCCAATGGCAGGAAACTTTTTTATATTTTTTTCCTACCAGGATCTAAACAAGATGTTTAGATATCTGTAACAAGATGTTACATTGGTTTTATGCCTCATAAATCTCTTTTCAAATAGATCAGTCGCCCCCCTCCCACTCTCTGACTCCATTTTTATGATGTTGACCTACGCAGAAAGCATGTTAGTTTTTCCTACCAAATGTACCACATACTGGCTTTTGTTTGTCTGCTTCCTGATTATGGTCTCAGAAATAGAATTTGTTTAGAAAGGCTTGACTTATTTCAAGTTCAACATGTCTTGAAAGTACACTTCATAGTGGGGCTGTGTGTTTCCTGCTGTTTCAAGTTCATGGTCATTCAATGTCTAGTTGTCCCACTCTTAGTTATGCTTACTACTGATCAGTGGGTTCGGGTGCTAACAGCTTGATTTCTTCCTTGTAAAGGTCATTATCAAACATTTACCTAAAATTTTCACCCATTGACTACTTTTGCCTGAATTATTTATTTCATTAGGTAGGACAAAATGGAAGTGATGATTCTCTCAGAGTGGGGCAAATGCCTAATGTATCTTTCCTCAGTTTTGCTAGATTCTCCTCCATTGGAGGTAGAACCATTTTGTATCCAACCAACAATGTACAAGGTACTATAATTATATTTCACTCCAGCATGACCAACCTGTATTTTTTTCAAAGTCCTGATCTTCACTGATATGATAGGTGAGAGATGTTATTTTGGTGTGGATTTAATTGACTTTTCTCTTACGATGAATAAGGTTGAGGGGACTGAGTTTTGAAAAAGAAAAAAAAAAGGCAAGATGGCCCCATTGATGATAAAGATTTTGAGCATGTACCAACTTATTTCCAAATTTTGGTCAAAAAATATCCTCACACCAAGCTTGATACCCAGTTTCCTCTTTTACCAATAAAAATTCTTTCTTCCCTTGTCATAATTCCTAGGAAATTCAATAGTACATGGCCCTAGGCCACACAAGGTAAATTAGGATTTGAAAGCATAGCTCTCGGATAACAAGTTTAATAATGAATGTCACTCCATTACACCAATAGCAGAGCAGTGGTATTTTTTCAAAGAAGTAGTTTTTCCAAAGAAGAACAAAAATACAAGGAAGTTCAGTGTAAGACAGATTCCCATGAGTAGGTAGATAGCTTATGCAAAGCAGCAAGAGCGAATAATCTTTTGGTTAAGAAAGCATTAAGAGAAGTAAGGATGAATCATGAGCACATAGTTCTTGTTTTTATAAATACATACTTGAGATATGTTGCAAGTCCTATAGATATTTGAATAATGCAGCTATATACAGAGGGAAATTCACATACAGTTTTACCAATTGCCATTGTACAGTAGTGATTGTGGGAGTTAAGTAAATGTGATCCAATTTAAAATATTGGACTACAGATGGGCTCACATGGCTTATTCTGCCTGAAATTAATTAATTAACAATATGGAGATGGTTTGGTTGCTCAAAAAGGCCTTGGAGCACATGAAAAAGTGCTCAACATCACTCGGTATCAGGGAAATACAAATCAAAACCTCAGTGAGATACCACCTCATACCTGTCAAAATGGCTAAATTAACAAGTCAGGAAACTACAGATGTTGGTGAGGAGGTGGAGAAAGGGGAAACCCTCCTACACTGTTGGTGGGAATGGAAGCTGGTGCAGCCACTCTGGAAAACAGTACGGAGATTCCTCAAGAAGTTGGAAATAGAGCTACCCTCTGACCCAGCGATTGCACTACTAGGTATCTACCCCAAGAATACAAACGTAGTAATTGGAAGGGGCACCTTCACCCTAGTGAATGATGTGGATGGAACTAGAGGGTATTATGCTAAGCAAAATAAGTCAATCAGGGAAAGATAATTATCATATGATTTCACTGATATGCGGAATTTAAGAAATAAAACAGAAGATCATAGGGGAAGAGAGCAAAAAATGAAACAAGATGAAACCAAAGAGGGAGACAAACCATAAGAGACTCTTAATCTCAGGAAACAAACTGAGGGTTGCTGGAGGGGAGGGGAGTGGGAAGGAGGGGGTGGCTGGGTGATGGACATTGGGGAGGGTGTGTGCTATCGTGAGCGCTGTGAGTTGTGTAAGACTGATGAATCACAGACATATACTCCTGAAACAAATAATACATTATATGTTAATTTTTTTTTAAAAAAAAGGCTTTGGAGGAAACAGGGAGATGTTGATCAAAGGGTATAAACTACAGTTATAAGATGAGTAAGTTCTGGGGAATCTAATATACAGCATGGTGATAATAGTTAATAATACTGTATTACATACTTGAAATTTGCTAAGAGAGTGGATCTTAATTGTTCTCATCACAAAAAAAGAAATGGTAAACAGGCGACAAGATAGAAGTGTTAGCTAATGGTATGGAGGTAATCATTTTGCAATGTATAAATATACCCAATCAATGCATTGTACACCCTAAACTTACACGTTATCTGTCAAATTTATCTCAATAAAGCTGAGAGGGAAGAGGCTTTAGAAATTACCCTGAGGGACGGGGCACCTGGGTGGCACGCTTGGTTAAGCATCTGACTCTTGGTTCAGCTCAGGTCGAGATCTCAGGGTGGTGAGGTGGAGCCCCGCATCAGCTCCTTGCTCAGCAGGGATGAGAATGCTTAAGATTCTCTCTCCCTCTCCCTCTGCCCCTCTTGCTCATGCTCTCTCTCTCTCAAATAAATAAATAAATAAATAAATCTTAAAAAGAAAAGAAATTACTCTTAGGGCTAACTCTGACCCTCAGATAACAGAGGCCCCTTTCCCAAGAATATCAGCTGATAGATATCTATCTTGGTAGAAAAGGTTCAGTAAGGAAGGAAGGAGGGAGGCAAGGAAGGAAGGAAAGGAGGAGTGAGGGAAGGAGGAAGGAAGGAAGGAGGGAGGGAGGGAAGGAAGGAAGAAAGGAAGGAAGGAAGGCAGGAAAAAAAGAAAGGGAAAAAAAAGGATTTTTCATCAATACTAGCTTGTCTAAAGAGGGCTCAGTGTCTCTGGCTGGCTAGACTCTTCTTGATCATTCCTCATGGGGACACATCACTGCTGTCTTCCAAAATGAGAACTTCAAAGGATCTAAGGATATTCAAACTGAGGCCACTGTGCTCTTTTCTTCCACCTAGAGGTGCATCCCTGAGCTAATTTTGGCCACTCAGATAGCCCTCCCACCTGCACCGGCTCCTTCCCCAAAAAGCATAATGCTAGATGTTAACAGCAGCCTTTGTTCATCAGTGGCTAGGAGCCTCGGCCAGGGGCGGGCTATCCTCCCTCATCATGTTCAATTGCTTTCTATCCCCATTTTTGGGAAAAGAACGTCTTCCATTTTCAGCCATTTGACCCGTGGAAGTCCTACCTTCTCAATTGCCCCATGACACCGGGACATACGTGGATTCATGCAGGATCTGCACACTTCTTGAGCGCCTGCTCTGAGCTGAGCAGAGCATAACCAAAGACAGCGCCAGCGGGCCGTGAGCATCCGTCACAGCAAAGGGCAGTGGGGTGCTCTCGGAAAGGACCACCAGCAGCCAGAGAGGGTGAAAAATGGGGGATTTAGGGTGCTATACAGAGCTGCAACCCAGGCCCGGGGAGCTCGGCGTCAGCCCTTCAGCCCCAGCCGTCAGCATCGCCGAGGAGACTGTGGCTCAAACTGCTCTCGTGTACTTCTGCGAATCACACTAGGGTCATTGACAGGCTGACATGTGTGGTCACTTCATCACCCCACCCTTTTCATTTCCTGAATCTTGCAAAACTGCTTGAGTCCCACAGAACCGCCTTGTCTCACTCCCGCCAGCCAGCGGAAGAGCAGCTCCCCCAGGCTCCCTGAAGCCCCTTCCTCCAGTTCCCTCCTCGGGGCCAGCCCCGGGATCGGGGATGGATTACAGGGCTCCCAGCAGGCTCCCCGTGGATCTGCCCTGTTACCACGGCCGTCTGTCCAAGAGAGACTGTGAGACCCTGCTGCTGGAGGACGGGATAGACGGCAACTTCCTGATAAGGGACAGCGAGTCCATGCCGGGAGTCCTGTGCCTCTGTGTCTCGTGAGTAGTCTCATCTTCCCCACACTCGGAACCTTACCCCGAGTGTGGTCCTGAGAGCCGAATGCAAAAGAGGTTGGACTGCGCCCTGACCTTGCCGCCCCAGGGAGCAGAACGAGAAAAAGCAAGGCAGTGCTGGATGGGCGTGCAAGGAGCGGGTCTGTCCCGGCTCGGCCACCTGCCCTTTTGTCCCCGGAGCAAATGTGACCCCAGCAGGACCCTCTGCAGCAGCGGGGGCAGGGGAGGGCAGTAGGGCAGCGAAGGGAAGGGCTGCAGGAAGCAGGGAGGTGAGGGGGCAGAGAGAAGGGGCCTGTCAGAAAGGCCCTTTCCTGGACAGGTCAGCTCAGTTGCCATGGAAAAGGCTCGATGTCCTTTATGAAATTTTTATCCGAGAGACGAAGTGTTCACATATATGCTATCAGTTCCACCTGTGACACTGAAGGTATGATTTCAAATTTTGTTAGGTTCGTGAAGAGCTTCAACATGCATCATCCCCTCTCATCCCTTCTCATGGCCTATCGAGGCCAGCACAAGCATTTTCTAGAGGAAGAAACAGACCCGGATTTCTCAAACGACTTGCTCGTGTTAAAATGCATCGGGCATTTCCAAAAAATTCCGTATAAAGTTCTAGAAGCCTCTCTGCTGAAGAAACTTGTTTAGTCCCATTTAGAAAACGGGGGGGGGGGGGAGGCGCCTGGGGGGCTCAGTTGGTTAAGCATGTGCTTTCAGCTCAGGTCATGATCCCAGGCTCCCTGCGCAGTGGGGAGTCTGCTTCTCCCTCACCCTATTCTCTTCCCCCTACTCCTGTGCTCTCTCTCTCAGATAAAGAAATAAAATCTTAAAAAATAATAATAAAAAAAGAAAGAAAACAATCCTGAATAGGCATCAGTGGGAACCTACTATCTTTAAATGCTCTGTTTGGAGAGATCACCGAAATGCCAAGGATCTGAAATGATCTGAAATGCTAAAGGAATTAAAACCCAAGTGTGTCTATGAATATGCTTCAGTGCTTCTGAGAGTGAGGACAAAAGGGACTGTCGTGACTAATAGAATGGGCAGAGATCTCTTTCCTTCGTGGTATGATACCAGGGGTGCAGGTGAAAGAAAGATGGCCTGAAAGGGTTATCAGTTGGAATTTTCGCGTTACCAGTGATGATGAAGGTGTTTTCATATATTTTTTAGCCATTGGTAATTCTTTTGAGAGTTGCACAATCACATTCTTTACCCATTTTTAGCTTGAGTTGTTTGTCTTTTGTTCCCTGTTTTCTTCCCTCAGTTCCCACTTATGAAGGGAAAACATTTTTTTTTCTCCAAAAAGGACATATGCACAAAAGAAAACGATAGACCAATTTCAATTTCAATTAATATCCATTTTCAAGAAATTACTAACAAAACAGAAGCCAGTAACACATTAAAGGAGAAAATACAGTATGCTCAAGTTCAGTCCCTTCCAAGAAGTCAAGGATGGTTCCAAGTTGGGTAAATTAGTAGTTTAATTATGTACTAGTAGGTCAAAGCTGATGGATTGCATAACTTGCTCAAATTTGGTGAAAAGGTGTTAGATAAAATTCAACATCCATCCCTCAATGAAATATACACACATACACAAGCATGCATGCACTTACACAATGTTAGCTATACAAGGCTAGATAGATACTTTCTTAACCAAAGGCCGGGTGAAGCATAGGGGGATTGCTGATAAAATCATGAATGAGCTGATGATGCTCATTATCAATACTACTAGGGAGCATTTTCCAGGAGAGATGAGCAAGTGTAATTAGCCAAAGCAAATAAAGGTAAAAATTGAAAAGGAAGAGACAAAATTATTATTATTATTATTTTTAAAGATTTTATTTATTTATTAATTAGCGAGAAAGAGACTGAGAATGAGAGGGGAGAAGGTCAGAGGGAGAAGCAGACTTCCCGCAGAGCCGGGAGTCCGATGTGGGACTCGATCCCGGGACTCCGGGATCATGACCTGAGCCGAAGGCAGTTGCTCAACCAACTGGGCCACCCAGGAGCCCGAGACAAAATTATTATTATGGGCAATTGACATGATTTTATGTCTGTGAAATCTAAGATTTAATTGAAAAAAAAAATTAAAAAGTAAATTTAAGAACATTCAATTAATAGCATCTCCTTATAAAATTGAAATTAAAATCAATAGCTTTTTCCTTTAAAAAAACAGTAACCAATAAGAAAATATAATAAAACTGGTCATCGACATTAGCAAAAAAATAATAATAATACTCGGGAAAAAATGTGATATGAAATGTGTAAGGTTTATATGAAGAAAACTTCAGTACCTACTGAGGAACTCACCCGAAGATGTACAGAAAATTAGGGACTCAATTTGGAAGCATATTAGTTTACCACAATTCATCTATAAAGTTGGTATGTGTCCAGTAAAAAAATTAACAGAATTTTGAAAGTTTTTGTCAAGGATCATAAAGTTTATTCAGGTGGGACCTGGAACACAAGGAACCTGCTAGAATAGCCAAAAATATTTTTTATTGTAAAAAAGGGGACTAGGGGACCCTAGGTGGGTCAATCAGAGGAGCATGTTTCTCTTGAGCTGGGGAGTTGTAGGTTGAACCCCCACCTGATGTGTGGAGATTACTTAAAAATAAAATCTTAGGGGCGCCTGGGTGGCTCAGTTGGTGAAGCGTCTGCCTTCCGTTCAGCTCATGATCTCAGGGTCCTGCGATGAGCCGCGCATCGGGCTCCCTGCTCAGCGGGGAGTCTGCTTCTCCTGCTCCCTCTGCTGTTCCCCCTGCTTGTGCTCTCTCTCTCTCTCTCTCTGTCAAATAAACAAAATCTTAAAAAAAAAAAAAAAAAACTTCAAGAAAAAAGAACTTTGGTGCTGACAGATCAATGGAATAGAATACAGAGTCTGGTAGAAATAAAGCCAAATACATTGGAATTTAGCATACGATTAAAAGCATATTTCACGTCAACGATGATGAACAACCATGAATGGCGTTGGGGTGCTTGACTGGTCATTATGAAAACAAAAAACTACACCTGAATGCCTTTCTTCTTGAAGGAAATTAATTCGAAATGGTTCTAAATGTTTAAGTTATTTTTTTTAAAAGATTTTATTTATTTATTTGAGAGACAGAGAAAGTGACAGAGAGCATGAGAGGAGAGAAGGTTAGAGGAAGAAGCAGACTCCCCAGTGAGGAGGGAGCCCGATGCGGAACTCGATCCCGGAACTCAAGGATCATGACCTGAGCCGAAGGCAGTTGCTCAACCAACTGAGCCACCCAGGCGCCCTAAGTTATTTTTTTTAAACATGAAACCGCGTGTACTAAGAAGAAACAATGAACTTTTAAAATATATGCCTGGGGTTGAGAAGGGCCTTTCTAAGCAGGATGTAAAATCCAGAAGCCAAAAAAGAAAAGTCTGATGAATCTGACCACCACTAAAAAAAACTGTTGGAGCGCCCTGGGGGGCTCAGTGGGTTGGGGCCTCTGCCTTTGGCTCAGGTCATGGTCTCGGGGTCCTGGGATCGAGCCCCGCGTCGGGCTCTCTGCTCGGCGGGGAGCCTATTTCCCCCTCTCTCTCTGCCGGCCTCTCTGCCGACTTGTGATCTCTCTCTCTCTCTGTCAAATAAATACATAAATAAAATCTTTTTTAAAAATGCTGATAAAAACAACTTAAAAGACTATCAGCAAACTGACAGGACAGTAAACCTCATAAACAGATAACCAAACATAACCAAACATAAAAATCAATACAAAACTAGGGAAACGGAAAGGGAAAGAGAAGGAGATTCTTAGAAATAGAATGTGAAAAAGAAAGAAGGAAAAATGCTAGATATCACTCATAACTAAAGAAATAGAAACTGGAAGAATAATGAGACACCATTTTTACTGGTTTAATAGGGAAGAATTAAAATTATGGAAATACTCAGACGAAGTTAGGGTGCCAGGAAGTAGACACCCTCACACAGGCGAACATAGTCTCTTCGAATGGTAATGTGGCCCAAACATAAAATGCATGGATGTAACCTTTGACCCCAAATTCACCTATTAGTGAATAAATAAACTTACTTTGGCTGGCTCAGTTGGTAGAGTGTGCGACTCTTGACCTTGGGGTTGTGAGTTCAAGCCCCCGTTGGGTGTAGAGATTAGTTTTTCTTTTCTTTTCTTTCTTTTCTTTTCTTTTCTTTCTTTTCTTTTCTTTTTTTAAAGATTTTATTTATTTATTTGACAGAGAGAGAGAGATGGGAGACGGAGCACAAGGAGGGGAGAGCAGAGGGGGAGGGAGAAGCAGACTCCCCACTGAGGAAAGCCCGCCATGGGGCTCCATCCCAGGACTCTGGGATCATGACCTGAGCTGAAGGCAGACACTTAACTGACTAGCCACCCAGGCAGCCCAAGTGTAGAGATTACTTTAAAAACACGTATCTTATAAGACCTACTAATAGCCTACTTTATTTTACTTATGACAGCATGAGTACATCCAAATTGATTAAGATTGGGTAAATCCGTATATGGTATGAAAAAACTTCCAATATGTAAAGTAAGAAAAAGGCGAGATGCAAAGTGTGATCCCATTTGTGTAAAAAAAAAAAAAGTATGCCTGGATCCTTGTATATTCTTACACAATTTCTAGGACGTATATAAGAGACTTGTAACAGTGGTTACAGCTGGGAAATTGAGAAAGAGTGACTTGGGGGAAAGGCGGTGGATGTATTCATTTGATCACTTTGCACTGTTTAAATTTTTTTTTATGTGCCTGTATGACTTTGGTAATGAAAAAAAAGCGTACAAAAAGTAGCGAATCCCTGCTATCTATTCAAACACTGTGCCAGGGGCCGGGGGAATTTCAACAGGGAGCCTACATTTTTATCCCAAGGAGATCCAAAGCATGTAAATAAATTTAAAAAGGGTAAAGTATAAATTTAAGAAGAGACAGTCTTATGCACATTGAAGGGCCGAAAATACGAGCCGGAGGGTCTTCTTAGAGGAGATAGTATTTGAGCTGGGATCTGGAAGAATGGTAAGGTTTTGATTACATGGAGATGGGATGGAAAGCATGTTAGGGAGGGAAAGGGGAAGGAACAGAGGTCTAGAGGCAGGATGTTTTAAAGTACACATGAATCGTACAGGGTTCCCGAAAGGTAGCTTGGAAACCCGCTTTTGGAAAAGTAGGTTTGGTCTAATATTATGGGGTTAGAGAAGAATGAGTCCATAGACGGCAGGGAGATATAGAAGGCTTCCAAGCAGGCAAGTGACAAGACTGGAACCCTCTAAGCTCCCAATGGAAGTTTTAGGAACTGCAATCTCCTGGATGGAGGATGCACCAAAGGGGACAGATGATGGTGGTTGAGACCTTTGCGTCTCCAGATGGGAGATGGTGAGGAAATAGCGACGGGGGGCAAGCAGCGGGAAGGGGGAAAGAAGGTGCAAGGGATGTCATAAAGACAGGAGACCTTGACCCAGACCTCAGGGGAGGTAGTCTCTACTGGGATGCTCTTTAAAAATCAACATTTATTTTCAACTATCTTGTGGAGCAGCAACCCAGCTCGTGTGTTCTTCTAAAGCGAAATTCACTAAGGAACGAGAAAAATAATAATAAAATCAAATGAAGAGGGAAGAACACACACTTGGGGGCATCGGCCCATCGTCAGGCCTCATCCTCTTCCCTGCCCACGTCCCTAAAAGGCAGACACATTTCAGGTACCCTTCGGCTTAAGGCTCAGGTCAAACGGCCCCCATCGACGTGGGCCTTATCGTGATCCTTGTGAAATTTTGTTATCACACAGCTCAGTACAGACCATTCAACAAATTTTGAAAGTCTCTTATATGTCAGGCACTATGCTAGGCACTCGACTGGAGCCTTCAACACAGCTCAAAGCCTAGTGGGGAAAATAAAGAAATAAATGAAAAAAAAAAAAGAAGTAGTACCGCAGAGTGTGTGCAGATGGCTACACTCATATCGGGGCGCATGGGTACTGAGACCAGGGAGGGACCCATTCAGCGAGGGGTGGAGAGCCTCGACGGAACTGGGACTTGGAGGATGAATAATAGAACCTTAGGTATTCATCCAGCAAGCATATACTGAGCGCCTCTTATGTGCCAGACACGGTTCTAGGCATCGGTGCAACAGTGACGAATGCCACAGGCATCGGTCTTGCCCTCATGAACTCACATTCCAGCAAGAGGAGAAAGATGCTGAAAACCAAACAGGTACATGGAAAGATAGAGAAGCTACTTCCAGTTGGGTATAGGAAAGTTTCCTCTGCGGAGGTCACACAGAGCAATCCAGGCTTCGATACGCAACCTTACGTGAGCAAAGCCAAAATGATGGGCAACACCAGAATTTGCCTATTTTCCCGAATCCGTGCATTTGGAGCCACTATGAAGGTGCTTTCTCTGAGCCAAACATTGTGGTCAGTGTGTCGCATTCCTTATCTCATCGACTCTTTGGGAAGCCGTTTCTAGTAGGTGACATAATCCCTAACTTGTGGGGAAAGAAACGGGAGCTTCTTATTAAACAACTTGTCCAAGGCCAACATGTCAACATGGCATTATGTCCCCTCTTACCAATGTCCCCAGGGCCACTGAAATATGTTCAAGTCTGTGATCCTGGAACCGAGTTGTGACGTGCCCAGGCAGGGACTCAAGGGCTCGGCAGCCGACCCTGGAGTCCCGCCATTCTGCTTCCAGAACCCGGGCCTGCCCCGTCTTCTTTGCTGCGTTCAAAGGGCAACATCCCAACTTCTATGCTTTCACAGACCTAAACAAAAACATTATGGGGAAGTTTAGAAATAAAGGAAGTCATGTGGAGAGTTGGCCCAGCAGCAGATAGTATTAAACACAAAGCTCTGTGGTAAATGTGGACAGGAAATGTGACTTGATCGCAGAGCCTGATAGAAAATACCAACGTGCCAAAGCACTCTTTCTGCAGCGTGACTTGGTGAGTGTGAGAATCTCAAACTGGGCTCGCGTTTAGAATCGGAAGATTCAAAATGGAGTAGGCGTGGGGAGATTCAAGGGCCACAGCTGCGGGCCTGAGGGGACAGGAGGGACTTTCTGTAGCCAGCAGAGGCTGCAGGTGAGAAGAAGAATCTGGGCCATGACTAACACATCCCCTCACTTAGGAGGACGCAGCAACAGGAAGGCCGAGTGGGAGACACCTAGGGGGCTGGGGAGGAGGGAGGGTTCTCTCAGATTCTGAGATCTTTGGAAAGAGTCTAGAGCTCACAGAGAAAAAGATGTTTCAAACACTTTTATTATTTTAGAAAAATCCATTGTAGGGAAAGGCCCAAAAAAGAAAGCAGAAATGTCCTCAGTTTCGCCACATGGAAATGGGCATTTCCAATATTTCAGTGCACGTGCCTCCCGACTGTTCTCTACACCCGTGGTTCGTTAACACGCGCTGGCCTGTGAACTGTTTTCGTCAATCCGTTGTTGGTATCTTCCCACAACAAAGAAAGCCAATACACATCATCTTTTTATGATCACTTTCTATTTTATTGATTGTATCTATCATAATTAGCACATAATCATACATTTAGGTTATTTCCACTTTGGTCCGATGGACCCAATGTAACTTGAGATGGTTACCAGTTTTGTGCCTACATCTTTGCAAGTTTGCCCAACTCTCTGCTCAGGATAAAATCCTAGAATTTTTAACATTTTAACACACACTGACAAATTAGCGGCACAAAACATCGTGCCAAGGCCCAGTCCAATCAAGACGAGTGAGCAGGCCGGAAGTCAGAAGTCTTAAAATACTTTTTATTGACACGCGTTTCACACTTGCATCAAGGAGAAATGCAGAATACCTAGTTGACATCATAGGGCAGACAATTCCATTTCCTTCAACTGACCTTTTAAAGTTTGGCTTAAAATAAAACTATAGACTCAAACGTGAAGAAGTTTCCTTGCCTCACTAGTCACAGCACGAGGCCGTTTGCTAATTGTGGACTCGTGACCAGAGTGAGGACACCGAGACCCTTGCCCGGTGCCTCGCCTGATGGCCATTTGTAAGGCTAAACCCCATCGGAAAGAGTAAAACAATCCAAAGATAGGCAGAAGCTCAGAAAACCTGAATTCTGGCCTTTTCTTTCTATATTAAAGATTTTATTTATTTGAGAGAGTGAGTGCACAACCAGGGGGAGGGGCAGAGAGGGAGAAGCAGACTCCCCGCTGAGCAGGGAGCCCAATGCAGGGCTCCATCCCAGACCCTGGGATCATGACCTGAGCCAAAGGCAGACGCTTAACTGACTGAGCCACCCAGGCTCCCCTATTCTCATCTTCTCCAGCTGAAAATTTCATGTCCACTGAAAGGTAATGCCAAAGATGGCTTAAATGGGCTTTATAAGCCCCGTGTATTTCTCACATCTTAAGTGGGGTTGAAGATTTCCATGGGAAATCTTCCCGAAGAAAGCAGGCATTTCAATACACCAAGTATTATAAACCTTAGAAATGATCACGTGCCTGGCCAGATCTCCTTCCTTGTTGTCCTTTCCAGGGCCATCCTCCACCGTGGGTCCCTCTCATGCTGGAGGCCGAGACACTGCATATTTACTAAGGACCCAACAGCAAATATAGGAGATACTCTTTTCTCTCTACTGCCAAGACTAACCCTGAAAACAGTGAGAATCACATATGTAAAATGAACTTAAATTTGGTTTCTATGTTAGAGCAAATATAAATTCTATTCACATACCTGTTTATGTCATGATCTTTATAGCTTTATTGAGGTATCACTGATATAAAATAAAAAGTGTACGATTTGATGAATTTTGACACTTGCCTGCACTCATGAAACCATCACCACAGCCCAAATAATGAACATTTCCATCACCTCCAAAAACACCCTCGTGCCCCTTTGTGACCTCCCCTTCTTCCCACACCGCCCACCCAGGCCCCAACACACCGTCACCTACTTTCTGACACTATAGATGCCTGTGTGTTTTCCAGAATTTGATGTAAATCAAATCATAAAGTAGTAGCCCTTTTCGTCTGACTTCTTTCATCCAGAATAATTACTTTGAGATTCACCCGTATAGCTAGCTACACACGGAAAGGAGAGTTCTCTCCTTTCATTGCTGAGTGGTATTCCTTTCCAGGCAGACATTACAATCTGTTTACTCAACCAGAACTATTATAACTGAAATTCCTATGAATATCTGCGACCGATCTTGTGGGCATATGATTCCATTTCATTCCTATGTGGAATTTAGGAAACAAAACAAAACAAACGAAGGGAAAGAAGAGAGAAGCAGGCTCGTAACTCTCGGGAACACACTGCTGGTCACCAGAGGGGAGGTGGGTGGGGGATGGGGGAACAGGCGATGGGGCTTTTGTGATGAGAACCCCGTGATACGTGGGAGTATTGGCTAAGATAACAGTGTCAAATACACTGGAATTACAGTTGAGCCCTTTACCACGGTTTGTTTTGTTTTTGTGTTTGTGTTTGGATAAAGACCATTTCAGAGCGGTCTGTGGGCATGGAGAATCTTAGAAACGTACCAACGGCCTAAGTGGCAAACTCTGCTCTCAGTAAAAAGAGATTAACTCCTATAAAGATCCAGAAGGTTCAGGGACCCTGGGTGGCTCAGTGGGTTAAAGCCTGTGCCTTAGGCTCGGGTCATGATCTCAGGGTCCTGGGATCGAGCTCTGCATTAGGGTCTCTGCTCAGCGGGGAGTCTGCTTTGCTTCCCCCTCCCTCTCTGACTACTTGTGATCTCTTTCTCTCTGTCAAAAAAATAAAACAAATCTTTAAAAAATATAATCCAGAAGGTTCAAAACAGGTTTTTTTAAGGTTGCAGAACAAGGGATGAGATTGTTGAAGGTGAACAAATTAGAGGAAAGTATTCAGTGAACATCCTTAGGATTCTCCAACCTTGTCAACAAATAATGCTTTTCCAGTGGATGGAAACATTTGCAATAAAAAGTCCTCAGAACTCAGTGGTGACTGCACTGATTCACCTTCCCTGCCTGCCTTCTTCCCTCCCCCTCCCGTCATCCCTACGTCTCTCCTTCTCTTTTTTTTTTCAAATTTATAGATTTTATTTATTTATTTGACAGAGAGAGAGAGAGATCATAAGTAGGCAGAGAGGCAGGCAGAGAGAGGGGAAAGCAGGCTCCCCACTGAGCAGAGCCCGACTTGGGGCTCCATCCCAGGACCCTGAGATCATGACCTCAGTCAAAGGTGGAGGCTTTAACCCACTGAGCCACCCAGGCGCCCCTCTCCTTCCCTTTTTTCACGTCAAAATTGTACTAAAAAGATCTATTTTACTTTGAATTTTTCATTATCAATGAAAATTTAAAAAGGTTTGGAGCATTTGGAGTGTTTGGTTCTTTTTAATATTGTATGTCAATTAATTAATTTTATTTATTTATTTGAGGGATAGAGAGGTGGGGGAGGGGCAGTGGGAGAGGGAGAGAGACTAGAATCTTAAGCAGATTCTGCACCGAGCTCAGAGCCTGATGTGGGGCTCCAGTCCTAGGACTCTGAGATCACTACCTGAGCTGAAACCAAGAGTTGGGTGCTGAACCGACTGAGCCACCCAGGTGCCCCAATTAATCTAAACTAATGATAGTTTATATCAGAAAATATGTATTTATCTTATGTATTTTCATTAATTTATACTTTTACTTAATATTTTATATTTATGATTTTTAGATTATAAATGTGTTTAAATCTATTAAATATTTAGTTTCTGTGATCTTTGCTTTTTTAATAAAGAACACAATATGGCATTGTCAGTTTTTTGCCAATATTGCCAATCTCAAAAAGTACACATTTCGGCTTACAGGTTGTATGCATTTCAGCTTTAGTAAACTTTGCCAAATTGTTCCCCAAGACATTAGTATCTAATTACATCCCCATTAGTTGTAGGCAGAATCATCTATAGCTTCACATCACGGCCAGTATTTTCCATGGGTAAACTCTCATGTCTTTGCCAATCTGGTATGAAATGATATCTAATTGTGGTTTAATTTGTCTTTCCCTGATTGATAGTGAAGTAAAACATCTCTTCATATGTTTACTGGACATTTCATTAGCCTCCTTTTAAAGGTACATTAGTGTTCCTCTCATTCAGTAGGGTTGTGGTGATCTTCTCCCCATCTGTGGACTTTCTCACTCCGTTAATAATACATTTTGATAATTGGAAGTTTTAATTTTAATATAGTGAGTTTATTAATCTTTTCTTGGGACTCGTACTTTTTGTGATGTAAGAGCTCTTTCCTTAACTCAAAGTCATGAAGTTGTTCACTTACACTTCTCCTACGCTCACTGTCTTGTTTATTCACAGTTAGGTTTTCAATTAGAATGTGAAGTACGGATCCAATTTTATTTATTTCCACATTAAGACGTCACCATCACCATTTAACAAATAGTCCATTCCTCTTCATTAATCTGCAGTGTCGGCTCTGTTATATATCAAGTTTTCAGACATGTATGGGTCTGTTTCTGGGTTCTCTATTTTATCCCATTAATATCTTTTCTACCCTGGAACCAGTTCCCGATGTCTTAATTATAGCTTTATAAGAAGATTTGAGACCTATCGGTACAGAAACACCACCTGTCATCTGCCACACGCACACACACCATTCTTATTTTTCTTATTCAAAACTGACCAGATTTGGGGCCCCTGGCTGGCTCAGTTGGAAGAGTATGCACCTCTCTTGATCTCTGGGCTATGAGTTCGAGTCCTATGTTGGGTGTAGAGATAACTTACAAGTAAAACTTAAAAAAAAATTGGGCATATTTTTGTGCAGGGGAAGGGCATGGCCTGACTCACATTTTGGGGGGCACACAACTTAAAGGCACTTATTAAACATTAGAGGAAATAAGAATCAATGACAAAATATGTTATGCTGAAATCGAAAGCATATCAATTGCAAGTAGATTACAAATATTCATGCTATTTAAGTGTATGGGGAAATCTTTTGAACAAGTGGGAGAAGTTAATAAAGCTCTGTAAGTCAAAAAACATCTGATTCTCATTTTTAAACAAGGGCCACCTTGGCTGTTGTGTAAAGAATAATCATTAACAACATCAGGGAGAGAGAGGAAGAAATTGCTAGAACTAAGTCCTTGAAGAGACGGCAATGGGGGGCCTCCAGTGGAAGAGGGATTAGTTCCGGAGCGCAGCATGCAAAGTTCGTGCGTGGTTGTAAAGGTGAGGACGTGAGCGCACAGGCGAAGACTGTGGCTACTGAGTCTGGGAATCCTCTTCTGATTGCCTGAATCTCTGGGAAGTCTTCAGGGAAGTGAGGTATTCGGGGTTTCCGAAGAAAGGGGACACTCGCAATGGAGGGAACGGGGACCTCCATGATTGCCTGGAGGCACCAAGAGCCCACTGGAGGTCTGTGCTCATTAACTGAAAGTGAGAGCAGTCAGCCCGCCCAGGGAACGAGGCCAGGTGAGTGAGAACAGTGGGAAATGGTGAGGCCAGAGGACGGGAGGCTCTCTGTTCGAGGGACTGATGGGGTCGGTGAATGGAGGAAAGGACCTGGGAGTGGGGGCCAGAGACTGGGATGTGTGACATTCACAGTAGGAAAGGGGCAACCACAAGCTCCAAGTTATAAGCTGGGCTGGCTTCATGACTTAAAACCCATGTTGTTGCCCAGAGCCCAGCATTCACAGGGCCTTACGCTTGCTTCAATACTCCGCTGTCACCATCTCGAAATTTCTAACCCTTTGGGGATTTTTTTTTGGTTTTGTTTTATTTTTTAAGCGCATCCTTTTTTTTTTTTTTTTAAGATTTTATCTATTTGAGAGAGAGAGAGAGAGAGAGCAAGAAAGCATGGGGGGAAGGGGCAGAGGGAGAAGCAGGCTTTCCACCGGGCAGGGAGCCCAAGGACGCTGGGATGGTGAGCTGAGGGAAGGCAGATGCGTAGCCAGCTAAGCCACCCAGGCGCCCCTTAACCCTTCATTAGCAAGGGGCCTTGCGTTTTCATTTTGCCCTGGGCCCCACCGTCCTGGTTGTGAACCCAGAGTGAGGGGCTGATGTAGGTGCAGGACGAGCCCACTGGAGGAGCAGAGTTTGGGGACCTGAGGACCTGGAGAGTCGAGGGGTAGCATACACGAGAACTGCAACTGCCAGAGATTTAGGCAGGAGTAGCCCCGCAGACAGTGACTGTGAGCTAAGAGCCGGACCCTGGAGAAATGAGTGGCAGCAAGCCAGCAAGAGACGCTGCAGCAGGGAGGGGGAGCAGGCGTCCTCATCCGGGCCATGGAAAGCACTGGGCTTGGAGGAAGGACGGCAACAACCCAGAAGAGCCCCGACAATGAGAATACTGGCCTCCCCTCCAGGCCCCGCAGCGTGGGGGCCTCAGGAGAAAGCAGCAGCCTTGTGGATGGGACACTGGAGGCAGAATCCTGGGGCAGAGCCAGTTTCTCTTAGACCAAGAAGGTCACAGGGATGTTTAGAGGACAGTTTCATGACCTGCAAACTGGGGTTCTTATGATGATGACAGCAGGGATGGAGGGTGTGATGAGATCGCCCTGGAGGTTGGAGGCAGAGTGGAGGCAAGACCGTGAGCCTTGGTCAGAGAGGGCTCCCCCCTCCCCGCTGGTGATGGGGCAAAGGCCTAGGGTAAGCAGGGTCTTTTTATGTATGTTTAGTGCAAACACATGCTGAAGAACCCTGTTTCTTTTACAAATTTTATAAGTTGCATTTATAAAATAATAATTGGAACAGGGGACATTAAAAAATAAGTTTTTATGTTTACCCAATGCCACTCTAGCCCTATAAAGTAGATACTCATCTCACTGCTATGTAAACTCTGATAGTTTTTTTTCCCCTAAACATTCCAAAATAAAGGCATATAGGTATCACAAGTTCAATAAATCAATTTCTTTGTCAAGCACTGTTGCAACGTGGCTTGATTTTTCATTTTAAATGCTTTGCAAAGAAAAAGATCACATTTGGGGCACCTGGGCGGCTCAGTCAGTTAAGTGTCTGCCTTCGGCTCAGGTCATGATCCCAGCCAGGGTCCTGGGATCGAGCCCCCTTTCAGGCTCCCTGCTCAGAGGGGAGCCTGCTTCTCCCTCTGCCTGCCACTCCCCCTGCTTGTGCTCTCTCTCTCTCTCAAATAAATAAACAAAATCTTAAAAAAAAAAAAGAAATGAAAGAAAAAAGATGATATTTGAGCAATGTCTGTTTTTAGAACTTGACATATATGGCTTTTGGACTGGTTAATATAGAAGTTCCCTTGGTTAGTCTTTCATGCTCTGCTGGTGGAGATTTTCTTAGCTGATAATACAACGTAATTAAAAATGAAGTCACTTAAGAATTAAACATAGGATGGTTGGGTTTCAAAGAACTACGCGATCAGCCAAATGCAATGTATGGACCTCACTTGGATCTCTATTTGAATGATACCACTGTGAAAAGAAATTTTTGAGACCTCTTCCAGGATATGGGCTACTTCGTCACATGTGGACAAGGACTCATGTGAAATGTTTTGTTGCTTGCAATGTGATTTGGGGATACCTACTGGCTTATTCCGACCTCAGGAACCCCCCCCAAAAAGGATTGGGATTTGAAGTCGACTGCCAAAGCCTCTGGGCAATCAGTGATCAAATCTTCTGCACCTTAAAGCTCTAAGTTGCTTTCTAAATTCCCAATTCAGTCAAATGACTCTTTGGCATAGGTGCAAGCCCTTGGGGGGGGAGCGTGGGGAGTCATGGGGGGATCATTAGGTAATCTGAGCCTCATGTCGATGTCTTTTTTTTTTTTTTTTTTTTACACTTTAATATTTCCGGGAAATCAGAACATGTTAAACAGTTGATAGAGACATTTAATGTATGCATTCCTCCTGGGAAGCTATTGTTAAATTGGTCCCTTACAGCTAATGGCATCTTGGAATTGGAGAAATATGGTAATGTACACATGCTATGTCGTGCTTTGGAAATTGCTAGATTGGATCTATTGTCTAGATTCTGGTTAGATTACTTAGCCCGAAGTGCCATTTCCAATGAAGAACAAGCGTGTATCATTTCCTTGGGCAAAATTCGCAATGTTCTCTGTTTTAATTAACACTAACTGTCTCCATCAAGTTCAACGACACAACATTTAGTAAACAATACAGGAATGGCTCAATGGTGTTTTTTATGTTGTATCAACTTAGAGCTGAGTAAAAAAACTAGAGAGAAGTACCAAGATCATGGAAACAGTAAATTCTCTCTCCTTACCCTCTTTGCTACCAGCCCCCATTTCCACCATCAGAATAAGGGTCCCTGTTTCCAAGCCTTTGTCTCTTTCAAATTCCCACAGATGAGAATGCCTGAAAATGATCAGTTTCTTTGGGGAACCCAAGATCGCCAAGGGCGCCACACAGAAAAGAGGGTGGGAGGTAGAGGTGACTTGGTTTTGCATGTGAGAACACGGCGATTCACACAGTCATCTTTCCACAGGTTTAAAAATTTCGTCTACACATATCGAATCTTCAAAGAGAAACGTGGGTTTTACGATATACAGGTAAGAATGTACGAGAACTCCTATAACAGCAGCCACGAAAGATTAGGGGAGAAGAAACTGAGATCGTCTCTTGACCCCGAGACGTGGCCATGGAGAGGCATTAGGAAAGGGAAGCAACATACAGTTTTAGAGTTAGATCTGTAGTAAACTTTGTGTTTCTCTGAGGGAACGAGGGAGAATTTTTGACTATTCAAGGCTGTTATTCAGACATGTAGACCCTGGACTCCAGGCGAGGCCACCGTGCAATGAGAAGATGACACGGTGACCAGGGTGGGATGGAACGGGAAGGTGGGGAGAAGTCTGATGGTGCGAGAAGACCAGCGAGCTCCACAGTCGGTTGTATGAAAGTAGAAAGGGGGGCATCCGTCGATTGGCAGCTTTAGGGGTGTCTTTAATTTTTCTAATTTATTGAGAATTAAGCAGAAAATGCTTTTGGTTTTGAAATGATTTCTCTGGCTTAGGAAGTAGAGTGTAATAAGATTAACTGAATCTTTACCAACGGAGAATCCTGAAATAATCTTTTTGAAACACTTGGAGATGAGATTAAGCAGATTTTTCACTGCTAGATTTCTCAGAATCTTCAATAGGCTAACGTTCATTGTGCATATTGAAAAGAAATTAGAATATTCCGTGATTCTGTGTGTGTGTGCGCACGTGCACGCACACACATACACACACACACACACACAAAGTTTAAGTCGGGGTGTGTGTGCGTGTGTGTATAATTTTTTTCTAACAAAAGACATTATTGAAGCAACTGACAAAGGTCTGTAGATTAGTAAGTAGAACTATATCAAGATTAATTTCCTCATTTCAATCACTCTAGTTTGGATATGTAATGTTTTTGCTTTTGGGGGAATATTGACGTGTTTAGGGTTGAAGAGCTATCATGTCCACAGTTGATCTCAAAATATTTTTTTAAAAAGAATATGTATATGTATCCTTATGTTTGTACATGTATACACATGTATATTTAGAAAAAGCAAATGAAAAGCAAGTATGTACAGTATAAATGTTAACATTTGGGGTGTGAGGGGCGCCTGGGTGGCTCAGTGGGTTAAAGCCTCTGCCTTCAGCTCAGGTCATGATCTCAGGGTTCTGGGATCGAGCCCCTGAATTGGGGTCCCTGCTCAGTGGGGAGCCTGCTTCTCCCTCTCTCTCTGCCTGCCCCTTCCCCTGCTTGTGTTCTCTCTCTCTCTCTGTCCAATAAATCAATAACATAAAATAAAAAGAATTAAAAAAACATTTGGGGTGTGGGTAAAGGATAGATATAAAAATTTTTAAAACATTTTTTCAACTTCAAGTCTGAAACTATTTCAACATAAAATGTTTTCTAAAAAGCAACGCATATTAACTCTTTTGTCGTGCATGCTTTGGGAAATTGTGATAATTCCTTAATACGCTGTTTTGTCTCTTGTCTGGACAAAACGGAGAGGCATGGGCATCAGTTACCACTTGGACACGGGGCATTTCTCCGGGGGGGTGGGAATGCACCTATAGCCTGTCGTGAGGGGTGCAGCGATGACCTTATATGGAACCTCCCTGCAGCCAACTTCAATGTCAGCCTGCATTTCTGACGGAGGTTAACCACACCACATGTCTGAGAACCTCCTGGTTTCCACCCCTCTCTGTAGTCTGACATGGAGCTGTATGAGAACCCCAGTGACCACAGAGAAAACCAGGCACAGCATCCGATATCAGCTTCCGGAGGGCGACCGTCTGCAGGGTAGCTCTAAGAACTGTCCCAGACACACTTACCAAGGATCGGGGCTCACTCAGTCCTGCAGACCTGGGTGGCTTCCCTTGAAGACGAATCCTCTTTACCCGCAGTAGCTCGTGCTGGGGGCCGGGTTGCAAAACAAAGGTTTCTGTGTATTTCTTGGGCGGGAGCTCTTAAGCAGGAACTGCCCGCTGCTGGTTTTCTGTCTGCAAGCCCCGAGGCAGCCCTGCTCTGAGGGCTCAGACCGCTGCTGGGAGAAGTGTCACATTCCACCCACCATACAGTGGGTGGTGTCGAGCGATCTCCTTCTTGTGTCTCGGCAGACCGTGGAAGGTGCTCCCAAACGGCTCTTTCCAAACCTAAAGGAATTGATCTCCACCTTTGAGAAACCAAATCAAGGGCTGGTGGTTCAACTTGGACATCCGATAAAGCAAGCCAGCTCCTGCCCGCAATGGAGAAGGTCACAGATACAGTTGGACAGTATTTACGGTAAAAGCTCTGACATGGGGCTTTGGATAGTACTTACGGTAAAAAGTCTGGCACGAGGTTAGAAAGGAACCTTAGTGCCATTTCTTCCACTGGCCGACTTTGTAGAATGTATGCAGATACACACCATGTTCTGTCGTTTTATCTCTAAGAGGCTCCATCCGCCAGAAAGCAACGTCGGTCTTGCTGGGGAGCAGTGTCTTTGAGCCCGGGAAGGTGGCCGACGCTTGGAGCGCTCCGCCTGGCTAGTCGGGAGAGCGAGAGTGGTCCTGGGGCATTCTGGGAGAGCTGACCTCAAGGTCACTCTGTGACCTTGTGCGAACCGCAGGTTTGGGAATAGATGGACAAGCAGGCAAAAATTTCAGCAGGCAAAAATTTCAAATGAGAAAATTGCTTCGCTGCCCTCTCCCCAAGGTTCGTACTGTTGCATTTTGCTCAATATTTGCTGAGCATTCATTTATTTAGTGGTAGGGGACAAATCATTGCGGATATATCCCTAACGGAATTAAGCCATGGTGGAAAATGAGAGATGGCTGGTAAATCTGAGGGCAGGGAATCCACGCTGAGGCCTCTCAAGTCGTGTTACCAGCAGCCACAATTGCTTACCCGCCCCCCTTGAAACCTGCCCTCAGAAAACCATCTCTCTAGTATTCGTCAGTTACAACGTGGTTTGAATTAAACACGGATTTCCTGAGGCATTGACGGTTTACTCCCGTTTCCGCAGGGTGGCATGAACGGTCCCATTTCCAAGCAGAGGGATTTCAGTTACCAGCGTGGGGGGGGACACGCTAGTTAGGGAGAAGGGCAGAGGGCAGAGTTCCAGGGAGCCTGCAATCACCCACACTCTACTCCGCCTGCTTCAGTCAGCCCGAGGGCAGCCAGGCAAGCTTCTCACCTCCCAGCAAAACTAAGTGGGAGGTTTTAATGATGAAAATAACAACCCCTCCTTTACCGCTCTTTCTCAGCCCCTTGCCCCCCCAAGGACTGTGCACCCACTCACACACAAGGTCACTTCCTTTGATTTAGCTACAGGTGCGATGCCACGGCCACGTTCCACCGAAACTTAGAGGAACAAAAGCATAGAGCGGGGCAGAGGTAGAAACCCAGGAAAATCCAGATGAGTTGCTGAGGGTAGTGGGGGCGGTGGTCCTACCTGCCCAGCGATGACAAAATAATCACGAATGCCAAGAGGAGAGTCCTTTCAAGATCTTTCCTAAGAACTGGGCGGGAGTCTTACGACTCCGGCTGCTCATGCTTGATTAGCCCTGGTAGGTAACCCCCCAGTCTTCAGCTACCAAAGGGAAGACATCCTCTCTGCAGCTCGCGGGCTTCCTCCTCTTCCCTTGGCATCCTTAGAATAAGCTTCAGCTGTTCTCACTCATAGGGAGACGCAGGTTTTCTGCTGGTGAGTGGAGGCATCTGGAGTGGGAAACTTGGATGCCTAAACTTATCGAGAGATCTTTGTTTTGCTAGGAGAGCTCCCTGCGACACACTTGCCCTTGAAGATGTCACTTTGATGTGGCGTCGAGGTCACCCTGTGCCGGGAGGAAAGGTCTTCTTTCCCTTGAGTGGGTTGGTCCGTGTGACTTGTAGGTGGTGAGCCTCACGGCTGGTCTTCTGCTTTTTTCCCCCAGAGAACAGTAACAGCGACTATGTGGAGGTCTTGCCTTGAAGACAAGGAGGCTGAGCAAAGCAGTCAGAGAAGAGAGGGGGTGACAGCTCCCCTCGGCAACCCTGCTTCTCCTGCAGGCGGATCTGGAAGACTGAGCCCTAGCGGACAATTCAGACTCTCCTGGTCTGGGGGGACTGAGGACGGCCTGTCTACCAGCCTCAGAGAAATCCCACATCCCTGCCTCGCGTGCATACACCACGAGCAGCTTGGAAACTCCTTCCCTCCTCTCCCGCTTCTTGCTTGGAATAGGACAGCCTGAACCTGTTCTCCTTAACTTATTAGAGATGACGCTGCATCATGGTTGACACCCTTCTGCAGACCAGACGATCGGAGGCACAGCTTCATGCAAGAGAGAGAGAGCACTTGGCCGTGAATTAGGAGCCTGAGTTCCAGTCCTGTGGCTTTGTGACTTTGGAGAAACCTCTAGCCCTGTCTGGGGTCTCCAGGTCTTCATCTGGAAAACAAACACATGTTCCTTCCTCTCTGCCGAGCCCAGATGCGTTGGGTGGAGTGGAGGAGTCCGGGGGTCATGGAGATGGACACGGGAGGGGCTCTCAGTCCCAGCCTCCCAAGCAGCCGGCATGCTCTCTGCGCCTGCGCGTCCCAGTCTTGGTCCTGGCGGGGGCCCTCACCTCCCACCTGTCCTTCTCCCCCGACCCCATTCTAGCTCCTCTCCTTCTTACTGATCTTGATTTTCCTGCCAGACACGTGCATGGAGACACTTTCTCCCTGGTTTCGTCCAATTTCATTTATGCACCAACCACTTTAGCAGCGTGGATGTAGTTCTGTACCACAGTGATTATCTGTGGGGATTTTAAAGATATTCTCCTTTGTGTGGTTCCTGTTCCCAACTAGTTTTAGGTGCCCACAAAGCACAGTGGGGTCTCCCTCGATTCCCCAGTGTGGAAATGTGTGCTGCGTACAGTTGTGCCCGTTCACAGGATTTTGACTGCAAGCACAGTCCTGAAGGGTTTGTTGAATTTGTTCTAAGTCCTTTGCATTTTTCTTCTAGTTAAAAACTTTAATGAAGAGCCGATTAGTGTGAAATGCACCAAATTCTATGCCCTTTCTTTTACCTGTTTTCAAACTATAGTGATTCATTTTACCCCACTGGACTCATTTTCCAAAGTTATTAAAGAGAGGAACTCTAGATTTCCAGACAACATGAACAGACGTTGTGGTTGGAGTCCTAAAGTGGGAGCAATTTTGAGTTCTTGGGTCACAGAAATCCATAGCTGCTACCAAATAGGTAAGAAGGGTAATGCAGCCACCATATTCAGAGAGCCCAAGGGAGACAAATCCTTCTAGTTGGTTCGGTAAGGGAGACTGGAAGCAAGCCTGCTTCCTGGGGTTGAGTCCCTGGTCTTTGATTCTATATCCATGGTACAAAGAAGCATGTTCCAGTCTTTAGAGTCCACAGGGAACTTTGGTACAGGAAATATATTCAGCGCCAAAGAAAATGTATTTATTTCTTGGACAGATGACTGAATAAATCAATATATAAAATGTAGTCTCTCATTCTGGATAGCAGAGATCTATTTGAGCTTTAAACATTTCAAAATCCTGTAGAACAAGACTATTAGTTCAAGACCTTTCCATCACAACCCTGATGAAAGTGATTTCCTCTTTCTGAGCATCCGTGCATAGCGCCTCATGAGATACTTGGTCCCCAGTGGGATTTCAGCACACTTCTCAATCGAGCAAGCCACATTTAGTAGCTGATGTTGATATCATGCTATAAATCACTGAAACTTTTTCGAAGACCCTGAACAGGTCACAGGAAGAACAGCTGAAAGATCTGGGCATGTGGGACTAGAAGAGGGAAGATGTAACAAACTACAACAGCAGGTGCATCAAGCATCTGGGGTGCTCTTCTATGAAAGAAGGTACAGCGCCACACCGCAGAACTCCCCCCAGTGGCTGGGTGTTTAGGGAAGGGTGGCTTTAGCCATACATCGGAAAGAACTCTGAGCCCACGAGAGCAATCTTCACACGAATAGCCTGCCCTGTGTTGTAGTTTAAGTGGAGGGTGGTATTTTCCAAGGATATGGGAGAGATGCAGAAATGAGACTGCCTGCCTGCTAAGGTACCTTCCAATTTAGGGATCATTGGATCCTACCGCCATCTTTTCACAATCCCAGTGGGAATCTCTCCCCCTCTCTTTTTTCTGGACTTAAGTATGGAGAGTTGATGAGTTAATCACATTCTGTAGTTTTTAACTCATTATCGCCATCCATCCATACAAGACCTTTCTTCTGTTTTTATTTCATCTTTATTCCCTTTGTCCCTAATTCTCATTCCAATATTCACGCCCTCCCCCATAGGAAGCAGCTCAATGGTGTTTGATATATGCCCTCGATGTGTATGGCCCTTGTAGAATGTACAGCATTGATTGTGAATATCTATCTTTTATATTTACATACACAATATTCTATTGTTCCAATTATGTTATTACTTTTTTCTCTCAATATGTGTTTGGCTCTCATCTATATGGTTGAGTGTAATTCAGTATCTTAAATGATGCATGGTATTCCATAGTGTCCTTCCACCACAGTTTCCTAAAGAGATAAGTTGGTTCCAGAAACAACACTATGAGGAGCAAAACTGAATGAGTCTCCCGACAGAAATGTAAGAGAATTTCTCGGAGCTATATGGTCATAAAGTATGTTCTTGTTTAATTAAGACATAGTCAAACCCATCAAATGCATTTTGACTCTTGAAGGGTTTAATAAGCCCTTCCCTACTCCAAAATCCTGAAAAAAAAAGTCTCCTACCTTTTCTTTTACTGGCTTTTATACATGTACCCCCTGCAGTTAAGGTTTAGTGATGGCAAGGACTTTTGCATTGTTTTCACGAACACATTCCCAGTAACTAGAAAAGCCCTTCACACATAGTTGGTGTTCAATAAATGCTTCTTGAAGGATGGACGAATCCAGGGTTAACCTTTGTATATGGTAAGAGGTATTTCCAACTTTGTATCTCTCCATATATATTAAAATAGTTTTCGCACTTTGCCCTGCTTCATAAATCATTTCTCCGTCTGGTTTATGGTTCCTCCTTTATACCACAATGGTTCAAATCCTCTGGCTTTGCAGCATCTTATCGTCTTGCAGGACAGGTACCCTCTCTTATTTTTCAAACCGAATTGTTTGTGGACCTTGGTTCTTCCATATACATTTTAGCATAAATACATTACCTTGCTCAAAACATCTTGATGGGCTTTTGAGTGAATTTGCAATTAAGGAAAACAGAACATCCTTGTGATGTTCTCCCACACATAAACATGCTACATCAATTTATTCAGGTCATCTTTTTCGTTCTTTAATATGGAATCACAAATTTTTACCATAGAAGTCTTTTGTATTCTGTTAGATGAATTCCTAATTATTTTTAGTTGTTATAAATTCTGTCTTACGTTTTATTACATTTCTAGCAGGCTCTGGCAGTGGCAAAATGCTTCCTCTCTCCTTAGATCTACGGGTTTACCTGTTGATCCTATTGTAAATGGAATTGTAAATTCTATGTAAATGATTTTGTAGCTGTAAATGATACCACTTTGTTCTTTTTCAACACTTGCACATCTATTTCCCATGTTTACTTGATTGCTAAGACCTCTAGTATACATTAAACAGTAGTCATAAAAGCGGGTATTCTTTAATGGGTCCCAGTATTGCATGGAACATATAGAGACTTTTTCCATTTCAGCACCATGTTTGTGGTAGCCTTGAAGATGACTTAGTTTTTATCAGAAAGGTTTTGGGGCACCTGGCTTGCTCAATCAGAAGAGCGTGTGACTCATGATCTTGGGGCCATGAGTTTGAGCCCCACATTGGGTGTAGAGATTATATAAAGAAACTTAAAAAGAAACTTAAAATGCCTTGAAATTTATTAAGTGCTTTGTTTCTGCAACTACTGAAATAGTCACATTTCTTTTATCTTCATTCCGTCATAGAGCGGGATTGCACTAATAAACTTGCTATTATTATACCAGCCTTTCATTGTTTCACTTGATCATGCTGTATTGTTTTCAATAAACTGACAGATTTAGTAAGTTAATAATTCATTTAAGACTTTCACATTAAAGCTCATAAGCCAAACAGGACTATAATTTACCAAAGCAGGGCTATGCTCATCATATAAAGTAAATGAAGCAGGCTTTCTCCTTTTTCTCTTTTCTGCTACAACTTTGTGAGCAGAGAAGGCTGCTCTGATGCTTGAGAATTTATCAGTACTCTTTTACAGAAGTGAGTTTGAAGCTCTGGTGAAGAGAGGAGGGACTCTTTTATTACTATTTAAATATCTTCAATGCTTAGTGCTTAATTCAA
This sequence comes from Nasua narica, assembly GCA_028533885.1. Lineage (NCBI taxonomy): Eukaryota > Metazoa > Chordata > Mammalia > Carnivora > Procyonidae > Nasua > Nasua narica. The sequence continues at coordinate 7,108,274 of CM052814.1, read as the reverse complement.
TTATTTTTGCCAGTGCTGGCATTCTTTGTTCCCCCAGGAATTTATCCATTTTATCTAAACTTTTGCAGTTATTGGCATATAGTTCATAATATTAGTTTTAAAACTCTGTTGTGACTGTAGTCATACCTCCTTCTTCACTCTTCTGCTTTCCTTTTTTATTAAATTTCCCCTTCTTCCTAGTCCTGTCAGAGCCAGCTTTGAGTTTTGTTAATCTTGTTTTTAGATTGCTATTCTTGATTTCAGTGATTTCTTTTTTAGGTTATCTGGTTTATTTTCACATTTTCTTTTTTTTTTTTTTTAAGATTTATTTATTTATTAGAGAGACAGAGATTGAGAATGAGAGGGGAGAAGGTCAGAGGGAGAAGCAGACTTCCCGCAGAGCTGGGAGTCCGATATGGGACTCGATCCCGGGACTCCGGGATCATGACCCGAGCCGAAGGCAGTCGCTTAACCAACTGAGCCACCCAGGCACCCCTCACATTTTCTAATAAGTATATATATAAAAGTCACGACTTTAGCTCATGGCACTATTTTAGTAGTATCTCACAAATTTTTATGGCTGTTCAGGTCAAAGTATTTTTAATTTGCATAAAGATGTCCTCTGCAATCCAAGGCCAATTCGGTAGTTCGCATTTTTTTTTAAACATATATTTCAGCTTTTATTTTTGTGTCGATTCCAAACTGAAGAGTGTTATAGTTAGAGGACGTGGTTTGACGTGACTTTTAAGGCTTCCTCGGTGAACATTCTGTGATTATTTCATTTAAGAATTGTTCTATTCATTTTAAAGTTCATTCTCAACATGAACCCCATGTATTTAAGATTACAAATCATGTAAAACAAATATCTTATAGATTCTTCACCTCTATGACCTACCAAAGAGAAACCAGTCTCTCATTTTAACTCAATATATAAGAGAGTTTTGCTTTCTAATTACAATAGTTGGTGTATAGATTTGTCCCCATAGTTCTGCCATTCCTGTTTTAACAATTTTAATGTTATGCTTTTAGGTATATATCTTTTTATAATTATGGTCATCTTAATCTATTTTTTATATGAAGTGCTTCTCTCTCTCTCTTTTTTTTTAAGATTTTATTTATTTATTTGAGAGACAGAGAAAGTGAGAGAGAGCATGAGAGGAGAGAAGGTTAGAGGAAGAAGCAGACTCCCCGCAGAGCTGGGAGCCCGACATGGGACTCGATCCCGGAACTCAAGGATCATGACCTGAGCTGAAGGCAGTTGCTCAACCAACTGAGCCACCGAGGCGCCCATCTCTCTCTCCTTTTTTTTTTTTTGCCTTTAATTATATTTTTCTTCATAGCTAAATTGTTATCCTGGCTTTCCTTTCATTTATACTTTCCTGGTATATAATTTCCCATCCCTTTGTTTTCACGTTTTCTCACGTCTTTTGTGTTAACTCTGTCTTCTGTAGACAAAATTTCGCCAGATCTAAGTCACGACTATCTCCTTTTGTTTGGTGAGTTCAATATGCTTATATTTATTACAATTTGTTCTAATGGAACTTATGTCCGTCATTGTTAGGAGCTGAATGTTTTCGTCCCTCACCCCCCACCATATGTTGAAGCTCTCTCCGGGAAGAAATCAGGTTTACAGAAAGCTATGAGGGTGGTGCTCTCATGATGTGATTAGGAACCTTATGGGAAGAGAGTGCTCTCTCCACTTGTAAGCACCAAAGAAGCCTTTATGTGGGCACAGGAGGAAGGTGGCTGTTCGCGCCATTGAACATGGCCCTCGCCAGGCACCCAACCTGCAGGCGCCTGATCTTGGAATTCCCACGCTCTGGAACCGTGAGAAATAATGTCTCATAAAATGTTTGTTGCTGAAGCCACCTGATCTATGGTATTTTGTTACAGGACCGTGAGCTAAGATAAAAATCCTACTCCAGTCTTTCCCTTGACGATGCATTTTGTTTCCTTTTTCCCTCCTTTCCTGCTTTCCGGCAAATAGATCAAGTTTACCTACGCTAATTTGAAGGCTCTATTTTTTTTTAAAGACATTTTTGGTGGTCACCCAAGCCTTATTAAGAGCTGTATTTCTGTTTTTCTCTACAATATTTAAAATATATCAATTGTTAGCATTGAGCATACTCTTATTTCCCTTCTGTTGCCATCATTGATCCCACCTTGCTTTCTGATGTCTATCTAAAATTTGAATTATTATCTACTTCTATGCTTTCAACAATGCAAAAATCTTAAGCCATTATTATTTTGAATCTGGTATTTTTATTGAGATGTCTAATGTTAATCTGATTCTCTTTATTAGCTGATGTTTTTCTCCTGAAAACTTTATTTTATTATTTTATTATTTATTTTATTTTTTGGGGTGCCTGGGAATTTAACGCTCATTTAAGCGTTTGCCTTCAACTCAGGTCATGATCCCTGTGTCTTGGGAATTGGGCTCCCAGCTCCACAGGGAGTCTGCTTCTCCCTCTGTCCTCCTCATCTTGTGTTCTCTCTCTTGCTCTAAGATCTTTTTTCTTTTTTTAAAGCATTTTATTTTTCAGTAATCTCTACACCCAATACGGGGCTCAAACTCACAACCCCTGAGATCAAGAGTCATGCACTCCACTGACTGAGCCTCCAGGTACCCCTTCTGGGAACTTTAAAGATGATCTGTCTCTATGGTCTTAGATTTCACAGTAATGTGTCTGAATGTGAGTTTTTCCTTCTCTACCCTGTTTTAAAGTCTATATGCCATTTTCTCTTTAAGTTTTAGCCTTTCTGGACTTCTGGAAATTTTCATTTTTTCCTCCAAAGATATACACCCCCCCCCCCCCATTTTCTCTCTCCTACTGGAATTCTTAGTTAGGAAGGGTCATCTCTTTTCTTTTTCCCTCCAACATACTATTTGTTGACCTCAGGAAATGATCTCAGGGATATGACAAAGCTGCCTTTTGCAAAAATTAGTTCCCAGTAACTGCAATGCCTAAAGTAAGCCACGAGAGGTCAGACAATAACCAAGAAAACAAATTGTGCGTGTGTGCGTGTGTGCGTGCGTGTGTGTGTGTTAAAAAAAAAAAAAAGGCACGGTGAGGAACCCCGGTAGCTCTTCAAATCTGAACCATTCCTCGGAATAATACCTCTTATTTGAATGTTTAGTCTCCAATGTCGATAATAGGATTAGTGTATAAGCCAGCCTTCCCGTTCAGTTTGCAATTTGAAATGCAGTCAAAGTTGGACTGCCACCCTTGCTTGGGGCTGAAATTCTTGCAAATCCAAGAGCAGATTTCTAGCCCAAACCCTTGTGAACGAATGTTTTCCAGGGGCAGCAGCGTCAGCTCTGTTGCTTCCTGGTACAGTGACTTTGGGCAAATTGCTGAAACTCTCTTAGCCTCTGCTCAGCCTCCCCTGGAAAATGGGGTAACAGTTCTCATCGCACGGGGTGTTGCGGGGAGCTGGAGACCAGACCGGCACAGGAGAACTTGGAAAAAAATGCAGCTTTTGTTCTTTCCTCTTCTGTCAAATGAGGGGGTTTGGTGAATGGGTCTCTCAGCGCCTGTGCGAACCTTCGGTGTTCAGTGAAATTGCCTTCACTCCTGGGGAAGGTCCAACTCAAAAAGTCATTTCTGGGCCATGACCATTTCCTGAGGATTTTTCCCAGGCTGGTGTGATGGAAACAGAGAAGAGCAGAGAAGACATCTGCCCCTCAAGTCTGGAGACCCAGGACTCCAGGTCCTGCCCTGCCCTTTCTGCGTCTTTAAGACTCAGTCTCTGCTTTGTCACTGCCTCAACCTCAGTGTCTCCATCTACAAAATAGGCTGAAATAACTATGTCACGAGATGTATTAAGGCGATCATGTGTGTGAATATCATGGAACACAGTAAGAGACAGACTATATCTGAAAAATGGGCTTCACAGGACTTCTTTACAGGCTTATTGAGAAAAACAAATGAGTTAACGAATGCAAATTGACTAGCACAAATTCCTACAATACATAGGAGCTTTAGAAATAAAATAATAAAGCACCAGTTGGGCGCCTGGGTGGCTCAGTGGGTTAAGCATCTGCCTTCAGCTCGGGTCATGATCCCAGGATGTTGGGATCGAGTCCGGCATCGGGATCTCTGCTCAGCGGGGAGCCTGCTTCCCCCGCTGCTCCCCGTTTATGCTTTCTCTAGTTCGTAAATAAAATCTTTTAAAAAAGAACAAAGCGCCAATTAATAGCAAAGCCCCAAGTGGTGGAGCGCGAACACATCAGAATGCAGTGTTGGAACAGCAGCAGCTGGAGGTGGGTGGTGGCCTGGCGGTGAAGGGTGACCCTTCCTACCTGAGGAGGGACGGGAGCGCTGGCTTCTGCTGGCTCCGTGGTGGGGCGGGGGGGGGGGGGGCACCCATCCGGGGAACTGAATTAATGGAGGCTCCGGCTGGGGATAAACGACCTGTGCGCTGGCCCATTAATCATTCTCCACTGTGCCAGGGGCTTCCCCCCGTCCTCTCAAGTCCGAGATCGGGTGCAGAGACCGCTTGTGGGCAGAGGCCCCGAGGAAGGGGCTGGTCTCCTCCAGGGCTCAGGGAAAGCCCCGTCCCGTCTGTTTCACACCATTCAGCAGCTGCTTGTGCGTCTGGGACACATCTACGAAATCTCCCCAACTAAATGAGAAGTTCCTGCCCGTCAGTTCAGAGCACATCTCCACGGAGCTCCCGAGGTGGGCCGGGCCCTGTGCTGCAGGCTGAGGCCTTGGAGAGAGCAGGGCACGGCCCCCCTCCTTGGGCTCGGGGGCCTGGGGGACAGACCAGGAGGCAGCCGCTTTCCACGTCCCACGACAAGCGTCAGGATGAAGGCCGCACGGCCGGGGGTAGCATCGGGGAAGGACTCCCGGAGGAAGGGACGCCTGAGCTGAAATGTGAAGGATTAATTAAGATAGCCTGGCCAAGTCCGGGGAGAGAGAAAGGCAGGCAGATGGAGAGACGTGACCAAACTCATGGAAGCCTTTCTGAGCACGTCGGGGGCTGGGGTCCTGAGGCACAGAGGCGGCAGTAGGAGGGGAAGGGCGAGGTGGGCCAGGCTGCGGGTGGTCTGGAGAGCCGAGAGCCCGCCTCACACCTCTCGCCGCAGTTCACGGAAGGCCTCGGCCTCCTCCCGGCGCACGTCACCCACAGCCCCGCTGGGCGATGAGCGAGGTCTTCGGGCGAGGCATGGCCCGGCTGCCGACCCCGCCCTGACACGGGGGTGGGGGTCACTTCCCAGCCGGCCTCCAAGACCCAGCTCCTCGAGAACGTCCTCCCTTGGCCCGGTCTAACGAACTCTCCAGGTCTGCCGCCAAGGCTGTCTGACAGTTCTGAGCCGAGAGGACCCGGGACTTCAGTTGAGCCAGGAGGGTGGAGAGAAACAGAATTTACTGGCTTCCTGGAGAAGCCCGGGAAGGTAGTAGGGAGATGGGGTAACCCCGACTCGCTCCGAGCTCTCCCGTCCAGCAAGTCGGTCTGTGCCCCGTGGGCTCGGGATGCAGAGGGAGCCCAGACGCTGGCTGAAGCCGAGAGCCGCTCACGGCACCCATGGGGCTCACGTCCCTCCATCCCAAAAGGCCAGGCTGTTTCTCCACAGGCCTCCCGGTGGCCTGGACCACCCCGAACCGCCCCCCGGAACCGCAGGGAACAGCTCCCGAGCGGCCGCGAGTTAGCCCTGCAAGCCGGCCGGGCACTCCTCTGGGCGTCACCAGCAGGCCGGCAGGAGTCGCGAACACCCGGGAGCCCAGAGAGAGCAAGGTGGTAAACACGGACGACGGTGCCTTAAGGAAGAGGGCAGCAGATGGCCCCGACGATGGCTAACTGGCTCAATCGTAAAAACAAAACAAATGCAGTTGCCGTTTGTTGGGGGGGTTGCTTTTTCATTTTGGGTTTTTCCTCCCCCGCTTTCTGGCCATTTCCAAGGAGAAAATGCTGGCTGTGCTTCCCCGTCGTCGTTGGCAGCAGACACATTCCTCGGGCGCCTCCCACGAGAGAGAAAGCAGCCTGGTGCGTCCGGTGGGGCCTTTCAATATTCCCTCAGGCCGCCTCCCCGGGCTGGTGGGCAACAGCCAGGGCATTCGCTCCGTGGGACGGGGCCAGCCCGGGCTCCGACTTGGACTATTTATCGTGGCAGCAGCTGGAGATAAGCTGGACACAAAGAGGATTTGTGTCCCAGGAGGGACGAGCCCTAGATGCCCAACGCGGAGGAATTTTCTCATTAGTCTGAGCCCGGGACTCCGGGCTCTCCCGGCGCGTCCCAGTGTGAGGGGCACGGGGAGGAGGGCACACCGGAGGGGTAAAGCACTGGGAGATGCTTTCCCTGAACAACCTAAATTCAAGTTTCCCGAGGGTAATTCCGCGGGAGAGATGAAAGACGCGGAAGGCCATCTGCCCGTAGGACACCATCTGGGGGGAGGCAGGGAGTCACCTACTGGGGCTGAATTCCTTTGTGCAGACTTAATTACTTGTTCCCGCTCCCAGGGGAGCCCAGCGAAGGCTCCGCATGGGGCACCCCACATGCTGCCGGCGGGGTGAAGCCCAGGGGACCCCAGGGGCCCAAATCTCAAAGGCAAACCATTGCTGAGTTGTCCGCGGCCGCCAGCAGGACTGGGGGGGGGGGCGGGGGTGGACAGGAGACGGAGTCAGAGCACAGAGCATTCTAGAACACTCCCAGGATTGGCTGACCTGAAAGGAATTCCAAAGCCTGAGAGCAAACTGAACCAGAAGGCATTCTCGGGGTTTGGAGCAGCGTCTGGGGAGCCCTCCAACATTAGCGGGTCGCATTAATTCCGAATGCCAGCTGGGGTTCCCGCCAGCCCATGCACGGACCTCAGGGATGAAGTGGGTTTCTTGATGACCTTTGCTTTGCTAGTTCTCTTCAGCAGTTACCGGAAGGTTGAGCTCAGAGGAAAGAACACTACCAGCTGAAATTCATTGCCCCCCTTTGGCGCTTCTGCCGTATCTACCCTGCTAACAGCCTGGTCGTCCCGGGAGGGCGGGCTCCGCGGTGTCATCCCCTCCCCCGCCGACATGGAGAGAGAGAACGAGGTACTCCTTTCCCACCAGGTTACCGCTGCGCACCAGACAGTACTCCGCTCCTCGAGGGGCTCGGATACGTCGTCTGGACAAAGGCATCTTTGTACCCGGCTTTCTAGACCATCAGCTCAGCCGAGAGCACCGCATGAAGAGGGACACAGGCACAGCCGTTTCTACACTTGCAAGTTTCCTCAAAAAAAAAACTTTATGCTACATTTCTCCATATTTGATCTTCGCCTCAAATACCTACTTTGCATCACAGTGAAAAAGAAAGGCGTGGGAAAGGTGCATTTCACACCTGAACGCTCGCAGAAGCCCATCCGGGAGCCGTCCAATGGGGAAAGTTACCTCAAGAACAGTTGGGGCTTTGAGCTAAAGAAAAGGTTACTATTGTAAGGGATTTCAGTGCTCCCTCCCATGCGTGGAATGTGTGGGACTGGTGTCTGCGTTTCGGCCGCCTTTCCAGAACAATGCGCCGCGCCCCGCTGCGCAGCAAGCCGGCGACCTTCGGGCACCGTTGTCTTCTCGCACGAGCTCTGAGAAACCGAGAGTGGAGCTCGATGCCGAAAAGGCTGGGGCCTCCCGCGCGAGGCATTTCGGATGCGGAGCCTGGGACCCCTGAGCCGAACCGTAGAATCCACCCCGCCCCGCCGCCCCAGCAAACGACAGAGCCGGGTCCCCTTTAAAAAGGTGTGTGGCTTCTGTGAACAGAAGAAAGGCCCCTTTTTCTGCCCCACTCCCATCTGTTCTCCATTTCCTCCCCTTCAGGCGGTTAGAGGCCTGGCCAGTTCTCGGCTGTGTGAGGCCTCTGGGGCCCTGGGTCCATACCGGCATCGAGGTTGTCCTGGGGCGGGTAGGCACCTCGGCCAGCAGCTCTGGTCCCTCTGAAGGAGGTCTGTGTGCACAGGCAGAGCCCCGTCCCCTCCTGGCGGAAGAGGACTGCGCCCCAGGGTAAGTCACCGCCTAGAGGATGATCCACATGCTCCCGAGAGGCTCACGTGCACCCCTCCTGTCGCCCCTGGAATAGCCACATGACGGTAAGGTTGGAAGAGGGACTCTTAGCAGCCAGCCTGTTAGGGGGACGTATGGGGGGACACCCTGAGATCTCTTCCCCCGAGGGCCTTAGGTGGGGGGTCGGCGGGCAGTGGCCACCTGCCTCAGGGTTTGACCTGTCTCGCCAGCCCGGGCTCCTAACCCAAAAAAAGGCCATTGCCCTCCACCCAACAAGCCGGCCTTGAGAAAGCTGACCACTTCCCATCAGTCCGGAGAAACCAAAGCCAAACGGGCGAAACCAAACCACATCATTTTATTCTGCAGTTTCCTTCTACCAGAACACTACCAAAAATATAAATATAAAATCTCTAGAAAATACTCAGATCTGTAATCTTCCACTCCCAGACTGGGGCCAAGCTCTGGGTTCTTTCCAAGCCGGCGGGCCACATGCCCGTTTGTCTTCACATCGTCCCCATACATCACCCGGATCCTTTCCTCTCTGCGCAGGGGAGCGCGCCGCCCTCCTGCCAGGTCTGGAAGCTCACCTGTGACGTATCAGGGGAAGGCTACGTGCCGACTAGGGGTACAGTGGGGCTCGGGGGCGGACAGGGAGGGAAGAGACTGTGCCCCCAACTCCCTTATGCAGGCCCAGAAGATAGGTCCTTTGTTTCCCATTATCCTGCCTGTGCATCGAGCAGGCCACCCAAGGGCCAAGCTCCCAGAGAAGCTGGACTCACTATGAGGGTGTGTTTTGGGGGGGCTGTGACCACAGCGAGGTCGGGCTGCTGAGACAGACACAGGAAGCCGGTCAGAGCCCGGGCCCTCGGCAGGACTAGAAGTTGTCATCGCTGCCGCCTGGGGGCAGCACTCGGCCCCTAGCACCAGGCAGTATCCGCCGCAGGGAGCAGGGAGGATGAGACTTCAGGCTGGAGCCCCCTCCCCCAGGTGGCAGCGTCGCCACCCCCCCAACACCCCAGAGGACGACGACCCTGGGGTGGAGATCATAGAGACGCCAAAGATGGGAGCAGGGTCCCGCTGGCCCTCGTCTGGCATCAGACACGAGTCTGAGGAATGCCAGCATCACGCCGGTGATGGTCCTGGGACGACCTGGGGCCTAACCTTGAGTTGGGCCTAACCCTGAGTCTGAGGGCCAGGGCCTCCGCAGCGGCTGCGTGTGGCGTGGAAAGCAGGGCGCTTAGGGCAGCCCGGGCCCGCCAGCTCTCGGCACCACCCGCCGCCACGGCACCTGGCCGGGGCCACCCCGATCTCTGGGGCAGGAGTCCCAGGGCCAAGGCTCTGCTAAGTTTCCCACCACAGAGGCAAACCGATCTGGCACGGAAGCTCCCAACACATGCCCTTAGGTTCTCTGCCCCCATCTCTGTGTTGGGGGCAAAACCCCAAGCCATCGGGGAGAACTCACAGGCTTCCCAATGCTAGTCCTGAGAACTTCTGAGTCTCAGGGTCAGAGATCATATCGTCGTGATGTCCTTGGAGGAAGGCGGCCGGATTTAGACCTTCAGTACTGCCCTGCCCACGGCACCCCGGCCTGCAGGGCCCCTCGTGGGGAAGGGAGCTGAGGCTTTGCCAGGAGCGCGCGGTGCAGCCTGGCTTCCCGGAGCAACGGAAGACGGGGCGCGAGACGGGGCGGGGGGCTGCAGAAGCAAGAATGCGGGAAGGGCAGCCGGCACCCTGGCGAGCCCACCCCCCACCAGGCTCCCGGCTCCAGGGTCCAGAGGAGTTCGCTTGGATGCTTCCCACACAGAGGCAGGGAGGAAGGGGAGCAGCAACGGGGCGATGGGACAAAGTGAGCAGTGTTGGGGGGCAGGGGGAGCTGAACAAGGGACAGAAAAGGGCCGGCAGCAGGAGTCCCAGAAGGAAGCGCGCCCACGGTCTGCCACGGCTGGAATGGCCACGCCAGGCTTCTCGCGGGCAGCCGGCCACCCTGTTCAACAAAAGGGAGGTTCTCTTCTTGCTGCAAAGGCCCCCAGGGTTGGGATCACCCCCCGACAGGGTCTCCTGGCCACAGGAAGGCAGCATGACAGGG
>CM052814.1:7071631-7097738 GCA_028533885.1 Nasua narica | reverse complement strand
CCCCTGCCCGCCCCCCTCCCGCCGGCTCAGTGTGGCCGCTGGGACCACTGACGAGCTGTCACATCAGAACTTTGCCATGAGACCTACAGGGGACACTGCCCACTGAGGAGCATAGCAGGTGTGGAAAACAAGGCCTGGAAGGGACCCAGTGACCCCAGCATGCTTCTCCCTCCCCTGCCCCGTGGGCCCCACGGACGCCCACGTTCCTCCACTACCACGGGCAGGGCAGCGGCTGCCCTGGCTGGGTGTTAGCATCCACCCCGGGAGCTTCGGGCGATGCCGGGGTCGAACCCAGCTCTGCCCGCTTGTGACTGCGTGACCTGTAGCTGCCCCCTGAGCCCCCTGAACCTGGTTGTGTGCGAGATGGAAACCACCCATGCACCTCCAGGCCGCTGCGCGCGGTAGGGGAGCGTGGGCCGGGCGCCTGCCAACGCCTGAGGGGCGCTCGGGAAACCTCGGCCGTGGTGACCGGGGGACAGCCAGCAACCTGGGACACGGCCCAGCCCTGTCCTCCGCAAGATGAGCTCGTCCTCGGCTCAGGGCTGCTCTCTGGAGGCCCCGGGTCAGCCTGGAGCTTGGCCGCCCCCCAACCCCCGCGCTCACCTGGCCTCCTCGCCCGCAACCCCGCCGGCCAGCCGGGCCCCCGCGGTCCTGTTGATCTCCATGGTGCCCGCGCCGTCCAGGCTTGAGGGCTCTTTTCTCCGCAGGAAGTCGTTGACTTTGGCCCCCACGGCTCTGCCCAGGTTCTTGAGGTGCTGACTGCTGCCCACCCAGACCCCCGACCCCGCGGCGGCCGAGCTGGGGGCCACCAGCCGGGACAGGTGGGGGAAGGAGCAGCTGGGCTGCAGCTTCGGCGTGTGGGCGGCATTCAAGTTCTCAAACATGCCGTGGTCCACTGCAAACAGAGGGGAAGACGGCCGCGGTGAGCGGGGGCGGGCCCCTGGGCCCCTGGCCCTCACACCGCACCCACAGCGGTCACCTCCCCAGGCCTTGGAAACATTCGGGAGAGAACCCGCAGAGACGCTCTCCACCCTCCGGGCGGGCTTTCCAGATGGCATGTGGGACAAGCAATTCCCGGTCCACCCCACCCGGCCCGTCGGTGACGAGCTCCAGCCTGAAACCTAGCCTGAAAACGTCCCCCGAACTTATCCCTTTAAATCTGCCTCTTTGACTCCTGCCTTGACCCTTGGCCTCGGGGCCACTGAGCCCTCCGAAGAAAAAATGTAGAAGAAATGAACGATGGTATTTTTCTCTCGCTGTGAACATAAGCTCAGGGGCCGCCGGCGCGGGGGCCGAAGCTGGAGGAGGCTCGAGTGGGGAGCTCCCCGCTGAAGGCCCCCTGTGGGCACGTTTTCTCTGTGGAAAACAGGCCCCCTTTCTCCTGAGGAGGAACGTGGGAGAAGGGGCGGCTGGGGGCAGAGAGATGCCGAGTGGGGGTCCGGAGCGGCCTGACCGCAGCCTCACAGCAACCCGGGGACACGGGCCGTGGGAGGAATCCCGCTCATGGACCGGGAAGAACTGTCTGCCGGGCCTGAGGCCACAGGGCCACGACTGGTGGGCTGAGCGGGAACTCCGGGGCTCTCCCCCTCTCCACTTCCCTCGGCCTGGGATCGTGGAAGCGCTACCCCACAGACGGCCCTTCGCTCCAGACTCCGCTTCGAACGACTAACTCCAAGGGCTGCAGGGAGACCTGCTGGCTTGTCGATGATGGCAGGGCAAAGGCCACGTCTTATTCACCTTCGCATCTTTAACGGCTGGTCTGGTCTCGTACACAGAAGGTGCTCAATAAATCTCTCGAACTGCCAGACCCATTCTGCAGATGGGAGAACTGTAGAGGCCCGGATCAGAGCTCCAAGGTTTGTCACTGGAACGACTGGCGCTCGGGGCTTTAAGCCACACCGTCCACCCGCGTGGACCAGGGCGTCCTCCCCCGCCCAGAAGTCAAGCTCAGTCTTCCAAGGAGCCAGATCCATCGTTCGGGGCCCTGGAGGCACACGTGAGGTTTCTGTCCCTACCGACTAGTCCAGATACTCTGTCGATCTGGGGGAGGGAGAGGTAACACTCGGTCACAGACTGTTCTTTGTCTCCCCCTCTAAGAGCCTTCTCCCGCCGAGCCTTCCCAAGAGTAGGCGAGGCTGGGGTGCGCCGCTCCTTCCCGTGAACCTGGCATAAGGCAGCCCTCTCCACCCTGCGTTACGGAGTCCCCGGCCATCATCTCCCTTATTGCGTCTCCAGGGACGCATCTCCCTTCACTGCGGTCTCAGCGGACATTCCCCTTCTGCACCCACGAGCTAGAAAAGCTGTCTTGTAAAGGTCTTTGGGCGGCAGCAGGAAGCTGCGGGGAGCAGACGAGCCCCGCCCCCAGGTCTGCTCGTCTGCCGCACGCGCAGGGAAGGCACCGCGGCGGGGGCCGTGCTAGGGAACCGGGGTAGAACAGCCCTGGCGTCTGGGGCACAGGGCTGACCGGCGGAGGCGGCCTGGACTCCAGGGGTGGCCGCCCCACGCCAGCAGGATTTCCAGCCCAGCCCCCAACGGGGTCACCAGCTCCTCTGACTCTACGAAGAGCGTTATCTCGCCACACCATCACCCACTTCTGCGTGCTTTCCCTATCGGGCCCCGTATCCTGGCTTGTCTTTAATCGTAAAATCTGTGGACTCGCAGAGAAGCCCTTGGCCACGGAAACATTTAACTATCTCCCCCCCCAATCAGCAAGTGTATTTGGGCCACCACGAAACCAGGGCAAGTGTCCGAAAGAGGCCGTCTGGGGAAGGCGCCCTCCTTCCTGGCTCCTTACTGCTGCCGAGTGAGATCGGTAGCGCAGACCTCCTGCTCCTTTCCGAAAGTGTAAGTGACCAGAAAAAAACCCAAGCGACTCGTGAACCATGAGCTCCTCTTACTTGAAAGACTTTCTAATAAGCAAAAATAACTAAAGGGTCACGCACCATCGTAGATTTCCTGTACTTCTTGCTCTCTACCCTTCCGAATGTCAATGCTGAATTCTTTTTTTTTTTAATTAACATATAATGTATTATTTACCCCAGGGTACATGTCTGTGAATCATCAGGCTTACACATTTCACAGCATTTGCCATTCAATGCTGAATTCTTAAGCGACTTAAAGATAACTATGTCCTATGCACTCTTTGCACTTCCCTATGTCTTTCTGGCCAACACACCTTGTCTCGAAAACCAAGTGGGGAGCTCCTCAAGGAGATGAAGCATCTCCAGTGATTTTTTTTTTGAACTTTCTAGAGCACTCAGCATAGGGCCTGGCACAAGAGTTGGCATTTAGTAAGTTTGGCTGAGTCGAATTGGCTTTTTATAGGAATCCTTAAAACCTGACCACATTATGGGCAGTGGGTGTAGAGAAACTGTTCCTGAGCCTTTTTCCACTTACAAAAGCCACTCATAACCTCCTCTCCCGAGGTCAGCCCGGGAACAAGTGGTCTGCTCTCGGCTATGGGGCTCTGGGGGGGAGGGGCTTCCTTCGTTTCCACACCCGAAAGATGTGCCATGAGCCCCTTTCCTGCTGATGGCAATGACGACCCCCACACTCCATCCCTCCCCCTGGACTAGATGCAAGGTGGTTCAGGATGTGATGGCGATGATGGCAAGAAAAACAATGAGAGCCCGACCTGGTGGCCCGCCCCGCGGCACCCCCACATGCACACGTCCGAGCAGAGCCAAGCATCTGTGACGCACGTCGTTCATTAGAAAGACGGTCTCTTACCTGTCCGAGAAAGGGGCTCGGAAAGCAGGTGGGAAGCAAACGAGAGAGAGACACATTTTATGTAGCGGCCGACCACTTTGGGAGTGTCACCTTCTGCCCGGGGCCACCAGCAACAACAAACGGGCCGACGAGAACATGCGAGACAGGAGCCCTGCTACGAGGAATACCACCAACCCTGGACAACCAGGTTCCCACGAACTCCTCGATACCTAGACCGAAAGGGTCTGGTTTTTAAAAACTCTACAAACAGGCCCTGCGGCAGCTTCACACGTGTTCCCCAATATTGTGAGCCCCCTTTACAGGAGGTCTGCCTGACGTTTCCAAGCTGGCGGTGGTGGGAAGAATTCAATGACCCCCCCGCCCCCGACTCCCGCGGGAAGAAATTCCAAATCCTCTGGATCCTGTGTGCATCGCTCACTACTCTCCTGTCCCGTTTCTGCACACAAACCACCCAGGTTTAGACCATTCCAAGCATCGAAGTGAACAAAACAGGAGGACACGGTGGCACGGAGGTTTGCCTAACCCTGCACAGGTCGCTAACGGCAGCGCAGGGTAAGAACTCACGCACACCAGATCCTCGGACCCCGGGGTCTTCCTCTGTACCACGAGGGCCAAATCGAATCGGCGATACCCTCAAAGCTGCCCAAGTCCACAGTGTCCACTAAATTCCAACACTTCTAAGTTTCCAAGCCAGGCTCTGGGGGAGGCGGTGAGGTTCTCCACCCGGTCCTGCAATGTTGAGGTCCCGCGGGCGGACACCGGAGGGAAGACGACTCCGGGCTCTCACACCCGGGAGCTCACTCACGCGTGCACGTGCGCCACGATCGGGCCACGTCTCTCCACACGGCCCAAGCACACACACAGGTAGATCAAGGGCACTCTCTGCACCTCGTCTGCACCTGTTGTGACGCTCTACAGTGGGGCTTATCTTCAAAGGGGCGGGATCACCTTTCACCCTGACCCCACAGCCCTGCAGCGCGCCAGGCTGGGGTAGGACAGAAGCACAGCGGAGACGAGAGGCAACCCTGCCGCTCTGGAGTTCAGTCTCCCCAGCAAACTGCTTATAAGGAGCAAAATGGTATTGAGTAAGCTGCCCGCTTGTGTTGTAGTCATTTGCTAAAAACAGACAGCACCCACCATTTAAAACGTTACCTGGTCCCTGTTCTTAGGCAGCGCACGCTGGAGTATTCAGGCACAAAGGGCCCCGGTGCTTGTAACTTACCTTGGAATAGCTCAGCAAACCAAGTACGGGGTGGAGGGAGGGGAATTCACAAAGCATACGGGGTAAAATGCTAACGATACGAAAACCCGGATACAGAATACACAACAACTGATTTTAGTTTTGCAACTTTTTGCCACTTTGAAACGATTTCCGAAGAAAACGTAAAAATTATACCCCAAAACAAAAACATCTGATGGCAGAAGTGAGGCAGATGAAGGAGGAGCTAAGCAAGAAGCTTATTCAGAGAGGACAGAACTCCCCAGAGCTGGGGGGTTGGGGGGCTGACAGCAAGGACACAGAAAGGTCACCAAAGACCAATGGGGCAGGGGTCAGCAGATTACATTGCGGTCACGTCTCTGCCACAGGCTCCCCTCCCCCCGGGCATTCTCAGTCGAGGCAGGCCAATGAGGGATGACAAGTCCCGAAAAGTCTTTCTAAAATTTAAGAGACTCCATCCGTCTTTGAAAGGAATGGCCCGACCAGCGAGCGGAATTATGGGATCCTCTTGTGATGTCACCTGTCCTCAGAATGTTCATCGTCTGGACAACCCACCAGCCTCTTGGGAGCAGATGTGTGATCTCCATACCCTACGGTAGTCCGAATATGGAGAACTTCTCACTCCTCAGCATTTCTGGACCTCGAATCTCTTCCTCAGCCCTGAGCACTTTTCCCGACATTATGTCCTCACGTGCCACCAGCTTGCCAGGTAAACTCTGGTGCCACTAGGGCCACAAAAATGTGGTTTTTTTGGAAGCTTTTAATTGAGTACTCTACCAGATCATGTTACAGGACTACGATTTAGTGAGAAAGTCAAATTACACATGGGGAGAAAATAATTTTTCAAAATGCTGCATTCATGGTAAGTAGTTCCTGCTGTTTATTCATTTCTGGCAAGGGAAGGATGGGGGAACACATCTGCTGGCCAGTTTTTCTTTTCCTCTAGAATCTCAGGTGGCCGTCTCTGTAGAGTAGGGACTTGTGTGAGCCCTGTTGGGACAGGCCGGAGAAGAGACAGGCTCACCACCCTTTCGGTAGGAACCTAGGAGGCAGGGTTCCTGAGCAGCACAGCAGGGATTCGAGACTGTCTGGGGCCTGGCTGTCCCCAGTGTGGTCCGTGGGCCTCCACGTCGGCCTCACCTGGGAGCTCGTTAGCAATGCAGGAGCTCAGGCTGAATCGGAACCTGCATGGGTAACAAGGCCTCCGGTGGCCTCTCCTAAACATCCGTGTCCCTGCGCTGACGACCCTTACGTGGTGGCTTCCCAAACTGAGCTACGGTCCCGCTCTGGGACTGGAGGCAGGCTGGCTTTTGGCCAAGCGTTAGCAGTCATCAGAGTGTTCACGAGGCCAGAGTCCACCTGAAGGCTCCCGGGCTGCGGGCAGGAGACGCTTCAGTTGGAGAAACCGGCTTCTCATCCCCAAAGGGGCCGTGTACTATAGCCGTGTGGTCCGTGACCAGACTCCCTCCCCGGGATCCCGGAGCAAGCCCAGAGGCTCGAACGTAGGCAGACACACACAAACACAAACACACAGACACACAGACACACACACACACACACACACAGCGAGCTGCAGGAAGGTCGGAGAAGGATGGGCCGGACGGAAAGCGGTCCTCTGGTCTGGCTCTAAAATTCTCCCTTGGAGAGAATCTTTCCCAGATCTCCACAAAAATGCCCCATTTGGAATTCCGCAGGATGCCACCCAGAACAGTTCTGCTTATCTGGGTGCAAAAGAGGGCACTGTGTGTGTCTTCAGCTTTGCAATGTCGTGAAGTCCCGAGGTAGAGCCTCTGGGTATGTTTGGGGGTCACCAAGAAGAGGATCCCCAGCCTTGCGCGCTCACCGGAGCGTTTCCTCCCTCACCCAGACATCGCGAAGACTGCGCTACCCAGTGAGGCGCCCAGTGCAGCTCAGGCCCTGCCGACCCAGTACCTCAGCAGCGCGCTCCGGCTCGGGGTGCCGAACGCGGGCTTCTCTCCAGGTGAGGCCTTCTCTGCCTCGCGGGCACCTGTGAGAAGCTGGAGGGGCCAGGGCTGCCCCCCTACGGGAAGGGTGCCTGCCCCCGCCGGCCTCTCCTTCCTGGCCCCCTCCCGCAGGCCCCGCAGGCCTGTCCCCCGAGCTGGGGGAGCCACAACTTCCACCTGCTGGGCTGTGGCGGGCAGACAAGCGGGGCGGGGGAGGGGATTGGAACAATGGCCGCGACCACGGGAAGGGGGAACGGGGCGCTGGGAAGCCACCGAGCCACCTGCCCGCCCTTAGAGGAGGCGAGGCGAGGTGTCTGCTGGGGGAGAAGCACCTGGCCGGGGCCGAGGTTTAGTGAATGCAAGTGGAGTCTCTATCCCTGAGACCCAACTGCCATGGGGGGGAGGGGGTCAGCAGGAAGGAGGGCCTCGGGCGGCTCTCCCCCCCATCTCCTGCCTGCTCTCAGACCCATGGTCGAGGGGGAGCGGGGAGGGACCCAGGGCCACGCCCGACACCTGACCACTTGCCTTCCTGCTTCTCCTGTGAGCCCCCGGCCACCCCGGGGCCTTGCGCTCAGACCCCACCCTTTCCTCCGCAGACTGCATTTTGGGGGACCCCCAGAACGGGGAGCAGCTGAGGCGGAACTGCACCATCTACCGGCCCTGGTTCTCCCCTTACAGCTACTTTGTCTGCACGGACCAGGAGAGCCACCTGGAGCCCTATAGCTTCCCAGAGGCGCAGCGGGACGAGGGCAGGGGGGACAGCTGCCTTCCCGAGGACGTGGCTGAGAGCATCTGCTCGTCGTCTTCCTCCCCAGAGAACACCTGCCCCCGAGAGGCCAGCAAGAAGTCCAGGCATGGCCTGGACTCCACGGACTACATCACGTCCCAGGACATTCTCACGGCCTCCAGGTGGCACCCGGCCCAGCAGAGCGGCTACAAGTGCGCGGCCTGCTGCCGCATGTACCCCACTCTCCACTCCCTCAAGAGCCACATCAAAGGGGGCTTCAGGGAGGGCTTCAGCTGCAAGGTGTACTACCGCAAGCTCAAAACCCTCTGGGGCAAGGAGCAGAAGGCCCGGCCGGGAGACCGGCTCTCGGGCAGCTGCCAGGCCTTCAAGTAGCCAGGCCGGGGGGCGGCAGCTGTCCCGTCAGTGGACGCTCCGGTGACGCAGGGAGGAAGCCTGCTCCTGCCTCCAGAGAGATGCCAATAAACCCAAGTTAGTCACAGCCTCTGCCGAGTCCCGGGTCACCCCGATCCACCTGCGGTCCCCCCCGGTCCCCATCCCGTGCCCCCTTTGGTGAGCGGTTGCCCAGCAACAGCAGGCCCCCCTTGCCACCCCTGCCGCCTTCCCTCCCTCTCAAGTTTGAGAACAGCCTCTCTGGTGGCGCTTTTCAAAGTGAGGTGCCCAGACGAGCAGCGTCAGCATCCCCTAGGAATCTGCTAGAAATGAAATCTCAGATTCTCTGACTCGGGAACATGGTGGGCGGTGGGGGGAGCCTGGCCGTCTGGGCTCTCAGCAGCCTTCTGGGTGGTTCTGGGGGCAGCACAGGCATGAGAATGCTGCTCAAAGACGCTGGCTTCCTGGCAGGTCCCCCTGTGACCAGTCAGTCCCCCTGCAGGAGAGCCCGGCCAAAGGGGGGGGACAGGGAACGCCCTTCCCCGCGGGCACAGGGGGGCTCCCCCACCCGTCTGAAAGCTTCTCGGCTGTTAGCGATCCCAGAGGTGGAACGGGGGGACCCCTGCCCCCCTGAGGAAGGCAGGAAAGAGGCGCGTGGGGCCGGGCGCACCCCCACCATGTGCACCACAATCCTTCACGTGCAAGGGGCACGCGTGTTAGAACACAACACACTGGCTTCTGACCCGGGGGCGTCTCTGCCTGGCTGAGCTGTGTCCCGGCAAAGCAGGCGGGGACACGCGTGGAAACGCGGCTCCCCGTTACCGAGGATTGCAGCAGCGGCAGCCCCGACGGTCGTCCTGTTTCTGAGCCAGGCTCACTACCAACTCCGACCCAGAAACACGGCTGAACCCCAGGGATGCAGGGAGGACATCTGTTTTACCCATTATGTAGTTAAAAAAAAAAAATGAGCTAAATGCTCAATGGTCTTATTTTTAGGCCTTATTTAACTCTCATTTCGGGTGCCTAATGCCCCAGGGGGCCCTCTCACCGCTGTGGGGCATCTCCTTTCCGGGGGGGGGGGGGCCAGCACCAACCCTCCCTTTACCTTTGCCTCCCCACGCCCCCGGCTGGCCAGCAGGGTGGGGCGGAAGCTTTCCCTGGCCCTTGCAGCGCTCCCACAGTGAGCCCCTGCTTCCCGGGTTAGCAGAGCTGCTTCTGCGTACCCGTCCTGCTAAATGCCGCCCGTGGTTCTTTCGCGAGAGTCTGGGCTCAAATCCTATCCAGTCCCACGCCTCGAGACCCTTCCCCACTCGTTCTCTCTCTGCCCGCTACCGACCCAGCCAGAGTCCAAGAGAGCACTTGAACTGTGGGGCTCAGGGTCCCCGCCTGTCCACCCTGGGGTGGGCGGTCTCTCTGGGGAGCCCTGACGCCACTCCCTGGACCTCCCACGGGAGGGAGCAGACGGGTCTCTGATTTCCTGTTTACCCAAATGCAAAAGCCACCTGTGCCCCTGAAGACCTCCCATTGAGTGTCCCCATGATGTGCTGTCCCCTCGTCCCCTCGGTGGGGCCGTTGAGGAGGGAGCACGAGGAGGGGCGCACATGGGGGCCTCGTGCCCTTCCCTACGCACGTGGGAGAATCAGGAGGACTCGGCTCCTGTCTGGCCTCACACCCTCTGCCCAACCCACACTCCCTCCTGCTGGGCGTCCGTGTGGCAGGCACGGAACCCGTTAAAGACAGAAAGCCATCCCACAGCCGGGGTCCGAGCCGGGGGAGCCGCAGCACGTGCCGAGTTTCGTGTGAGGACGGGCGCGCTCTGCCTTTCACATATTTACCAGCATCGTTGGGACCTCCCGGAACTTTCTCAGTGCAGAGTTCTGTGGGAAGTTTCACCACGCAGGAAACGCTCCCAGCCCACAGAGGCACGGGCCACGCGGGCACCCCCCCCAATCAACTGGAAGGTAAGCTCTGGGTGCCCCGAGCCCTCGCCAGGCACTCTGCTCGGGGCTCGTAAAATGCCAGCTCATTTACTCCTCACTATGGCTTTACGTGGTCTATTTTATCCCCATTTTACAGACGAGAAAAATAAGGCTCAGCTAGGGCCTTCACTCAGTCAGAAAAGGGGCAAAGGGTTGATGGGACCCTCTCGACCTTCCTGCAGAGTCGGCGGGCCTGACAAAGCACCAGGCCCAGCAGGCCCTCTGCCTTCGAGCTGGCTAAACGTCCTGGCCAAAGGGATGTGGTCTCCATGACGTAAGCTCTTCGAGATCCTGCAGCTTCTATTTCTCTGACGCTCTTCCCTTGCTAGCCTTCCTCCTCCCTTTCGTGTCGCCTCCTGGCAGGAAGGCCAAGTGCCCGTGAGCCAGCGCCCCTCTGCCGAGCGGCAAGGGCACCACGATGCCTGCGGGCAGGTATGGGGACGAGCCCGTTTAGACTCCGGGATGGACACTGCAGCAATAAGCCCGTTTGCAATCCTACCTATTCCATAGTTCAGACATTTAGTCAGGCAGTCTGAGAAATTTCGTGATCTGGATGATCTTAGTTAGAGCTGGAAACATCTATGATGTACTTTTTCAAGCAGGAGGTGCTTACACGCCAGTGACATCTGCAGTGTGAGAAGACCCGGGCTTGGGGGAGTCTGGAACAACAGGCACAAGCCCGGGGCCTCTCAGCCTCAGGACTACTAACATCTGGGGCTGGATGATTCTCTATGGGAGGGGGCTTCCTATTCCCGGACCTTTAGCAACATCCCTGGCTTCTACCCTCTAAATATCAAACGCATCCTTCCCCCAGTTGGGTCAAACCAAAACTGTCTCCAGGCACCACCGAAGGTCCCCCGGGGAAGCCACATTGTCCCCGGAGAACCACGGCACAGCCGCCTGATGAGCAAGGCCGGTCTGGCTAAGCCGCACCTGAAGCCACCACCTTCCTCCCCCCTTTCCTGAACGCCATCCCCCTGAGAACTGTGCCTCGCAGAGCTGATGGCCACTGGCTTGGGAAGTAGGGTGGAGGCGAGGGCAAGTCAGGGAGCAGGGGGAGTAGAAGAAGCAAGAAAAGACCATGGAAAAGCTTTTAGAAATAAGAAAGGTTTATTTAGCAAAAGCCACTAGACTAGTGACGACATCCAGGGAGTAAGTGCACTTTACATGAACAGAATCTTGTCCCAGAGAATTGAACCGACAGAGTTAATGACACAACAGTTTCAGGAAGGAGAGGGCTGGGGTTCGGTGGGGGGAGAGGAGGTGGTCAGGCAAAGAGGAAATCAAAGGAACACAAGTGCTGAACAGGAGGGGGGGGGAGGGAAGCTACGAAGGGGCTCCGGAGAGCGCTGATAGAAGCAGGGATAGAAGGAGTATCATTTTCATCCCGATACACAGTCTGTTCTGTGCAGAGAAATTCTTTGCTGGCTCTGCACCTGGGAGAGCCTCACGTGCCCCGGACTCTGCCGGCCCCTGGGGGGAGGCTGAGGCAGGCGCGAATAAGGTAGGCGCCCTCCCGGTGTCCACTTGTCCTCTCTACAGGGCAGAGCACAAGGATGAGAGAGGAGGAAGGCAGGAGCTGAGTGAGCAGAGCAAGAAGCAAGGAGGGAGGAGAGGGTGACGTCGCTGGGAAATCAGGTCTGCGATGTTCTCTTTCCTGCCCAGTGGCTGGCGACCCATCAGGCCCCTAGTTCCATCCTGTCTCCCGTCGCCACACCCCAGACACACTGGGGACGATGCCACACGCAAACCAGCGCTCCAGGGAAGGCCCCCTCTGCAGGAGGCTGGGGCTGAGGCAGCCGGAAACCACCGTGGAGCATCCGAGGGCAAGGGTCCTGAATGGGTCCGGAGTCAGCAGTAGTAGGGCCAGCCAGCCTCTTCGAATCCTTTAATCTCTCCTGAATTCCCTTTCTTCTTTCCCTCTGCAAACCCCTCGCCCTTCCCCAGCCCAGCCCTCCCTCTCCTGCCACATTTCACAAACCCAATCCACCGGCCCCTGGCTTCACCCCCAGCTCCTGCTTCCACGCAGGGGGCCTCGAGAAGCCAGACCTTCCGCTGCCCCAAACACTCAAGAAGATTCTACCGCTCTGAGAGGCCGCACCCAGGGGAGGGTCTGGGAAGATCCCCAGCATCCCTCCTTCAGTTTGGGGCTCTGACCTTCCTGCTTCTTCCTCGTGCATCCGGACCTCCTTCCGCCCAAGGGCGAATTAGAAAAGACAGCACAGCAAAGAGAACGACCCCTCTCCAGGTAAACACACGTTAGGAAAAACACAACTCTGCTGCCATTCAAACGCCCTGAAGATTCACATTCTCTTCTCTCCGGTCACTTCTCACACGCCCACGCACACGTACTCACCTTCCCTCACTCGGGTGTGCAAGCCTACTAGTACACACACGCGCACACACATCCGTCCACACCGTCCTGTTTCTGCCGATCCCCTGGTGCGCCCAGGAGGGCCACCTTAAAGCTACATGGATTTCCTTTCCTTTGGACTTTCTAGTCTAGAAGGAACCCAGCTGTTGCAGAAAAGGGCTACGCTTTTATTGATATAAACTAGAAAGCAAGGTCGGGGTTGAAGAACTCTGTTTTTTGGGTAACCCCAGCCTTGCCAACGAATCCTCAAAGAACGCTGCAGTCTGGCTCTGTCGTCCGTCCCGGATCGAGACTTACTTCCCTGCACACAGGCCCCCAGCAACCCTCGGCTCTCTCTCGGGGCATCTTTAAATCTGCCGACAGCCACTCGTGGCCGGACGGTCGCAAAGGGAGCACGGCCTCCCTGCCTCCGTCAGCCAGCCGGCCGGGGCGGGGTTCTCTAGACAAGGCCTGGATGGTCAAAGACGGGGAGGGGGGGAGGGGGAGGACATGGCTGTGGTCCCTGACCGAAGTGGCAGTGCTTCTGAAGAGTGGAAAGAAATAGTCTCAGCTACCAGCTCGTGTTTGTTTTTTTCTGCAGTAAACACTGACCACTACTGCCCAGTGGAGGGGTCGGGTTGAGAGGTAAGGCTGGGGGCTCGGGGGCTTTCTCTGAGGGGAGGGCACAGCACAAGCCTCGGGCAGCACAGCCCCTGAGGCAGGACAGGGAGGGGAGAAGGGGGCAACTTCCCAGCCTCCAGGCGGAGGAGCTGGGCTTGCAGGCAGGAGGGGGGCGGGGCTCCCACACTGAGGAATCCGACCCACGGCATCTGGGGCCCAGAAGGCGCTGCCTCCCCCGGGCTTGCACTACACGGGCCTGAACGATATTCAACTCCTGGTCTCCCTCGGAAGCGACATCTCACATCCAGCTGGAGCAAACGTCCAGATTCCAGTCATCCGGAGCTTACCCGATGTGACCCAAGCCAATTCCACGCTCGCGCGCGCTGAGACCACCATCCCGTCCCTTACCGCCCACGGCCCTCAACCTCTGTCGTCTCCACAACAGCCTAGATTAGGAATTCCTTCCCGAAGGTCGGGGGAGGGCTGGGCGACTGGCAGCGTCCTGCATATCCAGACACACAGGACCCGAGCAGGGACCTGCAGGCTTCCCTCCCCCGCGGGGTCAGGAGGTGGGGCGGGAGGGGGCTCCCGGGGCAGGACAGAGCAGAAGCGCCTGCCGAAGCAGCCCGCACATCGCAGGTCCCGCACATCGCAGGTCCGCGGGCAGCCTGGCAGTCCGCACGAGGGACCCTCTCCCGAAGCCACGGGCTCTGGAAGGCCCTGCCCTCCCCTCCCAAGTCACGAGTGGGAGAGAGCGGCCCATTCGCCTCTGGGAGTCCCAGTTCTCCCCCATCGGACCCTCCAGAGTCCTCATCCTTTCCTGAAACCGCAGGCTCTCCGGGGCCCCTGGCTGGAGCCAAAGTCGCTCGACCTCCCGGCACTCACCGCCCTCCGCCGGGCGGGCATCCTCGGCGGTGCGCCCGGCCCCTCGCCCCTGCGGCCCCGCGCCCCTGCGGCCCCGCGCCCGGCCCGCCCTACACGGCGATCTCGTCGTCCAGGCTGTCGCCCAGCTCCTGCCTCTGCAGGACGTTGAGCAGGCGCGGCAGCTCCTCCTGGGACCACGAGTCGCGCTCCTCGCTCTCGTCCGTGTTGGACTCGTACTCCGAGGCGATGCCCGACTCGCGGAACTTGAGGAGCTCCAGGCCGCCCAGCAGCGGGCCCGCGGGCGGCGGCAGGAAGCGGAAGCACTCCAGCTTCACCAGGCAGTCGCGCCTACCTAGGGGGCTGCCGGCGGGGTGGGCCAGCTCGGCCAGGCCCGCGCCCGGGGGCGGCGAGGGCAGGTCCTCCGGCTGTGGCGTGGTGGGGTCGCAGAGCACCGGCAGACCTCCGGAGCGGAAGGTGATCTCCAGCAAACTGTCCTGGGAGCCCACTGGAGGGGGGACAAGAGCACAGCAGGCGGGGTCAGCGAGGCGGCCGGCGGGGAGGGGGGGGCTGGGGGGGGCTGGGGAGGCGCGGGCGGGGGAGGGGGGCGTGGGCGGGGGGGGGGCGTGGGCGGGGGTGGGGGGGGCATGAGCTAGGTACAAACGGAGGGCCCAGAGCAGGGTCTCTGTAAACAGAAACAGAAGCCCAGAGAGGCTTCCAGCAGCGAAGGGCAGTGGCCGCCCCGATCTGCCCCTTTGTGCTGCTTGAGCAGAAGTCCCGGCCCTGCCCAGACCTGCCGATGGTAAACCGCTATGGGCTGGACTTGGGAATATTCATTTTTTAAAAAGCTATAGGGAATAGGCCGAGGGAACTCCTGGCCTTGTAGGAAGAACATTCGTTTTGCCATCAGACCTGGGTTTGAAGCTTAGCCCCACACCTTGCGGGTCCTGTAACCTCGAGCCACCTTCACCTATTTGAGTCTGTCTCATGTACAAAATGGACATAACATCTACGACTCTAGGGATTAGAGGACATCCCGCCTGAGAAACTCTATCACAGCCTGTGGCCCGTGGCTCAGGCCTCTAATCCTCCCGGCCGCGGGCCAGCACACGGGAGGCCTGGATGCGTGCTGCCTTCTCGAACCTCCCAGGCCAGCGGGGAGCCGGCTGGGCGTCTCCGGCCGGGCGCCAGGCAACCTCTGCCCGGAACCTGCCGTGCCGTCCGGCCAGCGGTTTTCAGCCTCACCCGCAGAGCAGATGCCGGCCACCAGCCTGTCCTCCGCTGGAGCTGTCCCCGCAGCGCGGGGGCGGTACACCCGCAGACAGCGTCAAGGCCCCAGCGGGCTCCCAGACAGCGCGACTCACGCCGGGCGCTTGTCTGTCCCCACTGGAAAAGCCCACGAAGAAAGAAACAGTCTGCCTTATTAGGACGTGCAGTGTCCGAGCCCCTTTTGAGAGGAGCCTGGATGAACGTGCGGCAGTGACTCCCAGGGACGTTCAAGGTCAAGTCTGGACACTGGACTAGAAGGAACTGAGCTCCTCTCTGACTCTGCCATTTTGTAGTTCCGCGAAGCTCAGGGACGGGACAAAGAGAGCGGGCTGTCTTCTGCTGGAATACCAGGGCAGGGCAGGGGCCTAAGAAAGCCCCACCAAGAGCTTCAGGGGGAAGAAGAGGCGTTTTCCAGAGCCTCCGGGGAGGGAGGTGAGGCCGGGCGGGGCCCCCACTTACTAGCGTTCTGTCCCGACAGCTTCAGCTCCAGCTCCTGCACCTGCTTGACCAGCAGCGAGATGTGCTGGAGCATGTCCTTATTCTGCAGCAGGAGCTGGTGCACGCGGGCCTGCGCCTCGAGCCGCGCGGCGGCCTCGGCAGCCAGCTGGTCCTTCAGCAAGTGCACCTGCAGGCGGGGGGCGGAGAGACGGGGAGAGGACAGGACAGAGAGGAGAGAGGGCGGTGAATGCACCCAGGAGTCACCGGGCTTCAGCGGGGACCAGAGCTTGGAATTCGGAGAAGCGGCCCTAAGAAGCTGGGTCGCTGGCCCTGGGGGTCTCCCTGAATGTTCCGAGTGAGGGCCGCGCTGGGTCGCTCACGGACCACTCAGGGACCCGGAGCGAGAGGTACCAAAGAGCCGAGCCCCAGCCCCTGACCCCCGCCTCCGGCGGCAGGGCGCCTCGACAACCAACGGTTCCTGCCACGCGGAGGGAGGGATCTTTTTCTCCTCCTGTCTTTTAAAAGAGAAAAACAGAAATGGATATACAGACCCAGTAGCTAAGAAGAGAGTCACAGCAATCCCCCGACGTGGCCTTTCCTCTCCCCTTCCTCGGGCCCACACATAATGGGAAGCAGGAAGCCCCACAGATACTCCCCCTCCCCAGTGAGGGAGTCATAATAAATTCTATGCTGTCACTTCTGGGGGGACCACTTTCTTTCCCTGACCGTCCATCCCTTTTTCGTTTCCCATGGCACCTAGGACGGTGCTTTACATCGGTTAGGGGTCTGATGTTTGCTGATTGGCGCATAGCAGGGCCTCCTCCTGCAAGCCTGGAAGGGTGGAAGTGAACAGGTCACAGAGCCACCCCCTGTGGGAGGAGGGGGCCCCCATCAACTCTCCTCTCAGGGCAGCAGCTGGGAATGGCGCACCCCGCCTGCTCGGGACCCGGGGCAGGGGGCTCTGTCCTTGGTGCGTAGTAGGGTACACAGAGGAAGCACAGCGGGAGATGGGGGGTGACTGTATCAGGAGCCTGGCTTGAAGAAACTGAGTCACAAGGCAAAGGTCATGTTCACGCATATGCGATTCTTGCTGATATCGCATATCCGCGATATCCACTGAGTGGTGGATAAAGGGTCTCCGTGGAGGGTTTTGGAAGGTCCCTGAAGAAAGGGAGCTAATGAATTTGGCCCGGACCAAGGCGGCTTGTGGGAAAGAGGTTCCCTTGGACCAAAAATACGGGGTGGACAAAGACAGAGGCAGGCTGACTGGGGTGAGTGGGGTGGGGGCAGGAGAGGGGCCGGAAGAGTGAGCCGACTCTGGTTCGGACGACAAATGCTCTGGATTTCCGAAGAGCAGTTGGCTACCAAGAGATGCACGTTTTATCGGGGAATAAAAGACTGTATCTGACCCGTAGTCTGGCCAGGGGACCCGCCCAGCCCCGTGGCCGCCCCTCCAGCGGCTGGCACTTGGAGAATCATGCCGTTGGATGCGGCAGCTGCTTCCCTCCCAGCAGATTTGAGGACCTGACCTTGCAGTTGACTCTGCTTCTAAGTGGGAGCCACTAATGAGATTAGTTGCCACTTTCCATTAGTGGTTCCTAAGGTTGGGCCTGTCTTGTCCCTGGGGGAGGAATCTAAAATGAATCTATCCTCCGTAAGGTGCTGCTAGGGACACAACTGACATTTTGGTTTAGAAATCAGCCTTGTGTGCTGTCCCATATCAACTAAGGAAAGATCTAGAGAGCTATAAGAAGAGGAAAAGAAGCAACAATATTTTAATCTGAGTATCAGATGATGGGTGGCTGTTAAGCCTTTATCTTCTTTGGAAACTGAGGCATGGAGATCTTTCACCTAAGAGCCCCCGCCACCCCCACCTTGCTGGTTCTGCGAAACAGGACAATTGCTGTGGGAAGCTCCCAGAAGTGGCCAGCCTTCACCTTCCATCTGTGAGTAACATAGCTGGTTCCAATCAAGACTATCATGGAAAGGAATCTACTGAGCAGGCAGAATTGTTAATTCTCCATTTTCTATTTTCTTTGGAATGAAACAGAAATGTCAGGCAGAAATTTGAAACAATTTTTCAATGCGCCTAAGCAGGAGAAGCAGAGAACTCTGTCTCCGGCCAGCCGGCACCCACGGAGGGCGGCGACACCATGGACCCGGAGCCCTGCCTCTCGTGTGGGGACGTCCCCATGACAGGCCAGCTGAGAGCACTAGAGCGGGAGCTGGAATGTTCCAATCCGCAGCTTCGATCAGAATTTTAGCCTCGCAAATGCAGAGTTAGAACATTCCAGGTGTTTTCCAAGCCCAGGAGTGCAAAAGCACACGCTGCTGCCTAAAGCCAGCGCTATCGAGCCCGCCGGCTTCTGCGGCTGTCCGAGCTGGGAGCAGGCACGAGGCTCAAGCGGGGAGCCCCAGCGGGGCCAGGCTGAGACAGAATGGCCCGGGCTGCTTTTAAACTGGAGGTGATGAGATCGTGCCCAGGTTTTGCCCACATGGGTCTGGCCTTGGAAGCGCCGAAATGAGGTAGTGTTATTTTCAGCCTTGGCTGGGGCCGCCGGCTCCGGCTCTGGGGGCTCCCTTCCTCAATCCTGAAACAAGAGCAGACATCACCCCCTCCTGCCCAGCCAGAGGGGCCTGTGATTCGTGTCCGGCAGCCGTTCTTTCAAACAATGAAACACCTTTTGCAAAAAGTAGGCCGTACTCATTTCTGAAAAGGTACGAGCTGGCTTCTGCTTTCCAGGGCTACGGGGGTCTTGGGCAAGGACTATTCTGCTCACCGACAAGGTCAGCGGGAGGACCACGGCCGGAGCGGGGGTGGGGGGCTCGGCCCTGCACCCTCCGGCTCTGACGCCCACCCTCAGCCCACCCGGCGACACCAGACCGCCGCCCGCTCGCTCTCCAGCCTACTTGCCTGGACTCCAGCTCCTCCGTGAGAAGTGGGGGCAGGGCCAGGCTGAAGTTAGGGAGCAGGCACATGGAAATGGCGTGGAGAGAACCAGAGCGATTTGCCCCCCCTCCCCGCCCCCCACCGGACACACAAGCGGAGGCAGGTGGCACGGTCTCAGCATGCACGAGGCGGGGCCCCCGGGGTGCTGGCGACCGGGAGAAGCCACGGGGACAAGAGCGAAGTCTGGGGCCCAGAGGTGGGGTGCGGGAGGGTGTTCAGTGCTCTTTGTCTAACTAACTACAGTGCACATGATCGCGAAGCGTAAGGAACCCATCACGGGTTTCAGAGTGAGCGCGAGTAGCAGCCGGTAGGGAGGAATCTCTAAACAGCAGCGGCGCACGCACAGGCCGAGCCCGCAGCTGGCACGTGGGGAAGGAATCCGGACCCCTTCACCCCTGCCGGTCAGCGGCGGTGCCCAGGCCAGCTCTGGAGCTCGACGGGCCCAGTGCAAGGCCATGCAGGTGCCGGCTACGCCCCAGCTCTGGTTCAAGGCTTGGCTGTACGGTCATTCACATCCTTGAACTTCTGGCCCAACTGGAAACAGAATGCCAGGGCAGCCAGGCAAGCCTCATGCTGGGTCGGGAAAGCGGTCGGGGTACTGGGTAGTCACTATTTACACGCGGAAGTCTGAGCTAGAAACATTTACGAGTGGCCGAGCCACACCTCCGCCCCTGTACGCGTAAGGCCAGGGCAGGTTCCTCTAAATCAGCTCTGAACCAATTTAGGGAGAGGCTGGGAGAGATCCTCAAGGTCTTAGACCAAATCAGAACACCATGAAGGAGAGAGATCTAAGTCCGGTCTCAGGATACCAGCAGACGGGAATAGCCTAGAACAGTAAATGGAGTGGGAGGGAGGTGCATAAATAATACAAGAAGGGACCCCAAGAGTGCACCTGTTTGCAACATACTCCGTATCCTGAGCTCTACCCAGGAGGACTTGGATGCTCCCAGAGGAAAGGAAAGTGCGTTCCTACCTGTAGTACTGAGCTCATAGCATTGCCCACAGGCATTCTGGGGGCTTCTGACAGTTTAATGAAGATAACAGAGACCTTGCAGTCTGGTGGCAAATAAAGTCTGACGAGACAACTAAAAGCTAACCTCATGCTGGACACTGAGATCAATCCTACCACACGGAGAAGCCAAGTATGCCAGAGCTGATCTATTCTCAACGCGCGGAAGACGTCCAGAAGACCCATCAATCCACCGTTTCCTCTATGACTGTTGTTACCTAGAGACACGAACGCTAACAAGAAGCTCTTGGATCAAGTGCGACAAAGAGAATGGGAGGAGGAGGAACATACAGAGAAACTCGTAACAGAAGAAAGGCTTAGGGCTGAAGGTGCCGGGGGACACAGGAGCTGGAGGCCTCAGATACGACCCCACCGCTGCTGAGTTCCCAGGCAGCAGAGACAGGCGCCAGCTGCGGGTCTGCCCAGAGCCTGCTCCCAGGGCCGCAGAGAGCGGGGGAGGCGTGTGTTCAAGAAGTGATCTTTGACCTCCTACTGAAGATCCCGCGAGTCCCCGACCCTAGCCGTCATCTCCCTGGGACGGATGCGCTACGCTGGCCATCCTGTCACATCTCTGCCTGAACCGAGTGTCGACCAGGGTGTTACCACCCAGCACCCACAGACTGAGTCGGAGGCTCAGGGCTCCCAGCCCGTGGAAGAGGCGGGAACGGAGGAGGACCCATGAAGGGAACCGCAAGCACCGAGACTCATTGTCTTCGAGGAGAGAGACCGTCGAGACAGGGCAGGGCTGTCCCACTGAGACAGAGGCCCGATTCAGTACCAGAGAACCCCTCTCAGGGCAAAGCCATGATAAATTCCAGATCTTGTGGCTTTGCAGACCCAATGCTTGCATAGACGATCTGGTGCAGATTATAGACCTGCACGCCGTAGTGACTTCAAATTCAAATGACTCTCTGATAATATCCATCATGAATATGCATCCAGCCCTTTCTTAGATAAATAATAATTACTTGGCAATTGATATGCCAAAAGAGAAAAGTATTATGCTTGGAGAATGGATTTGTATTCAAGGGGAAACTTTCGGGGATGATGTGAGTCGTGGAATGGCCCTGCACTAGGGAACTCAGGCTTTGTGCGCCTGTTGCCCGGCGCCCCAGGAGGAGGGGACTCTCGGGACTGCCACATCGCCATTAAGGAGATGAGATGAATTCTGTTACTTGACAAAGAGCAGTGATTTTCCCTCCACATGTGAGAGGCCATTAACGGCATTCCTTCCTTCTTCTTGCTGTTCTGGAAACACCTGCAAGCGCTCCTAGCGTTAGCACACCACAATCCTTCCGTTTTGTGGTCCAAATTCTTTAAAAGCCTCAAATCATTTCGGAGCTATGCCCCACTGATTCTGCGCTCTCCAACCCGCAAAAGGCCTCTGGTGAGCCTTGCGCCCCAGGCCCGTTCCTGGGCGTAACACGTATGAGACCGCGTTAGGTCTTCTCAGAACTAAGCCACAGCAGATCCGGCTCCCGGCAGGCTGCTGGCACTTTCTCCAGGTGCACATATGGGAAAGCACAGCTCTGTCTGGGCGATCACTCCACCCAAGGGTCACGAGAAGAGGAAGCAGGAGAAGCAATGGGATCAATAAGGGCTCCCCAGAGAAGTGTGCTCCCTGTCATTCCAGAACGCAGAAAACCTTAAAGGTCAGCCTGGTCCCCCAGATCAAGGAGGCCAGTACATAGAGCTGCCTTTCGAGATCACTCCCCAACCCCTAGCCCCGGAGGCTTCGCTGTCCTCGTCCTCCTCCCCACTGTCCTCCTCTACTCCCCCAGGTCCTGCCCTGTCCCTCAGTCTCAGAATTTAGCCTATGAATGGTAGGAGCAATCCTGTCCTCGCTGTTCCCCGATCGCCCACAGTGAAGATGAAGCTCAGATGCACGAGGCCCAAGGAAGATGGGGATGATAACGCCCTCTGTAGAGAGCAGGCAGAAGGGATTGCGGCCGGAGGCAGCAAGGGACGCCGGCTGCCCCCCTCCTCCACAAGGCAGCAGCCTGACAAGCCTCTGGGGCTCAAACAGCACTTTCCTCCTGAGATCGAAGCCAATCCTCCTGTGGCTCAAATATGGCACCTACGGTCCTATGAGTGGGATCCCGTTGTAACAGATCCCAAGGCCAACATGCTGTCACATCCTACCTGGAAGCAGCAGAGCGCTGATGGACGGCGGGGGCCTGCGTGGACAAGGTGGGGAGGATGCCAGGCTGGTCTTTGCACAAAGTCGTACTTTAAGATCTTTCAAGACCAGTTTCTCAAAGTCACCCCTGTCCTGACTCCAGAGGCATCCCTGCCACCCCAAACACCAGGAAAATGAGGCGGGAAGGGGAGGGTGGAATCGGGTGCACCTTGCTCCTCGGCGAGCTCAAGTCTTGACCCAACAATGTCCAGCCAAAGCCAGCCAAGCCCAACTCAGAGCAGGGGATACACGGGAAACCACAGCGTTTCCTTCCAGGTCGCCTGCATCCCCCCTTCCCCAACAAGCAGTGATCCAACAGCGTGAGCGATCCCTTCTGGCTCCCTAGGTGTTAAACCTGCCCCTTGCCCCTCGCTAGGGAAGGCGCATCAAGCCCATGAGAGTGGAGCCTGAGAGGGAGGGAGGAGGCGGAGGAGAACCTGGGCCACAGCCACTTGCGTCTGCTGCTGCTGCTGCTGGAGGAGCTGCTGGAGGAGCTGCATCTGGTGGTGGGAGGACAGCGGCGTCCCTGGACCCAAGCTCGGGGGCTTCGTGGAGCAAGAGGGAAGGAGCATCCTGGGTGAGGCCGCCAGCATGGGCTCCGGGGGGCGGGGTGAAGCCTGGAGGAGAAGACGAGACGGGTAGTTAGCGTGCCCCCGTCTACCCCTCGCGTCTTCAG
Source organism: Nasua narica (assembly GCA_028533885.1). Lineage (NCBI taxonomy): Eukaryota > Metazoa > Chordata > Mammalia > Carnivora > Procyonidae > Nasua > Nasua narica. The sequence continues at coordinate 7,075,374 of CM052814.1, read as the reverse complement.
GTTGGAATGTGCTCTCAAGTCCTTAGTGTCTCGGTCTGGAGTCCATCGGGAACTCCCTGGGAGCCCCATCATCTCAGCCGGAGGACGTGAGGTTGGAGCGGGTGATGCCCGGGTTTCTAACCCCCAAGGGGCCAGGTGCGAGCCTCAGCGGCCCCCGTGCGTGGGAGCGCCCCAGCGGTCGCTGGCTGCAGGCGGAGGGAGCCCACACCCCCTGCTCCGGCAGCTGAGCCTCGGGGATCAGCTGTGGTGTGTGAGGGTTAGCTCTGCACAGGCACCGGGCTGGGACGGGGAGCAGGACCTCCGCGGAGCACCGTCAGGGAGCACCGCGGGGCCCTGGAGGGCGACGCTCGTCGGGTGTAACCCCGTGGTGTCCTGACACACAGCGGGGCCGAGCGTCGGCACGCGGGGCCCCTCTTGGAGGAGAGGGGAGCTGCTCTGGCGCCGCCCGCGCCCCTCACCCTGAAGCCGACCCGGCACGCGCGAGGACGTGACGCTGACAGTGGCTGAGGCCGCAGCCCGTGTTGCTCCGGGAGGTCACGCGCACACAGACCGTGGGATGGGTCGTCTCCCGCCTACCTTGGGGTCCGGGTGGGAGCCTCCTTCCTTCCCGACGGCGTCAAGGTCGGTCACACCTCGGCTGAATTCCAGGATGTCATTCCCCGGGAGGGGGACCTCCACTGCATCGATGTCCGTCTCCTCCGCGGTGGCCGTGGAGGCCCTCTCGGCTCCAGGGAGCTGGCGGCCTGCGGACGACAGAGGGAAGGGCAGCGCAGGGCAGGGCGCCGCCAGGAGCAAGGGCCTCCTCTTCCAGCACTGCGCGTTCAGCTACGTCAGGCCTGGTACCACTGGCCTCCTGACCTCCCCACTCACCCCTCACTCCCAGCCCAGCCAGATGTTCCCATTTAGTGTCTCGTCAGAGTCCAGAAACACAAATGAGGTGTCCTTGAGGCTGGACACGACTGCTTTGCCAGGTTGGCATAAGGTCGGTATGGACGGGGTGCGGAGGCTCGAGAAGGGAGAGGAGTGACCGTCGCCGAGACCTCCTCTGAGCTCAGGAGTGGAATCCATCCAGGGAAAGAGTCCAGAGCCATGGGGGCCTCCCCGGCCATGCCCCTGGTGGGCTGTCAGACCAGGGGTCAGGGGTCCCACTTCGGGGCTCCAGCTCCAACGGCAAAATCAGAGGCCGCGTTAGATGGACAGGAGGGGTATGTGATAGGAGAAAGGGGGCGAGGAGACCTGAGGCCCCGGCTGAGATGGGAGCAGCCCCCAGCCCTCCGAGCCAAGCCGGACTCTGACGTTGTGGCCAAGCGCAGAAGTCCGGCAAAGGGCCTGTGGGAGGCAGCAGTGGGGGAACAGAGGGGGTGGCTGGGTTTCAAGCCTTCTCGTCTGTCCACACTCCGCTTTTCACCTCCCCAGTGAGCACAGCGGCTGCGCTCAGCATGTGCGTGAAAGTCCTGCTATTTCTTCTTTTCCTTCAGTCCCTGTCCCTATTTCTTGATTCTATAAAAACCTGGCCATCCCTGGGCCTTCCTGGGAAGTATTTTTCTTTCTCTACATTTGGAATTAGGCTCACTGCTACCGGACTCAAATAAGATTTCTTAAAAGATTTCAGGGACCAAGCGCCACGTGTAAAATGGAAGAGGCGAACGTCAGCAGGAAATACGGAGAGCCGACTCCCTCCCTGGGCTGCCAGGCCTTGGTTATCTGAGGGCCTGCCTCGTAGAACAGATAGGTTTGGTTTTTTGTTTTTTTAAATATTTCTCTAAGTAATCTCTATCCCCGACGTGGGCCTTGACCACCACCCCAAGATCAAAAGTCGGTGCTCCGCGGACCGAGCTGGCCAGATGCCCCTAGGACAAACATCTCTAACGGGTCCTCCTCTGCAAACCCACGTGAGTGGTCTTGGGAGGCAAGCCCGGTATTCAGGCCAACGGGGTGCGTGGTTTCCCTCCCGGCTGCTCTGGGACCTGGGACCCGGCCCCGCACGGCGGCCTGGCGGAGCGGCTCTGCCCCTCTGTGGGCCAGCGGGCGGGAGCACGGAGCGGCTGCATCCCACCACACCCCTGCGCCCAGTGACCTTCCCAGGGCCGGGAGGGCTGGCCGGTGAGACAGGGCTGACGGAGAACCCGTGCCTATTCCTCAGCAGGGGGGTGAGTTCGGTTCTCTGTGCCCATGTGGAGACGAACAGGGTGAAATGCCTGTGCTCTGAGCAGAAAGGATCCCCCTCCCCAGCCCCCAGGAGGGGCTCAGTCCCGCATCCATTCGTCGGCGTACTTAGCACCCGGGATCGGGCGTGTCTGGCCTTCTAGTCCTCCTTTCAACACCCGCTCAGTCCTGAGGCCAGGGCTGCGTCTCGTTCCTGTTTCCCAGGGATCTGGCATGGAGAAGGTATTCGGTAAACACTAACAAAGGAGCTAGTGTCATGACAGGATAGCAAAAGAGGGGAGTGGGCTGCGGAAGAAGGCTCCCCGTTCCCAGAATCCCTAATACCAAGGACGCAAAGTATGTGGAGATGCCCCGCCTGAAGCCGGGAGGGATCGGAAACTCTCCCGGGTCCTTGCTCTGCTTCTGAGGGATTCACAGACCTGTCAGCCATACTGTTTGTCCTAGTGGGGTTCCCAAATCAAGGCTGAGGAAGGGGAGTCCCAAGCTGTGGGACCTGCTTGCTGAGGGACTTCCTGCCACACCGTGGGCTCTCTGATGATCCCCTCTGAAGTCCTGAGCTTGGACGATGGCTAATGGGTGAGGTCAGGATGGTAATAGACCGGTTAGAACCAGAAGGGTAAAGCTGGGGGTGGACAGAATGTTCTGGATGCCGGGCCTATGAGCATACCAGATGAGGCAAATCGAGAGGGTGGACCCACAGCTAATGGTCTTCCTCAGGTCCTGACAGACAAGGGGGGGATATCTCGTATTTGCAACTCTCCCGGCACCAGGAAGCTTAAAGGACAAGAAACGCCATGAAAAACCTTCTCACAAAACTGGGACGCTTAGGAGATTGGGCACTCTGGATTCCCACACGTAAGAGGGGGAAAGAAGCAAGCCTGAACTTGGGCAGGGGGGAGGGTAGTGCTGCTTCCTTAAACTACTTCTACTTGATGCAATGAATTATAACTAGGAGCACAGAACATGGGCTGATTTCATTCACTCAGTTAAGTATGTGTGAAACACCTGTATAGGACAGAAGAGCACTAGGCATCAGAGTAAGTGAGCAAAAGCTGTATTTTCAAGGCTTCCCCAGCCTGATGGAGGAACAGACACCAAGGAGGCAGCAGGAGGCCGTGTCCCCTCAGAAGGAGCTCTCCTGGGGGGGGTGGTTAGAGCAGCCCGTGCAGAGGGGAAAACACGTGGAGAAGGAGTAGCAGCTAAGGCGGGTGAAGAAGCAGGCCTGGGGAGGCGAGCGCCGGGAAGGCGTCCTGGACGGCGGCCAAGATACAGAGGTATTCACGGCCAGTGGCTCTGTACGGAAGGACCCAACCAGGAAGAGTCGGGATTTTATCTGGGAGGACTGAAAGCAGGTGAGTAATACCAAAGGTTTTCATCCTTTCAAATTTCACCCTAGAGATGATATGGAGGCAGGTCTAGAAGGGCCAAGATAGAAAGCAACACTCCAGGGGAGACACAGGAGGGCTTACGCAAAGGGGGTTGCGGAAGCAGAGGAGAGCAGATAGGAAAGGTTTTCGGGGAGCAGAACTCACAGGACAGGGTGACAGACTTTGGTGGGGGGAGAGAGGGGACAGGGT
>CM052814.1:7013648-7071131 GCA_028533885.1 Nasua narica | reverse complement strand
GGGGGGGTAGGAATACGGAGGGAGGGAAGAAAGGAGGGAGGAAAGAATATGCGTAAAATAAGTTTTGAATCTTCTGATTTAGGTGACCTGGAAGGGACTGGTGCCCTTTAGGGCAATTTCTGGAGGAGCAGGGCTGTGGGTAAGACGGAGTTTCAAGCCTGCTGGAATCTCAAGGTCACTCTCCGACAGCCGAGTGGAGATATCCATCAGCTGTTGGAGGGTTCAGGAAAAAGGTCTGGTCTGGAAATAAACATCAGTCGAGACCATGGGAAGTCAGGAAAGAGCACCAGGGACCGAGCCCAGGAGAAACGCAAAGGATGTTGGAAAGCAAGTAGCAGATAAAAAAAAAAAGGTTGTGCGTGCCGGTGGGGTGGCATCCCAGAAGCTGGGGTGGGGTGCGGGCGGGGCGGGCACTTCGTTCCCCGTGGTGAACTCGGCCCAGAAAGCCTGGTTCGGTTCACAAGCGAGGGGTCCTCAGTGACCATGACCGGTGGTCCCAGGAAGGGCTGGCAGGGGGCAGACACCGCATCACGGGAGGCTGAAGGGGTAACGGCCAGGATGGGGAGGACAAGGAGGAAGCTCTGTGGGTGCAGATAAATCTGGCAAGAAGCTGAATGAGGAGGGAAAGAGGTAAGGCTGGGGAGATGCAGGGCCGAGGACGGCCGGAGTTGGTTTTGTTTTGAGGAGGAGAAGGGCTCGACCTTATCTGTGCGCCGTGGGGAAGAAGGCAGCATTAGCAGGAGACTCAGGTGACCACCTGGGAGAGACGGCGCTGGGGGCCCGGAGCTCAGGACGAAGCAGGTGAAGGGTCATCGTGGCCGGGGGGTGGGGGTGGGGAGGACACGGGCCGCGGGCCGGAAGCTGGGGACAAGCAGTGGGACCGGCCGAGCCGGGTGGCCCCGGGGAACGTCGGGGATGACCCTGGGGAAGCCTGGTTTCCCGGGGACAAGCCGGAATCAGGGGCTCCGTGGAGACACGGCGCTGGGTCAACGCAGAACTTGTTACATATCAAAGATACAGTAATAAAATGGTTTCAAAAAAAATAGGAGCTTATCAGTTCAATCACGAAGTGCTAGAAATGGCCACTTTGGGCCTCAAAACTGCACTGGAAACATGCTTAAATTTAAACAGCATTACTACCTTCCGGGCACTGATTTAAAGGTTTCACCCGTATCTGTCATTCCTCCTCAGAAGCCCCCTCAGAGGCAGGCACTGACAGGTAAACTGAGGCACAGAGCTGGGAAGGCAGCTGCAGGGGCTCCAGGCGGGGGGCTCTGAAGCACGGTGCCGTCACCCTGCCTCCCCCACGGGCTGGCTGCTCCCACCCACAGCCCCCACACCCCCCGCCCCCTTCACTGTCTTCACGTACACACTCTCAGATGATCTGGTGGCTTGGTTCGTACCCTCAACCTCAACTTTGAAAGCCAGCTCCTCGCCATCGGGGACCCGTCCTGCCGGTCACGGTTTTTCCCCAGAATCGAGCCCGGCATGTCGCGGGGAACGAGACAAACGTCTGCTGAATGAAGAAGGACACTAAAACCAAGGAGAAAGAGAGGGTCGGGCGGGGGTCACGGGGGCTGGAGGAGCCGGGGAGGCAGGGGAGGGGACCGGCCGGCCGCGAGCAGCCGAGGAAACAGGTGCGCGGTCACTGTTCCCCCACCCGCCGCTCACCGTCTAGCTGGTCGGAGTTTTCTTTCCAAGGAGCTCTATTCTTCCCAAGGGCTCCAAGCCCTTCCGCACACTGGACGGCTGCTGTGGGAGGAGGGTGCCTCCAAGGGAACGGGATCTCTCCCGGGAAACCCTCTCCAGGAGCCAAAGAAACCACGCAAGGCAGAGCAAGGAGGTGGAACAGCAGCGAGGCCCCACCTGGCTCCGGGCCCCAGGGACCGGCCCAAGGCGGCCGCTGCTGTCGTAAGATACAAAAGATAAATCTCCCCGAGGGTAGGGAACGGTGGAAAGAATGAGGGAGGAGAGGAAGGCAGGCACGCACGGAGGGAAGGGGATTGGCAGCTTGCACGGAGAAGGTAAATGCTATCCTGAAAGCCTTGCTGAAACCCAGAAGGCAAAGGGCGGACAAGATATCAAAGGCACACAGCCCGGGCGCCGTCAAGTCCTTGGAGTAAACAGGCCTGCCCTGCTCGGTCACGGGCCTGCTGTCACGTCCCGTGGGGCGGCTGGGGGTGGGGGATAAGCCGTGCATTAAATGGAAAGCTCTCAAACACGGACGCGAGGTACTCGTAACAAAACACACACACACCAACCAACCGCTCTAGCCTGGAGCTTCAGGGCGCCCCACTGCAAGCGAAGACCCCACTGCAGTTAATAAATGCTTCTGGGGGAGGCATTATGGACAGAAGAGGCACGTTCCTGGTGGCTTACAGCCCATAAGCAGGCAGGTGGGGCCGTAAGGAGCTTTCCTCGAGGAAGGAAGGTTTCCCATCCAGATCTGCGGCATCGCAAACACTAGGGCTCTAGGTAGGCTTACCCTACGTGGTAAACGCAGCAATCAGAGGGGACCCTAATTCATCACTGAACTCAGACCTGCCCCAAGACCATGGGACTCAAGAGATTCTCCTGTCTCCTTCCCCCACTGTGTAGACAGGGTATGTCGTGCATTTCTGACTCAGAGCCACAGAACTAGCTCCTGTGTAATATATCTTTCGAGTACCAGTTGGCCCTTGAGCAACACAGGATTTAGGGGCACCGACCGCCCATGTGGTGTAACACCCACGTGTAACTTCTGACACCCCCAAAACGTGACTAACAGCCCGCCGTTGTTAATAGATGTATCGGTAATAGTCGACCAACTCGCATTTCATAGGTTAGAGGCAACACACCATCGTCTTAGAATAAGAAGGCCGGAGGAGAAGGAAATGTTATTAAAAATGATGGCGGCTGGGGGCAGGGCGGGCGGCAGGTGGGACCACGGGCTGAGCAGAGAGCTGGTGACGGCGATGGTGACGGTGACAGTGGCTGTGGCTCGAGACCAGCGTGGCTGTGCTCCTCCGGCTGCAGCGGACTGTCACCACTGAAGTAACGGGCCCTCCAGCCACACCGCCCCTCCCCTTATCGCCGTCCCGGTGGGGGTTTTCTCCAGTCACATTAATATACACGAGACCTCAGCTACTTGGCTTCTCCTGCGACCCCTGTCCCCAAGATGGAACGTAAGTGACATTCTACATGTAGAAACATCTGGTCTAGCGCAGTTTCTTCAAAGTTTAAGAGGTCAGAGACCCGAGAGTAGATCCTTAAGGAGGTCCAACACGGATCGGACGTCTGTGTGACCTACTGGCATCCCTGCAGGGCAGGGCACGTGACAGGGCCCCTTCCCTCCTCATGTAAGTGAGGATACAGCCCCGCAGAGTGATGGAAACTGTACCCTGGAAATACACATAGATACACTGATTTTAAGGAACTGGCTCATGGGACTGTGGAGGTGTGACAAATCCAAAATCTGTAGGGCAGGCTAGAGACCCAGGGAAGAGTTGCGGTCCAGGTCCAAAGGTGCTCTGCTGGCAAAATTCCCCTTTTGTTCTACTAAGGCCTTCAACTGATTGGTTGAGGCCCACCTACACTATGGAGGGAGTCCTGCTGTACTTAAAGCCTCCTGATTTAAATGTTAGTCTCCGGGCACCTGGGCGGTTCAGTCGGTTGGGCATCTGCCTTCGGCTCAGGTTATGATCTCAGGGTCCTGGGATCGAGCCCCACCATTAGGCTTTCTGCTCAGCAGGGAGCCTGCTTCTCCCTCTCCGTCTGTGCTCTCCCTGACTCCCTCCCCCACCCTCAAATAAATAAGTCTTTAAAATAAATGTTAATCTCATCTGGAAAATAGCTTCCCAGCAACATCGAGAATGACATCACATGTTGGATGTGTCGGGGTCTGTTCTGACCCATTCAGGGACACAGTCATGCCTCGGTAGTTCTAGCTGGTGTAGCTTCACATCTCCATGTCTGCACAGCCACTCATTTGTCATCGCTCATGTTTTCCAGAAATTTTTCTATTCTTGCTTATTTTTCCGTATTTCTGTTAAAATAGTAAGAGCTAACATGTATCTGGTGTTTACTATGGACCAGGCGTTTCACACGTATCTGCTTATCTGTGGTCGCAACAATCCTGGGAGGTGGACGCGACTTTATTCCTGCTTTCTTCCAAAGAGGGAACTAGGGCCCAGAGAGGTTATTAACTTGCCCCAGACCACGTAGCCGGGGCCTCCAACTGTCTGTGCTCTTGAGCCCTTCGCAGTATGAGATTTTATTTTGTTGTTTTCTGACTTCCTGAGTTGGATGCTTCACTAATTGGATTCTCACAATTGGTTTTCTGTTAACGTAAACAGTTGAAACTTTGGATTTTCCTCTGTACCCTGCTCTATCTGCGTCCCCCAGGTTCTGAATATAAGAGCTTTCCATTGTGCCCCTTGTGCCGTCAGAAGTTTGTATTGTTCTGTAAAAGCGAGAGATGAACAGGAGAATTCGCATTTTTTATTAATGATGTTCAGGTTTCCCGACTTTTGAGGACACTTCAAAATGAGAGGTGTTGGAAAGATGTCCATGTGGGACATCAGGACTACAGAATGTAGAAAACAGGAAAAGAGCTATAAGGTCATTATAAACTTTATCTTCTTTCTGGTTTGTTTCATGAACGTGCTTTTGTACTGGAGTTTTCTTGGGGGTTGGACTCGGTAGCGTCAGGTACTGAAACTCTTCCTTGTTTGAGAAACATCTTTAATTTTCTATTAGGAAAGGCACACGCATTCCTTAAAGCAGGTTTGGAATCCAGAGAGAAAAAGAAACACTAAAGTGTTTTTTAAGTGGACTGATGCCCGGGGCTTGGAGGGAGGCGCGGCCCCACGCTGGGTGCCCCGCAACCCGACCACCCACGCCGGCCGCAGCCGCCTGCTGGGTGCCTACCTGGGTCCCCCGAGCTGCTGCTGTTCTGCTCGCTCTCTGCGTCCTCCTGGCCATCCGCGTTCTGCTGCGTGTGCTGGAGGCTCAGCTTATGGCAGACCTCAAAGGCCTGCCCGACCGTCCGCACGATTCGCATAGCCTGGCTCTGGGAAGGAGAAAGGAGAAGAAAAGAGCAGGTGAAGGGCGTGGAGACCCTTTGCAAGGACACAAGAAGGGCCAGGGATGGGAGAGGGCGTGCCGGGGCCTCACGGACAGAAACCCATGCAGCCGGCAAAGGAAAGAGATGGAAAGTGACGTCCACACGGTCACCAAGAGGAGCAGGAAGATAGTTTTCTTCCCGAAATGGCCCAGAAAATAGACACTCGCCACGGTTCTGTAATAGTCAGTCAGCTGGAAGAGTGGACAGCAAATATCCCCATTCTGGACTTAGCCCAGTTCCTCCTCCTGGGTTTAACAAGCGTAATCACATGTTCGGTGGGTTTGCCACACGAAGAGCCCCTCAGCCATCCCCGCTTCCCCGCCGGGACCAGTGAGTCTCCAGCAGACCGGGGGTGGTGGGAGACGCAGGCAGAGCCAGTGAAGCCCAGAATCCAAGTCCCCTGGAACACCACCGGCGGCAAGCTGAGCTACGAAGAGCCTTCCTGTCTTGCTCTAAAGACATCGCTCACTTGGGTCTGTTCTGTGGCCCTTTCTCTTTTCTGTTTTTCCTCCTTTCTTTCCTTATCGGGGAGGAAGTGGGGGGCCGAGGGGCTATTTAACTGCTTCTTTTAACGGCCCAAGAACAGAGCTGACTCTAGCTCTCCTTACCTTGGAGGAGGAGGAGGAGACAGGACCAGGAAGCCTCGTCCCTGACAGTCTCGAGGGACCCAGGCGGGCTCCGAGGAAGAACCGCAAGCACGGTTCCCAGGGCCCGGCCTCCGGAGTGGACGGCTGAGCGGGCGCATTGTCAGTCCGCTTTCCCCTTCTTGCCAAGCTCCCGGCCGGGTGAGCTTAGCTCTCTGTTCCTGGTCCGCGGGGGCCCCCAAACGTCCGGCCACCGCCCACGGCAGTTGATTTAGCTGCGGCTGTCCCCCATGCCTGCGTCTGAGATTAGTCACATCCTGGCTGGCCGGCCCCCAGGTCAGCTGTGCCCACCCAGCCGAGCGCCACACGCACTCGAGCGTCTGAGGCTAAAAACCTCGGGTCCTCCTGGGGAGCACAGGTGGCGAATTCCACCCCCCGGAAGCCACAGACATTTCCTTACTGGCTTTGAGGACGGTGTCGGAAGCTGAAAAGTCCTCACACATGTGCCCCCGAACCTACAGGATCAGACAGGGGCCGGGCCGGAATTCCTCATCTTCTCTTCGAAAGGGAGCGCTCGGGTTTCAATCCCGTAGGAAACGACTCTTCAGAGGACCTGCGTTTCCCATGCGTCCCCGGCTGGACGACGGAGCGCACTCAGGACTGACCTCTGAGGAACCCAGACTGTGGCCCACATCTCTGCCACCTCTATCAAGGACAAACGTCCGGAACGCGCCCTCCCGTTGCAACCAACTATTTACAAGCCTGGAATGGCCGGAAGGAAGTGGGCTTCACGGCTCAGTCCCCCTGACGCTTCGTGCTCCCACGCTAGGACGCTCACCATCACCGGCGGGAGACCTTCGCCTCGGATTCCCTTTAGAGGCAGAAAAGGCAGACTCTGGGTTCCCTGGTCCCGCCTTCCCTGTCTGGAAATGGTACCCCGCCTCCTCACCCTAGGCCCCCTCTCCTTCCTACTCGCCTTTCATGACGGCTGTTCTACGTACGCCTCGGTGACGTCACCCGACGGGGTGACTCAGTGCCGCCGCCGACGTCTCCGCCAGACAGAGGGGTCCACAGACGACTAACGTGCGCGAGAGCTCCTCCCACGGTGCTCCGCTTAGCCTAAGTGCTCAAAAACAGGTTCCAGGGCCGAGAGGCGATGAAGACAGAAAATAAGGAAGAAAGGCTGGGTTGACGTCATCAACCGAAACATAAAGATGTTGAGACGTTCAGAGAGTTGCCTCTGACTACATCCGTGAGCATCGGAAGTAAAAGGCTAAACCGCCCTGTCTCCCACAGCGCGTAACAGAGGAGAAGCCACGGGCCAAATGGTGTGTGGTCTGTGCCTGCGTGAAGGTTTCCACCACCGGGAAATTGTCGGACTCGAGTTCTAGATTTGCACATTCACTGCTAAATGGCTTCCTTTCAATTTGTGCTTTACTCCTCTTTAATGGAGGTCATATTTCCACTCAGGATAAAAGGACCCAGTGGCACGTTTCACAAAGAGCCCTCCGAACTGGCGTCAAGCTACCCGCTCCCTGCTTTACAGGAGGGGGCAGACACAGAAGAGCTCGGGCCTCTGTCCTCACCACTCCAGGGGCTGGAAGATGGTGGATGGCTCCCAGTTCTCAGAAATGGCCGTGTGAGTGCAGGTGCACTCTAACCTCTCACGCTTGCCTCCCCTCCCCAGTGGGAAGTCTACTTTTAGTTGATTCCCATGTAAGGACCCCGTTGGGGGAAGTCACTTGAAGGAGGCTCGGAGGGCCAACCTGCACCAGGCAGGCCTGTCCCTCCCTGCACTGGGGCCACCTGCTCTCGGCACAGTCATGCTGCCTCCTGCCCCTGGGTCTGCCTCACCCAGGGACTGGGCCGTCTGGCCTTCCAGGCAAGAAAGTTGGTTCTGCCTGCCACCGAGGAATGCAGGACTCACACGTGCGAAGGTCCTAGTTCATACGGCACGTCTAAGTCCACGAGGGAGGACTATCACCTAAAGCATCTTTCAAAAGAACGCTTTCTGTGGGTCCCCGTGGGCCCCAAGGAGCTGCTCACATCTCATGACCACAAATAGGCCTTTGGAAATCAAAGGTGGAGATGTAAAGATGGGAAGGCAGCCAGGCACCGAGCAGGATACATAAGCGACGTGCCAAGAAGGCAGCCTTCCCCAGTTCCAGCATCTGGCCAACCCCTGGAATTTGCTAGATTTTTACAAAGCGTCACTCTGCCGTGTTATTTCTGGACGATTCCAGGTTGGTCTCACAAAAGCCCCCCCGAAGGGACTCGGCCTCGTGGATCAAATCCTCCGGTCCAAGGCCACTTTCCAGCAGCAGCCCCAAAGCGTCTGTGGGCTTCGAGTTGTCAAGACGAGGCTGGCGGTGGCCGCTTTGATGTTTTCCAAAGCTGGGAAGGAAGGGCTGACCTCAGAGTGGCTCTCGGCCACAGACGGGGAGCACGGCAGCTCGGGAGAGTGCCGATTACAGGCCCTTTGGTGAAACAGGCCTGGAAAGGAAGGGGTCTTACAGCTTGATGTCACTGACCCCCATGACACAAAGAAATACTTCTTTTTTTTTTTATTTATTAGAGAGTGAGAGACTGAGAATGAGAGGGGAGAAGGTCAGAGGGAGAAGCAGACTTCCCGCAGAGCCGGGAGTCCGATATGGGACTCGATCCCGGAACTCCGGGATCATGACCCGAGCCAACGGCAGTCGCCCAACCAACTGAGCCACCCAGGCGCCCAAGAAATGCTTCTTTAAACCATCCCACTTACTCACCCCCTGCCCTGCCCCTGCCCAGGCCATCCATCCGTCCAGCATAGGGGTTAAGACACAACCAAGGGGTGTCCTTTGTCGTGTGCCCACTGGGGGTGCCAATGACATGCCTAACGGGTGTCGGTATCCGGGGAACCGCAGCCGCCACCAAGGACTAAGGCCACATTCTCCGTGACAGTGGACGGCTACTCAAAAGCACATGAGAGCCTGCAGCGGTGGCTTCAGGAAGACAGAAATCAAAAGTTTGATGCCGCTGTTCTTTGCTGATCCAGGGAAAAATTACAGTCTGTCTTGATTTTAGCTTCTGTTCCCATGTGAGGCGACCCCGCTGTGGGTTGGCCCTGTCGACACAGGGAATCTTCCGAGTGCGACACACACAAGAAGAATGGTAGCTATTCGTCTGATTCCGCAGCTAACTTAATGAGTGACCTTGGACACTGCTCCGCCTTTCGCTGTCCTGGATAAGGGTGTATTTCCCAATTCTGGAGATGATGAAGTGAGTCCTCGGGTAAGCAAGGAAAGGGAGGAGCAGGTGCTCATCACAGAGATGAAGATGGCAAAGGCCACAGTAAGAAGAGAGAAACGTGGGGCACCCTCCTCCGTAATCTACAGCTCTCTCTTCTCCCCTCTCGTCTACTGCCCCCGTCCCCCGCACTTGAGACCTGTCCGCTGCGTGCTTCTCAATTCTAGGGGTCTGAAGTCCAATAAGTCAGTTCTAGAACGGCCCCTGGGATCGTAATTCTTCTCATCTATCACAGCAATAAAGTCCAGTGCCCTTACCTTGACCTGGACCACCACAGAGCCTCAACGACAAAAAAAATAGAACTGAAGGTCATGTTTCTTTAATGTGCTTTTTTTCTTCTTTCAACCGTAGTAAAAGATTTCAGCTTGCACCTATCAAATTACTGCAGTGTGTAGAATTCACAGTGCTGAAGCAAGAAAATATATTTGGACTTCCGACACAGAGGAAGATCCAAGGTAGGAAGGCTCTGAAACGGGAGATGGGTGAGGAGTCTGTCCGAGGTTAGGGAAAGGCCTTGATCTATAATTTGATTGAGGCGATGCCTAGGACACCAGAACATTGCTCACTATGGGGAAAGTTTAGTTTCACAGTGAGCACAGCTTTTTGCATCGACAGGATATAGGGGATCTTAAAATTTCCAGGAGACCGCTGGGTTCTTCCTTGTACTCTGCTAGTCTGCGAACCACAGGGACCATAGAAGGCTGGGTTCTAACTTCGCCTCCGGCAGTCACCGCCCAGGTGACCATGAGCAAGCTGACTCACCTTTCCAGGTGCTGATTTCCTCATCCAGAACCATAAACAGAGAGGTTTGGACCAGGTGAGTTCTGAGACTTGTGGTTTCTCTATTTCGACTTCCCAACCCCATCCCACCACCCCGACATTTAAGACATAAAAAACAGGCTCTTGCCCTGAGTGTCGGACCTCCGTCTCCTTCATCCTAAACTTGGCTGGGCAAGTGACTTGTGGTTTAGCCCATGACCGTCATCGTCACTTCAAGTCCCTCGCAAGCACTCAAGGGCAGACTGTGAAACTTGTCGGCTGCGGGCCCTCATCTGATGGCGACAGCATTACAGGAGGATGTCATCTCTCCTAACCAAACCGATTGAGCCGTGATGGCAGGCAAAACGATTTCAAGGAACCGCCCGCGAAGAGAACGGGAGCTTCCTGCGGCTTCCGTTAATCACCAACACTTCATGCACTGACGCGCTATTAAGCACAGTCACACTTAATCAGGGCCGACAGCCTCATCCTCCTGGGGCCGGGAGGAAAAGACAGGAGGGCGACAGCTGCTGTACAGGGGCAGTCAAGAGAGCACGTGGGAGGCAAGAGGCCTCGCACACGAACACTATCATCGTACCCCCGAGGAGGGCGAGAAGGACGCCGTGGTCCTCAGGAAACGTCCCCACCAGATGCTCTGGGCGAGGAGAAGCCCCACTCCCGGCCTGCCTTCTCGCAGAAGCCTCGGCAACCCGGCGGACACACGCCTACCAACACCCTGGCAATCCCTCCCCGCCACACAGAACTCGTTCCTGACGATCGGATCCTTCCACTCGCGACCACCGGCGTTCCCGAGATGCCTCTCTGCGCACTCGGTGACGGGAGGAGCTCACGTGCCTCTTATGAGTCTCACGTAACAGAGCTTGGTGGCCAAAGCTCGGGGCGAGGAGGTGGGGGCCCCGGTTCTAGGGTCAGTGGTGCTGTCGTCTCACTGTGCAACCAACAGCAACCTACTTCCCTGGGCCCCTCCTTCCCCGAATACGAGGGAGGTAGTACCTACCCTCCAGAGACACTGAGAGGACAAAGGAAAATCTACGTCAGAGTGCCTCGGCCATTCAGAGTTGGGGCGCTCTCCATACCCAAATGGCAAGGGCAGGAGAATCTCATCGCGAACAGGCCTTAGAGAACAAGGCCACTCCTTGTCCGGCAACTTCCTGATGGACAACAGTAAAATGGAGCGGTTAAGAGTCAGGCTCTCTGGGCTCAGTCGCACTTTTTATGACTTATGTCCCTTAAGCTTCTGTTTTCCCATCTGGAGAATGAAGAGTGGACGAGTGCCTATCTCGCACACCTGCGGCAGGAACGAAGTAAGAGAACTCACAGAGAGAGGGTAGTAGAGTCGCAGGCACGCAGCAGGTAAATGAAACAGATGACTGCCGACTAAGCCAGAACCTGAGTAACCGGAGCCCTGGATGACCAGCGAGTGCTAGGCTAGCTTGCCGCAATGGTTGGCTGCCTGGCTCCTGACGAGAGCCCAGGAGGAGAACCACACCGGCCATATGCGTGAGCGACCTGCGTGGGGACCCCCAGACCCAGAGTGACGGCCGTGCCGCGACCTGCGTGGGGACCCCCAGACCCAGAGTGACGGGCGTGCCAGGGTGTAGACAGGGGTCTCCAACAGGACAGTGGAGACTCCTGACCCCTATTCTCAACCCCCAGGAGAGATAGCTCTGCTCTGCTCCCCAGGGTGAATGGGACCCCGAGGAGCCTGTCATGTCCCCGGGCGCCCACACTGGCGTGGGCCGAACAACACTATCCCAAGCCCCTGACACAGCAAGGAGTTCATCAGCAGATTTTCTACACTAGGATCAACACGAAGGCTCTGGAGAACAGCCAGGTCTGCTGGCTGCCAGTCAAGAGATCTCCCGATCGACCTCCAATGCTCCAAAAACATCCCTGCAAGACACGTCTCCTGGGGGCATGGAGTCCCCCCCCCAAGTATTCCTGTGACTGGCCAATTAAAACTCTCGCCCAAGCTAACGATTAGCTCCCCAGGCCAGAAATGCTTTACAAAACAGTAAATCACCATCCCCACGGGCTCACTGCGGTAAACGTGTAAAACCCAGCCCCACGGGCCTGTCCGGACAGCATTCTTCCGGCTGCGTGGCTGCAGGCCAGCAAAGGGTCTGAGAACCCGCTCCTCCGAGAGTTCCAGCCTCAGGGGGTGAGGAGCAAAGGGCCACGGAAAATGGAAGAATCCGAGATCCGAATGAGGCCCGAGAGCTAGGAGACATGGGAAAAGCCGAACGGAGAGGGAGCCGGGCGACCACTGCTTTGTCACCGGGGTAATAAGAACTTAATTCTGTGCTTTGACTCGAGATCAAAGTCCCAGTGGGCCCCGTTCCCCACTCAGGTTTTGGCAGAAGGATGGGGCGACCCCACTGTGTTTGTATCACTGCTAGATCTGACGGCAAAGCAAACAGAAGGAATGATACCCTTTATGCAGGATTTCCTGCTCAAAATTCTTCCGTTCTGCCGGCTCCCTGACTGGGGGCAGTGCCTCTTCATGCGACCGTGGGCAAGTCACTGCGTCTCCCTGAGCTTCGTTTTAGTCTTCGGGGAAACTGGGGGTGAAAATTACCTGTCTTCTTCACAGAGGTTTCAGAAGGGTCAGGCAAGATTCAATATTAAAGTACTTGGTAAATTATAAGGTGCCGTGTGTAGCTCTAACAAATCCCAAGGCCCACGCGGTCCGGTCTCCGGACAAAACTGAAGTCAGATGCACAGTTGGGCACTCAAAATGAATTAAAAGGGGACTGTAGTCTTTAGCTGCACCTGTCAAAGCACATTATGGGTGATCCAGTTCTTAATTTTTTTTTTAAAGATTTTATTTATTTACTTGACAGAGAGAGAGAGAGCACAAGTAGGCAGAGAGGCAGGCAGAGAGAGAGGAGAAGCAGGCTCCCCGCTGAGCAGAGAGCCCAATGCGGGGCTCGATCCCAGGCCCCTGAGATCATGACGTGAGCCGAAGGCAGAGGTTTAATCCATTGAGCCCCCCAGGCGCCCCCCAGTTCTTAATTCTTAGGAACACTTTCATTTCCCAGATCCCTTGCACCTCCAAACTGTAGAAGAGCCGATCACCCTCCCAAGCCCCCCGTGGGCTCACCCACAGCCCCTCTGCCTGCTCTCTGCCCCCCTCTCCCTCCTCCTCTTCCCATCAGTTCTTCAGTATGTGGCTCGACCCCAATTACACACTTTCGCTCTGCTGTACTGGCATCTAGAGGCAACGTGAGCATTTCCTTCCACCTTTCCAGTTCTAGGGCCTTCCATCCAAATCCCATTTGCATTAAAAAGCCTGGGAACAGGTGGCCAGGGCATCAGTCTCCTTGGAGGAAGAAGCTAAATCAGCAAAGCACAGGGGACACGTCGGGGGGACTGGACGCACACATTAGTGGATCGCGGCCCTGTCACGCGGTCACTTGCCACAGTCCCCACAAATCCG
Source organism: Nasua narica (assembly GCA_028533885.1). NCBI lineage: Eukaryota > Metazoa > Chordata > Mammalia > Carnivora > Procyonidae > Nasua > Nasua narica. Next base: position 7,057,939 of record CM052814.1, on the reverse strand, counting down.
TTAAAGATGCTTTATAGTCTACGAGGTCACAGAGCAGCAGAGAAGGGGTCCGCGGGAAGGGACCTGGAGTCGTCCTCACAGAAAACCATGCTCGGCGGTTTGTGGTCAGACCGGCAGACGTGTAAGGAATCTCAGAGGCATAAAGAAAGTGTTTTCCAAAATCCCCTCTGCAGAAAAATAGCTCTTAGGGGATTACACAGATTACAAGGCAAAAACATGATCCCGTGGCTGAATCAGTTTTGCAAAATGCTGGGTTAAACAGAGATAAAGGGGTTTCTTGAACTTTAGGACTTCCCAGCAAATTCAAAGAGGATAATTTTGACACGGAACATTTTGGGTGGTAAATATTTTCCAGGAGACGTTTTGGGAAACTGCTTTGGACTCACCTCCTTGTTTTATAGATAAGGAAGCAGAGACCCACAGGGGACAGTGACCCACAGAACATCGCTCAGGGCTCTAGTAGAGAGAGGGGGGGCTAGACCCCAGGTTTCTAACCCCAGTTTTCTGTTAAATTCTGGAGAAATGATAGAAAAGCATCTACCAAACTGCTGAAGTTGCATGTACTCGAGCATCAAGGTTACGACCTCAAAAGAACCACCTGGGACAAGCCAGCCTTGCAGACAGAGTCTACACTAGCCTCTGCGTGTGATGACTTGTAGACCCCTGATCGGTATTCAGAATTACCACGGAAGGTCACTTAAGTCAGCGGCCATGCTTCCTGTCACCACACACCACGGGGAGCGTCGTTCCTGGTGCCGTCCACCCGTCCCTCTCCAGAGCCCTCGGCCGACGGTCTGGGATCGCTCGAGCTGCCCGCCTGTCACGGGGTACAGAGCTGAGATGAAGCTGAAGGGGAACTTCACTACACAGGGACACCGCCGGGGCGCTCGGAAGGCCCCCGTATGTCACGCACGCACAGCCACCTCGAATCTCGCCTCTCCAGCCTCAGGGGAGGGGCCGACGTTGGGGAGGGCGGCTGCTCTTGTTCCATCAGAGGAAAATACCCACTTACCTTCTTCTTGGATTTAAAGACGTTACACCTGAAGATGTTGCTGGCACCGTCTCGAGCGATATAGCTGAAGATCTTCAGGTCCTGGGAATCGTGAGAGACGTAGAAGATCCTACAGGAAGAGGAACAGAAAAATGCACCGAAGAGGGCATTAGGTTCAAATCTCCGACAAGGAAATCTTTGTTGAAGGACACACGGAGGACAGAGCTCGCCTCTTCGTATGAGAGCAGGGGGCCCTTTCTAAAGGCTTCAGATGCCCCCTGAGGGAGCCCCAGATTCAGAAGTGGGGGCATGGGGGGGACACGAACCCCACGCTATTCCTAGGCAGCAAATCTGTACCGGGAGCTTCTCTGTTAGAGGGACAAGAATTGTCGCCATCCTTATTGGGACAATAAATCCACAGCCCACCCACGGAAATGGGGGCAAGTTTCCGGACACCTGTTCATGGGTCTCTCCAGACAAGGGGAGTCGGGGAGCCGGCAGTGCGGGCCCCTCTGGGGGAGATGAAGACAGTCTGTGTCATCATCAGAGTCCGTTGCCGGCAGGCCCACGGCCTCCGTGCGCTCGTTCTGTGGCTCCCCCGGCCCCCCGCACCCCGCGTGCACGCTGTGGGCCGGGCGCTATCCCAGCAGCAGCAGGACACATACAGGCCCTAAGCCCAGAGAGCTCACGTGCAGGAGATCGCCGTCAACAATACGCGCGCTCTGAGGAAAAAGGCAGAACAAGGGGCAGAGCGTGGGGCGGCTGCTTTAGTCAGGGTCGCCGGGGGACGGTCCCACGGAGAGGCAGAGGCCAGAGCGGGAGGGAACCTCTCGCAGAACCCCCCCGGGCAACACCGCTGCAAGAAGTGGGAAGTGCTCCCGGGAAAGCCCCGCGGCATTCAGAAGGTGCTGGAAGCACTCCTGGAATGGCCAGAGGTCAGGTGGCTGTAGTCCTATGTAGCCTCGGTAGACAGGGTCACAGAAGCAGCCAGAGGCCAGCACGCAGGGACCCTGGAAAGGTCAAAGCGTGCACTCCAGGTGAGAAGGAACCCCTGGTGGGAGACGGAGGCTCCTGAGCAGAGGACTCACTTCCTGGTGCTCTTCTCTGGCTGCTAGGGGCAAGAGAGGAGGCGGAGGGACGGCTGTGGAAAGAGGGAGAGTTGTAAGCAAGGCCCCACTGGTGGAGTCTGAAGGGGGACCTAGCACAGGGTGCCGCGGGGTCGGCCGGGTCTGAGCGCACTCAGCACGGGGCCAGGGAGGGAAGAATTGGGCGCGTGTCCGTGGGACCTCCCTCTCCTCATTTCCCTAAAACATCTCCTCCTTAGGAATAAACCTGGCGACTTGCACCCAAGGATTTAAGGGGCTGAGCTGTTTTCCCGTAAGTCAGTGCCCCGTACTTAGCAGAAAGAGAACGGGATTCAGAGTCGGACCCGCAACTTTGCCACTGCCTATGGTGAGCCACGTAACCCCCAGGGGCTGTCGCCTGTCAAACAGGACTATTTTTTAAAAAAAGATTTTATTTATTTATTGGCAGAGAGAGACACAGTGAGAGAGGGAACATAAGCAGAGGGAGTGGGAGTGGGAGAAGCAGGCTTCCCACCGAGCGGGGAGCCCTATACGGGTCTCGATCCCAGGACCCTGGAATCGTGACCTGAGCCAAAGGCAGACACATAACTACTGAGCTGCCCAGGCGCCCCTCAAATGGGACTATTAATAGCCACACCTGGCCAGGTTATGGGGAAGATGCAATAATGAGTTAAGTGTCTTTGTACTTCTTCCCGATACCGTCTCTCAATAGCCTTGTTACTGAGATTCTCGCCAAGGACCCCAAGGGGCCTGGGAGGAACATTTAGAAGAAAAGTGGCCACAGAGAAGAACGGTCCTGGCAAGAAAACCAAGTCCACCCTGGGGACCCCATCCCTCTGCTCACTGGGGTAGAAGTCACGTCAGTACGTCCCACATGTCCGCCAACTGTGAATGACGCAGAGGAGAGGTGGCTCTACTTGTTTAATGCTCCGAGAAAGGGAAGGGACACAGAAGGGACTGCCAACTACTGTACCTGGCCAGCTCCTGCCCGAGACCCAGCCCCGCCCCCCACGCAGTCCTTCGACGTGTCCCCCACTGAACGTCTCTGAAGCGTCTCAAATCTATCGTGCCCTCCCCCCCCAGTGAATTGATCAGCGTCCTCGTAATTCTCCAAGCAAACCAGGCCTTCCTTCTGCCAAGCCTCATCTGGGCAAGGGCCCCGGAGCCCCTCAAGCCAGAAGCCTGAGCCGCATCCACCACTCCCTCCCTTGCTCTCCATCATCCCTTGCTCACGACCCCGTTCTTTGCAACCCATCTCCTCAACGCGGCTTGGAAATGTATTTTCTTCTCCTTCTCCACGGTCCTGCCTTAGTTCACAGATCCTTCTCCTTTCACCTGGATTTTTGCAACATGTCTAGTGTCTCCTTCTGCTTCCTAGCTCCCCTATGGCCAACCCATTCTCTACCTTGCTAGCAAAGTGGTATTTTTAACAACACAAACCACATCTCATTATTTCGCTCTATAAACCTCACAAAGGCTTCCTACTGCCCTCGGAGTCAAGTCCAAAGTCCTCAGCATGGTTACCTTCCTGCTTTCGTCTCTCCCCAGAGGCCTGACCTACAAAGCCCCTCAGAACGAGTCACATTCATCCACCTGCCATTGACACGTGACAGCCCGGGTCCTTCAAGACTTGGTTCAGAGACGCCTTCCTGCCTGCCCCACACCCCCAGTAGGAGCTGCCGAGCCCCCCTGGGCTCCCCGTGACCACGGCACCTCCCTTATACTCCGACGTTTATGCTAGAGCCCCTTGAAGGGACAAGGACCACGTCCTGGTGCCCCCGACGCCAGCATGGTAATGGGCACATAGAAGGTTCCTAATGCTCGCTGAGAGGGGGGGAGGCACAGCGCCGTTAGTGAGCACCCGCGCCGTGATGTGGTCTGGCTGGTTTTTCACCCCCCACCCCCGCCCCCAAACCAAGAAGTAAGGTCGGTCAGCTCAGCTGAATCACACACACAACTCCCTCCAGCTTTGAGTTTTTAATTACTGTGCAATGCCCTGAGGACCGAGAGCGGGAATTAAAACTGGCGGGGCCGACACGAAGGCAGAGCGGGTTGCCGACAGGACACGGAGACCAGGAACAGCAGCCAGGGCGGTTAACTTTCCCCTGCTGGACAGAGCACCTCCCGCAAGTCGGAGGACAGCTGTGTGTGGATGCAGCCCCCGGGGACTGGGGCTCTCTGTGGCTGGTGCCATGTGCGAGTTCAGAGACGGAAAGTGTCATTATTAAAGATAAAGAACAACAACAACAACGAAGAGAACGTCTAGCTAACCCCAAACGTCCGCTAGTCAGAGCTTAGACAAGCATCCACCAACACAGTCAAATGGCACAAAGCTTTTCTGTGGGAACTCATTCACCAACAAATGCATAAACCAACAAATTAAGGCCACAGGTCCAAAACTCCAGGTCTAGAGAGACATATTCCAAGAACCCTTATTTTTCTATACCCTCGTTTTCTTAAGAACTGTGATTCTGGAGGCACCTGGGGGGCTTAGTATTAAGCGTCTTGCCTTCGGCTCGGGTAGTGATCCCAGGGTCCTGGGATCGAGCCCTACATCGGGTTCCCTGCTCCTCCCTCTCCCACTCCTCCTGCTTGTGTTCCCTCTCTCGCTGTCTCTCTCTGTCAAATAAATAAAATCTTAAAAAAAAGAAAAGAAAAGAAAAGAAAAGAAAAGAAAAGAAAAGAAAAGAAAAGAAAAGAAAAGAAAAGAAAAGAAAAGAAAAAGAACTGTGATTCTGTGTGCTAGGGGCAGGGAGGGGAGGAGACCCACACGAGTGCTCCAGAGAAGGAGGAAAGATTTTTTTCCCCTTCTTTATCTTGAAGTCTGATGCCGTTTTGATCCTGCTTCCAAAAAATATCTCAATTTTCTCAACTTTCTGTGTAATTATCAAAGCTGGGGTACCACAGTAGACCACCATACTGCAACACAGTGGTTCATTACACTATAATGATGATTACTAGAGTTTTGTTAGGTTCTGTCCCCCCTTCCAACTTCTGGGTTTTATTTCCAAGTATGCACAGAATTCTAATTCTCACCTGCTAACGGAACTGTTATGCTTCAAAGCTTTAGCAGTAAACTCTACGGACTATTCTATCCATGAACTTACCACGAGTGGCTGAACTAGAAAGGGTACCTTGGAGAAACTGCATTGGAGATTATCACAGAATCCAGGTTGACAGAGCACTAAAGAACCCGCAGACTCACCACCAACACCCCCTTTCCTCGACTATTAATCTAAAGTAAACTTGTCTCTTCAGAGTATCACTAAGACACCTTGCACGGTCATCAAGCCTGGATCCCACCCAGCGTCCCTGCCCCTCAGGATTTGTTGGCGAAGGGTGATTCACTCCCCGATAGAGGACTCCCTTTCTGGGAGCTTCTCGTTACTCAGGCTTTTTCGCTTACATTGATTGGAAATCGACCAACAGGAACGCAGCAGAGGGAAACGGCTGCAAATGCCGGCCCTCGAGTGGGATAGACCCGGATCCCAGCCCTGGGCTCAGCCACTGACTAGCGGGAGATCCTGGTCTCTATCTCCCCGCGGTTCTGCGCCAGTGAACCGGGGATGGTCAGAGAACGGCCCCTCGGCCCCGGGCTTTGGAGGAGGTATGCACGCAGCGAGGGGAGCTCCCAGCAGCGAGCGGTTGGCGGACAGGAAGTGCCCTTAATACCTCTACCCTTTGGGGCTTTAAAGAATAAGGCTAATCCTCCTTCCAAAGGGCAACCTTTGGAATATTTGGAAACCACCGCCATGCTTCTGTTCAGTCTCCTCGCTGTTAAAGTGACCTGTTACCTCCTCTTTCAATAGTTCTTGCACGGGCCCATGTCCATGACTTAGGGCACCACCAGGCTTGTGCTGAGGGCTGTGGGTGAGAAAGATCTGGGTTCAAGTCGTAGCTTTTCCACTTCCCAGCTGTTGACCTCAGGCCAACCCCTCCATTGACAGAGCCCTTTCCTTCCTCACTTCGATCAGTATATTAACAATCTCTGCGCGTACTTGAGGAAGATGGCGGCCATACTTTACTGTATGAAGTATTAACACACACACACTCCATATCTAACACAATGCCCAGCGTGCAGCGAGTTGCTTGCTTGGCAAACAGGAGTTCCCTCTTCCCTGTGAACTTTTCTGCACTTCCCCCAGCTCTCCAGCGACTCTTGCCAAGGACACAAAACTGAGTCATGTTCCGGCATCACTGAGTGTGACAGGACCTCACTGCTGCTTTGCACTGTGGTCAACTCAGACGCTCAAAGCCGATTCGCACACTGCGCTCAAGGGCGGGCTATCGAAGCATACCTGGGTCATCGGCTTTTAGGACTGGTGCCTGGTGACCACTACCTTCCTTTCCCGAGCTCTCACAGACTGTCTGCGTAATGATCTCTTGGACGAGTTCACTAGTGTGTGATCCCTGGACCCAGACTTTCCTCCTTCCTAAAAGGTGGCAAGGAATGTCTTATCCTGGACAACTTCTCACATCTCATTCGTTAGGACCCCAGGACCCAAGTACCTGAGGCCCAGACACACTTAAAGGAGGGACACCTTTTCCTTTAAACATTGTTTTGTAAGTCACCTATGTTCTAGTATTTCTAGCTGGAGGATCAGATGGTGCTCCACTGAAGAAGAAAAGGAAGGGAGGTAGAAAAATGGAATGCGTGGATGCAGAGAGAGGCTTGGGAGCTTCTGGTCCCGCGCTGCTGTCCCCTGTGCTATTTCCCTCATCCTCAGCCTCTTCCGAGAGCCCACTGCACCCAGAAGCTCAGTCCATCACGGCTGCTCCTTTGTGCTCACATTTGCTTTTAAGCTCTGCCTGCTATGTTCTTTTAACGAGCCCTGTATAAAGATCTGGGTAGCCCCCAGGATTTTTCTCCGCGGGCTCACCTCTTTGGGACCAAATGGAATCACTTACGTTGCACTTCTGTCCACAAGGGCTCATCCCTTCCTGCTGCTCAGCCTTCGGCTTACTCTGTCCCCATCCTTCTCTAGGATAGGACGGATAGGACGACCTCTAAACCGGCATGGCCACGCCCCCCGGTGCGAGAGTCCCGCCCCCTGCCCTCATCTCCCTGGGCGCCGCCTGTTGACTTAGGAATCTACTGGTCACAGAGAACGTGGAGTCCCGAGCAAGGTTTCCTGAGTCTGTGACACGCTCCCCGTACCCAAGACCCACAGACGGGCCCCCCCACGGGCCCCCGCACCCCCTCCTGCTCACAGCCTGCGGGGAGGGTCTCACTGGCCGGCCTGGGGCACAGAACCCCAGGGCAAGGGGTCTAGACCGCGCACGGGGCCTCAGGCAGTGTTTTCCTGCTCTCCTCATCCTGAAATGAGAATAAAAATCTCTCAGGGTGCTTATAAAGGTCCGGGACGGGCAGATCGAGAGTGGGCGAAACAGTGGCTGGGCAATGAAGCCCATGAAGGGCTGCACGAATACCGTCAGACTGTCAGCCTGCGAGGGAAAGAACAAAGCGAAGTCACCACTGGTCCCCTAACGTCACTGTGGGTGGGGGTGGGGCCTCCAGCTGGAAGGCAGCAGAGATTTCCTCTTGAGGTCTCAGAGCCGTGGGCGTTCATTCCTGACCCAAAAGACACCCACAAGGAGAGAGAGGAATGGACCGTGACTGGAGAGAGAAGCTACCGAGTAACTTGCAGAGGGTAGAGACCAAACCTGATGGGATCTTTCTATTTTTTTTTAAGATTGTATTTTTGATTTGTATCCACACCCAGTGTGGGGCTCGAACCTACAACCCTAGGATCAAGAGTCGCTTGCTCCACCGACTGAGCCAGCCAGCTGCCCCCAGTGGGGTCTTCTCAAGGCCAAACCTCTGGGAGAGAACAAAGCACAAGGTGAAACGTGCAGGGGACACCAGAACGGCTCCCTCCCGGGAGAGTCCCACGACTCCCGCCCTCAGGCAGCCTGGCCACCCTCCCCCAAACGAATGTGTTACCCTGCGAGGGCCTGGGGGCGGTTTTAGGAGAGGTGGTGGCTTGCAGGGAGCCCCCAGTGCCGCACGAGGATCAGCGGAGCGAGCGCCCCCCTCCCGTCCCTGCCTCTCACCCGAGGACCCGGGTGTCATTCTCAGCCCGCCAGCCCTGCCGGGTGCACACGTGCCCACACTCCTGTCCCTGTTTGTCACACTTTCTCCATGACTCTTAGTTTTAATTGAATCTTTAGATAAAATTGACTTTCATGGTGATCATTTTTTCTCTCTTATTACTGCTTCGGATTATCTTTTCCTCCCGCTGTATTCCCAGGGCTCTTGATCACTTTGGCTGGTTTTCTTCTATTAGAAGTTCCTTCCGTTTCCGTCTTCTCCATCCCTCATTTTAGCCGTTCTTGACGTGAGGACTGCTTCTCTCAGACGCTTTCTCGGGCTGCTCTCCGGTGCGAGGGGACAGAGATAAGCTCATGGACTGGCCCCATGGTTCCTCCTGGAACTGCTTACTTCACAGCTGTCCCCAGTGCTGGGGCACATCACCCACATCCCGTGGGTCTTCACAGACCTGCACCCCAACGGCGTGGTCTGGGGGAAGCCAGGGGTCCCGGGCTAGGAGACACCTCGAGAGAGCCAACCGCAGGGAGAGGAACGCAAACACTGGAGCCGTTTCTAAGGTTTCTCGAAGGAAGAAGAAGAATACAGGTGTCTAAATTATTACCGGGACCTATGGCGTACTAAGGTAAGAGATGAGCCATCGGCTGAGTTTCAGAATCTAGCGCGAGTCAGGCGAAGCCACATTCCTCCTCGGAAAGTCCAGTGGGGCCCCCCGCGGCCCAGCCCAGCAGTCGATGCATGCGCTCATCTCCCAGCTCCTCTGTGAAGTTCTCTCTTATGTCCCCCTAAAATCTCCCCTGCTTTACCTGCGTCGACCACCAACGGTCCCACAGCCCTCCCCAAATGCCACGCGCTGTGATAGGCTCCTTTCCTCTTGTTCGGTACTTAACCGGCAGGCAAAAAACAGGCCAGCGTCCCTCAGCAAAAATCCCTTCCTAGGCTTCAAGGCTACCTTCTCTCCAGAGCTGGGGCCTCATCCCCAACAGCCCCCCGCCGTCGGCGTCCAAACCCCCAGCTGTGCACGGGCCGCCAACTCCCGCTCCTCTGTTCCCGCGTCTGTTACCGGTTTACGCATTCGAACCTTCGCGTCTTCGAGGGTCAGCTCGTCCCTCCCACGCTTCTGAGGCCACTCGGGCTCCTGAAGACTCCTGCTCAGAGACACCACTCCCCTTCCAGAGCCGGAGGGCAGAGCCCAAAGGGGGAGCTCCTTTGCCAGGGGCGTGCTGGGGGAGCCTCAGCTTCGCCTCCTTCCCCACGAGCAACTGAGCCTCTGCTTTCAGGACCGGGGGCGCTCGCCTTCCTCCAGCGGTGTGAGGAGAGATGGGTTAGGGGACGGTCTTCCCAACGCAAAATCACAATCGGAAGCTCACACCTTTCCTGCCCCAGGGCCCCGTGATTTCCTGGAACTACAGGACCAACAGAACAGTGAAAAAGCCTCAGCGGAAGGTACTCAAAGCCCCGTGAGACCCCAACTCTTAGGGACAATCTGGGGGGCTCAGATGGGTGTGTGGCTGCCTTCAGCTCAGGTCATCATCTCTGGGTCCTGGGATCAAGTTCTGCATCGGGCTCCCAGCTCGGCGGGGAGCCTGCTTCTCCCTCTGCCTCGGCCTCTCCAAATCTTTTAAAAAAACGTAGACTCCAACCCATAGCTGCCTCAACTGCAAAATGGTGGAAGAGGCTCACAGGTTGTCACATGAGTCAAATGAAAGGATTTATGCCCAGCACCTGGCTCAGAAAACCTTCACTATATTGTTCAGAGTATTTGCTCATCTGCTGTGTGTCCCCCCGGACCAGGCGGTGCTCTCATCGCTTGGTATGTACAGAGTCACTGAACCCTCACGACGTCTCAGGAGGTAGGAGCTGTTACTACCCCCCTTTTAGAGAGGAGGGAACAGAAGGGTCGCTCAACCTTCCCGAAGTTACGCAGCCAGCTAGTCGGTCCCTGTATTTGTTTCCTGGGGCTGTCGTAGTAAATCACCACATCTGGATGATTTAAAACCACCACAATTTCATGCCTCACAGTTAGGGTGGCCAGGCGTCAGAAATCAAGGTGTTGTTGGCAACGTTAGCTCCTGTCAGAGGCTCCGAGGGAGGGTCCCTTCCAGGCCTCTCCCCTGGCCTCCGGCGGCCGCGGGCGATCCTGGGTCTTCTCTGGCTTCCTAGCTGCCGGACCACACCTGCGGCCTCTAGCTTCACACACCTGCCCTCTCTGTGCGTCGTCCGTGTTTCTTTCCCCCAAGTCCCCCTCTTCTTACAAGGACACCAGTCGGTAGATTTGGTGCCCTCGTCCACCCGCTCTAACCTCACTTTAACTGGCTTACATCCGCAGAGTCCCTCCAGCCAGACGAGGCCACGGGTATTGAGGACTGGGACTTCTCTTTTTGAGGGGATATAATTCGACCCACGATGGTCTCTGAGCCGGAATGTGAACCCCGGCCTTCTAAGCCAGGCTCCTCACCTTCTGCATGACCTGCTTGTGCACGTAGCTGACTGCCGACCATCAAATATCCTCTGATTATTAGACTGTCGGGATTACAATTATCTTTCTACCCAGCTAGCAGGTGGCCGGATATCGCATTGAGGCCACCTAGGAACTCTGAATTTCCTTACTCCAGATATGTTCCCAAGCCCTTGATGCCTTCACAGGTTCTCTTTGGTTGCCTATAAATTCATCCTCACGTGGGTAAGATTTTCAGTGGACACTCGGGGGAGAGGTGCTTGGTTTCTTTGCTATCCCTGACTGCCCACCTTCCATCCAAGTTTCTTCAAATAGACCAACTCGGGAATACTATAAATGCTCATCCTAGTTTTCCCAAAGGCAGTCAGTCCTCAAATGACCCACCTGGAGCTTCCTGGGATTCCTCCCATGACACACTCTGTCCTCTGCTCTCATCCACCCCTCTCCCCTCGTCACTTGCTCGGCACATGGGAGGCCCCATGCGTACTCCCCTTCCCAGGGCTCGGGCTGCCCGGCTGGCGCGACCTGGTGCTTTTCTTTCTCCGATCGCTCCAACCTGCTTCCCGATCCTACGTCAGAGAAGGCCCCAATCACAGTTTACTTGAAGGCACGTCCTCTCAGGACTCGAGGACAAGAGAATGTGGTGGCGTGGCTGGTGTCAACACCCCTGCCCCTCCCCCCCTCCCCAGGACAATCTGTCCTAGGGCCGCTCCCTCTCAATCATGATCTCGTGTCTTTGTTGTGTCGTCTTTTTTTTTTTTTAATCATACGGAACCACGTATCTTTAATTCCATGCCATAAACCGATCTTGGAACAAAACGGGGGTGGGGAGGGGAAACAGACACATCCTTGATCTCATTTCAATTCCCAGTCACTTTCTAATGTTCTTCTGTTTTCCCTTTGGGAGTCTGGGGAAGGGGCGGGTTGGGGGCTTGAGGAAGCCAGGTACCAGGGTTGGGAGAAGGTTGGGATTGGAGAAGGTTGTGAAGACAGGACTGTCCTGGCTGGAGAATTCCTTTCTTCCTGCCGTGATGCCACGAGCTCCCTCTTCCCGCTGTCTCCCCACTACCCGAGAGCAGCGGCCGAGACAGTGTCGTGCCCTGGCGGTGGCTCAGCCTAACTTTAGTCTAAGAAACGCTTGTCTTACTCTGCCCACCCCCTCCCCGACCCCACAGCAGCGGGAGGCGCACGGAGCCCGGTCCAGAGCCTGTCCTCGAGGAGCTCTCAGGGCTCCGCAGTGGGGCGAGCACAGACCGAGGAGCAGAGCCCCGGGGCCATGGGGGACGCAGAGCCTGCCTGCTCCTGGGAAGGGCACACACAGGAGCGGCCATCCCAGCAGCATCCTGAAGAGGTGGGAGGTGACGGGGATTGTTGGGGGGATGCTTTAGGCTGGGCCTGGCACGAAACAGATCACGGGAGTCACCCAAGGAGAGTGCACCAGGGGACTATTTACAAAGGTGGGGGCAGAGGGCAGCGAGACCAGAGGACAGCGCAGTCCCCGAGGGAGCCCCCAGCACCCTGGGGCCCTAGGAGCAGTACAGCAGGCGGCTGCCAGGGCCCAGAGAAGGGATTCACCGTGTACCACCTGGCAGAGCTCTCATGACGGGGAGGCAGCCCCCTGATGGCACTAGGAGGCCAGCCCGAGGGCACTGAGCCTGGTCGGGAGCACATCTGGACGAGCTAAGGATAGCCAGCCGTCAGATGGAGGAAGGGAGAACACTCCTTGCAAGGGAAACCGCACAGAGAAAGTCATGGAGTCCAAGAAAGGGGTGGGGGGCACCCGGGTGGCTCAGTCGGTTAAGCGCCTGACTCTTGTCTCAGCTCAGGTCATGACTGAGCCCTGTGTCGGGCTCTGCACGGAGTGTGGAGTCTGCTTGGGATTCTCTCTCTCTTGGCCCCTCCCCACTCACACATGTGCTCTCTCCCTTAAGAAAATAACCAGGGGCCCAGAGTCACAAAATAGCACAGTGTGCTTTGGCACCGGGAACACAGCACGTGCAAGGGACCAGCAGGAGGCGAGGGCAGAGGGGGTCAGGACCTGCTGCGCAGGGCCCAGCTATCCCCTGGTGTGCTCATGGCAGTGACGGGGACCTACGCAGGGCAGTAACATGGCTGGTAGTCACGGTGGTGGGAGGACAGACTGCAGGAGGCCAAAGGGAGACTATTACAATATGGAAAGTGTGGGAGAAGAGGAAGAATCGGGACCAGAGGCTTGCCAGGCAGAAGAGCTGGACTCCAATTTCGGTCTTGCTGCTTCTAATTGTGAGACACTGGGTGAATCTTCTAATGGTTAAGTTTTCATTTTCTCATCCAAAGACATAAAAATAGTCTTGAGAACTAGACTGGGGGAGTCAGGTGCCAAGCACAGGGCAGGGGGACTGACCCAGCCTGGACTTGGGCAGTGCACGGTCTGGGCAACCGGGCTGGTGGGCCCGGAGTCCAGGCAAGAAAAGCTGAAGGTCTAACTAAGACAGCAGCAATGATGACTGGTAGCAGGACATGGATTCCAGAGCCATTTCTCTGGACGTGAAGAGGAGGAGGGGGGCGGGGGAGAAGATCCTGAGTTGGGCAGACGAAACACTAACTAGATCATGGGACACAGAAGCAAGAGGAGCTGAGGGCACAGGGAAGTGGCATGGGTTCTGCACAAGTCAACGCTGAGGGGCGACCAAAGCACTTAGCCGGTCCCGCCTGTGAGACATGTAGAAATAGGCGATCAGGAGAAAGGCCCAGACTTAGGAGCCACAGGGATGCAGAGGGCAAGGGCAGCCATGGGAAACAGGAGATCCCCCCCATGTGGCAAGTAAAGAAGGAAGAGAATTCTCAGGCTGAGAATCCTGTTGATAGTATTGACTGAAACAAAGGGCACAGGAAGGGCAGCCATCAAAACACACAGCGGGAAAGGACCAGGAGAGAACACGAGAAATCACTGCCGATGTGCGGGAGGAGAGTCTCCAGAAGGGGGGAAGGTCCCCTGTGTTCGGTGCCTGGGAGAGATCGGAGGGGATGAGGCGGCCGAGCGAGCGAGCCAGGGATTAGCAAGTCCGACATCCCCGGTGACATGGCGGGGGCGGGCCTGGCGCAGAACGCAGAAGCCCGGATCTAATGAGCTGAGCATCGAGCAGAGGTTTCGGAAACACACACCACAAGCGCAATTACCCTGACGAGTCCGGCAGGGAAAGGACAAGATAAGAAGGCAGACTCCTCCGGGAGCGCCTTTTCTCTTTCCGGTGGCAAAACCTGAGTCTATTTATAGGCTCAAAAAGGAAGAAACAAAACAGAAATAGCCTCGAGATCCAGGGGGAAAAGAGGGAAAATGAGGTCTCAAGATCCAGACAAGACGGCCGGGGACGGGGTCCGGGTGCAGAGCCCGCCCGGGGAGAGAGTTACGAGGGCTCTCACTCCGAAGCCGCCAGCGCGGACCCGGCCTGCCCCCCTTCCCCCGCGCCCTCTCTGTGGCAGCGCACCCTGTGGCCAGGCCTTCCTAATGCACCCACGGGTCGGCTCCGGCTGAGGCAAGGGCTCGGGAAGAATTTTTTTAGTCAGGCGTCCTGGTTAAAGCGAAGGCTGTTTTAACGGCTCCCACCTGCATTTTGCCTGTTGGCTAATTCCTTCCCTTCCTGCAGGGGGACGACACCTCCCAGACACGGCACACGCGTCCAAAGGAAAGCACGTGCGGCCAGAAAAAGTCGGTGGCTGTCTTCTTAAGAGCCGATGGACACTTAATTCATGTTGGCGGGGACGGCCCGCAGGGCAGGGGGCACCCGGAAACTCATGGGGGGCAGGGGGAGGCGGGGGCGGCAGGACCTCCTGGGCCCTGCTTTGTGAGCACTGGCAGTCGCTCTCTCACAGCGAGCTTGTCAAATTACTCCGTGTCAGCTAAGGCATCTGCCGGGCTTAATTGTTTCCTGAGGGCTTTGTCCTTCCCAACAGTGAACAAAGGCAATTGGGAGGGATTTGGGTTTAGCTCTTTGGACATTAAAAAAAACAAAAACCAAAAACCAAAAAAACCCCGAAACACCAAAAAACTTCTTAAAAAGATAGAGGTTTGTGTTTAAACATAATGTGTTTACCCGTGTTTGGACGTAAGGATCGGCAGAGCAGATGGGGCCACTGGCCCGCCGCCTGGACACCCCTCCAGGAGGGACACGCACCCGTGATACCCCATCTCCAGCAGTCAGGACCCCCTAACGATTACGAGGTAACGGGAGACAATGGGGCAGCGCGGGGCTCGCGTGCAGACGGCACCCATCCAGGGTTATCTTCTGAGGCTCCTCTTGCTCTTCCCCCCAAAGAGCCCTTTAGTGAGCCCATCGTTCAAACCAACAGGGGCACATCCGCTGTTTATTACGGTCTCATTCCTCCCTTCCACCCTCGGATGGTTATGAATTATCAGTAAAAACGGCAAGAAACTGGACAAGACATAAAGTCAAAGACCAAGACGATGCACAGAAAAGAGGGCCAGCCGCCCCAGCAGCCGTCACAGAGGACAGGGCTGGCGTCTCTGGCCAACCTGAGGAAGGAGAGAGTCTGTTTTCAATGGTGGCCTTGGCCTTGTGGTGAATCCCACAGCCCGGCTGCCGTGCTCCCCGAGCCGAGCTGAGCAAGGTCACGTGACTTCCGGCTCCTCGGTGTTCCCAACTGCAAGGCTGCCTTTTGAAGAGTCATGTATGTTCTCGACGTTAAGGTTCCTATTTTTTATCCCCTTCCCCGAATACCTTCACATACAGCTGGCATTCAGGGCTCAGCCTAGGTCTGCAGGCTGGTTGGTTCATTCATTCGTTCGTCCATCTATCCATCCAATCAACCCTAGATGAAAGTCCACAGAATAAAGGTACCCATCTCCTGGGAATTTTGCAAAGATTTACAAGAAATAAACTCCATTTGATAAATATATATTGAGCACAATTATGTGCAAGACAGCAGCCAAGAGGACATAAAGATGAGTAAGATGTAGTTCCTATGATGAACCAGAAGCCAGAGAAATAACTACAACACTAGCATGAACTTAAGGACGCTATAGCCCTGGGGTCCAAAGAAGAAAGGGAAATCAGATCTCCACTGTGGGAGTGAGGTCGAGAGCAGGAAAGGATCCTGGTGGATGTAGCAAACCTTGGAATTCTCATTCAAGAACTTGGCAGACGGGTTACCGAACCCAGGACACTTGACCAATCGTGGTCCGATCCTGGTGGCCACCAGCCCCAGGGAAAGGCTGTAACTCCCCTGCAGCTGCTTCCCAGGGTCTCCCAGTAGAGGCTGTGGGGACTCGCAGACAGCCTAGCTTTTCTCCTCCCGTGTTCCCTGAACTCTGCGCAGAGCCCTCTGGGCCTCCCAGCCAGCCGCACCCCCCACCCCGGCCGGCCCGGTCTGAGGTCTGTGCCAGCAGGAAAGCAGCCAAGGCTCACGACTGGCTCTGCCCTTTTTCAGCAGTGGGGCATCGCCCTTCCTCACTGTGCCCAGATGTAGGAGGAGCCCAGAGGGCTTCCCAGTCAGGATCAAGGGACGGGGCGTGACACACAGCGTCTAGACTGGTGTGTGGTGTAGAATGCCCAAGGGACCAGGGCAGGGTGAGCTGGGACAGCATCTGACTACGATCCTAGACACCGTCTATTAGGACTCATCAGACAAGGGTGACAGCAGCTCCAGACCAAGGGCTTGCCTTTGGAGTGAAGGGTGACCACACGGTGGACCTTCCCCTAGACCATTACATGGCCCTTACATCCCAGCGACATACAGACCCTGCACCAACTCTCCCACATCCGTGTGAATCCCAAAACACCTAGGATACCAAAGGCTGGTCCTACGCAAATCCCCCCCTTTACGTGATCGGAAACCTACCAATATGAGACTGATTGTTTTGAAGAGGCAGCGCCTCTAAACAAGAGGCAGATGCCTCTTGGGCTGACAAAAGAAACACTGAATCATTCACACACTAAATTATTAAGTAAGCTAGGTCCCCCCCCCCCCCGAAGGACATCCAATGATAAATCTTCCCGCCTCGAGAAGCAAAATATTCAAAGCTAACTGATGACGATTACTGGCACCCAAGGGTCTTACCTTGGCAATGATAAACCACAGGCCTCCGCGGTCCATGAGGTGCCCACAGACTCAAAATTCTGCAACTATGTACGCGAAAGCACTGTTCTAGGGACAGGATCCTGTCGCATCAGATTCTCAGAAGTACGTGTGCCCCAGAAAAGGTCAAGACCATCCCACGGGACCCACGGGAAGGCGTGCTGGCTTTACTTTGCACACACTCTCCCTCCTGAGCCTCTTCAGCGCTCTGCGGATTCCCTTTCTGCATGTGAGGAGGAGAAAATGAAATAGGAGTGGAACTTCAAGGTAAGCAGTCACTTAGAAGTAGAACTGGGACCCGGTCTCGTTTCTCTGTGCCCCTGGTCCTCCCTCCCCGGGGTGATTTCCTCCCCGGCAGACAGTGGTTAGTTATGCGACGTTTTCTAAAGTTGGCCCAATTGCATTTTCCACCATTCGTGTAAAAGATGTCCTCGAAGGCCTGGCACAGAGACACCGAGCCAGAGCTTCAACTTTGATCGTGCTGGTGGCTCTTCGGTTTTCTGCTCTTCGCTACCTACCAGCTTTGCGATTCAAGCCGCCAAGAAGGGCAGAGGAGAAGGCCACCGAGAAAACAAGGCCGCTTACTGGCCGCCTGAAATGAACATCTTAGTTCAAAGGAGTGGACCCAGCCTGCCCTAGCTTCGTCACGTAGTATTTATGCAGCACCTACTATACGGACCCTTCCAGGCCTCGGGGACACCGCCGTGCACAAAACACGTGTGGTTCCCGCCTTCACACTTAGAGAGTTACCATGATGTAATTTTCCATTCTTTTGCCATGATTGAATGTATTTATTTCTTTTTGAAGATTTTATTTATTTATTTGTCAGAGAGAGAGAGAGAGAGAGAGCACAAGCAGGGGGAGCAGCAGGCAGAGGGAGAAGCAGACTCCCTGCTGAGCAAGGAGCCCAATGCAGGACTCGATCCCAGGACCCTGGGATCATGACCCGACCAAAGGCAGAAGCTTAACCGACTGAGCCTCCCAGGCGCCCTGCGTCCTACGTGAATACTGAGGCTTCCCAAGCTCCAGGGACTTTGCCAAGCTCACCACGAGGTACGCAGGTTGTGCAGAATCTGCTTCCAAGGAAAGCTAAAGGATGGGAACAGATAAAGAAGGCACAGGACTGTGCGAGATTGAAAGCAAAGGAAAGGCAGGCAGAGACAATGAAATAAGAGGAGAAGGGAAAGGCGGAGGGTGGGGGGCACCGCAGAAGCAGCAGGAAGTTCGCGGGGTCTGGAGCGGTGGGGCGAGCGCCAGCAAACACGGAGCGTGCCGCCGTCTCTGCCAAGCCCGGGAAATCAAAGTCAGACTGCAAGGAACTCCTGGGTGACGGGCACCGGGCCTTGGGAGGGAGCCGAGGGTTGACAGATGTGCTCCTGCATGCAGCCGCAGGGTTGAGGGAGGCGATTTCAGGATAGGAGGGAGAACATGCTGGCAGGGAGAGACGGGGAGGCTGGGGAAGGGCTGGCCCTGGCCCACGGTGAAGACACAATGGAGCCACGTCCAGAACGCAGGAGGGCAGGGCACAGAGCCACGGTGGGCCACGCCCTCGAAGACGGGGGTCACCTAGGGAGCGGGAGGGTGTACAGAGCCCACAGGTAGAAGCGGGTGAGAAGGACGTGGCACAGAGGGGAATTAACACCGGGGTGAATAAGGGACTGCAGAGCGGCCCTGGGGAACGAACTGAAGCCAGAGAGCACGCATGGTACGCCCTGTCCCCTCTTCGTTCGTAAGTTTCTCCATGTGTAAAACCGATCAATTCCTACTTATGCGTATGTCTGAAGAGGCACTGTCTATGGAAGGTTCCAGCCCTGGAGGGAATGAAAGCATCATCTCTACCAGAAACACGACTCGCTGCAGTGACAGACACGCCCGTCCCTCAGACAAGCTGGCCCAGAAAAGACGGGAGAAGTCGGGGAGAGATCTCTGGTTGCGAGCCCAGCAGAGGCTCCTGACGGAGGAGGCTCGATCGTACGAACACACGGACGATGCAGTCGCCCTGTCCTTGAATGTCAGGAGCACAAAGGAGCCCGGGTGCACGAGCATCCGGATCTGCTCCTCCTCCTCTGTCCTTCCGGGACGCCGGTACCCAGGGCCTTGCCATGCTCCCGTGACGATGGGGCGAAGGGAACGCGTGCGGGGTTTGAGGTGGGGCCGTGGGCGTGCGGAGGTTTGAAGGGAGGGAGCTTAGAGCGTAGAATCGTCTCCATCGGGGGGTCTTGGTCTGATTTTGCAGGGACAGCCTGGATGTTGGAGAGGCACCTTTAAGAATCCTGAGAGCTTTTGTGGCTCCACAAAACGACCGTGTTAAGTAATTACTATGTATTCTATCTTCTCTCCTAATTATGGGATTCTGCCTGTGTTACAGGTTAGGGTAGTATCTGATTCCATTAAAAAATAATGCTTGGAAATTATACACATTTTTAAAACCTTCTATTTTAAGCCCCATGGGACCTCGTCCTTCTGCCCTCATAAGGGTATTATCTCTTTTAAAATCGTAAAGTTGTTTGATTCCCACGGCTCATTTCCAGTTTGTGGCACCATGGTTCTCCCTTCTTTCCCTACCAAGAGGCCGGCAGACTCTTCTCCCTCCTCTGATGAAGCTCCCGGAGGACTCACTATATAGTCACCCTCCCGCAGACTTCACTCTCTTTGGGGAGGTACTCTTCTCACTTATTTGCCAGCCTTTAGAAATGCTGCCTCGGGGTTTTTTCCTACCCCACTTTCATAAAAGTAAAGTATGAGTGGATACTTTCTAAGCTTTGGCACTTCCCATCATTTTTTTTTTTTAAAGATTTTATTTATTTATTTAACAGAGAGAGAACACAAGCAGGCAGAGAGGCAGGCAGAGGCAGAGAGAGGACCAGGCTTCCCGCCGAGCAAGGAGCCCGATGCGGGACTCAATCCTAGGACGCCGGGATCATGATCTGAGCCGAAGGCAGCTGCTCAACCAACTGAGCCACCCAGGCGTCCCCTTCCCATCATTTTTTAAAAAAAGATTTATGTCCTGTGAGAGAGAGAGAGAGAGAGTACGAGGGGGGGAGGCACAGCGAGAGAGAACTTTCAAGCAGACTCCCCACTGAGCGCAGAGGCCGATGTGGGGCTCCATCTCACGACCCTGAGATCATGACTTGAGCCGAAACCAGGAGTCAGGATGCTTAACCAACGGAGCCACCCAAGTGCCCCCAGAGTGTTCTTTACATTTGTGTGTGTGTGTGTGTGTGTGTGTTTTGTTTTTTGTTGTTGTTGTTGTTCTTTACATTTTAAAGATACTGTTTTGTTACAGCTGAATAATTCTTAATAATTCTTCTGTTTAAATCACAGTGTGAGCTCTGGCTGCCGATTGGACTCAGACTGATTAATCACTGTGTTCCTCGGTGCCTGGGACGGCCAATACCACACATCAGAGCTCTCCACGCCTCCTTGCCTACCTTCCCCAGCCAGCCCTGAATAACTGATCTCGGACTTGCTCAAAATCAAAGCAGGGCTCAACGAGGAGGGCCCCAAACCAGAAGGTACTTCTTCTCATGTCTCATCTCACCAATTGCTTGCATATTAATTAATGACATTTCTGAGGACTGGCTGGACACCCTATGGGGACCCTCCCTGGTTTGCTCATTTATACTCGAAACCAGAGAACGACTTCTAGCCTGGCTCCTGAAGGCGTCAGATCAATTAACTTACTGCCTTTGGTCAAAAAGAAGGATTTTCATTTGCATGTCTGGCCCCTAGAATCAGAAATCTTCGGGGGACCGATGATTCTTCCAGTGCCCAGTAAGACTGAGAAGACACCAAGGCAGGGGAACTGAATTTCAAAGGCACAGGGATTTCTATAACCGGACGACTACAGCAGTGCTATTTTTTTAACTTAAAAAAGAAAAGCATGCCCATTAAACCAGCCAGGGTAAAGTAAGCATGTTAACCCAAGAAGTGAAATCTGAGATAAGGAGAAATTAAAGACGAAGTCTTCCCCTTTCAGGCCTAGTCTTATTCAGTCCAACAGCCTTACATTGTCAGGGACGTGGATGAAAATGTTCTTAGGACAGTTACACTTAACCGAAAGCTCAGAGGGACAGTTAAGGGGTCACAACCCGCTGGGATGGCTTTACCCGGGTCAGCTCTTCTAGGCTAAACTCAGCAGCGGAGGAACCCATGTGGGTCTGGGGGGCGAGGACAGAGCAGGTGGCCAAAGGGTCGCCCCTGGCCAGAGCAGGAAGAAGAGGACCTCTGGGTACCGGTCAGCTGCGTCTGGCCTCGCTCTGCGGCGCTCCGCATCCGGCTGCCCTTCGTAACCGCCAGCCCTGCCGAACAACCCAGGCCGCCCCATCGGAAGTCTCTCAGCTGACGAGGCGGCGGCAGCCGGGGAGAGTCTGCAGCCCTGCCCAGACGTCTGCACCTGCCCCGTGTGCGAGTCTGCGCGGGTACACGGGCGCTCCCGGCGTCCTGCGGACTCCGCCCGACCAGCCGCACCGGGGGTGGCGAGTGACTCCTCTCGGGTCTTGTCTGCACCTTCTGGTTCCCGGCTCCTGCGGCCATGGTGTGGGTCCAAGCCTGCTTATTTCCTTAGGCCTCAGTGCTCCCGGTTGCCTGCTTCCGTGCTGAACCCCGAGTCACAAGAAATCCAACCCCGTGAATAGTGGGTTCAAAGGAATTCTATCTAACGTAACAACGATCGACGTAAATTCTTGTATGCAGGCTGAAATATAAAATAGCAAAAACTGCAGAAACAATGAGTAAAAAATACTGGATTATTCTGGTTGTTGTTTTTTAATGGGTCTGCCTAAACATCCTAGCACAGTGAATATATAAAGTTCTCATTGCTTTTGAAATACTTTAAGTCCACGTATGACCAAAAATTAGTTTAAGAGTCCAATTTTTACACCCACACACCCCCACCATCTGGCTTGAAGGCCATTACATAAACCTAAGGATTCTGAACAATAAATCCACCATGACCTAAGCAGGCCCTAACACAGTTTGTTAAATAAGCAAAATATAGGGTGCCTGGAGGGCTTAGTCATTAAGTGTCTGCCTTCTGCTCATGATCCCGGGGTCCTGGGATCAAGTTGCACATCGAGCTCCTTGCTGAGTGGGGAGTCTGCTTCTCCCTCTCCCTCCGCCGCTCCCCCTGCTTGTGTGCATGCTCTCTCTGTCATATAAATAAAATCTTTAAAAAAATAAGCAAAATATAGCATGATCTCATTCTCTCAAAATAAATGCAAAACTCCCTATCATGAGGGTAAACTTAAGTCTCTGCATCTTATGCTGATAAGACAGCATCTGCGATACTGTATTAAATTCCAATAGCTCTTAAGAGGAAACAATGGGTTCTGAAATGGGGAAGTCTAGGGAAAAACATAATGAAGAATGGCTTTGGGAGCTTCAGGGAAATAAGATCTATGTATTTGTGGAGAAGAGAGCTAGGATCAATGGACAAAACTCCCATAAACATAGGGAGGGGCACGGCCACAGCTAATCAGCACAGGGGACAGAAGTGTCCCACGGTGGGGGCGCTGATCACGTGTCCGCCACAGAGCTTTCAACCTCGTAAGACGCCGTGACTTTAGAGGTGGCCTGGGGCTTGGGTGGGGGGAACGAAGGTCCTATGAACAGGTTGAACAATGAACAGGTTTTGGAAGGTCGTGACAGCTGTACAACACGGCGAGTGTGATGAAGGCCACTCATGTGTACGTTTAAAATTATTAAACTGGTAAGTTTTATATTTCACCATAATAAAAAAAAACCCCATGATTCTATTATTCAATGGGAGAGAGGCAAAAAATTTAAATTTAAAATTTGAGCTAATAAAAGAGGACCCCATTTCTGATGTGGTAAAGGCATTTCTTTTGGAGCGGAAGAATGTACTGCACCACAAAGGAGTTTTCTGGAAGCGAATGCCAGAGTAATTGTGTTTCATAAAAGCCATCGGCAAAATTATGTATTCTGCGGCAATGCTGGTCAATCCCACCAGAGGGGCTCCTTGAGGGCAGAAACAGACCCCACGAAAAGCTCATTTGTGATGTTACCATATTATCATGATGATAAATGTCCTTACTGAGGATGAAAGGGGACATTGGTTTAGAATAAAGTCCTCTCTCATTGATTCCTAACACACAGACATACAAATTTACATGCGCAGAGACTAAAACCACTCCAACTTAATAGATGAGGGGGGAGAAGTACCTAGAAGCCTGGGACAGCACCGGTGAAACTTCATACCTTAGTTCATAAATGCAGGCTGCTGAAATCTGATAGATTAGCAAGATATCCACATGACGCCTACAGCCAGGAAGTGTGCAGGATGACGTTCCCCCTCCAGGGGGCAGTGACGTTCCCCCCTCCCGGGGGCAGGGGGAGAAGGGTTGCCAAATAGATCTCAGAGTTGTGAGTTCAAGCCCCACGTTGGGAGTGGAGCCCACCTTAAAATTAAAAAAAAAAAAAAACACAAAAAAACTTTTTTTTTAATTCACTTTAAAATTTAAGATTTCTTTGATGTTTTTCACCCCACACCAAAAAGCATGTTTCTTCTTAAAAGTGAAGGGAAGGAAAAAGCCACACCTTACTGGTACTAATTGAAATCAATCTTTGAAAAAGAAGAACAGCTAGATGACAGACGATACGAGTCTAAGAATTTTTATTAAGCTACAGTAAACAAGACACTGCATTCTGCCATCAAGACAGACAAGTGGATGGATCGACCAGAATAAAGAGTTTGAAACAACTACACAGAGAGGGAGAACAGGTTTTCAACAGAGGTCCTTCAGGAGGGAAAGAACAGTCTTTAAACAAATGAGCCTGCAACAACTAGCCATCTGTTTGCAGGAGGAAAAACAAAAACTTTGATATATCCCTCACATCATATTAAAGAAATGAATTGAGGGACACGTGGGTGGCTCAGTGGGTTAAGCGTCTGCCTTCAGCTCAGGTCATGATCCCAGGGTCTTGGGATCAAGTTCCGAATCTTGCAGAGCTCCCTGATCTGCCTGTAGTCTGCTTCTCCCTCTCCCTCTGATGCTCCCCCAGTTTGCTCTCTCTCTCTCTCATGTTTTCTCTAATAAATAAATAAAATCTTTAAAGAGAGAGAGAGAGAGAGAAGTCCAGACAGACTTGGGAGAAAATATTTGCAAACCACACACCTGATAAAGGATACGTGTTCAAAATTTATAAAGAACTCTCAAAAGTCAGTAAGAAAACAAAACAACTCAATCAAAAATGGGCTAAGATTTGAACAGATGCCTCACAAAAGATACACGAATGGCATGTAAGATGAAAAGAAGCCCAAGGTCATTAGTCACTAGGAAATGCAAATTAAACCCCCAGTGAGAAATTAATATTCATGTATTTGAAGGGCTTTAAAAAAATCTAACAATACCAGATGCTGGCAAAGATATGAAAGAACTGGAGGTCTCAAACTCCACTAGTGGTTCTACCACTCTGGAAAGGTTTGGCAGTTTCATTTAAAAAAAAAAAAAACAAAACAAAAATAGGTGAGCATTGCTGGCTCAGTAAATTAAGCATGTGCCTTCGGCTCAGGTCATGGTCTCGAGGTCCTGGGATCGAGCACCACTTTGGGCTCTTTGCTCAGTGGGGAGCCTGTTTTCCCTCTCCCTCTGCTACTCTCCCTGCTTGCGCTCTCTTTCTCACAAATAAATAAAATCTTTTAAAACAAAAACAGAAACCAACCAAAAAACAAAAACAAAAACCTACCATGTAATCAGTCATTCTACTCCTGTGTATTCACCCAAGAAAATTGAGAGTGTATGTCCATATACACTCTTGTATTGAAGAGTCACACAAGATTTTGTTGTGATAGCGCCAAACTGGAAACACCAAAATGTCCCCCAACATTCGAATGGCTACACACATTGAGTTATATTTGTGCAATGGAATAGCATTTAGGAACACAAAGGGATAAGCTACTGATACCTCCAATGACAAGTAATGATCCTTAGAATAATTATGCTTAATGATGGAAGCCAGGCCCAGAAAAAGGATACACTGTATGACTCTATACAAAATTTTAAGAAAACACAGACTCATCTGGAACAAGAGAAAGGAGAAGAGTAGTTGCCTGGGGATGTGGAGGCAGGAGGGAGGGAGATGGGACAGGAAGGGGGGAAGGGGTGGGAGGGAAAGATTACAAGTGGGCACACGAGGAAACTTGTGGGGGTGACAGAGACTCATCATGACCAAGGTGATGGCTTTAGAAGTGTACACACAGGTCAAAATTCACCAAATTAATCACATTAAATACGCTCAATTTTTGTAGGTCAATTGTACTTCAAGATAAAGCTGTCATAAAACCTAAAATTGATAGCCTGTTTGGATTATGTTGTTAAAACTTTGGGGAAAGTCCTTTCTTTCAACCCAGAAAAGGTTGATTCAAGTCCACGAGCAGCGTTCACAATGAGCTGGCTTTGTATGCCTATGGTGCCAACTGTGGGAAAAACAACAAAACGAAACAACACACCAAGAAATCCTTCCTTTTACAAAAGGCAGATGACAGGGGCTCATCCAGTCACATCCTGCAAGCCCAGTTCTGATGCGACCTGTTTCTTGCAGCCTTTCCCTATCACTCATGTAGACAGCGATTACTCCCTCCTGTGACTCGCCATAACACGTGAGTTAATTTTCAGATATTAGTGGAGTGCATTTTTCCATCCACCCATCACACCACGTTTATTAAATGCCGCATCCAGGCCAGACGCTGGCTCGGGGCTAAGAATACGGGAGTGAGTCGGGCATAGTGCTTCCCCTGCAAGAACCTCATAGTCTATCAGCAAAACACTTCAAGTGACAATAACACACGATAACGCTTGTTCCCACGATCATTTAAAAGTACAACAGGAACCCAGAGAAAGAAATTCACACTGTCAGACACACCGTCTTGCACCTCAGTGACGTGCTTCCCTCCAGATTACCACCCCCCAAGAGTGAGGGACCACGACTGACTGACTCTAGTCATCCACCCAATCACCCAGCACACCTGGCCCGAGTGTGTTCACATTCGTATAATTCCTTGAATGAATGGAAATTCCATTTCACAGGCATCCACTCCGACGAGAAGGCAGGGCCGCCATGTTGCCAACTCGGCAATGGAGTCCCAACCTTTATCCGTGTTGCCGACCGAAGCCAGTCATTTGGCTCTAGGTCCCCCCAAATCCCAAAGGAAGAGCTAATACCCATTCTTTCGGTGAAGAAAACAGGAAGGAGGTAGGGGTGCGGTGGGCGGGGCTCGGTCAGCGGAGTCCAGGACCCCAGAGGAACACGAGCGAATCAAAGTCCCACGGTGGGTCCGAGGGGGGCCCTGGCGCTCGGTATTGTGACCCTAGGTATTCCTCTGCCCAGGAAGCGCACATCTAATCTCTAGAGGAATCCTACCAGTCTCGTGAAGGCAGTTTCTAGGGATTATATGTGTGACTTTTTGCTTTTCCTGAAGACCACAAACCCTTTATCTGCGCTCGGTTTCTGAAGGGGCAGAGAGGTGGAACACAGAGGCAGTTATAAAATGGCGGTCAAGCTAAAACTAACACCAGTGGGATGAGTCTCAAATTACCACCAAAAGATGAGGACTAAACACTAAGCAGAAATCCTTGGTCGTTTCTAGAGAGTGCAATTGAGCCTAAGAAGATTTCCCTCTCGATCTTAAAGAAAGGTACTTGTACTTACATGTGTAGAAACAGCGGGTCGCAGAAGGGAAACAGTAGAGATTGGGTTGACTTTTTCTGGCCCCACCAGCCCGACGGCTCCAGGGGCCAGCCGGCAGGGGGCGGGGCTCTTACCTGTAGATGGGGTCCTGCATCACCAGCATCTGGCTCTCATCCCACGTCCACTCCTTCTTCTGCAATGAAAGAAGCTGTAAATGAATAAGTCAGGCTTGTCCTCCACTACAGAATGGTGACCTGCTAATACTTAGGAAAACACATGCGTCCGCTCTTGGCCTGACTTCCGAGAGGCCTGGGGCTGCGGCTCCAAAGGACAAGTGGAAAACGTCCTGCCCAGTCTGAGCAGCTTCCTTCGAGCACTTTAAGGAGAGTCTCCCTGCAGGGCGCAGAGGGCGGTGGGAGCCAAGGCCACCCTCCGAGGACCACGAGTGGACTCCAAATCAGAATTTCACAGGGAAAAAAGAGACTCCACGTGACTCCAGAGGAGTGGGAGAGGCAGGAGGACCACAAGGGAGAAGGAGGCAGAGCTGTGGGAAAGCCAGCTCCCAGCCCCCTTCCTGAGAGGGGAGGAGGTGGCACCCAAGCCCGGCGAGGTTACGAGCCCATTTGTAGCTCCCCAAGAGCTACTGAACCTGACTGTGAATGCCAAGAAGACCCCAGGCCAGCCGGGCGTGAGGACAGGGACAGAGGGCTCAGGGGCAGTCCCAGAGACCTCAGGTGCTTGACGAGGTGAGTAGCACCTCCGTGCGCTGAGGAAGCACCAGGACGGCAGCCTCACCCTCCCAGGTCCCCCCACCACCTGGTGCAGGAAGAGGGACCCCTGCCGTGCCTCTACTGGCCTTCGCCACGGAGGCCAGGCTGTCCAGGACAGCTGGGGATAAACACACTCCTCTCTCCGTGCAAGAGGGTCAAGCAGAGCGAAGGCAAGAAAGCCCTTGTTGGACCCATCGCCGCTTCGTGAGCGCTCTCCACACTGTGGGTTTCTGAGCCCAGCGTGGCGGCCCTCCAAGCACCGGGGAGGGGGGCCAGGCCTCCACCAGGGCCCAGGGGAGACTCTGTTCAGGCCCTTCAGGGACACGAAGCAGCGTGCGTCCGGCAGCTTTACGCACACGCAACCCCGCACGCGCCCCGGCGGTCAGCGCCACCCACGCGGGCCGTTTCATGCCCGAAGTCTGAGTCAATCCCAATCCAGCCCACGGAGGGGACTGTCGACTGGCTTACGAGCATTCGACACCAGATGCTGTTTCACAGGCAAGAAAACTCCGCTTCGAGAACCAGTTTTTCACAAGTTGCCTTCCTGGAACGGCCTTGGGAGATTTTAATGTACAAACGAATCACTCGGTGCAAACGCGGCACAAGGAGACTACGTCTTTTTCCAAACGAGACCCCTCCAGAGGTAGAAATACAGCCGGTCCAGACCCTCTTCTTCCCTCTTCTTCGTGCTAAATCATCCCCAGCCTTGCTCAGACTCCTCGCCAGACCAGGCTTCCGGGCTGCTCGCTACCCCAGCTGACCTTGTCTGCGCCCACGCCGTCCGCCAGTGTCCCCCTCGAAACCCCGTCCTCGGGCCTGAATCCCTTCCTGACTCGTAGGTGGTGGGATCGGCAGAGACGCATTCGTTTCTACATTCCGGTGCTGGTTCTCTTAGCCCAGCAAGGACTAGCAGATCGCATGCCCAGCTGCCTTCTAGGCAGGCACACAATGCACACACTGAGGTATTTCCCAAAGTAACTCATCACTTGGATGCCTGTGTCAAACGCGCTGTATAAATGTTCACCACGGGGGTTCTTTAAGCAGCAAAACGGGATGTTTCGAATATGGTTTGATTTGGGGGCAATTTGAAGTATAAATATTAGATGATTAAATATTGTCTTACACCCCAGCTATATTTATGAGCACGTATCCCGCCCGAGGTCTTCGTCCGGTTCAGTTGGCGATGTTTAGAGAGAGCAGCTCGGCTCTGCTGGTGAGCTCATTCAACCGGATTGGATTTTAGCAGTTGCAGGTTTGACTACTATTATTTCCATTCGGGTCTTCTTTCTTCTCTTTCTTTGCTGAGCCCTTCTCCTTCTTCTGTGTCAAGAGTGTAACTGCTCATGGAAGGATCTTTGTGATGGCGCCCTCGACGTCCTCGTCACACAATTCTGACCTCCGTCATCTCGGTACTGACGTCTCTTGACTCTCTTTTTACGCATTTGAGATTTTCCCCATTTCTGGTAGAGCAAGTGCTTTTCAATCGAAACCTCCACATTTCAGAAAATACTTTTAGAAGAGATACCCAGCACCCCTAGAGAATATCCCGACTAAAAAATAAATAGCTTTCCACCTACTTATTTTCCTTTTCTGAAAATCACATTAAAATCCGGTCCTCTCCCTTCACAGATTTTGCAGGAATCCTGGCATGTGCCCATTAAACTGATGAAAGGATCAGAAAATTACCAAGATAAGTCAAAGGATATAGGGTAGAGTGGATGCTCCAATATATCCTTTCCAGGCCGCCATCTTTCAAATAAGACCCTGAGCAGTGCAGAGACCCCAGCGAGGTGTCCCCCTAGTTCATAGCTTGGTCAAGATGAGAACTAAGTTGTGATTTATAAACCAGGGCCCATTCTCTGGTACCAATGAGCATCAGTGAGGAACCGTGAACAGTGTAACTTAGAGGGAAGCCTGGAGGATCTTAAGAACAATTTCGTCTCTCTTGCTCTGAAATCATTTCACAGACCTCCTCTTTTTCAAATGTTCTAGCGGAAAAAACAAAACAAAGACCATACACACAAACCATCCCCTCCTCACTTTTCTACACGGAAATAAATATTCTCTGAAGGAAAAAAAATTTAGGAAAAAAATGTTCTTAATAAGAGAAGGAAAACAGGAAGAGAAACAAATGACCTACCACCGTCATGGGCTTAGGAATCAAAGTTGGCTTCAGTGATGGGACAGCGACATTATTAATGAACAGCATCTACAGCCGAACTTAGTTTCACTATCTTCAGAAGCTCACACAGCTCCCACTTCTACCTGAAACCATTTTTGTTTAAATGCTTAGAAATAAAGGTCTTGGGAGTCTTGGAAGCTACATGAGGGAATTTTTAGTCTTGCTACCCACTGTCCTGAATGGACCGTAGTCTCCGAGATACACCCGAAAATGAAGTCATTTCAAGTCCAGATGGGAGCGGAGAGGAGAAGCAAGGGGGAGAGAGGAGGGAAGGAGAGGGGTGCACCCCTGAAGCTGTCAGCCCTCTGAGGCAGAGGGCGCCTCACGGCCATGTTTACCGCTAACAGCCCAGGGCAACCAGCAGGATGGAACGAGCTGGTCTTCAGCCGCCTTCACCCTGAGGTCCAGGCTCAGGCGGGGCCTCCCGGGCATCACGGAGAGTCCAACACCGGTGAGGCCCATCGGCGAGGCCCAGGGAGATGGAGACCTACCCCCTCACCAGCTCTGCGGACAGAAAGGAAGGGGAGTGCACCGGGAGCGCCCTGGGGTGACTCTCAGCCCTCTCCGGACTCCCACCCTGTACTTGTACGCATGGAACTCTGTCCTTCCTTCGTGTCCCCTCTGCACCTGCCGAGGACGCTCACAGCACTGTCGAGCCCTTCAGGAGGCCTCTGAACTAGAGTTCACTAGCCCGTCTCTCTCCGCCTGCTCCTCCCTCACGTCTCCCCCTCTTCTTCTTAGGAATTCCTTCCGCCAAGGTAATTTAAAAAGTCAATGCGATAGAGCAGCTTAACTTGAGGGAAGGCTTTGTGTCACATTTTTGGCTAGTCAAAACTTTCTGGAGAGGGGAAGATGTCAACACAGGAACGTGCCCCAAGACCTCCAATTACAGGGAGTTGGACCATGGGTCCCGCCTGTGGCATTCTGGAACCCACCATCCGTGTGGTGAGCGTCCTGCTTCGGGGACGACCCTGGCTAAGGAGTGTGCAGGGACGCCCGGGGCGGGCCCATCCCTGGGACACGCGGGAGGCCCCCCGCACCTGGCTGCGGCTTCGGGACTCCCTGACAGCCTTGCCACGCCTTCCTCAGAGCCCCCTGCCATCTAAGCGACTGTCTCCCACACTTCGCTCCTACCCTGCTCTCTCCTTCGCCTGGCATCAGAGCCCCACGAAACTGTGAGAGCTACCCCGGCCTCGCCCGGGGCCTCCCCACCTTCTGGCACACGCACTGAAGCCCATCTCGGCATTTGCTTTTTGGAGGACCTAGAATAACACAAAGTGAGAAAGAAAAGATACAGGCAAGTCATTTTTAGCTCCTTCCTTTTCTATTCTCACAGAAAAATTCTCCAGCAGATACGAGAGAAAAGTCTCCCTTTCATTTAATAACGTTTCTATAATGCTTCCTTCACGTTATCAAAATTGATCGCAACCTTAAACACTAAGGCTCAGAGACATTATGTCCCCCCCAAGTTCACCTAGCACGGTGGTAACGAAACCCAACTCGTACACCTCTGTGCCCCATGTTCTCCTTGCCGCTCCAAGTGATATAATCGGAGAATGTCAGTCTCCACCACCTGCAAATGGTAAAGGGCTCGCAGACCACAGAATGGGGTGCCCTTCATCTAATGAGTGCAAATGGCCAGTCCTCCAGGGGAAGTTACAGCCATTCTGACATTCCAAAATCTGTTGGCAGGGAATGGGATGTGGGAACTAGGTCAGAGACAGGCCTGCCTGGAACAGTGCCAAAAATAGGAGAGAGAGTTGGGATAATTACCCTAGCCATCTCCTCCTAGAGCCCAGAAATGGATATGGCATCTTTGAAGCTCTTCCCCAGGAACCCAAAAGTGGAGGAAGAATTTGTATCGGTATTGGCTTCCTAGAAACATCACAAAGTCTGTAAGCATTACCATTATTCATGCTCCTGGCAGCAGTGGAGACTTCTCAAAAAACACAACACAACAACCTCGCAAAGGCCTTATTAACTCAGCTTGACAAGTTCTCCGTGTTTCCAGACAGAACAGGATTAGTCTGAAAATAGAGCGTACCCTCATCTTCAGGCATCACCTATGGATACAGAAAACACATTTCAAAACTGAAGTGCTCATAAATCCTCACACGATGTACACAATTCCTAATATGCATGCTTTAAAACGAGCAGAAAATAAAGAGGGCCTAGAAACATGACGTGGTAGGAGGAAGACCGGCCCAGGTGGGGTCCTGGCTCCCTAAGTCACTGTGTGGGCGACCCTGGGACAGTCACTGGGCCTCCGTTGTCCTCTGTTACTGAAACCTAACCAAGCACGGGAGCAGGCTCGATCATTCCTGAAGCTCTCTCTCCTAAATCCTGGCTCTACAATTCTACCTGCCTCCTTCTCTTACCCAATTAGATTTGAGGTCTGTGTTTCCAGAATAACTAAAGCTACTCTTTGGGCAAAACTGGTTCTCCTGCGATGAGATATCCCGGCGACAGAGTACAGGCTAGAAGTTAAGGACCGTGGATTAATGAGGCATTTCCTATAGAGAGGCTTTTCTCTAAGCAGCCTGAAGAGGTGAGCAGACACACAGCAACACGGAACCTGCTTATGTGAGCGAGACAGACCCGATTCCGACCTTGAGGTCACCTCTGATGGGATGTGAGGTCTTGAGTAAGTTGCTCAATCTTCTTTCGCAAAATGAGCCTAAGAATGGTACTAATGTCACAGGAGGGTTATTACCATTTCCTAAGCATACAGAGCATCAAACAGGCCCAGCGAATGGCAGGTGTTCGATATCAGCC
Source organism: Nasua narica (assembly GCA_028533885.1). NCBI lineage: Eukaryota > Metazoa > Chordata > Mammalia > Carnivora > Procyonidae > Nasua > Nasua narica. The sequence goes on along the minus strand of CM052814.1, from coordinate 7,025,906 downwards.
TTAGCTACTATTATTAGCTGTTTTCATTACCATGTTAGCATGTAATTGCTCTCATGAGTTCGGTCCCTCTGGTCTTCTACCTTCCCAAACAGATGAAATAGAATTAGAAGGAAGACACAGTCCCTGATCCTAAAGGCTCAGCCCATGGGGGGAAAGAGATAAAGAACTCTAATGCAATTCTGTGGGAGCTGCAATAGACCTACGTATGCGGATAATGCCATTAAAAATAATTTTGCTGGAAAGGGTCCATGTCTAATATCCTTATGGATCCTCCTTAGTCCCTTGCACATGGAAGACATACAATGAATTGTTGTTAATGAGAAACAAGGGAGCCTTTCTAGAATGGTAGGAGATCCTTAGGAGATCCCAGCTCAGTTATTGGTGTGTAAGAGATATCGCGTGAAACTGAGGCCTTTCCGATCCTTTAATAGAAAAATCCTTCGGGTGAAGTTCAAGACTAATCTTTCTCATTCTGAAGTCCGCTCTCCAGCAAACAGCGCTGTAGTGGGATTCCAGGATTATAATAAATGATCGCTATTATATACATGGCAAAGCTAATTACTTGGGCCTGGCTGGGAGCTGAAGAAAACGAACTGATTGGGAGCTAACAAAGCTACTTAATAGTGGGGTTCACACCAGAAATATCAGCTGAGAGTCCGAGGAATCGGAGATTCGTTCCCTGCTGGCATTGGTTCAAGACGACAGCATTGTCAGATGCTTGTTAACGTAACCAAAAAGAGATTTTTTACATCTCAGTGAGAGATGATCGTAAAATATCTGGCTACGGCCTACCCTGGAATCAGGCCCCTGTGGACCCGGGTCACAGAGCAGGTCCCACTGAGAGGACCACCTCAGTGAAAGACCCCCACTGAGGCCTTCTGAAGCTCAGGAAAGGCTCTCCGTGCGTCTCCAAATGGGCAAATGGGCAAGAGGAGAGAGAGGGAGGGAATGTGAGAGCCACAAGTAACAAACAAGACTTCATTTGATCCAACTGCTAAGTACTTAGCTCTTCCTGATCTGGGGACATCGTCACAAATCACGTTCACTCACCCAGAGAGCCCACAAACACAATAATTGAAAACATGCCACGTGGGCCAGGTGCCCGCATAAGTGCTGGGCTTACCACAATGGCCCTGCCCTTAAAACGTTCTTGGGAGAGCAGGGAATCCCTGCAAACACGCCTTCTTTGAAGCCACCCTTTACCCGCCCCCGGGGGGGGCAGAAAGCATCCCACCATTCACCATGCATAGACAGGCGGGGGGGGGGGGGGGCATCCCGCCAGAGAGGATCAGGAGGCAACAACGCACAAACCCGCTTGGCCTCTAGGGTCTGCTTCGTCTCTAGCAGGTGTAAGGACAGGTGTAAGGACAGGTGACCCACACGCCCGAGCAATGCAGAGCATCCCGTCGGGCGAAGTGAAAGTGATCACCTGACCCAACTGGACAGCTGAAGCTCAGAGAGGCAAAATAGCCTGCCTGTGACCCCACAGCCAGGGAGGGAAGGGCCAGACGAGGTCTTCTCTTCTCGGCCCAGGGCTCCCTCCAGCACGCACGCTAACCCGGGCAAAGTCAGAGCGTTTGCAGGGGACAAGTCAACACTGTGACCGTGGAGGGCAGCACAGACGCTGCGCAATCAGTCGAGACTGTTAGGCTGGACCTCTGCCGCGCCCACGGCTCGATACCAGCCGGGACTTTTTCTACACCCTCGGCCACTGGACAAGAGCTCTCGTTCTCCACCTCGATGAGGGCGGCCATCAGCCGGATCTGCGGACCGTTCCATTTCCTTGGAGACAAGCGTGGCACGTCTGCACTCGGCCCCTCGCGGCTCTCTACGCAGATGCAGACACACCACCGATGGCGCGGTGAGCTCTCAGCTACCGGGGGCCGGCCACGCAGGACCCAAATGACACAGAGGCTGACCGCTGTGAAGGTGCGCACAACAGCATGACCTAGATGAGCGCTGGGGTTAGAGGCGTCATCCAAATCACAGGCGCGCCTGAAACAGACACCAGGCGGGGGTGGAGAAAACAAGGCGGGAAGCGTCCCTTTCCCAAGCCTGGCAGCAGCAGAATCAGACTGAGGAAAGACCTGTTGGATCACCTCTTGTCTAGGCCAGCTGGAGGGGGAGCCCACCCCGCAATTAGCAGGGATGGAGGTTCAAAACGAGTCACAAGGTCCCCTGGGCTCCCTGGGGGAGACGCTTCTCCAGCCCGGCTCTCACTCCTCAGTGGAAGGAGGCTGGTTTCTCTGCCAGGGGTCCCCTCAGCGCACAGGTGTCCTTATGGGGGGTGTGATCTCGGGCAAAAATATCTAAGGCTCTTCAACATCAGTTTCTTCATGTGCAGATGATGCTCGGGGGACCCAGGGAGATGGGGAATAAGACTGTCCCCTAAGGGCAAAGCTGCAAAATCCCATCAACGTGGACCAAATCAGAAGTCTGCGAAGTCACCCGCATGGGAGAGAGTAGGCCTCACGATAGCAGATGGTGAGAGGGGAGCCGACCGAAAGATGCCGTGAGCTCGCGGGGGCGGTGGGGAGGTGCAGGGGTGGCGAGCCAGGAAGCTACGCACGTCAGGGCGAGTCTCGGACTCCGGAAGGCCGATCGCTCAGCACCCGGCCGGGGAGCCGCAGGGTGAGGACAGGTGAGAGTGGCTGATTTCCCGAGGGGACTGGGTGCCGTGGAGGCTGACCCCGTGTCCCCAAGCCCTTCCCGGGGGGTCTGACGCAGGGACGCATGCAGTGGGCGTGGAGGCATCCTGTGATCTGGAAAGTGCCCCCACGTCACCACCACTCCATCAGCTAGGACATGAGGGCCCTCAGCCACCGGTCCCCCGCCACACGAAGGGCTGAGGAAAGCTCCCTGACACGCGTGACCGAAGCTCCTGAGTCATGATCTGGGGTTGACGGGGTTTCTTTCTGAAACCCCGTCATACGCTTTTAAATTCACACGGTCATCATGCCCCGGGATTTATTTCACTGGCTTCAGCAAGTCTCCTGCTCAGGGACTCTTAAGAGGACGATATTCCAAAGACTGCCCGACGGTTAACCGCTGTGTGCACACACGTGCAGTGGGGGAGGGGCAGAAACCGAGCCTCCTCCCCCCCCCCCCCCCACGGCCGAGTAAGAACAAGGTGGGCACTCTGGCCCCGCTGCTGCGGACGTTTAGCAGGGCAAAGACATACAAGAAGCGATTACAGACCCCTCCTGCTTGTGAATTCTTAAAGAGCTCTATACAAACGGTATTATCATATTCTATTTTTTTCCTGTATGATTCCAGCCTCGTAGCCACAACACTCTCCGGAACCACCCCTAAAGATATTTACGGGCGTAAGAGAACAAGTTTTGCTTTAATACATGGGAGGCCTTTGTAAATGTCCGTTCGTTCCGAGGAAAAACGGGCGACCTAAGGAAGAAGTGGAGCCCCCCACCCCTCCGGAGTGGGGTCCTGTCCCACGTGAGGAGGACACGGAGCAGACTACAATCCTTGGACCGGCAAGACGATGGACTACCCTTCCACACCTCTCTCAACCACCTGATTCTCCCAGTTTACGTCGCCTACGACTACGGACTCGTCTGTGCCTTCCGGAGCCCCACCATCAAGTCTACCTTGAGCCCCATCTGAATTAACAGCATCTTAGGTTCGGAACCAAAAGCAGCCTGAGGGGTCTCTGCAACGTTACTATGGGGGGTGGGGGGTGCCACCACTGACACGTGTAAAACAAAGCTAGCCTAAATAAAGAAGGTATCAGCAGAGCCAAGAAATAGAGAAACAAAAGGAGTCCTCCTATGTCCTTGATCCTCCAAAGCCCCTTTCCGTTTCTTTCTGGAAACGTACTTTCCCCTCTGTCCATATGCACACCTAGCTTTTCCCAGGGGTTAACATCCTTCTCCCACAACACGTACAAGTGGCACACATACAGCCACGCATTTAAGCGACGTACGCTCCCTCTCTTGTGTCACCCCAACTCAGAGGAATGTCCCTCAGATGGCTCGGTCCCTCCTCCCCTCCCCCCGACCTTGGCCACAGCCTAGGCTTCCCGCACACGGAACAGCAGCGGTGCTTGGGTCTTGAGGAACTATTCTGAGATACGGGCTGAAGCAGCAGCGGCAGGACCCACAGGGGGGTTGGGTGGGACTGAGGGTCGTTTCTGGGACAGAAGATGACGACGACTAAGGAGGCCTCCTCATCCACCTTCCCGCCAAACCCTCTGACTTGTCATCACGTTGATGACAAGTATTTCCTAAGATCAAGACTCCGAGGTCCAGGTGCCCAAACGCAAGGACGGCAGGAGGTAGAGCCCCGTTCGTCCACGGGACGCCAGGACCTGGAGCCGTTGGGTGGATGAGGTCACCGCATCTACCTCTTCTGCTGCAACCGCGGCCTCACAACACTGTTGCTGCTCCGGGCAAGACCATTCCCCAGCCGAGGGAGGAGTCTGTCCAGGGAGCGGCCCAGCAAAGACGAGGCATCCCACGCCTACCTTCCCTGCCCCTTCCCCACCAGTGTCTGGGTCAGGGCCCCTTACCTTCTTCTTCTTCTTCAGAATCACTTTCACTCCATCCACGGAAACCATAATGCTCACCTTCTTCTTCTTGATGTTCTTGGCTTTGAACTCATACTGCAGGGGGAGGAGAGAGAGAAGCACAGTCCAGTTAGGTTGGTGCACCTGCGTGGCCCCAACTTGCTCATGCCCCGGAAGGGTGCCACGGACGGGTTCGCAGGGGGCGTGAAGGCAGGTGGGTGTCTCGGGGTCAGCACCCAGCCCTCAGGGACGACCGGGGAATGGGGTAATCCATCATAATGAGGTGAAGACAGAGCCCGCCTTCAAAATGTCATCAGAAACTCAGAACCTTCCCTCAAAAACTCATTCTGATGTTCAACGACCTCTACTGACAGGTTTTTCCTGTGTCTATGCAAATGCTGTAGAAACTCAATTCCATCTCCATTGAGGATTAGGTACCAGTCTTCAAATCAGGGTTGTTGTGGGTTTTTTTTTTTTTTTACATATTAAAAAATTATGTATTCTAAGTTATTCTCTGTAAGTTCAAGTCTCAAATTCCTTTATCTGTAGGTCAGTTTCCAAGTCTACCCATAGCCCTATTAGCCTGAAATATTCTGGAGAGTGTTCTAGAAAGGATCTGACTAATGGCAGTTACGAGGGAGGGCACTGCCTCAGAACCCCGACGGCAGCCCCAGGCTGTGGACGGAGACTGGCCTCATCCTCATCCGCACACATTCTCCCAGTACGTTTGCTTGTTCCTAGCCATTTCTTATGCCTGTGCAGGCATCTGTGACGGCTACTATAATGCTACATTTTCTCACTGAACTTCATTCTGAGCACTTGCCCAATTTATTAAAGTCATTTTCATCGGGTCCCCATCTTGGGAGCACCTCCTAGCAAGTGTCCCTGCCAAGCTAATGAAACATCTGGGCTACAGGTTAAACAACGAAAACACAAGACCCAGAGCCACGATCTCTACTCCAACCCACAGCCCCTCTTTGGGACTTTCTGTACTCAACACGCTCTCCTGGCACGCCACCAGCCAAGCCCGGCAAGGCATTTGGCTCCCCGCTGGCACATCTAGAACCTAGTTAGTCCTAACTAGAAATGAACCCAATCCATCCTAACAAGATGCAAACATAACCTACTTTGAACAATCTCATCAGAAATCCAGAACCTGCTATTGGCCAATACTCTGATTTTCAGGATTCAACTCAGAGCTTCCAACGCTGCCTGCCTTCCACCCCTTTCCCTGCAAGCTGAGCCGATCGTACCCTATCGCACAGTCCGTGCCGATGCCCTACAGACAAGGACACGACTTGACCGAGGCAAGAGATTTTTCTTTCTATTGTCAGGGCAGGTTCTGGCTTACGGCTGATTTGAGTTTCCGGTGACAGCAACATACATCACTCCCCACTCTGGTGGTCACTCTTCCTATCCAGTCAACGGCTGTCCTTTTTGCCAAAGGGAGCTTGAAAGAAAAGCAAACCAGAGCGGCAGGTGTGCAGGAGAAAGAAAACAGCAAGCTCAGACTTGGCTTCGGAGCGTGTCTGACAGCACGGGAGGAGAAGTGTGTTGGACGGGAGTGTGGCTCAGGACCGGGCCTCAGCCATGCACCTCTAGGGCCACAGCGGTCAGCTGGGAAGGCTACGGCGTGTCTGGCATGCGCCTCAGGACCTGGCTGTGACCCACGGCGAGTGCCCTGCCTGCGCCTTCTGCACGGGTACAGTGCTCGACGAACAGAAATGACCTCGGGTGGGAGAGCGAGCACGGGAGTCCACAGGTGACCGACTCTGGCCCTGTGCCCACGGGGACAGGCGAACTGGCTACGTCCCCTGACCACACCTGCGTTTACCTCTGCTCCCTGGGCTTTTGGTCAACACGACCTTCCGTGATGCCTCCCGTGGCCACAGGTCACCGAAATCAGGACTGTTCCTGCCAACCAGAGGGGTGCAGAAGGGAGCGTGTCAAAGAACTCAGGGAGGAGGTAAGAGCGTCCAAGTGCCTGAAATACCAGATATGGATGAAACCTGCCCTATACTGGTCGGTCCTCCAAGGCTTGTCTTTGCTTTCTTGCAGGAGTGCACTCCCGAGCTCCACGAACTTCCTCCTGCTCTTCCAGCAACAACACGAAGTATTAGGTGTTCACGTCTGGAAGGCACCATGTTCCTCTTCCAGCCCTAGTTTTAGAGAGCCCGCTGCCTGCTGAACCATCTTAGAGCTCCTCTATGTCCTCTATTTCCAGAAGAATCTGGTAGCAGCTGATCATCTCCTTCTCGTTGGGTCCACCTCCCTACTGGTTGGCCAGTCTCTGGGATGTTTTTCAAAGTCAAGATTCCCCCCACACCCAAGGCTGGCAAGAGGCACCCAGCTGGCACCTGGCCCGTGTATCTGAAACATTACTTCTAGAGTTCATGTCTTTTTTTTTTTTTAAAGATTTTATTTATTTATTTGAGAGAGAGAGAGAGCATGAACCAGGAGAAGGTCAGAGGGAGAAGCAGACTCCCAGCAGAGCTGGGAGCCCGATGCGGGACTTGATCCCGGGACTCTGGGATCATGACCTGAGCCGAAGGCAGTTGTCCCACCAGGGACCCTAGAGTTCACGTCTTGACAGGCCATGCCTTTTAATACCCTGGTCTGAAGAAGAGAAGATGCAACTCGACGTCCGCTTCGAAACTGGAACACGGCCTCCCCGTGGCTCCTCCGGGCTCTGTGGGCACAGGGCCTACCCGTAAAAGCATGACCAAAATGGCTGCCCCAGAGCCTCGGCGACAGTGGCGACGCAGGTGTCCCTCCTGACAATGGCTGGTGGAAGGCTCTGGAGGGCTTCCACACAGAGAGGGTCACAACGGGCACGAAACGGGCCCCGTTACTGCTGCTAGTCCCGCCCGAGCGCCGATTAGAAGAGCTCGTGGGCTGGTCACATCCAGCGTCCCTGCCCCTGCCCCTGCCCGGGGCGCAGGGGTCCCAGACCCTTTCCAACCCAAGGAGAAGTACCCTAACTGCAGGTCCGCCGGAAACTCCAGAAACCAAAGGAAATGGAGTATCTGAGCAAGGTTAAATGGTTACTCTCCTGAAAGCATCGGTTTATAGGACAACTGCACTTCGCGGGGACAACCAGGTTCTTATGTTCGCGGGAGGTGGGGGGGAGACGAGACGGACCTCGGGGCAGGGGAGATGGCGGGAGGGACACGGGGACGAGCCGTCCTTCTTCCCAGGCTGTGCTGCTGCGGGGGGGGCGGGGGGGGGGGCGCAGGGGGGCAGGCTCGGGAGGAAGCGTCTGTGTCCCGCAGGATGGAAAGCTAGTCTGCTGCGGCTCTGCTGGGGGGCGAGCAGCAAACAGGCCTTCGGAGCCGCCGTGTGCGGCGTGGGCCAGCCTCCCGCGGAGCCCAGGCCAGTGCTGGAGGCCGCGCCAACAAGCCCGGCTCGGCCTCCGCGTGGCCAGGCCGGCCCCATGTGCTTGCTCTGCCAGCCGGGGTCCCGCCACAGGGACACATCCAGCCCTCAGCAGCTGGCCTTTCAGGGAATGAAACGAGGCATGTCCTAGAGCATGAGCCGCTGTAACGTGCCATCAACAGAGCCTGGGGACCTGGTGGCCGGACGGCGTGCTGTGCTGAGCAGCGGGGCCCGTGCAGGCGAGGCTGGGAGGAGGGAGATGTCAGCTGCGATGGGAGCCCAAAGGATACCTCAGCACTCGACAGGAGTTCCCACCGCTGGAAGGCTGAGGGTGGCTGAGAACAGAGCATATTTGGAGTCCCTGCCGCTTCCCTGTCTGGCCCCCACCGCCACCTTCCACCGCCCCCCTCAGCTCCCGGAACCGCCTCCTGACCCCGGATAGGGATGCTCTTGGCGGGCAAGTCCTCAGCCAGAATGGGTCTGCCCTGCTTCTTGGGAACGATGGCAGGGAACTGAACGGTGAGCTCCGGTCGAGCCGTCGGGCACCGTAACCACGTTCTGCCGGCAGTCTCAGTTTCACGAATGTGAAACCATCTCGGCGACCAGACTGTAAGCAACTCGAGCGAAGGCGCGGTTTTACGCAGCGTCTGCGGGAAGTCCTTTATCAGCCAGCTGCGGAGGGAGTAAGATACAGAACGTGGGGACACCCATGGCCAGAGCAGCATCCCTGATAAGAGCCAAAAGGTGGCGGCAACCCAAGTTGTCCACTGATGGATGGACAGACGGGTAAAACACACTACGACACAGATGAAGCTTGAAGACATTCTGCCTAAATGATAGAAACCAGCACAAATGACACGTGTCATAGATCCCACTTACAGGAGGTGATGAGGAGTAGCCAACTGCATAGAGACAGAAAGAAGAGCAGAGGCTGCCAGGGGCTGGGGGAGGGGAGGGGAGGGCAGGGGCAGAAGGAGTTCCCCTTCTGGAAGCTGAGAAAGTCGGGGGATGGCGCCTGGTGATGGTCGCAGGGCAATGTGAATGCCGTATGCGAATGCCACAGAGCGGTTTTAGAGAACGGAGGAAGTGGAAAATGTTAGGTCTGTCTTTCCACAATAAAAAGATGAAAATTGTAAACACGGTACAGAAATACATCCCTCCTCATGGCTCCGCTTCAGCTCTGCTTGTCCCTCTCCCGCGGGCATGTGTAACGCGCCCCCTCTTCCATCCTTCCGGTTGCTATTTCCTGTGCCTGGGATGCCCTCCCCCTCCACCTGCTGGGTGGGCTCCTGCTTCTCCTGGGATGATCCCGGGAGCCCTCCGCACAGCGAAGCCTCGAAGCCTCGCAGGTCACTGACGCTTCCTCCCACGGGGCTGGGCCGTCAGCGAGGATGCGAGGATGCGACAGCCAGCCATCCGCAGGCCTCTAGAATCGCTCCCCACCGATGGGTTGTTCACCCCCCGCCGCTAGGCCAGGCCCACCCCCTCGAGAACGAGAAATAAGGCCTCTCTGCCCCCCCAAAATAGCTCCAGGACAAAGAGGGTGATAAAGGCGCGTCAAATAAATTCATGAAGTCAGTTGACAGTGGTTATTCACAGACCCTGAAGGAAACGTGACACTGTCCGCAAAGGTAAAATAAATATTCCTGAAGTTAATAAATGAACAACTGAAATTATGAAAACCTAGATTCCATTCTATCGGCATAAGGGCTTGGAGAAGATCTGACTTCCTGAATTCTTCCTTATTGCATAGCACACTGCTAGCATCTTAATTTCTGCTTGCTCCATATACTTCATTTAATAAAATAATTTAGCTTCCATTATTGATCAAGATGATTGTTCCCAATCGTCTGATGGCGCCAGCTGAGGCACAGCCTGGGGGAATGACCCTGCAGAGGAACCTCTGTTCCCTGCGCTACCCCGCTTCCCTAAGTGCCAGCTCCTGTGCCTGGGCAGCCAACATGTGAGGGACGGGGTGCTCGGGAACCGTGGCAGTGCCTGGTCCCGCCAGGTGACGCGCACCACTCATTCATGGGAAGCCACACACATGAGAGCAAGGCTCCACGTCACTCGGCGTCAGAGAAATACAACTCAAAACCACAGGGAGGTACCACCTCACGCCCGTCAGAACGGCTAAAATGAACAAGTTAGGAAACGGCAGATGCTGGCGAGGATGCAGAGAAAGGGGAACCCTCTTACATTGTTGGTGGGAATGCAAGCTGGTGCAGCCGCTCCGGAAACCAGTATGGAGCTTCCTCGTAAAGTTAAAAATAGAGCTACCCTGAAACCTAGCAATTGCACAACTAGGTATTTACCTCGAAGATACAAATGTAGTGATCTGAAGGGGCACCTGCACCCCAATGTTTATAGCAGCAATGTCCACAACAGCCAAACTATGGGAAGAGCCCAGATGTCCATCGACAGATGAATGGATAAAGAAAATGTGATGTCTATAGACAAAGGAATACTACTCAGACAAAAAAAAATTGAAATCTTGCCATTTGCAATGATGTGGATGGAACCAGAGGGTATTATGCTAAACAAAATAAGTCAGTCAGAGAAAGAATCATATGATCTCACTCACATGTGGAATTTAAGAAGCAAAACAGGATCATAATGGAAGGGAGGGAAAAATAAAACAAGATGAAATCAGAGAGAGAGACAAACCTTAAGAGACTCTTAATCATATGAAACAAACTGAGGGTTGCTGCGGGGGGTGCGGTAGAGGGATGGGGTCACTGGCTGATGGGCATTAAGGAGAAACATGATATAATGAGCACTGACAAATCATTGAACTCTACACCTGACACTAATAATCCACTATGTTAATTAATTGAATTTAAACTTTAAAAAGTATATAACTCATTAAAAAAATGTAAGACAAAGACCATAGTCGGTACTAAATCCAAATTCTGGAATATCTATGAAGTTTCCTGTGAACACGAGGTGGAGACATTTAGTCCCTAACAATCGACCTCAAGCCCAGCATCTCATTTTAGCAACAGACCTATAAGTGAAAGTTGGGTGTAAATAAAATCTCTAGAAGCTGCAAAATACTTAAAAGGAAACAGAGGACCTACTTTTTAAAGAAAGGAATGTTCATTGCCATTGTATCTTAAATGTAGAGTTTAAGTATTGACCCAGCTCTGTTAGACCAGGAGATCTACAACTCAAGTTTTAAATTCTACTTGGCATACCTGATTTTTTTAAAAAAGCAAAATTGCAGACCCAGACCTCAGAGAAGCTCAACCCCAGCAGATCTGGAGTTGGGCCAGAAGTTGGCATTTTTGGGGGGATACTGGTGGTAATAGAGATTGTACTGTTCAGAAACACCACTCTGGGTCCCAGAAGCGTAAGAACTCATTCATATTTTCATTGGCATCTAGAATCGTCTTAGATGAAATCACTGTGTCTTGCTCATACAGGGACTATGTTTTAAAAGTATGGCTAGTACTGTCAACAATTAAAATACAGATTCTTAGAAGGGTACCACTGCTCTTTGCTGTCATCCATTTCCTAAATCGAAGGCGGCTAAAAGTCCAACTATTCTGTCGGGAGAGAATTCTGCCGTGTGGTTCCTACATTGCATTTTATGCATTTTTGTAGCTCTGAAATATTTCACGAACAAAATTTTAGAGGAATGCTCGAAATGGTCGGGACCACAACCGTTGACCAAACATTGCATTTTAGGAATGAAGAAAGCCACTGCCCAAAGATGGCCCCTCCAAAAAAGTTCCTCAGGTTAATGAGCAGAAAACCCGAATCTGGAAACCGCATCTTCTGACCCCCGCCCTGCGCTCATAGTGTTGGTGCATCCGTTCTTTTCACGGGCCCGGGATCCCGGCTCTCGTTCATTCCTCCATGCATTCAATATATGCGTAATGAGCTCTCTGGTGTGCAGGCAACCCACCTCCAACAGAAACAAAAGGAGGAAGAATTGGAAATTGACTTCACAGGGTCTGGAACATTCTCAGGCTGCTCAGTGGAAAGCCTGCCATGCCCCGTCCCCCATTTTTTTCCCACACCACTCGCACTGGCTGCTCTCATCTCCTCTGTTGCTTCCTACCCTGTTCCACACCCAGGGACACAAGTCAGTGATGCGGAAAGGGCGCAGAATGCCAACGAGGTCATGAAAACATGGCAAAGGGGCCCTCTGAACGTAGGCGGGGCTTTGGAGCAGGAAAAATCCATGTTCTTGCTGTTTGGAGCATCGAGGAAGGGGTGAGAGGTCGATCCAGACACAGATGTTCTGGGGGAGGGAGGCACCTGCAGGATCAGGAGACCATCAAGGTCACTGAGGGCAAATTCAAAAGGCCCCCGGACGGCGGGCAGCAGCACAGCCTCGAGTGCAGGCGATCTGG
>CM052814.1:6980544-7013148 GCA_028533885.1 Nasua narica | reverse complement strand
CAGGGATCTTACTAAGTTACAGGCTGGGGAGGTGCGGGTGGGGCATGGTTGTATTTCTAACGAGGTTCCCGGTGATGCTGCCGCTCTGGTCCACGGACCACGCTTTGAGTAGCAAGACTCTTGAGGGTGCATACATCCAAAGGGTATTCAGAAACTTAAGCTGTCTGAGCTAATGATCTCTAAAGGTTTTGTTTTTTATGCTAATATTCTACGATTCCTGCCGATTGTAATGTCAACATCCTGGTTACATAAAAATCTAGACGGGGTGTTTCTTATAAAGGGCCACCTTTGATGGCCAAAAATCAAACTCTCACAGATAGAAAGGATTAAAAAAATAGTATCCAGAGCACAAGTTCCCAGAAGGAAGGGCAATCGAGAGTTATTGACTTGGTTGCATGCATAGTAATTTCCTACTGTCAGCAGGTGGCAATATTTCCTCCAGGTCCAGGGGACCGCAACGCGCAGCAAAGGTTCTCCACCTTGGCTGCGCAATGGGACCTCTTGGGACGCTGACAAAATACTAGTATCTGGATCCCACCCCCAGAAAATTCTGATTTCATTAGCGTGCAGCCTGGACACTGGGATTTTTAAAAGCTCCCCAGGTGACTCTAAGGTACTTAAGATGTAGCAGACCCCGAGGAACCAAGAGGCAAAGAAGGGTAAGAGGTGAATGCTGGCCATGCCCTCAGCAGATGCATCCCATAACCTCCACCCTCCTTCACCGTCGTTTCCAGCCCATCTCTGACAGGTTATATAGGTTGTTACACAGAATTCTTGGGCCTCACACCAAAAACGTGATCCAGCAAGGAAAACATTTTGATAAATCGCACTTCCTCAGAATTTTGAAGACTTTTGTTCTGTGGAAGCCAGTCTGACGCGAATAAAAAGACAAGGTACGGACCGGGGAACAACATTTGCAAGTTGCGCCTCTGACAAAAGCCACCTCCAGAACATCTAAGGAACACTCAAAACTCATTAAAAAAAGATTCCAAGTAAATACTGGGCAAGAGACCAACAGAACTTCACCAGAGGGCACGGGAAGGCCAAGAAGCACATGAAAGGAAGCCAACGAGGTTCGGAGGTTGGTTCAGAGCTGCTGTGTGACTGGAGGAACCGCGGCCGCGGCGAGTCTTGCCTAGGAAAGGAGGGTATAAAACTACTTTTGTGCGTGGGAACTTCTGAAGTCGGCATCCTGAGTGTCAGGGCCTACGGGGACGTGTCCAGACCTCATCACCACTCCCTAGGACAACAGCACAGTCCCCCAAGGCAGGACTAACGGCTTCCCAGGATACGATGCTCAACACCGTTAGCCATTGGGGAAATACAAATGGAACCACAAGGAGATCCCACTCCGTACTAATTAGAATAGCTAAACTAATAAACAAACAAACAAACAAACAAATAAAAATGCTACAACCACCAAGCATTAGCAAGGATGGAACACAGCTGGGCCTCTTGCCGAGCGCTGATGGAAATATCAAATAACACACCCATTCTGGAAAACGGTTGTGCACTTTCTCGTAACGTTACACAGACACTTACCATACGGCCAGCGATATCTCAGCTAGTATTTACCCAGAGAAAGAAAAACTTACGTTCCCACAAAAACTCACACGTGAAACGCTAGCACCTCTCTTTATAATCGCCCAAATTAGAAACTACCCAGTATCCTTCCAGCAGGTAAATAAACTGTGGTACCTTTATAATAATGGAATACTACTCAAAAGTCATAAGGAAAATACGTAGTTCAAGGGTGAGGTGTATCGTTGTTGTTAAAAAAAAAAAAAAAATCACAGGTGGGAATGCAAACTGGTGCAGCCATTCCGGAAAATGGTGTGGTGGTTCCTCAAAAAGTTAAAAATAGAGCTACCCTACGATCCCGCAATTGTCCTACTAGGTCTTTACCCAAAGAATAGAAAAATACTAATTCAAAGGGGATACATGCACCTGCTACTTCCAGCAGCAGCAGCCACAATAGCCAAGTCATGGAACGAGCCCATTCGTCCATCGGCAGACGAATGGATGACGATGTGTAGACACAAGGGACTATCGCTCAGCCGTCAAAAAGAGTGAAATTTGCCATTTGCAACAACATGGATGGAGCTAAAGGGTATTATGCTGACTGAAATAAGTCAGGGAGAGAAAGACAAACACCATATGATTCCACTCATAAGTGGAATTTAAGAAACAAAAAGCTCAAAGGGGGGAGGGGACTAGAGAAAGAGAGAGAGAGAGAGAAACCAAGAAATAGCCTCTTTGCTCTAGGGAATGCACTGCTGGTCACGGGGGTGGGGGGGGACAGGTGATGAGGATGAAGGAGGGCTCCTGTGATGACCGCCCGGTGACACACGGCAGCGAAGCGCTATACGGTACACCTGAAACTAGTACGACTCTGTGCTTACGAGCGGGGATTTAAAAACTTTAAAAAAAAAATAGAAAAGAAAAAGAAAGGTAAATTGGTTGGAAGGTTAAAAAAAAAACTAACAAATGAAAATGAACTACAGATTCCCACAAAACCTGGAAGCCCCTCAAAGACATTACGCTTTGAATGCAAAAGGCAGGCTCAAAGGTCCCATCGCGTACAATCCAGTTATAGGACATTCAAGGCAAAACCGGTGACAGAGAACAAACGGGCAGCTACCCGGGGTTAGGGCTGGGAGAGGCCAGCCACAGAGGGATGGCACCAGGGAGAAGTGGGGTATCGGAGACATTCTGCACCCTGACTGTGGTCGGGGCCACATGCATCTAGAGGCCAAAATTCATAAAACTATACCATAAATTCAATTTACCCCGTTAATTTTAAAAATAAATGAAATTTAAAAATGTCTTAGTTTACATTTTAAATTTAAATTTTAAATTAATTTAAAAAGTAAAATGAAAACCAAAATGCTTTGGGCTGGATGAAACATCAGGATCGGGGGATGCTCTGACGTCCCTCCTCTTCGGGGGTCCCCCCACCCCCCACCTCCAGGCCGGGAATGGACCGTCAGGACTGCTGTTCCCACAGAAGTGCAGATGACAGGGACGGTTCCAGACCCTCTCCCTCCCAGGTCAAGGTCGAGGGCTCCCGCGGCGCCGTGCAGTGCAGGCAGGGAGAACCTCACGGCGGCCTGAGGAGATGGGGCTCCATCCCTGGGCTCCCTCCACGCCCAGCTCATGCACAGCCATGCAGACACCTGCGGGGTCACTGGGCTGGGGCGACAGACACCCTCAGACCCCCCGGCTCTGCATCCAAGCCGGGTCCACTCTGTCTGGTAGCCTGGCACTTTCGGGAGGCCACCTCTGTGGCCCTGGGGGTGGACAGCCCTTCCCTTTGGGAACCGTAATCAAGGCCGGGTGTCTCTACAGGTGTAGGCACTCAGGGCCGAGCTCCAACATTCCGACAGGCAGAAATCCTTTTTCGGCATTTCCTAGGCAGGAGTCTGCTCCTGAACACCTGCCTCGTCCCCGAATCCACACAAGGTGGACCTGCTCTCAGAGCCGCCCCTCCTGCATCATTAATGCCCAGAGAGGTTCGTTCTCACCCATGTACTTGAGTCTTGCCCTACAGCCTTTGGGAAGTCTCAGAGCACTTTCCCATGATCCCATGGTGAACTTGGCCAGCACTCACCAACTTGGCCTCATGTATTTTCTGTTTCTCCCCCTTATTTCGGGGGTGTCCTAAAGATGATGCTGCGGAGTGGGGGGGGCAAACTGCACCCCACCATGATCCTAATGTTCTTGAAACACTATACACAATAGGTTCTGACCAAAAATTTTCTGTAACAACGGACTGCCTAAACAAGAGACTCAAAACCCGCTCTTCAACGCTTTCTGCCAACTTACCCAAAGTGGCCAGTTTCCCTCATACCTAACTGCTCCCTGACACATGTGATGTCTCAGCTTGATTCTGCAGAGCCCTGGGCTTGGGAGAGAGCCTCAGCGACCCCTCTTCAGGCGGAAATGTGAGGCTCCCCCACCTGCAGCCTACAGCTCTCGCGTTTAATATGTTGGGGTTCCACATAATATTCCGTCTCACAAATGAGCTTTTTTTTTTTTAAGACTTTATTTATTTTAGAGAGAAAGCAAAAGCACCAGCTAGGAGTGGGGGGGGGGCAGAGGGAGAAGGAGAAGCAGACTTCCCGCTGAGCAGGGAGCCCGACTGGGGCTCGATCTCAGGACCCCCAGGATCCTGACACCTCAAATTTTCCTTTTAAAAAATTAAGGCCTTGGGGCACCTGGGTGGCTTAATCAGTTAAGCATCTGCCTTCAGTTCAGGTCATGATCTTGGGGTCCTGGGATCAAGCCCCACATCGGGTTCCCTGCTCAGTGAGGAGTCTGCTTCTCTCTCCCCCTTTGTGCCTCCTTCCTGCTCATGCTCTCTCTCAAGTTAAAAAAAAATAAATAAAAATTTGAAAGTCACTGACCTACATGAAGTACTATGTTGCGACGGTTCAAATGCACTGTGGTTTATTCATGGTCTATTCTGAAGATACCAGGGATTTTTTTGGGTCTGCACCGTTACTTGCATAATTACTACCTGAAAACTCCCTCAGTCCCTTTATCTACCCAAAGTATTCTCCTACCTTCTCCTTCAAATAGCACTTCCTAAATAGCTGCCCTGACTACCGTAACCTGAAGGAGTTTCTTCCATACTGCTACAGCAATTAGCACTCAGAGCTGGTTACATAACAACGCTATATATAAAATCATCCACACTCCTAACTTGGAACGCGTCCTCTCTCGTCTTCTCAACTGGACTAAGTCCTTTGAAGGCAGGTGCTATATAGGTTCAGCTTTATATCCAATGTAGCGTCCGTTATGGGATTTTTGGCCAAATGGAAGGACTTGATCTGACAATGTGGAGAGCACACTCTGGCCGCAGCATTGAGAATATGAGGCCCGGGGAGGAAGCAAGGAAGGCTCCAGGGAGGCCAGCTGTCCCAGGGAGGTGAGAACGTGTACAAGCCGCTCTCACACCGGGCTTGTACACACTACCCACACCTACAGACAGACAGATCCCGGACAGGAGGAACACTGCCGGGGGGACGCTCTTGGCTAGCCACCCTTTAATTCCGGAGAAAGACACTCTTCTCAATACAGCCAAATTCTCCATTTATTTTTCCTTTTTCTATATTTGGTTATTCTAATGGCCATCGAAAGGAAAGTCACAGCACCATCAAATCCGAGAACGTAAGTTCCCGCCCTCAGACTCCGAGCCCAATGCTTCGAAAAGTTACTTGGGTTCAGGAAACACACAGACTCTGCCTGTTTGACCTACTTCCCTGTCCCTAAGAACTTCACAGCTTTTAGGAAATCAGGCTACTGACTGGACCACAGGTAAATTGCATGCTTTCCTACATTTTCAAAAGAGAATTAAAAAAGGAGACAGAATAGCAGCTACGGAGCCCCATCGAAAATTATCTCTAATGGTCACCTTGTTCATAGCAATCACCATATTTTCAGTCCAAATCAAAGGCTCTTCTATGACTAAGTTCCAAAATAACATGTCATCTTCACAATTTATTGGCTTGGAATAATCATGCCAAAAAAGAGAACCATTTTTCTCCAGGCTAAAATGAGCCAAGTTGCTTTTATTTCTTCCTATCCCTTTTCTGATCAGGATGGTACTCAGAAGTAACCAATCAGATCACCGCTCAAAATTGAACAGATTTTTTTTTTTAAACTCGAATGTGTTTATCCATTCGAGTTCCCGAAATATCAGCCATGATCTCTTTCTTAAAATGTTTCAAATTACTCTCAAAAAGGTGTACAAAAGGTGCCTCATTTCATATCTCTGTATCTTTCCATTTCCCCTCCAGCCTCTACAAAGGTAAAAGGAAATTCAATTTTAAAACAGGGATGTTATATTTGATACCGAATAATTAAGGTAACCAAGGGTCTGGAAAGGGGTACTTTACCATAAGAAACTGGCTGCAAGGTGACGGACTGTTCCCAAATTCAATGGGCTTGAAGGACAGAGCGGAAGTCCTCCCTGGTGACAGACTGTGGCCTCTTCCAACCGGGAGAGGGGCAGCCTTCTGGCACGGCTGCATTTGGACGTGAACTTGATCCTGGCGGTGCCTTGATTTGCCTCGGTCTGCCCGGGGTACTCAGTGCATCCTTTCAATGTGGAAACTTCAATCAATTTGGAAATTTTTCTTGTGTTCCTTCTTTGACAATTTCCTATTTATCGTTTCTGTTTCAGAACTCATCAGATGTTGACCTTCTTAGAGTAACAAATCTGAGAATCAGTGTTTTCTCTCTAATTTTTGGCCGCTTTTTTTTTCCTGAAACGTTTCAACCTTTCTACTTTGTTCGATTGTCATTTTTAATTTTGGAGCATTCTCTGATGATTTCTCTTTCATAGCCTCCTGTTCTTAGTTTACAAGGTAGTGTCTTAATTTTCTAGGGGTTTGGGGGGTTGTTTTTTCAGGTTTCTTTCTCATCTCTCCTGTGTCTGTTTTCTTCAGCTTCCTCTTTCCTTTTATTTTGGTCTCTATTATACTGGGCAGTTTCCTCAAAAGTCTCATGATTTGGGGCCACCTGTCCTTACTTCAGAAGGAGGAAGTCAAAAGCTGACTGGCAGGGCTCTGTGTGGGGTTGGGGCTGGTCGCCAGGAAGGCCTCACTGACCACGGAGCTTCACTGCAGACTGATAAGGACACAGAGAGACCTCGTTGCAGAAACCGGATGTCAAGGCCTAAAGATCTTTTCTCTGGGACCATCAATATTCCAGAAACAGGAGGGGGAGCTCTAGAGCTCCACCAGTTAAATAAGAAGACTTCCACTTAGGAACATTCTTTTTAATTTTTCTTTTTTGAGAAAGAGCGTGTGTGCACGTGATGGAGGAGGAGGGCCCGAGGGGGAGGGGGAGAGAGAATCTCAAGCAGACTCCCTGCTGAGCACAGAGCCGGATGGGGGACTCGATCTCAGGACCTGGAGATCATGACCTGAGCCGAAATCAAGAGTCAGACACTGAGTCACCTGAGCCACCCAGGTGCCCCTAACTCATGAGCTTTTTAAAACTGGGGTGTCTTACCCTGCTTTTGCAAAACTAGTACCTCCACGTCTCGAGACTCAGAGGTTTCCCACATCGGTCACCTCACCTGTCACCTGAGGTTGCCTCCGTTTGATTAAGGTGGTCAACACAGCCACGAATTCCATCTCTTAAAAAGTCATTGAGGGCGCCTGGGTGGCTCAGTTGGTTAAGCAACTGCCTTCAGCTCAGGTCATGATCCCGGAGTTCCGGGATCGAGTCCCACATCCAGCTCCCAGCTCCACAGGGAGTCTGCTTCTCACGCTGACCTTCTCCCCTCTCATGGATTGCCTCCTAAGAAGCTCTCTCCAGCTCTCTCTCACTGTCTCTATCTCAAGTAAATAAATAAAATCTTAAAAAAAAAAAAGTCATTGACATCCCTGTATTGACTCTTCTCTCTCCTATTCTTTGCCTTAAGGGTTATCCCGGTGAGGCTTCAGGAAGGAGGAGGAGGGTAGAAATACACACAGCCAATCCACCAGGTTTCAGGACCATTCCCTAAGCCTGAGAAAATTCGATAGGATTCTCTGAACCGATTTTAGTGATGCTAGAAGGAACAGAAGCAGCCTCTCCTCTCCTGAAATACGAGTCTGGAAGTCCTGTTATATTAAGTGGCACAGGGAGAAGCTCTTTGACCCACGTGTAATTTTCCCACTTACTGCAACCCAGCTCTCTTTATTGGGCTGTGCCCCAAATCCCTGCAATGACTCACTGAGTGTTGCTATGCTCCTTTGTATTTGACCCCTGGCCCAGGTATCAGGCAAGAACCAGATGGACCACCTGCACCTCACTGTGCTACCGAAGACTGTGGCTCTTGTGCCTGGGATCTGGGACCCTAGTGTCATGACACCATCCCCTTCGGAAACCGTAGGAAGGCTGAGACTTCCACATGCCTTCCTAAGAAGCCACGTCCCCACCAACTTGACTACAGAAGGGCAGTCGTGACACCGTGGCTGAACATTCCATGGCTCACTGCTGAAATGTGTGTCCTCTTGGAAGAAAGGGACAGAAGATCAGAATGACAAGCATCCTGGTGAAATGTGCCGATGATGAATACATGCTTCTACCAGGATTAGTTAGAGAGGAAGGAAGCATTCAAAGAAGGCAATGCAGAGTTATTCCACAATATGAAGACAGACCCTCTGGTCGAGGACTTCAACAACCAAGGGAACCATATGTTGGAGACGCGGGAGTGAGGAAAGGCCAAGAACCAGAAGACAAAGGCTTCACAGACAACAATGAGATTAAAACATCATCTTCGTATAGCCGTGGGAGAGCACTGGTAAAGGTCAATTACCATCAGGTGTCCATATCAGCAGAAAGATTGGAAGGGAAATAAAAGGGAGTAATCTTCTTAGGAGGCAATCCATGGTTATGGTTACCTTCCTGGGAAGCACCAAAACTCGTCTGGCATTTCCATACCCAACCCACCAGCTTGCTGACATTCTATTCCTGGCATTTCTCTTTCACTGTGAACTCTTTACTTGTTTGATATTTTGCTTCCTGAAAAAAATGGAGAAGTAGTTGGACACAAGACCTAGTTTAGGAATAAAAGCGACAAGGCCTATAGCTGGATTGAGTATCGACCAGGAGAACGAGCCGGGAACTGAGAGGGAGGTTTCTAATACTTGGACAACTGTATACACGGTGGTGCCGGTCACTGGGTCAGGATTAACTGGAATAGAAACAGACTTATGGAGGAAGGGCTGGATTCTGGACAGAACAATTCTGAGGTGTCTTTAAGAAATGCAAGAGGAGGGGTGCCTGAGTGGCTCAGTGGGTTAAAGCCTCTGCCTTCGGCGCAGGTCATAATCTCCAGGTCCTGGGATCGAATCCCGCATCAGACTCTCTGCTCAGAGGGGAGCCTGCTTCCCCTCTCTCTCTGACAACTTGTGATCTCTCAAATAAATAAAACAAATCTTAAAAAAAAAAAAATTAAGAAAGAAATGCAAGAGGAGAGGTCAAGTAGGCAGTGGGGAAAATAATCAAATTTTGCAGTCAGGGAGGAGGTCTAAGCCCGAAATACAAATTCTGGAGTGCCTGTGTACAGTTACGGATGTAAGGAGATTACCCAAGGGGAAAGTAGAGTGGAAGACCTCCAATCTTTACAGACTAGAACAGGAGGGTCCACTTCTCTATGAAACCGGAGGAAAACGCCATTTTGTAGACAAAAATGGTGGACTGCCAGCAATTTCTATACGGTCCAATCTCATAGAAAGGACAGCCAGAGAGAGTAAGCTCAGGAGCGTACGATGTATTGCGTAAGCCAAAAAATTTGAAAGAGATGATGATGGTCAGTGGCGACAATGTTCCCGAGAAATTTGGGAGGAAGACTAAAAACATCCAACACATTTAGAGAGAGCGATCACCACTTCTTTCAACAAGACTTACTCTGGCAGAAAGACTGGGGCTGGAAGTCAGTTTAAGATGCGAGAGAGCGCTGAGAAGTTTGGGGTATGGGCAGCAAGTGAGCCATTCTTCTCAAGATCAAACAAGATAATATATCTAAAGAGATTAGAAGGGTGCCTGGCTCATTTAAAGGACTTGATAAATGGGTTAAGTGATTAAGTGTTGTTTTTTTTTAACTCGACTAGTAAGATGACTGGTCCCTCTAAACCTCCCACGGCACTTTAAACAAAGCTTTGTACTTAGCTGGTACTCAATAAATATTTTGGATGTGATCACTGTTAAGTGGGAACAAAGGGATGCTAAATCATTCTATTCTACATAATTTGCAATTAAAAGTAGCTATAAATTCTTGGTGAACCAGATGCCCTATTTTCCCTTCGTAAAGATATAAGCTAATCTAAATAGGATTCTGTATTCTTCATTCCTTTACCCTATCAATTAACAAAATCTTCATTAGAATATCACTAGATTACTACATGACAAAGCTACTCCCCTATACACACACACACACACAGGAAATTTGGCCTAAAAGGGAAACTAGTTTTACTTTGTGACGCGACTCAAGGTTGTGAGAGTAACTGAGGATACCAAAGTGCCTCCAGGATCTGAAAACAAAGCTGATCTTGGAATCAGGAGTTGCTCTTTGCTGTGGTCAATGAAAGAATGAGAGCTTCTGGAATATTCCAGAAAATACACCGGCCACAGATTAGGTGTTTCTTTGGTTTATATTCATAGTAATCAAAGTTTCTCCTATCCACGGGTGTAACTTGGCAGTTGAAGGACCCCGTAGCTAGCCACCATGCAGACTGAAAGGTAAAGAGAACTGCAGAACACTAAAACAAGCGTGGGCTCCCGTAGGGTCTTCATTAGCTTCCCTTCAGGGCAAACCCGGGGTGATTTACACTTTGGGCATTACCTGGACCGGTCTTTGCCCGGCTGCCGCTTTCTCTATCGGGCAGCTCTCCTTTTCCAAACACCCAGCCAAACACACATAAGGCCCAACCACTCCGGGTCCCCCAAAGTAAGAGTTGCCCCTTCCTCTGAATGCCTAGCACTGTTTGTCCATAATTCCATTATGGACAGGTTGCAGTTATGGGTTTAGCGGTCTTTCCCCAACTCTGCCTTCCAGCGGGACAACACGCCCGGCGAAGCTGAGGTCAGGGACCCACTGGGCTTACTCCATCCTGAACACCCGTCCCATCACTGATAAACGGTTGCTGGATGGATGCTATTTTTCTAACGAATTCAGTAGCCTGATTTAATGCATCAAATTAGAAGGGAAACAAGCCAAAAACAAGCTTTTTTTTTTTGCCTGTGACTCTGGAACAAATTACCACAAATTGAGCGGTTTAAAAATGCCACAGATTTAAGCTCTTACAAATCTGGATTCCAGAAGTCTAAAATGAGTCTGCAGAGCTGCATTCCTTCTGGAAAAATCCGTTTTCTCTCCTTTTTCGGCTCCTAGAGGCTGCATGCATTCCTTGGCTTGGGGCCTCTTCATCATAAACCAGAGGTCTTTGAGACCTCTGACCCTCCTGTCCATCTCTCCTAAGGACCCCTGTGATGATACTGGGCCCAAGTGACAATCCGGGGGAAGCTCCCATCTGGAGATCCCCAACTAATCCCATCAGCAAAACGCCTTTTGCTATATGAGGTGACACCTGGCCAGGGTATCTTTGAGGGGCCGTTATTCAGCTGAGCACAGGCAGGTGCATGGACAGCTACAAAAAGCAAGTGCCAGTGACCTAAAAGCAGTAGACAAAACAGAAATAGGTGGAAAGTCAGGGAAAAGTCAACAACAAAGAAATGAAGCAACCTGTGTCCTCTAAAGTGGGAATAAATTAGCACCGCGCTCCCTCGAGGACCTCTGGGTGGAGGACGGTGACTTCTTTGTCGTGGGCCCAATATTACCAACAATTCAAAATAATGACTTGGAGCCATGAGAAAAAAAAAGTTCATTTCATTCTGTAAGGTTTAAGAAAAAGTACGCGGGATCACGAAAGTATCTCAATTAAACGATCATGAATTTTCAAAGGTAAAGCTCAGAGGGCAAAGCTTGAGTTTCCTGAAAACTTTACTTGTATGGAAAATCTTCCCTGATACCAAAGGGGATTTATGTTTTGTTACAGACTTTACGTTTGGGTCCTTCCAAAATTCCTATGTTGAAATCCTGCCTCTTCTTGGGATGGTCTTAGGATGGGAGGCTCTGGGGAGAGGATTAGGTCACAAGGGTGGTGGCCTCAAGAACAGGATGAGGGTCATTTTTTAAAAAGACCCCAGAGAGCTCCCCTGCCCCCTCTTCCAGGAAAGGAAACAATGAGAAAATGGCTGTTGGCAACCCGGGAAAGGGCTCTCACCAAACCTGGCCATGCAGGGCTCTGATCATACACTTCCAGCATTCGCAACTGGGAGAAAGAGATTTCTGGGGTTGAAAAGCCACCCCCCATCTCTGGTGTTGTTGCAGCAGTCCAGGTGGACTTAGACAACGTCTACCAAGCGTAACTGAACTTACATATCCAAATAAATATTCACTCTCCAAGCAGTCGCCCTGGGAACACAGTCAATTTCAACAAATAATTCCTGCCTGAAACTTTGAGGAAATCTCTCTTTAAGAAGTTACTTTAGAGCCAATACATAAACCACATCATTATCAGCCTCATCATTTCGTTAGCACACCTCCCTTTTTAACTGGAATTAGCAATAACGTGAGCTATCAAGATAGGCAACCAGCCCTTAGACTTGACTCCACATGACTTCTGAACATTAAAAAAAAAAAATCAAATATCATTTATCCTGATAATAGTCAAAGAGGGAGCCACGAGATCTGGATACAGCTCTAAAATAGGAAAGTCAAAATAAATAAGTAAATATACGTAGGAGTTATCACTGAATGAAGAGGTTAATCTTTCCCAACCATCTCTTTGAAGAGGACCGCACTCTTTGGATGCGTAAGTTATGATATGGCGGGCTGCTTAACAGGACTCTGGCTCTGATCGATTAGTCACAACTTGTCTCTATTATTCACCACATGTCACACGGAAAGAACACTTAAATGCATGCAAGTGAAACTCCATGTCTGCTCTATATCAACGCCTGTATCTTACATGCATTACAAATTCCCATTTGTATTAATGCCGACATCGCAAGCCTTTCATATCTGGGTGCCTAACTCTAGAGACATAGACTTTTCCTCCTCTTTCCTTCCATGGACGGTAGGGACTTGATTTCATAGGTTTCAAGTTCCCACCCTATAGACCTGGGAATCCAGATGATCTACAGTCCAATTGTGAAGGATTTATTTCACAATCAAATACACATGGCTTCACAAACACACACTCACTCCATATGGGCTGTCCAGAACGGCTACACAAATGTACTTTCCTCCCAGCCATATATTTTTCAAGTTGCTGACAACAGAGCCCCATTAGCAACTTCATAGGTAAAGCTGGGCTCTATCGCTGGCCTTGATATATGGCGCTCTTGGTGGTCACTCGGCCCCATTCATACCCATGACATCATCGTTTCCATAGAAACAACATCACTACATTTTCAAACAGGGTGGTGGGGGGGAACGACACGGGATTCTGAAAGAAAACAAAACCTGAACAATGCAATTGGAATATGCAAGCTATTCGCTAGCATGCTTTTTAAAGGGTGTCTTAGTTTCTCTGGAGGAAAAAAAAAAAACCACAAGCACAAAATACAGATTTTAAAAATTACAAATAAATAGAGAAGAAATGCAAGTAGGCTATATGACTGCTAAATTTCTTTTGGAAAGATAATTCACTTTACTTTGTCCAAGTTAGATTTAAGAAATTTAACTTTCTTAAAGTAAGCCCTGCAATCCTATAATGCAGGCATGTTAATGCTTGAATGCATTTAAAAACATTTTAAAGTGGGGTTTTTTGTGCTTTTTGACCTAATGTAGTATCCTGAGTTAATACAATTGAAAGTAAATTTTAATGATTTTTTTTGGCAGTTCTGCTAAGAAAAATAATTCACCTGCAGTCAAATTCCACAAATATATATATAAAAGAACCAAGCCACAATCATGTGAACACTGAACAATGAAAGTGTATTTATGAAACTGGACACAAAGGCAAAATCAAACCACTACAGAAAATTTGAACAGAACCTTTTCAAAAGCAAAATCACAAAAATGAAAAACTCATGGAGAAGAAAATCGGGCACTAGTACCATCCTCTGATTCTTTATATGAAGGTAAGAGACTTCCTCGGTATTGCTAGAAACGGCCCACTGTGCTTAGGGAGAGAAGCCAGCATTCTTTCAAGGGTCTATAATTAATCATCTGATTTACAACTCCAGAAACATCTTAGGAATGCCTTTCTGGATGTGGGACAGTCTTTTCAAAGACTGAAAATGTTGCCCAAATCAGTCACCCAAAAGCAATCTGACTCGGAGGAGAGGAAGAGTGCACAGGGTATATTCTCGGAGAGAGACCACGTGTGTGCAAATACAGGAGCTGTCTGCCCCCGGATGATGGCAGCCATAGCCCGACCACCTTGTCGGAGGTCACATGTCGTCTCTCGTCTCCCTGAGCAGGGGAAGATGGCGACGGCTGAGCAGTGGCAAGTGCGAAAACCAGTTTCCAAGCCGAGGAGAAGGGTCTTAATGAACTCAACCAAACATCATCCTGCAAATGCTGCTGTGAACCCCCCACCGCATCGCCTGCCAGCCTGCGGCCATTCCTTCGTTACCCACCTGCCCCAAACCCGCGAGGCTTATCAAGCATGTAAGCCGCACTATTTAACGGTGATCAACCCTACACAGACTCATTTACTCATCGTAGCGGTGGGCTTGTTTGGGGCCACCCTCTCCCTCCGTGAAACCCATGGTCAGGAAGCGGCACAAAAACTCCCGCTGGCACAGAGCCACCAGCACCACCTGGCAGAACCTCACCCATCCCGCGGTGGGTCAGACAGGCATGATCGCCAAGATTTCCATCATAGACCTGGAGGGCTTGGCCTAACAAACATCTAGAGCCAAGAGTGGAGCCCCATATGGGCTATGAGACACAAGGAACTGCAGGAGACCACTCGGGGTCCACCTGGGAGATGAACCCAGGTAGGAGGGAAGTGAGGGACACAGAGGTAGATTCAGTGGGAGAAAGAGCTCACAGGCAAGATGGGAGGGTGGGAGCTGCACCGATGCTGTGCTTCTGTCAGGTGCTTCCCCCCCCCGCCTCACCCCAATACCCCCTCAATCAAGTCCTGAAGCTGACACAGGGGTAAGGAGTGACCGTTCCACAAGCAAGACGCACGAACCTTACTAAGACCTGGCTTCACTCTCACGGCGCTCACGGACGGGGAAGCTAGGTATCCGATAATTCTAACTCAGGGTTACAAATACCGTGGGACCAAGTGGAAAGGTCACAAGGGGTTTGCCAGGGACACAAGGTACGAGGGGAAGAGGACGGCTCGGGGAGACTGGGTGGCAAGAACACACACAGTAGCCTCCCTAGACCAACCCTCGGCGTTCAGGAAATGCAGACAGCCCCGTGCACCCGGACAAAGTGAGCCCAGGGGTGTGGTTAGAAATAGGCCCACCACTGAGCTGCGGGGCAGTTCATGGTCCATTTTTTAAACAACCAAAACAAATCAGGGACCCGGTAGAGCGTCTGATTCTTAACCTTGGGGCTGTGAGTTCAAGCCCCATGTTGGGGTTTGGAGCTTACTTTAAAACAAAACAGAACAAAGCAATAAATCTGGTACATTTGATTAATGGAGGTGCTTCAAGGGGGAAATGTCCTCTCTGAAATTTGGACTAATAAAAGACACCTCTATGGCCAATAGAGAAAACCTGAAGAGGGAAGTGGCTACGTGAGGCCCAGCAGCCACGGGTTACCGTCACCATGATCACAGCACTAAGATGGCCATCTAGGCCTCAGACGCTACACAAGCCAATGGCTGCCTCCCCTCTGCGGCGGCCACCACCCCACTCACTCCAGGCGACGTTGCCTTTGACCATTCTTACGTGGGTGCCAAATTTGAAGCTGGCACTCACCACCCTGGAGCTACCTCCCTGCGGCACTTACTGGAACAATCACCTACCCACTGGCCCCCCCGGCCACTCAGTGGGTCCTCACCCTGGCTTTTGGCGAGTTCTGCCCAGAGCTCCCTTTTTAAATGCTCCTCCAACCAGAAGATTCTGTGGCATCTGTCAGGTTCAAGGCCTGAATGTGGGAAGCTACGCAGTACGCTGAGTGTCTATCATCTTTGATGCCCCACGCCACCCCCTGCTGGGCCTCCACCTCCCGCCCACGTGGCCTGTTCCCCTCTGACACCCGAGCTTTCTGACCAGCCCCTGGGAAAGGCCTGAACAAAAGTCAATTTTGTCTAGAATAATCTGAAGCAAGAGAAGAACACCCTAGAAGTAGAAGGTGCTGCAGAAGTGTTAAATCATGGACAGGCCTGGAATCACTAAGAGATCATCTAAAACAAGCGGTTTTCTGAATTCAGGAGGAGCTATAGGTATCTGGCCCCAGCTACTGGGGTCAAAGAGCCGAAATCCCCAACTCAGACCCAACGCACGCAGGACTCTAAGACCCCACGAGAAGTGACTTTTGCATCACCAACCACTTTTAAGATTTTATTTATTTATTTGACCCTGGGATCATGAGCAAAGGCAGACACTTAACCCACAGCCACCCAGGCACCCCAACCACTCTAAGAGACGAGACACACCGTTACCCCATATAGCAAGCCACACATTGTGTGTGTGGTGTGTGTGAAAAGAGGGAAGAAAGCAGAGAGGCGAAGGAGAAAGTGTGGCACAGTAAGATGAGCGCAACTCGAGTGCAAACACGGTCATTCACACGGTCGGTCAGAAAGGAAACAGTGTCCACACCCGCAGAGCTGTTCGGCCAACGACCAAAAATCCCGAGGACTCACAAGAGTTAGGATATAATAAAGCCTGGGGCACCCGGGTGGTGCAGTCGACTCTTGATTTCGGCTCAAGATCTCAGGATTGTGAGATTGAGCCCCGTGCTTAGGGTTCTCTCCCTCCCCGTGCCCCTCCCCATCTCCCTCTCTTAAAAAAGAAAAATAAATTAAATACCTACCTACGTAGCTAGCTAGCTACCTTTTGGAAGGGGAGCAAAATCCATTGGAAGATTAAGGTCCACCCAGAAGCCAAAGTCAGGCAAGAAGCTGGAGGGATGTTTGGCGACACATCAGAAGACAGAGGGGCCACACCAGCACCCTGGCGCTCCGCCAGGATACCAGGCGCAGTCTCAGGGCGAGACCACGTGTATGATGGGCGCTGTTTCCCCAGTCTCATCTCTCTTCCAACTTACGCAATTCTTACTACTGATTCCTACTGTGAGAGTAAAGGCTCTTGCTTACCCAGAAAATAATCAGTGGGCACAGGCTGTGTTTCCGTGTTTCTCTTGCACGTGAGACCACAGTTCTGCGTCGAGTTTACGATCCTGCGGAGGTCACTCCCCAAAGGACCCATCTGACCTGTTCATCCTACAGCCATGATGATGGCTCCCGCCTTGGCTAGACTGCTACCCTGATCAGCACCTTCCGCACAGCAATGGAAGGTCGTGGAAAGAGGAAATCAGAAAATGTGGAGAGGTCAGAGCAATTCATTATCTATCGTGAACCACTTACGGCTGAAATCCCTCTCTTGGGCCAGCCACTGCGGTTTCTCAGCACGAAACAGGAAAAGGAGCGGAGGGAGAAGAGAGCACAACTTGGGGAAGGGTCTGGGGTGCTGCCTTCAGTCCAGGCCAAGGCCAGCTAGGACAGGGAAGCACAGAAGACGCAGACCCAAGCTTCCCGAGGACAAGCCACTAACTAAAAGAGGCGGAGGGGAAAAGTGGCCAATCTATAAGACTTCAAACCCTAAACTGCTCTTCAAGGTCATCTTGGGCCCTTTCCAGTTACTTGAAAACATCCTGCCGCATGCTAATTAACCCTCTGGATTCCACAGCCCCCAAGGGAGATGTAAATGTGCTTAACTGATGAGCACAGGCAATCGGTACTATTTCTGGAGTGCAAACAGCTTTTTATTTTTATTTTTTATGAAGATTTTATTTATTTATTTGACAGAGAGAAAGAGATCACAAGTAGGCAAAAAAGGCAGGCAGAGGGAGAGGGGGAAGCAGGCTCCCCCCTGAGCAGAGAGCCCAATGTGGGGCTCGATCCCAGGACCCTGAGATCATGACCTGAGCCGAAGGCAGAGGCTTTCACCCACTGAGCCACCCAGGTGCCCCCCTAGAACAGCTTTTTAAAGGGCCTTCTGAAGAAAGCATCCTGACAGTATCAGGGACTGTCCTAACTTACATGGACCACAGAGAGCCTCTCTGGAAAGGGAGCAGCAAGAGTGGAAAGAACATGGGCTTGGAGAAAGGTCTGGATCCAAATCCTGGATCGGGCATCGACCAGCTATGTGAGCTGGAGAGCTATCTCAGTTTCTCTACCTGGACAAGATTACCAGCACCCACACCAGACTGTGCCGGCAAAATGCCCCCACCCCATTCCCGGCTGACAGCGGGCTCTCGTTACAGTCTGTAGTGCGCTGTAGACTGTGGTCCGCTAGAAAGTACTGCAGTGGTTTGTAATTTCGAACCCTCTAGCCTCATGTCCCTTCTCTTTGTAACCACCCAGCCGTCCCAGCCTCTCAGGACATGCCAGCCGCTGCAGAAACACATTCATGGAGGTTCTCTGGACCTCACGTTCCAGACTGTAAAACGACCAGCGTGGTTGCCCCATCCTAGCCAGCAAGGTGGGGGCAGAGCCTCCCGGGGGAAGCTTCTCGAGCTCCGAGCTCCGAGGCTCCCTGCTTGGCCCTTGCTCGTGTGCACTCGCTTCCCCATCAGCCTCTGTCGGGGTTCTGAGCACCTTCAACTCTATCCTCATCCGTGAATCTCAGTAACAAGCTGCATGCCTTCCTCTTTCAAGGTCCGAAAAACAGCAGGGAGGCCCAGGGTAGTCTCTCTGCACAGGAAATGTTAACGAGAGGAACCCATCAGCTTAAACAGTCACGTGATTTTCAAAATTATAAACCCTGTTAGGGTCAGCGTGGTGTGGTTCCTTTGCCTTTGCCCGTTCCTACACATGGTGACAAGTCATTCCTAGCCAGGGGCGCCCCACTAAAGCCACTCCGGGTCACCAGACATCCCAACCCTAGGAGGTCCTTCAAAAATATTTAGAGACAATGACACAAATATTTCATTAGAAGAAAATGGTTCTTAATATAAGTTTCACAGATGGGAGAGCCAAGTAGCCCCCAATCACAGAGCTCCACTCTTACTTGCCCTTTCCTTTCTCAACCTCAAAGTAGCCTCAGCAGGAGCAGACAGGGTCCCCCTAAGACAGGAATGGTCTCCTTGGTATAGGATATGCATGCTTATTTTCTGGATTCATGCATTTAAAAAAGACAAATCTTCAACTGTGTCAGCAAAAACATTTATTAAAAACTTGGCTGGAAAATAAAAAAAAATCAACATATTTTTTAAGAAAGTAAGATCAGTTTGTTCGTGGTAGGAAACGGATCTTTCTCACAAGATGTCAGCTACAAAGATGGCGACATTTGCTCAGACCTCGGCATCAAAAAAGAGAAGGATAACACTGTTTTAGCTAGGGATTCCAGGATTAAGGGACATGCCTAAACTGTCACTTATTTTTAAATTGCTCTGAAAAGGGGCTAGTATCCAAAATCTATAAAGAATTTATCAAACTCAACACCCAAACAACAAATAATCCAGTCAAGAAATGGGCAGAAGACATGAATAGATATTTCTTCAAAGAAGACATACAGATAGCCAACAGACACATGAAAAAATACTCAACATCACTCGGCATCAGGGAAATACAAATCAAAACCACAGTGAGACACCACCTCACACCAGTCAGGATGGCTAAAATGAACAAGTCAGGAAATGACAGGTGTTGGTGAGGATGAGGAGAAGGGGGAACCCTCTCACACTTCTGGTGGGAACGCAAGCTGGTCCAGCCACTCTGGAAAACAGGATGGAGATTCCTCATAAAGTTGAAAATAGAGCTATCCTATGACCCAGCAATCGCACTACTGGGTGTCTACCCCAAAGATACAAATGTAGTGATCCAAGGGGCACCTGCACTGCCACTGTTTATAGCAGCAATGTCCACAACAGCCGAACTAGGGAAAGAGCCCAGATGTCCGTCATCAGAGGAATGGAGCTGCCCCCCACAGCTGCTCTGCTCCGAAATGTTGGCAGAAACTCTGTCTTGAGGCCCGTCCACACTCCACCAGTGGATGTTCTATCTCAAACTACCTCTAACCTTTTTCGGGAGGGCTGGGAGGAGACTAACCTTTAGCCTGAGTCCTGTGTTTAAGGGTCAACAGAGCTAGGGAAGCTGCCTTCATCAGTTAACACCTTGGAGGACAATGTCCATGGATAGAGAAAATTCCTAGAATTGTGCCCCCTGGGCAAAGAGGCAACAGGCTCGGGCCTGGAAGCCGGGCAGAACCTGAGCAAAAATGGAAGAGCACCTCGTTGGCTATCTGGCCTAAGGCTGACCCTAGGCTGAGCTCGGAGAGTCAGCAGGAGGGGACAGACAGAGCCTGGGATGGGACCCCTGGACTGCCGGTCAGCAGTGGGAGTGACCACGGGGAAGTCACTTCGCCCTGCAAATCCTCACTTCATCTGCAAAGGGCCCTGCTGATCAGGCGTCCACATGACCATTGCTTCTTCAAGGAAGAGGTCTCCAAAAGGTCAAGTCCCTCCATTTGGCACGCGGATCATACCACGGACCTGCTCCTTTAGTGCCGCTTGGCTGAATGTCCACACACACGGGATTATCTCATTAGCCCTGGAGTCTCCTATCTGTAAACTTCAGTAGGGCAGGGACTGTGCGATTTTTTTTTTTTCTCACGGTCCTGCCTCGAACTCCCAACACAGTACGCGATGCATAGTAAGTTTCAAATTAACACGTGTTGACGATTGAATAAATGATTAATTGAGCTCCTGAATGTGAAAATGATCTATAAAATAAGCAGCACAACGGAGGCGTTTGTGATTGTGACTTGGTGTGGATGATGACATGAGAATTAATCCTCTTAGCTGCTGGAAACCATTCTGCTTTCATTTGAGGAACAAAATTGCTGCATTTGAAGGACACCGTAAGGAGAGGGGCTCTGACAAGCTATCCCATGGTGCCCCATTTCAGGATTCTCTTGAGGACCATGCCAAAATACCCAGCTCCCCTGCGTTCCGAAGCAGTCCTGCTTTATTCCGATCCATCACTGGTCACTGTGGGGGACTTGGGTGCGTCATCTGGGCATTTTAAAAAGCAAGAGGTCTACTGGCTAAAGCTGCTGGGCATCTGCTATTGGACCAAAGACAATGCATTCTGGAGACAGGCTGGGCTGAGAAAAGCACCCCAGGGCTCACCGACCCCCACGTTTGGTTGAATCCGACTCTATACCCAGACTGCCACTGGCATCAGGAGCCAAAGGAAACTGCAGTGGCCGGAGCCCGGGAGAGCTTGCTGCCCCATGCTGATACATTCATGGGAACAAAGGCCTTCCAAGTTGCACTGAGCTGGTCTGGAGATGGAAGGCCTTTATGCAGGTTTCCAAGGAGATGACTCAGATGCGGTTACCATAGAAACTGTTGCTACCATCTATTGTCCATCACCCCTTGACAGAAAGGCAAGGGGGAGTGTGGTTTGATGGAGAAGGAAACAAGAAGAGTTGGATTTAAGTCAAGATGAAAACACATATTGAGATGGGTCCCCCCAAAGACTTTTATGGTATAAGTAACAAAACCTCCAGTGTCCCAAGGAAATGAATTTGGGACATGAGTGTTTATGGTGCAATGTCCTTTGTGTTGGGGTCGGGGTGAGTATCATGGCACGTGAAAATGACCTCTACCGATCTGTTGGGTCCCATCATCAAGGCTCTCCACAGAAAACACTCGGGTATAAGGGTCATCAGCATAAGTCAGGCCATGACCCCTGAAGATGTAGGGCCATAAGGAAACGGATGTAAGCTGTCTGTCCTTTCTCCTCTTTCCTGCTGAAATGTTTTTTTCAGGTACAAGGGGGACATATTAGAAGTCCCTCAGAATTTTGCTACTATCTCATAATACTTACCCCCAATACAGTGTTCATTTCTTTTTAATCTAATAAGAGCAGCTTATGGGTAAATTAGATGAGCTCCATTAATAATAAACACATAGACATGCATACAGTCATGGAAGCCATATTGGATTTGGCATCAAGTCTGAAAGATCAGAATTTGAAAATCAGTCTCAACCCTTATTATATGCATGACCTTGGGCACTTTACCTGCTGAGTCTCGATTACCTGTTTTATCCCCTGGGGACAGTAACTGCCCATCTACTTCACACAGTATAAAACCTCACCAAGGAACTGGCCTCTTGGCTGTCAAGTCCCATGGTGTTGGTCCCACCCAGACTAGCAAAAGGCTTGGCTTCAATTACTCCAGGACTTGTAACTCTAGTTACTCCAGTTGTAACAGGACTGTTACAACTCTTTTTGTGTTGCCCAGTCTTTTGTTTAGAAAATAATTGGTACCGAGTCAATTACTCTGACATTAAAATTACAGGTGACAAAATGGAATAAATCCCCACACAGCTTTCTGATTATTTTCTTATCTAGCCTTCTGATTATTCTCCAGTCAGACCATATGCAGGCATCAAGTCTGGCAATTAGATCTGTCTTTTCCCCCACGAGCATTTGGGAAGTCAAATTTCAACCGGGAATAAGCTGTTGAAGTTAGAGGAGGAACTCTCTGGAAGACCCGGGATGGCCACTAGATACGGTTTGGGGGGAAAACAAGGAATCAGTCTGGGAGGTACATTGCCGAACCCCGTACATTGAATCTAGGGTAACGAATGGGAGCTGGAAAGGATCTGGAGTTCAGAAGTAGAGAGTAGAAACAATACACTGCTGCTACCCCAATCTAGAACATCTTCGTGTCTTCCACACCCTTTAGATAAAGACAAGGCCAAGTTTGAAATCCATCACCACAAGCTTGCCCAGTTCCCAGGTGGACCTGGAGTCCTTCAGGTTTGCTCCTGGAAGTGAGCGCCGCAAGTCAAAGGAGGCATTCAGGTGCGTCGGATGGGGCAGAGAAAAAAAACACGCAATTCAGTTCCTCCAATTCTGTACAAGTTCCTTATTTATGTTTTACTTTCAAATAACAGTGCTGTGCATTGTGGGGACACTCTTAGATCAGGAGCACGTGTCCTGCCATATCATCAGACAGGAGGGATTAAGGAAGAAAGAGGCAAGAGGAGCTGACGTCTTTGTAATCACGGACCGGTGGCACTGGTTAATCCTACATGCCAGGAGCGAAGGCACCCGGACAAGAGAGAACATGCTAGGGGTTCTAGATCTTGGGTGTAGGTCCCTCTTGATAATGATCAGGAACCCAGCGCCAAGTGAAGACCACACAATCAAAAAGGGGTCACTGAAGGACAGAGGCCACAGGGACTAACGCCCTTGGTTCCAGCAGGTGAGACTAACCCTTTGCTTTAGCTTTAAACAGGATTCCCACAAGATGGCTTCTGGAGCTTTAAAAATCCCCAACCCCCCAGTCTGCCCACCCTAATAATGGACGGCATTTTTCCTCAACAACAGCTTCATGGAGGCAGGTCTCTCCAATGAGAACAAACTGGTCGAGCTCTCCCCAGATCTCCCCTTGACACACAACAGCATGGAGAGAGCTGGAAAGTCTTTGTCTTGACTGGACTGTAACATCTTTAAAGACACGACTGGACTGTGTCTTACTTCCTTTGTGGATCTCAATGCCCAACACCTATCAGGAACTCAAAAAAAAATACACTAAATTAAAAAAATGGATTCTAAAGCAAGTCTCAACCCACCCACACACATCACAGAAATCTTGGCTATTTCTGGGGCAGGAATTATCACTCTACCCTCCCCTGAAATGATGTCTTTTCTTGGCTCCCAACTCTTGACTCTTTAGGAAGAATTCTAGCCACAAGGGCATCTGGCCTGCCATCTTTAAGAGAGGGGTCACAGTGACCAGGAACATCTTTACTCCCTAAATGTTTCAATGTTGTATAAATAAAATGTGTTAATGGAGCTAGTTTTTGAAGCTAGGTGTGATCTTTTAAATCTTGATATTTAAAGAACCCATCATCACCTAGCAGCCCATTAAAATAGC
Organism: Nasua narica; assembly: GCA_028533885.1. Taxonomy (NCBI): domain Eukaryota; kingdom Metazoa; phylum Chordata; class Mammalia; order Carnivora; family Procyonidae; genus Nasua; species Nasua narica. The sequence goes on along the minus strand of CM052814.1, from coordinate 6,989,556 downwards.
CCATCTGGGACCTACAGAAGAAGGATCACCGATTCCACTGTCAAACTCCATTGCCAGAAAGGACAGAAGTGTCACTTGACTTACTCTAATGACACTCGGACACACTCGAAAACTAAGTCAGTTTCTGGACCCAAACAGACGCTCTCGCTCTGACCCATTTCTCTCCTAAACTTGATTCGTTGACAGGATGTAAAAAAGTCTCACTCATAAAGCAAGGTCGAAAAAGTAATGGCTGATGGGCGTCTGGGCCCCTTCCAGTTTCGGTCACTGCAGTGAAAGCTGGCATGAACGGAGATGGACACGCACTTGCACTTCTCCGGGGGAAACACCTAGAGGTGGAAAGCCTGGACCACATGGTAGGTGCATGTCTAACGTTTTAAGGACCCGCCTGGCCATCTTCCAAAGCGGCTGTACCTTTTCCCCTCCCCACCAGCAGCGGGTGAGGGTTCCAGAACTTCCACACCCTCACCAACACTTGACGGCGTCCGTCTTTCCGATTTTAGCCACGCTTCCGGTCAATTGGTGGCATCTTGTCTTGGTCTTCTCATCTGCAGATCTTCTTTGGGTTAGCGTCTGTTCACATTTTTTGCCTGCCTTTTAAAATGGGTCATTCGTTTGGTTACCGGCGAATTTTAAGTCCTTTATGTATTCTGGATACAAGGCCCTTCTACAAGAACGTCTGTCGTAAGTGCTTCCCTTAATAGACCAAACGTCCCACCGATTTCCTCTAACGGTTCCCTCACCCAGCCAGACTCTCCCCCCTGCTCTGGCAGCACCACAGTCTAAACACTGAGGTGAGGGCGCAGGCAATACAGCCCACTTTGGGGGCACCTGGGGGGCTCGGTTGGTTAAACGTTAGAGTCGATTTCCGCTCAGGTCATGATCTCGGGATCACGGGATCAGGCCCCGCATCAATCTCTGCGCTGAGCATGGTGCCTGCTTGGGATTCTCACTCTCCCTCTGCCCCTCTCCCCACCCCCAGCCTGCACACGCACATACACACACGCACACACTCTCCTCTCTCACAAAGAAAAAAATCTTTAAAAGACACACTAACTTGAAGCTGTTCTCATCAGGGAACATCTCAGCCCCCACAGAACTTCCGGCCAAGTCCGGAGACATTTTTGCTTCCCACAACTGGGTGGGGAAAGAGTTGTTCCTGAGACCTGGCAGGTAGAGGCCAGAGATGCTGCTTAAGGTCCGCAAAGCACAGGTGAGCCCCCACAACGAAGAGTTATGTGGAAACCTTGCTTTAAGTCCATTTGCAGGTATTGTTTTTGGGTCAAGCAACAGAATGCGAACGAAATACTGACTAAGAGCAGGAAACCCGAGGGGAATCTCTTAAGTTCTGTCACTAACTAGTCATATCTCCTCAGATAACCTCTCAAAGCAACTAACCTCTCAAAGCCCCAAATTCCTCATCTGTAAAAGGCGAGGGCTAACCTAAGTCACCTTGAAGTTCTCCACCAGCTGCAAAGAGATACAATCCTACGACTGTTGGTTCAGAACCACACAGAACTCGGAGCAGCTATGAAATGGGCCTTAGGTTTTCAGTACGTCCAGGTTAACATGGCGACGAAGGTTGGTTCAAGGGAAGAGTCTCTGAGAATGTGTCCAATAAAGAGGGAAGGGGACCATCGGGTGGTTGCCATGAGGGAAGGGCAAAATGGGGGAAGGGGAGTGGGAGGTACAGGTTTCCAGTCATGGAATGAAGACGTGAAAAGGCACAAGAGAGGGAACACAGTCCGCTGCATCGAGATAGCGCTGTATGGTGGCCGTACACGGGAGCACAGCATAACGCAGAGCTGACCAATCACACTGTACACCCGAAACTCACGTCACACTGGGTCAGCTATACTTAAAAAGATAGGGATCCACTCCTGACCTCAGCAGGGACCTCGCCTCAACAGAGAGGGGGGAGATGGCACCGGCTGCCGGACTTGCCCAACCGATGCTCCCTGAAGAGAACCTGCCTCCATTCCACCCACCGGCCCAGCGGCCACGGGAAACACGAGCTCCACGAAGAGCAGCGTGACTGTCACAGCCAGGGCAGGTGGGAACCTTCCAGGGCCCGCAGCACAGCCAGGCCCCAGCTCAGAAGGGAGGGGGCGTCAATGACACACTGTCTTTGAAAATCCCGACAGGCGTCTGACAGGAGGAAAAGTCAGCTCCTGAAGGACCCCGGGACTCACCTCAGGAAAACGACGAACACTGAATCTGGATCAAGTTTCTGTCGCTCCCGCCCTGTGGGAGGAAGAAGGTCCTACACCAATTCTTACAACAGCTGTCGTGCAGGTTAAACGAGATTGGAGATTGCTCCTGTGGGTCTCGGCAAGAGCGCAGACGGCGAACGTCCCTTACAGCCCAGGGGTAAAGTTCTTTCATTTCAAACTGACTAAAAATTAGAAGCATTAATTAAGAGAGACTCACCGGGAGCACCCCGTCTCTCAGAAGCAATCCCCAGGGCTGCCCGCAGACCTTGCTGCTGGAAGCACCGTGACCTCCGCCGTAATGGACGGAGATCGGGGGAGAAGCAAGGCCCGCCGCCCCGGCGGGGAAGAGAAGTTTGCTCTTCCTGCAACGACAAGGAAACTGTGCCCTCCTTGCTCCTTTCCAGCAGGGTGAGGGCAAGGGGTGGGATGCGTCATTCACCACGGCCACCTCTGCCCTGTCTCTTCTGTGAGACACAGCACGGGAGGTGTCCCACAGGCCTAACCGCGGGGAAGGGGGAGCAAAGGTGAGACCCAGAACGGAGGAAGCGAATGCCTCGGCCTCTGATGGGAAACATCCTCGGGCCGTGGCCCGTGCTCAGCACCCCTCACCTTCACCCACACCTCGTGTGAGCTCGGCAGGCTCCCTTAGGGACGCGGGTGACTCGCGATCAGGCCCCGGCCCCCTGGGCGCGTGGCGTGGCGGCTCTCAGCTCAAACCCAGAGCAGCGCGCAAAATCAAGTCCTCTCCACTACGTTGCCCGTTTTCATTTGTTCTCTTCTCCCTTCGCCCGCCCCCTCCTTCCTGAAGACCGACGAGCAATAAAAGCAGAGAGACGCCTGGAATGTGGACACTCACTGTCAGACCAGCGCTCTCTCGCAGGATCTGAGCCCTGCGTCCACTGGGTGCCCGGAGGCGACCCTTCCAGAGGCTTTCTGTACGAGGACTCACGTCTCTAATGTCGTAACCACCTTTTTATTTGGCTCCTGCCCTCGTGGGTTGGGAACGTGGGAGAGGCTGGACTGACGGTTCTTGCGTGGGGGTTCTCACGGCGTTGCCGCAGGAGGCCGGCTAGAGCTGCGGTCGCCTGAAGGTCAGCCTGGGCCTGGCGTGCGAGATGGCCGGCTCTCAAGGCTGGCAGATGGCCCTGGCTATCGACCCGGAGCCCGGCTGGAGCTGTCGACCACAGTGTTTGCACGTGGCCTCTCTGCCCCGGCTGGAGGAGGCTAGCTGGGCTCCTTGGCAGCGGGGTCCACTCGGAGTGAGGGAGAGCTGTCTAGTCTTGTCTGGGAGCTAGCCTCAGAAGTCTAGGACTTCCACGGCGTTCTATGGGCAATCAGGGAGTCCCTAAGGTCAGCCCCGGACCCTGGGAGGGGCCGTCACAGACCCCATCTCTCTTCATGACACGCGTGTCAAAGATTTTGCAGACACGTTTTCAAATCCCCACACTGACCTGTTTGACGTTCAAAGTCCCCATCCACTCGGGGTCATGGAATGGCCTCACGTATCACCCACCACGCCTCACTGAGCGTCTCTGGCTTTTAAGGGATGCTCAAGAAATAGACGCTGAGTGAATGAACAAAAGAACAAATGAGCTTCCAGAGTGAGGTTCTGTTTCGTTTGTTTAAGTCAAGTTACTTCCCTGGAGACTTCTTCTCCTCCACTGCCACAGTGGGGATACTACATCCAACGTTCACGGGATTATGGTTAGGAATAAACGCCATCATTTATGAGGACGGATTTTCATTGTCCCTTAGTTGTTGGGAAAAACTCAAGACGGTCTGACATGGCGCATCCACGTCCGCAGAGCCGCGCGGCTTGCCCTCCTGCCCACGCTGAGACCCGTCACCCCGTCTGGCTGGCTCTCCTCCCCGCTGTCCCGTCGGCTCTTGGCAGCCTGTCTCCAGCTCGCGCTCCGCCTGGATGGGCATCGTGGGGATCAGAACGTGGTGTCTCACTGCAAATCTGTCTCCCCCCTTCCACAGGCTAGCCTGGGACGGGTGACTCCATCCTCCCTGGTCTCGTCTGCCTCTGCGCGAGGAGGATAACACCCGCCCCTAGAGTTGTGTTGAGGGCAAAACGTGTCACCGTGCGCGGCGTGATCCGAGGACCCAGCACACCGCAAGGGTGATCAGCTGCGGGCATCGGCCCTGCCTTCGGGGGTCCCCTTTCCCTCTGAACTCTGCTCTACCCACGATGAACACCCTTCAGAATCCAAAACGTGCCGTGTTTTCTTCCACTTCTGTGCTGTTCCACGTGCAACTTCCTCCTACGAGGATCAACGTAAAGCCCTGAGACCAGCACCCGGCTCATGCTAAGTACTACCCCAGTGTTGGCAATTAGGACTCTGCCTGGAATGTTCTTTCCCACCTCTCCTCTGCAGCCCCCACCCCTGCCCCTTGGCTAATTCCTAGTTGTCTTTCCAGTCTCCGTTTAGATGTTTCCTTCCAAGCTTACCCTCTCTCCCTAGGTCCAGTGTCTTTCCAATCAAGGTCCCTGCTGGTTCCCAAGGGTCCTTCTGTGGCTTACAAAAAGGCTCCCCTTCCCCAAGGCAGCATGTGTCTTGAGATGGGGATGGACTGGATTCCAACCTCTACTCACCCCTTCAGCCAAGAGCCGGTGAACAGTCCCCTCCCCCAAAACCATGCACGGCTGCACGGCTCCCGGTGAGCACCCACGGCATTGATCACACCCCAGTGCGATCAGCCCTTGTCTGTGTCCCTCCAGGAGGAGGACTCCACAAGGCCACAGCCGCAGCTGCTCCAAATGGAATCTCCAATACCTAATATACCGCTCTGTACTTCAGAGCTGCTCAGTGAGTCTTTGTTGAATGAATGAATGGACCATGAAGGACGGACGTTGGCCTTGCATTCTTCCCCTGTGCCGGTTCACGTCTTCCTGGGCCCCGGTGTAAACACGAAGCCTTCAATGACACATGCTGTCTTGTCACCCACATGTTTGTGGGGTTTGTTCTGAGCATTGGAAACAGGGAGGGAAGCTCCCAGATCCTTTGCTCACACAGTGGAGTTCAGGCTCCAGCTGGAAAGAGCGCTCTGCTGTCAGGGCCTTCGGTCCAGGTGGCTTCCATTCTGCAAAGGCCACCCTGTCACACAGCGGGGAGCTGCCGAGGACCCAGCTCAGTGTGCCCAGGAGTGGAGAGAATGTTACCTAAGATTTCCCTGAACAGTTCAGAAAGCGCCAGATAAGGGTGCTGCCCCAGCCCCTTGGGGTTCCTGAGCCCCTGCCAGGTGAGCGGGTACACACACACACACACACACACACACACACACAAAGCGCCGGATAAGGGTGCTGCCCCAGCCCCTTAGGGTTCCTGAGCCCCTGCCAGGTGAGCGGGTACACACACACACACACACACACACACACACACACGTGTGCGCCATTCAGTCCCAGAAGTCAGTGGGGCCCTGCACTTAGTAAGTTGGCGATAGTTGCAGATTCTTAAAAAGGAGAGACAGTAAGGCAGTAAGACAATGCAACCTGGGCAGTAAAGGGGCTGGTTTCAATGTGCCTCTACGGGGGCAGGGAGGGGAGCGAGTGTGCTAAAAGCTGCGAAGCCCGGCGGTGGGAGCAGAACCCTTGCACACACCAGAGCCTGGTCCGAGCCCTGTCTCCACGTTCGACACAAGCTGCCTTCCCTCTGCGTCTGCGTCCCAGGGCGTCAGTGAGCAGTCGAGGGGGTCTTTGTCCTCCCTGCAACTATTCTGAGAATAACATCAGAGAAACATAAAAGCTCTTTGGAAGCAGAGGATTCTCTAAGTTACTGTCGTTGGGTTGTCTAATTCCTCTGTCGTCGCCGTGCCGCCCCGCTGCTCTCCCTCCCAGGACCCCTCCTGCTGTCGCCGTCCTCCCAACGGCTCCCGACGGTCCATCCGGCTCATGGTCGTGGGGGCCGCCTCTACACACATATCCTGGCTTCCTGAAGGCCGCGGTCACGTCAGGTTATTTTCTTGAATCGTCACAGTTCCAAGCGCAGCCCCGGCCCGTGGGCTCGCTGACTCCGAGCCTGGGTGTTCACGCGCAGGGGCGCACGCGTCGGCCCTTCTCATCCGCCGAGGAGCGGACCACGGACACAGCACACCAACCCCTTCCGGGGCGGGCACCCACGGGCCGTCGGTGTTCTCTTCTGTCAAACTGCATTGCTCTTGAAACAGCTTCAAACGCTTGGCTGACGCAGTGCACCAAGTTGTGGATACAGCCGACAGGTTAAAATCCAATCCGACCCACTCTAGCTGAGGGGGAAGAGGGACTTGCAGCGAGAGAACACGATCAGTGGACCACAATGGTGGCTTCAGGGACTCGTTCGAAGAGGAGCCTCGGCGGCCCACCTGCGGGCAGGTGCACACGGACGGGGCTGTCTGGGGCTCGTATCTGATTTGGCTTCAGTGACTTTCATAGCGAAAGACTTCTTATCAAGACTATTACGGTCCATTAGTTAAAACAGATATGAAAGCCATGAATCACCAAAAAAAAAAAAAAAAAAGTAAAAACCAAAATGGGCATACTTTGAGAATTTTAACATAAGGATATAAACATAGATTTACTGATATTTTTGAGGTCTATTGGTGGTCTGTCCTCTAGGTATGGGTCCACAGATTAATTGCCCGAAGTCTTCCTTGCATAAATAACACTGACCCTGATTTCTAGTTTGCGTTCTTGCAAGTGGATGAAGAACTTAAAGACATCGCACAGTAGACACAAAGACTGCTGGATGCAGATCCCTTCCATGGCTGCTTCTTTCCCTTCGACTTTTTTAACTCTTACCATCGTCTTTGTACCTAGCTCACCAGCAACTTCTCTTGTAGCAACTCACTTTTACCAGTTTTGTTGGAAATGCTCAGCTTAGTTTTATTAACACGGCGATTCCAGGAGATTAGATGTTAAGGGCTTGGAAGAGTGCCAAGCACACAGTGGTGCTCAATGCATGTCAGCTATCTATCCTCCCACTCATTCCATTTATGTCCTGATCAAGTTACTCAGTTACAACAGCAAATTTAACTGGTGCAGACAGGTAACAGGCACTTGCACAATGGGCTCTTGTTACCCACTCAGCCTTAATGGAGGGGAATTACTGTGCACACTAAAGTAACACGGGCATAGAGCAACAGTAGCCATTAATGCCTTTTGCAAGATGGATGGAGACTAGCGAGTACGTTAAGTGGAGTAAATTAAGCGGGGATTGCTTAAGAGAGTGGCTTCTCTGATGAAGTCCTTCCAATCCCTTACCTTCTTCCCATCATGGACGCCATCACCAACCAGAGCCTATGTGTAAAGCCACACGTGGCTGGAGGCATGACGTCCACCCTCCCTTCTCCAAGCCAGACATCCCTACAGGGGGCTGTACACATTCCAGGAAAGAGGCGCTTCCCCTAACTCACATATCCATGGTCCCTCCTTCTCCCCCAGTCCCACTTTATGCCTTGTGCTCTCCTCATTCATGCCCAGTAAACAGTTAGGGGGAACTATTACTGTAGGGCAGCATACGGTCCATGATGTCTTCATTAAAAACAACAGCACAGCCCAATAAAGAAATGCTTGCACAGGAAATGTCGTCCCCTCACTTTGCCGGGTGAGGCCGACTGAGAGCACAAGTAACAGCCACAGTATCGGTTTTTATCTGCAGTGTCCACTTACACCTTGCAAGATACAAAGGTCAATCTTTCTCTGCCGAGTCTCCCTAAATTTAAGCAGGCTGGCCAATGGCGTGTTAGAACGGGTGATCTGTGTTCACTTGAGTTGAGCATTCTTTTAATAAAGGGCGTGGTTATAATGCTTGAGTTCTTTAGATTTCGTTTTCATTCTTGCCGGCCAACCGTCAGTCGCCTGCGGAATTTCAGGCAGAGATAATCCACCATCCCATGTGCCCTAAAATCGAAATTGACCAGCATCCTCACCAAACCGGGCACCACACTGAAAGAGGGACTGCTCCGCAGTGAGCCTTAATGCTCGTGTAAATCTAGGTGCAGAATAGGGGAGCAGGGCCAGAAAGTGGCTGGCCTAAGGCCTTAGGTGAGGGCAGGATTAGCCAGATGCTGGAAATCAAATCCCAATCTTCTGACCTCTTGTCCCAGCAGCTGCTCTGTCCGCCCAGGGTCCAGTGTTAGAGGTAAATGGCTTAAAGAGGGCTTTACTAGGTTGAAGTCAACATTAGAAAATGGATTCCACCAGCACGATCCATGGCCCTCTGTCTCGAATAAGAATTTACCCAAAAAAGAACAGAGGTCTTACTCCTGAGGGGACTGATCGCAGCTTCTAGGCTGAAGTTCCTGAAAAGACTGGTTCAGGAGTTCCTACCACCAAGGGAAGACTCAAGAATCCTCTCTGGCAAAGGTGAGCTGGCCTCCGCAGTGAGTGGGAGATAAACTGCTTTAACTCCCCGGACACCAACATGAATTCAACAGCCCATACAGGGATTACTGTGCTTCCTTGAGGGTCGGGTAAGCTGAGGCCTTAATGAACACGCTACCATCCAGGTGACGCCACTTCACTCCCAAACAACCAGCGAGTTAGCTACAGGAGGATGCCCCGACGGCTCTGGGGAGGGGGACGGGTCAGGGAGCCCGCAGGATCTGCATCAGAGCACCAACTCATCTGCATCGGTGAACGGCGGCCTTGAACCTGCTAGTCTCGCTGAAATCGGTGGGCCAGCCTGGGGGCCGTGGGTTTTCATTGAGAGACTCCATCTCTAAGCACTGAGAAAGAGAAATAGAGGAATAGAGAAAGTAAAGAGAATAGAGGAATAAGACTCCTACCCACTCCGTGTCTCACCTAAAAAAAAAAAAA
>CM052814.1:6947913-6980044 GCA_028533885.1 Nasua narica | reverse complement strand
GGAAGGCATAAGCTGGGAAGGACGGGGACATAACGTGGTGCAGGGAACAGAGAGAGGGACAGACAGGCTCAGCTTGGGAGGGGTTTGAAAGCTGGGGTCCTTGGAAGCCTGGGGAGAACAGACGCCAAAATGATCCCCCTGACTTCATAAGAGAAAAAGGTCTACTAGAAGACAGTCCTGGTGTAGAGCTCCAACATTGTCCAGCAGCTTTCCCCTGTCCAAAAACTACTGACTTTCCGCCATCTATGGAGTAAGAGAGCGGCACTCAATGCCTTCTGCAACATAAGCCCAATGAGGCTTCCCATCCTCGGTTCGTTAAACTCACCCTGTTCCAGGGACACCCTCAACCTCACCCAAGCAGACTCTAAGGCACAAGTTTGAGAACCACTACACTGGCTTAACTCATACGTGCCCAGACTCTGAAGCTAGACTGTGTGAATATGAATTCTGCTGCCTCCTCTTACTACTTACGTGACCTGGGGCAAGTTCCCTAACCTCTAAGCATTTGTTTCCCTCGTAGAAAATGGGAGAAGCAGCCAGACCTATACATCACAGGGTTATTGCAAGGATTAGAGGAGGGTATTCATGACGAATATTTAACAACCGTATCTGGTTCGTAATAAAGTCTAAAAAGCATTTGCTTCTTTAAAATTTATACAGTCAGATTTCGAGTTGGATTCATGGACCTCTGCCCTTTCTGGGCCAGACCAGCACGAAGCCGAGGCCAGCTAAGAGAAGCAGGACACAAGAGAGCCCCACGAAATGTCCAATCCCCTGAAACGGTCTTGCAGCTGTGTCCGCAGACCCCACACATAGAGCACAAAAGATCACAACATTCCCCATCTTCAGCTTCCCTGAGGAGAAGAAAAAAGAACCTCTACTTTTTATGACGGAGCAGAGGGGATGAAATGCTTTCTACAGAAGAGGCAAAATAAATCAGTTCCAATAACGGCCTTTTAATTCCCTGAGCCCCGAGAGGAAGAAAGGAAACGAACAATGATGAGCATTCCAACGACGGCCCTCACCAAGCAGCTTTGAACAGAAGCAGCATAAACCACCTTCTCCTGTCCAGAAATTCAGAGATCGGGGTTTCCGCCACCTTCAGAACTCCTGGTCATGACTTTTCAAACTGAGAAGAGCCTAAGTCTTGCACCTTACGAAGCTGGGTTCACACACACGCTGGCATCAACCCCATTTCAAAGGTGACCAACTGAGGCCCCAGGGCCTGGGCCCCCACGAGTCTCTGGGCCACAAGAGCTTGGATTTTAAGTGAACTGTGTGCTCATTAAAGAGAACCCGATCTGATGTACTAATGACGTACTGTATGTTGGCTAATTGAATTGAAATTTAAAAAATAAAGAGAGCCTGAAAATACATAAACGTAGGAAGAAGAAACCAAACAGCCCACTTACCACAGACAACCACTGTTAATATTTGAGTGCAAGAAAAAAGTATCTTTTTTTAATACATAGGTTTGTTTGGAGTTTTGCTGTTGTTACTAAATTGATACTCTATTTATACACAACTCTAAGGCTATTTGACTTGGCATAATAAAGGCTTCCCCCAACCCAAATTCTTGTAACTTTTTAGAACATCAATATTCCATTATGTGGCCACATAATTATTATAATTATGAGCCAGTTATCAATTTAGGGCATCTCAGCTGCATATCCATGATGCTATGACCAGCTTTGCAGTCTAACTGTGCTATCCAGCATAGGAGCCACGAACCACAGTGTTCAGCATTTGAAGTGCGGCCGGTGTGAACAGAGACGCGGTCCAGAGAGAGCACACACAGCGGGCTTTGAAGACTTAGCGCAACATGCATAATATACCTCAACGATCTTACACTGATCATATACTGAAATAACATTTTAGACATACCGCGGTAAACAGAACGCATTCTCAAAATGAACGTAGCCTGGCTGTTTTTGCTTCTCTCTTGTGGCTCCTAGAAAATTTTAAATCACAGCTGTGACTTGCGTTCTATCTCCACTGGACTGAACTGTTGTAAACATTTCTCCTTTGCCAGCTGGCACAGCATGAGGTCTTGTCAGTAGAGGGTGCTGGAAGGACACTGCGGTAATAAGATAGGTTCTACTGCTTTTGTTCTCCCTTGCACGGCTCAGCAGGAGACTTCCTGGCCCCCAGAGTCTCCTCAGCACACATCCTCTCCTCCCCTCTCTGAGTCTTGCTGGGGCCTCACTGACTTCTCCACCCTCCAATGAGCCCCAGACACACTCTCTGTCAAAAGATCGAAATCTCAACGTTGGGGGACTCTCTCTCCTCCTTTATCCTCCTTCAGTCCTAGAGCTAGAAGTTGCACTTATAGTCTCTAAGATTCTCTTTACCGCTCTTGCAGTTGGTCCTCATTTACTAGTTAATAATTCTTTATATCCAGGGCACCTGGGTGGCTCAGTCGTTAAGTGGCTGCCTTCAGCTCAGGTCATGATCCCAGGATTCTGGGATCGAGCCCAGCATCGGGCTCCCTGCTCGGTGGGGAGCCTGCTTCTCCCTCTGCCACTCCCCCTGCTTGTGTTCCCTCTCTCTCTGTGTCTCTCTCTCTGTCAAATAAATAAAAATCTTGAAAATAATAATAATAATTCTGTACATTCTATTTTCTCTGGTCAAATGACTGCTCTGGTTTCCCTCTCCTGCCAGGACCATACGGATACGGAAGTCACGGATACGGAAGTCACGAATGGCCTGTCAGCGAGGCTTGGAGCATGTGCCCCGCATCTTCCATTCCCCACTGGTCGTTTTCTCCAATACCGTCCTCCCTCCTCCCCATAGTCCATTCCCTAAAGGCAGAACTATTCCCACAACACTTCTGCCACCCTGCCATCATCACGTGGGGAGCACCTTGGGAGCTCACATTAGTCGATTGAGAGCTATGCCTTCTATTCATTCGACAACTACTGACTTAGCTGCTGTTCCAGGCAGGTAACGTGCTGCTGTTGGGCGGCAGGTGACCGCCGGACGGAGGGAGAGGTGACGCGCAGGGAAGAGAAAACAGGCAGAGGAAACAAACGCTAGCTAGCTTCCAGGACCTACCAGCCCAGCCGATAAAAATAACGGATGGTACCAATTCCTCAATCATAAGACAAAAGTAAAAATTACAAAAATAAAAGCAGCTGCTCATCCATTTTGGGCGCCCTAACTGGTCCCAGGAAAATCTATAAAGAAAACCAAAAGAGTTTTCTGGACCCGTCTCTCTCCCCACCCCAGGCGCCGAGCCAGCCAGCCTCTTATTAACCGAAGGTTCTGCCCCCCTTCAACGGCTCTGGATGTCGTGTCCGCACAGGCCTGGCTCCTCCTCTCACGCTGACCTCTGCCTTCCCTCCCCCCAAAGCCACAGGCAAGCTGCAGATCCCAGAGACACTCTTGGGGACATTCGTAGCCATCAGCATCAGCTCCAGACCCCAACCTCACCCCAACTCCTATCTTTAATAAAAGATCAAGATAGGGGCACCTGGGTGGTGCAGTCAGGTAAGCGTCCGACTCTTAATTTCAGCTCAGGTCATGATCTCAGGAGCGAGAGATCGAGCCCCACGTCAGGCTCTGTGATCCTCGCAGAGTTGGCTTGGGATTCTCTCTCCTTCTTTCTTTGCCCTCCCCCTCACTCTCTAAACTAAATCTCTTACAGAAATAATAAAGGATTACCTGTTCCCACAGAAATCTTACTTCGTGAATTCCTAGGACTCATTTTAATTGACTCCAGTTCTCCGCCCAAGTTCTCCATCTGCCCTGGTCCCTTACACTTACTAATCACCGCTGGTTAGAGCCCCCGTGCAACTCCTACGCCCGGGGCTCCTATGTAGGTCTACTCCTTTTGTTTTTCATCTTGTGTTTCCTTTGATTTGACGCTCGAACATCCAGTCATGTTTCAAGGACTGTAATACATTGTCTATAAAAATCTAGTGAGTGCGGTGAGGCTCTGAAAGACCTTCTCTTCCTCCTGAGAGGAATTATGTGCCTTTTGCAGGCAAGTAGATGGAGAGGCTGCACCACCTTCATTCAATCCCGCTGATCAGAAGCTAAGGGTTGGCCTTGGGAGGGCTGGTCTATTTCCCCTGTGCCCTCTCTCCCAACATACAACCTGTCAGCACTCCGAGCTGAAAGCAGGGGGCAAGGGAGGGTGTTTGCCAGGACCCCTCCCCTCCTGGGTGAGCCCTAACCCACAGTTTACGTCCCCAGTTCTACAAGATCACCAAAAGCTCCGTGTACCTGGTTAGCCTCTTTGCTGCCGCGTACAAGCCCGCAAACAAAGGCAGAGGAACACGGCACCCGACGTCAGACTCACCTCTCCATCTTTCCCTCCTCCCCAGGACGCACGGCCTCAGCAGCCCGCAGATGGACCCTGCATCATTTACATTCACACACACACACACACATACACACACACACACACACACACGATAGGCATGTTTTTGCTTTTCTAGTCTCCTCCCCGCCCCCGGGGAAGGATGACAAAACCAGGAGGAACCCCAAAAAGAAAGAGCTCACTATGGGTCAGCTTCTCAGACCAACCTCTATGCTTTGCTCCTTTCAGACTTTCCAGCCCTGTAGAGCTCTCTGCTGCCCCACTTCTGGTTGCAAAAGCAGGCTTCTCAGCTACACCCTGTCTGCGGCGGTCACCGGGTCTTCGTCCCCTGCCCTGATCATAAACCCTGTGTTTCCATTGCAGAGATTTCCACTTGAATCTTGTTTAACATTCTCGTGCAATCAAGTGTTTCCATCGTACCCGTACTCCTCCTCTTGCATCTCTCTGCCGTTCTATATACACACATTTTTTAAGACCTTTTCAGAGTGCCCCGCTGCTCCTGTCTGCTCGCGGGAGGGGGGCTGCCCGTCTGCTTCCTGCCTCCCGTGGACGCGGTTTTCCTCGCGGGCTCCGGGATTTGGTTTACAAGCTCATCTTGCGTAGGAGTTCGCCCTCCTTAGCTGCCCCTCCCCGATAGCGGACACCATGGTTGGGCCGAGCCCTGTAGGATATGCAACTCTGAGCGAGGCTGGAAGGCAGGCTTTTAGGATCTTCTCTTTTATGGACGCAGGATATCCACAGTCAGACGTGTGGGGCCGTCCAGCCGTGGGTCCCATCCCTGAGGGCCACCGTGAAGGACCGTCTCCGGTGCACTGGCGAAGGAATCCAGTCCTGCTCGCGGGCCACGTGCAAGGTGCCCCGACACGCTTGGCTGGGGCAGGTTTTGAAGTCCGAGACAGCACTTCCCCCTACCTTCCATTCCTGGTCCAAAAACTGTTCCTTTTGGCTTTAAATTCAATTTTTAAAAAGATTTTATTGGAGAGAGAGAGCGTTCACCAAAAGGAAGAGGCAGAGAGGGAGAGGGAGACGCAGACTCCCCGCTGAGCAGGGAGCCCAACGTGAGGCTCGATCCCAGGACCCTGAAATCATGACCTGAGCTGAAGGCGACACTTCGCCAATTGAGCCGCCCGAGTGCCCCCAATTTTGTTAAAGTACATTTCTAGAGGAGAGAAGAGAAGAGTTTGTGTTGGGAACAGAGGAAAGATGATTTTGAATGTGTTTCCTATAGTCACAAAAAGTCCACAAAGAAATGTTAATATGGCTCTCTTAACTATTAAAAAGCTTACATTCTTTAAAAAAAAATTATACATTTTTTAATATATAGAAATAGATCATTCAATGACAAATGCATTGGGGGAAAAAAAAGAGACCAGGAGCATATAGTCGATAAATGGGAGGGAGGGAGTCCCTCATACATACACTTTATGTGTATATATGTTTTAATTCCAGGTGTTTGTTTTAACATTCAGTATGTATGTTTTAATTCAGGGTGAGAATTTTATTTTTAGCTTATTTTAAACATATTTTCTGCAATCATTAATATATTGTCCAGGATGCTTTTCTTAAGCTGGCAGGGCAAAGGGAAATGAATGGTATAATGAGACCGATTTGTTGTCCCCCCGCCCCCATCCCCCAGACAAATTGGCCCTTTGGGGAGGACAAACTAGGGGCCTCCTGGAGGAAGAGTGCAGAGCAGAGCCCAGGCCTGTCGTGGAAGGCCACTAAAGAGGGAGGATTTAAGAGCTCCCCAAGGACGGTACCAGCTTAGAAAGACACAAGGTGCTAATGGGCATATTTATCACTCGCTCCCTAACTAGCAGAGCTCAGGGAAGACGTCCAGCCTGAAGGAGCGAAGACAGGGAGCCGAATGAGCCTGCAGGAGACAACAAACAGCTGAGAAAAGTTAGGAGCTTCCACCGAATTTCCACAGAAAAGCCTTCCCGATGCCCCAAACTAACATCAGGGTGCTCTGCGGGGCTCCCACCACACCTGTCACTATGTCTCCAGCGCACCTGTCCCAGCTCACGAGTGCGCCCCCACCCCCCCCACTAGCATGCTGGGCCTGTGTTTAGATCCCCGCCCAGGAGCCCAAGGCCTGGGTCTGCTCCCTCCTCCGCTGAAGCCCCAGGGCCCAGCAAACTTCCCTTAAACGAAGGTAACACACAAGCAAAAATATCCTTATGGCACTCCTGATTTCTTTTTTTTTTAAAGAGAGAGAGTGAGAGAGAGCATGAGAAGGGAGAAGGTCAGAGTGAGAAGCGGACTCCCCATGGAGCTGGGAGCCCGATGTGGGACTCGATCCCGGGACTCCTGGCACTCCTGATTCTAAACAAATCAACCTAATTTGCTTGTTTCGTTTTAGGAAAAGAAAAATAACTCGAGCTGTGAGTGGGCGCTAAAGTAGGGGCGACCCCAGGGCTTCCACCCCCAGGAGCACCCCGAGGGATCTCGGGATCATGCCAGTGGATGGCAGAAATCACGGGGAAGTCAAATCCTCGCCCCTTTCAGGCAGGTAAGACAGCTCGGGTCGGCAAAGGGATGACCTTAATCTGGATTAGTTGGAGGTGAACACTAAGGAAAAGGAACGTGAGAGAACCTATTTGAGGCACATTTAGTCCTCTTTCGAAGAGGGCAGGCCTATCACAATGTACACACAGCACTCCCACACACACAGCTTCCTGTACACAACCTCCCTTAACAGGGACGCCCTGTAGGTGCCCGTGTACCCGGGTCACAGGCTGGGGAAGGTCAGTGGTGCTCGGGGGGAGGGGCGGGGGGAGGGTGCGGCTGCAGCTCTGGTGAGGGAAGGGGAGGGAGAGACGGGAAGGGACATTCTGCCCACGACCAGTTGTGCTTTGCGTTGTGACAACAGTCCAGGCCTTCAGGAAAGGGCAGAGCTTTGAATAAAATAAAAACTAATGAGTACGAAATTAAGGGGAGTGACCTCCTCACCCTACCCCAGGGTTCAGAAAACCCTGAAGCTTGTGCTGATCTCTATCAGTGCAGCCTCCGGAGAGACCAGAGTGAATGGTTTGGCTTCATTGAGAAACATGAGGGGTGCTGGAGGGGTGACAGTCATCCCGTGCCTGGCTTCTGGGTCTCAGGTCTGTCCCTGGGGAGAGAATCATTTCCAAGGGGAAAACTGCTTAGAACCTTATTTTTACTGAGCTGCTTCTTTTTTGGATGCTCATTTCTCCCTGTTTAAGTCTCCCCAGGGCCCCCCTGTTTTATTCATGACCCCTGGGAAGGTCGCTCTGGACCCGTGTGGGTGATTCTGTCCTGTAAAGACCATCGGTATTTGCCAAAACCGTGGGGAGGAGGATTCCTGGGACAACAAAGACAGACTCCCTCCCTGACTTCTCTCTCACCTTCTGCTGAGGTTTCTCTGGATAAAGTCAGGCTCGGGGGATGGGTCCACGGCATCGCTTCTGTCTCTTCCTCAATACAGTCTTCATATTTTAATTTGTTTTAGTTTTTGTTAAAGCAAAGCTTTCTATCAGAAGCGTTACCCCTCTTAGCGTCACAGCTACCTGCCTCCAACACAACCCATATTTCTGTTTGACCTTTCTCTGGGCTCCCAGGGTCCTGGTTCCAAGACCCAGTACCTAAAAAGTTCGACCGCCCAGAAAACCAAATGAAGCCTTAAGTTGCCACTGGCGTGTTTCCTCTATGAACAAAGTTCATTGTTCTTACAAAGCCACATCTCCACCAGGGGAGAAAAGAATTTGTAAATGTCAGAAGCAGGAAGAAACTGTCAGAAATACAGTCAATGCTAAAACAAACAACAGTGTCTTGAACATAGAGACAGAAAATAAATACATGAATGAACAAACAGTCTCCAGAATCGATCCTCACCTGACTTCCTGAGTGGGTTCCTGAGCTGCACTCATCCCAAGCCTCAACCCTGCCTACCGAGGACTGAGAAAGGTCCCTGCCTCTTCCCTCCTTCTCTCACTCTCCACCAGAAACACTCCGAGATCCTGAGTGAGAGGTGTTGGGACTGCACACTTTGTTCGTTACAAGGTAATGTAACGAGTTTCCATTACATTACTACATTCTTTAAACCTGCAGATGCAAAGTGCCAGTGAGTACAAATTAAAAATCATTGTTTATCTAAACTTTCTAAAAGTGAACTGGAGACTAGCTTTCATAGAGTAACTCTCAGTTAAAAAAAGAAAGAAAAAAAAAAAAGATAGCCTCCAGAGCACCCAGGCACAACTGAAAAGTGCTTTGGGGTTCAGAAATAAATTTTTTTTTAAAGATTTTATTTATTTATTAAAGAGAGAGAGAGACTGAGAATGAGAGGGGAGAAGGTCAGAGGGAGAAGCAGACCTCCCGCAGAGCCGGGAGTCCGATATGGGACTCTGAGCCGAAGGCAGTCACTTTACCAACTGAGCCACCCAGGCGCCCCCAGAAATAAATTTTATCTGTGTTATATAACCATGTAAGGTATTGAAATGTTTACCTGGACTCCCTTCAGGTTTCCTCCTGCAAATTGGCTAACACGCCAACAAGGGGCAGCCGGAGCTCTGTACTGCAAAGCTCTGAACCTTTAATAATTTCCTATACGCCACTGAACTAGGACTATTAAAACAGCTGAACTTAGATGATTCATAGAGAAAGTATTTATGGAAACAATTACAGGCACAATTAGGAATTTTTCTCAGAAAGCTCTTAATCATAATTTAATTGAACCTTCATCTCAACTTCAGATTTTTATTTAAATTGTTTCTATGCTTTGATTTTGGGAAACCAACTCCTTTTGGACCTCCCTCTAAACATGAAGCTCTGCTCGAACCCAGAGGCCTTTCCGCCTGCCTTTCCTCAACCCTCGTAGAGCCTCAGCCCCTCACTAACCCGCATCCACTCTGGGGCAAGGCAGAACCTACCCTGTGGCGGCTTTCAAATAACCACAGGACTGCTCTTGGTTGTTTTCCTGTCCTCTACAGAGTTTCTCTGCTTTCTCAAGACCAAAAAAAAAAAAAAGGCAGCTGGGAGAGGGTGTGAGGTTAGGGGGTTAGGGAGGTCGGTCTACAAACTGCCCCTCTGAAAATCTCATAGCTAGATTCTAAACGGGGAATTTGCTCACACGACTCTTGCGTGTAACAGGAACAATCACAATAGTCTTGCACAGAATTTCCGAACGTTTTCTTAAAGATTCCACATCTTGTACTCAACATCCTGAATAAAGTGTTAAAAAGTCTGTGAATGGAGTGCTCTGGTTGTATTACCCTTTTTAAAAAAAAAAAGATTTATGAGAAAGAGAGAGAGAGAATGGGCAGGAGGGGCAGAGAGAGAGAACCCCAAGCAGACTCTGCACGGAGCACGGAGCCCGACGTGGGGCTCGATCTCACGATCCTGAGATCACAACCTGAGCAGAAACCAAGAGTCCGATGCTCCACCGACTGAACCGCCCAGGCGCCCCTCAGCTGGTATCGCAACCGATAAACGAGCTGGGGTGCTGAGTCGTAGTAGTCTCGTGCTCTCCGAGAACAAAACGAGCAATAGTGAGGCCAGTGTGCACACCCCCGCACACGGGCATGCACGGTGTTCCTCTCTTGACCTCGCCAGTCACATGGGGCCTCACCCCTGCCCCCGCGAGGAATGCAAACGTCCACACGGACAAATGGAAGTGACTTTTCTCATTTCACGTTTCAGAACAATGCGGAATATGCCGGTCACGCTCAGCAGGAAACGTAAGGGGTCCCCGAAGAGGTCGAACATGGTACAGCCCCATCGCCACCCAGCAAGAGCCCCTGCCACGGGCCACTGGTGTTTAGTCACATGCCTGTCGGGCTTATGACCTTGATTAATAAAAACCACAGTTGAGGGGCACCTGGGTGGCTTAGCTGTTGAGCGTCTGCCTTCGGCTCAGACCATGATCCCAGGGTCCTGGGATCGAGCCCCACATAGGGGTCCCTGCTCGGCGGGGAGCCTGCTTCTCCCTCTCCCTCTTCCCCTGCTTGTGCTCCCTCTCTCGCTGTCTCTCTCTCCCTCTCTCTCTGTCAAATAAATAAGTAATCTTTAATAGAAAAATAAAATAAAAAAATAAAAATCACAGTTGAGGCTGATGTAGCATCAAATGATTTTCATTAAAAATTATTTAAAAAAAAAAAAAAAAGCCTGCTTGATGAAGGAAGCCCCAGTGTGCACGTCTGGCCCATCAACAGAACACAGATCCCCCGAGTGGCATCGATACCACGAGACGAGCCTCATACTGCACAGAATCCACATCACGCAGGGAGCACATAGTCCATACTAAGCCCTTCGATCAACACCGGTCAGGTGCAAAGGGCTCTCAAACGTCCACGCATGCTCGAGGGAGCAATGCAGGATACCGGCCACTCCTAGATGTTCCTCGTATCTCACAATAATCCCGCTCAGTGATCCAGTGGAGGACAAGCATTAACGGTGGGCACCGGAGCAGCGTGGCAGTCCCTAAAACATGGGCACAGCCTCCAGCCTCGCCGTCCCACACGTAGCAACACGGCCTGCAGAAATGCAGAGTGCGTGGAAAGACCCACAAGTGTTTGTTGCAACATTTATCATTGCTAAGAGTTTTTTAATTCGTGGGGGGCGTGTGGTATAAATCATCACTTAATACAACAGAACACGGCGAGGCTATTACACAGGAATGCAGACTACCTGTGTATACGGATATGCAAGGATGTCTGTAATTTGCCACAGAGTGGAAAAGAAAGCTGTAGAAGTATGTACCGTACGATCCCATTTTCCTGTTAAAAAATCAGTAGCTGGCATCTGAGCGCTCGTGCTCCAGGGGTTGTTAAATATTGACATGGGTTTTTAAATTTAACATCACTAACAGTCCTAGGACTTACTTAATATTCTCCATTTGAAAACAGGAGAGTCAGGCTCTTGGTGTAAAGATTTGCCTGAGGTCAAAAAAGCCAGTGAGCTGTGGGTCAGGCACGATGTGCATTAAAAAACAAACAAACAAAAGAAAGGAATGCAAGATTACCAGACGTGTCAATGGTGATAAGCTCTCTAGAGAGGGAGAATGAAAGTATGATTTTAGGGGCACCTGGGTGGCTCCGTCGGTGAAGCATCTGCCTTCAGCTCAGGTCATGATCCCGGGGTCCTGGGATTGAGTCCCACATCGAGGGGGTGTGTGTGTGGGGGGTCCCTGCTCAGCGGGAAATCTGCTTCTCCCGCTGCCCCCCTCTCCTGCTCATGTTCTCCCTCTCTCAAATAAATAAATAAATTTTTAAAAAATACGATGTCATTCTCTTCTCAACAACAAGAATTTATTTGCCCCGTCAGGAAATTGTGGTTGCAAACTGAAAAAGACAGACGGACAGACAGGCCCGTTTGGCCCAAAGATTCCAAGCGCATGTGTACGTATGTAAATAAACATCCACGTGTATCACGGCAGCACGAGGCCACAGGGGAAGGATAGAGTTTGGAGGTCATGGCAGAGGGAGAACTTAGAGCCAGAACGGAAACAATGACCAGGGCAACACAGAACGTCCTCACGTAAGCTTCTGTCCTTTCACAACCTAGGAATCAAACCCCAGCCCCAGAAAAGGCGCAGCAGCCTCCCGAGTCCAGATCACAATGTCTCCGTTCCGTGAAAACCTACCTCGTGGCAAGCACACTTGCGCCAACGGGGCCAAGCACGCAGGCTGGACGTGCACCCTGGACCCCGTGTGCTCTACGCACACCGTCCACCCACCTGCCGCCCCTGTTATGATGCCCGCTGTCCACGGCGACCACCACCTAGACTCACGCAGACCACACAGCAGACTCCCAACTCCAGCTGGACACGAGCAGGGGAGGCAGTTACGAAGAAGGAAGAAACCTCCTGGTTCCTACAGCATCCCGTCCCCCACTCCCCTGCACGCACGAAAAGCACGGCAACTTCAGTCCGCGGGGAGGTGCTTTCTCTCTCTCCGGCACACAACAGATAAAACTGCTTCCTAAACGGTAAAGTCTCAGGCAACAGGTTTTCCCGGCCATCTGTCTTTCCCTCGAGCAGCAATGTTATTACAGCAAGCCCAGTGAACCCTAGAAGAGAGCTGAAAACCTGATGCCAGGATTCTCACGGGAGGAAGCATCTTCCTAGAAGGCTGGATGTTCCCAGGGCCGCTCTCCTGGAACGCGGTGCTGCCCACCAGGGGCGACGAGCCGCTCTGAAGGTGGACGCGTCCTCTGGCAGTTCTTCGAATGAATCACTAACGCACCCCCTCGGTCCTCTCATGGGACCAGCCACCGTAATCCTCTCAAAGGGAAAAGGATTCATTTCATTTAGGTGGGAGAGGAAAGAAAGAGGCTCAAGGATGAAGGCAAGAGCCAGGACCCTGATCCACAGCATCGGGGTAAAGACCAGGCAGGGGCGAGCGGCTATTATGAAAGATAGGCAGAAGGACCAGATCCCTGGGGCCATGAGATGGAAGGAAGATGTAAATAGGAACCTATACCCGAGACCTAAACAAATAATTCTGGGTCTTAAGTCGGACTGCCCATGTCCCCGGAGACGGCCTCACCTAACAGCTCCTATGGCCCAGCGCCTACGTGGGCCAGGGACCGGTGGAGACTCCGGACACACCTTGTCACTGTCGCTGCGACACCAGGAGGCGAGCGTTCTCATCCCCTTTCTACCGGCAGCTGGGCTGGAAGGTCAGGAGCTCGCTCCGGGAGACGGCTGCGAAGTGACAGGGTCACACCCCTCACCCCGTGTAACTGAATCCCATTCTGCACTACGGGACACAGCGGTTGCTACCCCAGAGACGCCCCCACCCCCGCGGGGCCCCTGGGGAACGTCCTACGATGATCCGAAAACTGAGTGGAAGACTGGATTAGGCCAAGCCATCAACGGCCGCTTTGGTGATTTCGAGCCCAGCAGGGCAGAGAAGACACATTTCAAACTGGCCGCAGAAGCAGCGTGGAGCCCGCCGGGCCCAGAGCTGTATCTGTCCTCCAGCCGAGAAGAACGCAAACGTGACCCCACACGGGCGGGCTGCTGGAGGGGACAGGCTGCCCCGGGCACTCCTGACCCCCTGAGTCTCGTCCGACAGGCTGGGCGCTCCAGGAATAGCGGGAGGCTGGCTGGAGTCGGGGCCATTCCGTGAAGCAAACTGGTCTCGGGTGGGTTCTAGCGTCACGAGCAAACCACACGTGATCCCGCGATCAGCGCCCCCTCACCCCCCCACCCCCGTCCATCCTGAGACCCTCCCTCAAGATCTGCAGGACAAGGACGCCTACAGGGCTTGGCCCAGGGTGGGGGAGGGGGTGGGGGTGGGAACAGTAAGTCACACCTGCCCTGCGCTCGCTCGATCGCTCAGGGCACCCAGGGAGGCTGGGACTGAGACCGGTGGGAGATCTCAGGGCCCTGTGGTCGCGGCAGCGCATTCACCACCACCCCCACCCCCGCCGTCGTCAGGGAGCCGGT
Organism: Nasua narica; assembly: GCA_028533885.1. NCBI lineage: Eukaryota > Metazoa > Chordata > Mammalia > Carnivora > Procyonidae > Nasua > Nasua narica. The sequence continues at coordinate 6,966,311 of CM052814.1, read as the reverse complement.
GAAGTCACCCACTTGCACAGATTCGGAAGAAACAGAGGCTATTTGGGGACAAGTGGCTTCACTTCAACCCGGAGTGAGACCTCAGGTCACTGGTGATTTTCAAAATTTAAAGTCTCAGAACTGCTTCAAGCAGAATCTTCTCTGGAAGCTCCAAAGTAGAACTGCTCTGAGGGGCACGGAGGTGGGGCTTGTCCCTCCCCCTCCCTCCCCCTGTGCAAGCATGCACAGTTCTCTCTCTAAAATAAAGTCTTTAAAAAAAAAAAAGAAAGAAGACATGTACAAGTATCAGCCAAAATGCACCAGAGAAACACCCTGCCTTCCCTCCAAGTCCCCCATTTGGGGCCCCTTCCCTAACTGGCGCAGGGTCTCTATAAATGATTATAGCACCCACCAGAATACCTGACAACGTGCCGGGCCCTCCTTTAGACCTGCGATGTCCTTTAGACATAATTTTCACTTATTTAATCCCACCATAAACACAAGCTTATAAAGTACGGTCGCACTCCAAAGCACCATCACACTCCCTTAACATTTTACAATAGAGGAAACCAAGGCACAGAGAAGCTGAGAAACTTACCCAAGGTCACACAGCTAATAACAGTGTTAAGATTCGAACCCAGGCTGCCTGGCTCCAGGGCTGATGTGTCTATGATATTCTTACTATTCTTCTACTCCTCTTTCTAAATATAATTTTTGTTTACATTTCACAGCACTCTTAGAATTACAACAGGCTTCTTTATCTGCAAACATACTTGTGAGGTTAATAGGTCAAATTTTAATATTCCCATTTAGAAGATGAATGAACCAAAGCACAGCGGTTACGTGACCTGCCTCAGGTATACGACGGGAATTCGGGCCAGGGCTAAGGTTAGAATGCAGGGCACCAAGACTCAAACTCTAGAAGGGAATGGCCCTGTGCTTGCCCAGGTACTAATGACAGAGTCCGCTGGTGTCATGAACGTTAGCGCCCGCACCGGCGGTGTTTCTCCATGCTGGTCAGAGGAGTCAAGCAGGCACCGATCTCCCTTGGCTGTGACTGAGGGAAGGTGGGACGTCTTACTGCTGGGGGGGGATCTCACGAGCCCAGTGAGGTCACCAGCAGAGATAAGTACAGGAATGGGACTCAGGGAGCTGGGGGCAGGCAGCAACCACGGAGAAAGAAAGCAAAGAAGGCATCAGGGCGGGGAAGGGAAAGGAATGTAAACAAGCATCAGTGGGGTTGGGAGAGTTGGTGGGGGAAAGTGGGGCAGCAGCGGAAGTGTGTGGGAGGGTCTCTGTAGCAGCCTTGGGCACCAACCCCCAGAGAGGCAAACATGACCCAGACCCCAAGTGGTCGAAGAACGCCGAGGTATGATCAGTACCATCGTGAGAAGGGTACGAGCACGAGAAAGAGCTCATGGCTAACAAAACAAGGCTGGTGAGATCATGAGCTATTTTTCCTGTTTCCCAAATTTTACATAAGGAGGTTATATGGTTTTGTAATTATCGTGAAGGGTGCTGCTTGAGCCTATGGTGCACTTGGGGATTCGGGCCTGTCTGGGCCCGAGTGAGGGACCTCGGGGCCATTCTGCCAGAAGACTGTCAGGATGATGGACAAGGGACCCGTGGGAAGCGTGTGTATCTTGAGGAGGGCAAGTCCTCTGCGGGACCCACAAAGCACTGCCCAGCCGGTAGCAGGGTCCAGGCCAGGGCAATTCCAAGCCCAGCACAGTGCCCGTGGCTCCGTCTGGTGGCCTGGCATCCTTAGACTCCTGTTTGCATCTTAGGAAAAAGCCACCAACAGCAGGACGTGGGGGAGCAACAGAAAACTACGGGGCACAGCATGGCCCAGCCAGGCTGCCTCAGGCGGCACAGGGGCGTGGCGGCAGCAACTGCTACGCGGCCCGGCCGACTCTGGTCCCAGGGCCCTAGCAGGGCACTTCCTGGGACTTGCTGGGCCCCAGGGCTGGGGCGGGTGCTCAGAACAGTCATTGGGATATAAAGGACACGGGAGAAAAGTGGCCATGAGGCAGCTTCCAGGGGTGCTCAGAAATATTTGGAGAAGCTTCCAGAGAAAGCAGCATCAAAGTCTCACCATGGCGCTCGGGGCAGTGCCAGAGGAATGTTTTTTCATATTAAAGTTGTTCTATTTTTGCATTTTTTGCTTGTTCTTTTTTTTTAATTTTCTTATTATTTCTTTAAGTAGGTTCCACACCCAACGTGGGGCTTGAACTCATGACCCTGAGATCGAGAGTCGCATGCTCCACCGACTAAGTCAGCCAGGTGCCCCAAAGTTGTTCTATTTTTGATGCTCCAATCACTGATGCAGCCCGGAGGGAAAAAAGGGGAATTTCTTCTTTCAAAAAAGTTTAAGATTCAAAAATAACACTGAATTAGTAATTGAAAGCAACTCTGAGGGGCAAGAGAAATAGAGGAATAGACTAATAAACAAATTTAAGCACACAGATGGAACTCCCACATGGTGTCAGCCATTGTTTGTGTAACAAAAGAGTGGGTAATTTCAGACAGAAAATTAAGCAAAACAGCAGCTCCATTGCTCTATGAGGTGCTTCAGTAACAATCAAGAGTAATAAATATATAAAGATAGAAGCAAAGGAATACAAAGTAGCTAATAAGGAAAAGATCTTTCAAAGAATCAGAAAGATGTACGGTGTGGCACAAAAGGTGAACCAGCCAGTTGAATGGTGGAAGGATGGGAGAAATGCTGAGAATTACTTTGGATCAGAAGACAAATGACCATGGTAAGAATCCAACCTCCAAGCGAACTGGCTCCTCTGTCCACCCCTTCGCGTGGCAGCCCACCCCTGCCTTGAGCCGAGAGCCCTGTCTTGTAGACTTGACTCCTTGTGGCCAGCGCCTAGCCCAGTGCCTGGCAGAGACGAAGCCTTGAACGGGTGTTTCCTGAAGGAGCAAAGAAGTATTAAGGGAGCTGAAATAAAAGCCTATCTCTGGAAGACCTAGGGAAAGCAAGCTCTGGTCCCTAAGGCCACCAGAGAAGGTGACTCGTGCATGTGACATTTCCTGGAATTCCATGTTAGATACCCTTTAATGGTTGCCCATGCACAGGCTCTGTGTCCACCAGGAAGCCCGAGGTCCTCGAGAGCAAGGACCACAAATTCCTACGTCCTCCTTCCCAGTGCACAGAGCAGGATTTGGGGTCTTAAATAGTTTTTCATTAAATAGGCTTGAATAAAGAAGATGAGAAGAGATAATGAAAGTTTCTTCTAGAGGGCAAGGTTCTTTAGTTTCCATTTACCGGAGAAATGAGCTGGCTATTTATCAGGCTTCATTGCGACAGGCATTCCACGGGACAAAGGCAGCCTTTGAGACCTACAGGAGGGGCAGTGCCTTCCGCACAGCTCCAGGCTCGGTGTTTCCACGGGAGAGCTCAGGGTCAATAGTAAAGTACGTTGGCGGAGATGCGTGCCAGCGACATTGGCACCTGCCCGGGGCTGGGACGGACTCCAGGCAGCCTGACTCAAGTCAAGAAAGCTCATAATTCATCCAGGGGAGAATTTAAAAACAATCCAATTAGTCGAGTATGACTGCAGATTGGGCAATTGAGTGTCAACTAAATTCAACAGTCAGGGCAGGAAGGAGGGGAACGGGCCCATCCCTCTTCCCCCCGAGCACATGACCCAGGTGAAGGCGAAAGGTCTCCCGTTTCTTGGATTCAAGGGCTCCGGCCATTTCAACCTGTCAGCAGAAATGCCTGCGTGGGATCAGTGGGAGAGTTTCCTTCCTTAATGCAGAAATTCCTAGGCAGGCAGCTCCCTGTGTAACTACCACTAGATTAAAGGGGCAAAACAAAGGAGCTAATTATTAGATAAGGAAAGGCTCTCAGACAGGAAATACAGTAGGTTATTACAGCTAGTGCTAAGGAAGAGAGTTGCCTGGGTGAACAAAGCACAAGGCGTGGCGATCACAAGTTCATGTCCTTCCTAAGGAAACATGCCAGGGTTTTCAGGTAACTCGGGACTCCCTAACTGCACCTAGGTTCCTCGGAGCTGGGGAAGTAGGCACAGGCAGCCAGCCCTGCCCCGATCCCCGCGCCCCCCAGGCGCCCTCGACATCTGCCGAGATACAACTTCCCATTCCACCCACACCATTCAGGAGAATCCGAAATGGTTTCGCTGAGCACGGATCAGCAGCTTGTCCCTTGAGATCACAGTAGTCATGGAACAGACTTTCAGGGGACAGTCTCCAGGCTCATCTGGCAACTGGTACTGACACACACAGCTGGGCTTCTCAGCACCAACCACTGTACCGCCCAGCACTCCCTGGGCGGCTCAGGAACTAGGTAGGCATTCACAGAGACAGGAAAGACAATTCTGAAATTCATATGGAACCACATGCAGTCAAAACAGCCTTGAGAAAGAACAAAGCTGGAGGCATCACTCTACCTGATTTGAAACTGTATCACAAAGGTACAATAACCAAAACAGTATGCTAAGGCATAACAGAAACACATAGGCCAATGGAAGCCAATAGAAAGCCCAGAAATAAATCTTGCCTATATGGTCAGCTAATTTTCAACAAGGGCACCAGGACTATACAACGGGAAAACGGTGGTCTCTTCAATAAATGGTTTTAGGAAAACTGGATATCCACCTGCAAAAAAGTAAAGTGGGACCCATCTCTTAACCCATAAAAGTCAACAGAAAATGGATGGAAGACTTAAAATAAGACCCAAAACCATAAAACTCTTAGAAGAAAACACGAGAAGGGGGGAATATTTGACATTGGTCTTGACAATTATTAATATTATATAGGACACCAAAAGCTTAGGCAACAGAAGCAAAAATAAAGGAATGGAACTACAACAAATTAAAAGCTTCTGAACAGCAAAGGAAACCATCAACAAAATGAAAAGGCAACCTATGGGTGGGAGAAAATATTTGCAAACTACATATCTGATAAGAGTTTAATGTCCAAAATGTCTGAGGAACTCCTATAACTCAATAGCAAACATACACACACACACACACAATCCAATTTTAAAAATGGACAAAAGGCCTGAATAGACATTTCTCCAAAGACAACAGACAAGTGGCTAATAGATATAGGAAAAGATGCTCAGCATCACGAGTCCTCAAATAAAATTCAAAGGGCAATTGGGTGGCTCAATCAGTCAAGCATCTGACTCTTGATTTCAGCTCAGGTCATGATTTCAGGGTCGTGAGATGGAGCCCCACATCGGGCTCTTGGCTGGGTGTGAAGCCTGCTTAAGATTCTCTCTCTCCTTCTCCCTCTGTCTCTCCCCCAACGCCATGCATGTTCTCTTAAAATATTAAAAATAAAAAATAAAATTCAAAACCATAAGAAGATAACATTTCACATCTGCTAGGATGACTATTATCAACAAAAGAGAAGTGAAGTGTTGGCGAGGATGGGGAGAAAGGGGAACCCTCATACACTGTGGGTGGGAATGTAAATTGGTGTGGCCACTCTGGAAAACGGTATGGAGGTTCCTCAAAAAATTAAAAATGGAACTACCATACGATCCTGCAATTCCACTTCTGGCTATATACCCAGAGGAAATGAAATTAAGTACCTCCAAGACATATTTGTGCTTCTATCTTCACTGCAATATTATTAACAATACAAAATATATAGAAATGACGTACGTGTCACCACGGAAGGGATCAAGAAAGAGTGCTATATATCTGTTCATACACCATGAACTATCACTCCGCTTTAAGAAAGGGGATTCTGCTATTTGCAACAACATGGATGAACCCAGAGGACATTATGCTAAGTGAAATAAATAAGACAACAGAAAAAACCCTGCATGATCTCAGGTGTGTGTAGAATTTTAAACAGTCTAATACATAGAAGCAGAGAGCGGTATGGTTGGGGGTGGGGCAGAAATGGAGGCAATGGGAAGACGCTGGGACAGAAGTACAGAGCAGTTATCTACTCTGACCCAAGGACTGCTCTAAGGCACAGGATGAGAACTAGAGTTAATCATTCTGTAGAGAACTCTGGAACTTGGCTGAAAATATTTTTCAAGTGCTCTCAACATACCAAAGAAAGTAATGATGTGAAGAGAGGACATATTAATGAGCTCAACTCCCATCGTCATTTCACTGTGTATATCCAATGTCATACACTTGAAATAGATACAACTTTTATTTAAAATTGTCATTTGTTTAAAAAAAGAAAGAAAGAAAGAAAGAGCAAGCAGCTCTTAAGGAAGCGGCAAAATTCTAGGGAGCAGCCAAGGGCAAAGGGACATCCAGTGGCACAGTCTCCATAGGCAACCCATAAATTATTCTCCATCCCACCCACCTCTCCTTTCCCAGGCCTGCATCCACAAGGTAGGGTCCCCTACCCTGTTCCTGCTTCAGGCAAGGGCACAGTTTCTCTAGTGCCCTCCAGTTCTCACACCCCTGCTTGGTCTCACCCTCTGTCCCTCAACACTAGTCCCCCCCTTCCTCCTCTTCTACCATAACCGCCGCACGCATGCCCATTGCCAGGCTGGGGCAGTAGGGTGGCCGGGGCTTACCTATTGCCACCCCAAGCCCCAGTCCCTCAGTGGTTCCCAGTGTGGATGTGTTAGTGAGGACCTGGAGGGAGGATGGCAGAGACGAGACTCTATCCGTTGAGGGCAGGGAAGCCTGCACCGCTCTCCATTCAATCCCAGCATTCAGCACAGTGTTAAATATTTATGATGTACCATCTGAATCGAGAATGAAGTTCTAGGGATGTCTGGGTGGCTCAGTCGGTGAAGTGGCTGCCTTGGGCTCAGGTCACGATCCCAGGGTCCTGGGATCGAGTCCCGTGTCTGGCTCCCTGCTCAGAGGGGAGTCTGCTTCTCCCTCTGCCTCTCCTCTTCCTCCTCCCCAGCTCATGCTCTCTCAAATAAATAAAATCTTTAAAGAAGAAGGAGGAGGAGGAGGAGGAAGAAGTAGTAAAGGCAGTCAGTGGAAAGCAGAAGGCCAATGTTATGGAACAACGTGGGTACATCACGGGCTTCCCGCCACCCCAGAGAAAACCAGCCTCCCGCTGCACAGGCCGAAACGCCAGGATGGGGCACCGGGGACGAGTGCCTCCTGTGGCATCAGCAGACGACAACCTCGAGGTCAGTACCCATGGTGCAAATCGGTCCAGTGGATGACAGAGTGGAACCGGCGCTCCTTGGAGCCCCACAAAAACACTCTCAGGGAAAGCGAGGACTTCACAGAGAGATGGTGGCCTGGGAGAGCCCAGTGACGGGACAGTCATGGGCTTGGAACCAACAATTTCCAGAGGAGGTGGATTCATTTTGGCTCTCAGGCACAGCCAACCCCCCTGACAGCTGACTGAGAGAGGCAATGGGCAGGCAGAAGGCTGCAAGGGAGATGACGTGGCCTCGCTTGCTGCTCAGTAGGGCCGGACGGCTCACGGCGAGAGGCGAGTACAGCGGGGGACCCAGTCACTGGCCCCAGAAGGACAAGCCAGGACCCCACAGCCAGCAAACCCTCCGATTTACGCAGGCCTCTCTGAACCCCCACATCTCAGCCCACTTCCCATCCAAAACTTTGTCAAGAAATGTAATGACAGCAAGGTTCTCTGCCCCTCAGAGCCCTTATTTGAATACCCATCCCCCCCCAAGAAGTTAGTCTTCAGCCTCCAGCTCGTCTCCCCTCCCCTTCCCCTCCCAAGGGTTTCAAGATTCAAGGAAAATTAATATAATTTTTCTTAAATGCACAGGGTCAGAAAGGACTTTGAGTCACTCATCTGGTCACAGATCTGCTACCTCCATCTCTGCCGGCCAGGGTCAGCCTCGGCATGAAGACCACCGGAGAGGAGAGCGCTTTTCCTCTTGGGGTTATTTCCTGTTCCACCAACTCCGACAGCTAGAAAACTCTCTGAGCCAAATCTGCTCTTCCGACCACACCTGGCTCTGCTCTCTGCTTCACGACAGCCTTTCCAGAAGCTGAAGAGGGCTAGCAAGAGCCCGGTCTTCACGCAGTGCTGGGAAGACCCTTGCCCAACCTCTAATCTCTTCCATGAGCATAAAAGAAGCGGGTTCGGGATAAAGTTTGAGTCTCACGACGGTCAGAGGCTCAGGAGACGGTGAAGATCATGTAACTTCTTCTCTCCCTCCAACGGTGAAGGCAGGCCCGGAGAGGAGAACCTGCCTGGCCCAGTCCTCAGTCAGGTTAGATGTGAGCTTCCCCTCCCTTCTGGATCTCCTTGTACTGCGTTCTTCTAGAACACGCTCCTCATTTTCCCAACAGAACTGTAGTCTGTCCTCACGACTGCCCCACTACACACACCCTATGGGGACCCACAGTTGGAGGGGCACAGCAAAAACTTCTGGAAACCATTCCTAAGCAAATTTAGGACCATCTTGTACAACAGCCAACACCGGGCCCCGCAGAGTTGGGCGGGGGCCATCACTGAGAATCCAGAGGATTCATAACCCTATTCTATTGGCCAGCTTTTTTCAAAGTAAATGTGAAGCAGGGATGGGGGGGGGGTTCACTCCCTTGCAGGGCTGGCATTCTGAAGGTGAGGTGCTCCAGACCCGGGAGTCGGCAAGGAGAGCACACTGAGAACCAGGAAATTGTAAGTATTCATTTAATCCATGCTAACTGACAATGATGAATACGGCCTCAGACTTCCCGTTCTGCCCGGCCTCCGCTGGAGGTGGTACAACCAGGAAGACGAGCTGAGCGGATGGAGTAAACAATTATGAGACATTTACGCCACGTCCACATACAGGCATCGTAGAGATAATGAAAATTCTCCCACGAGGTATTTATAACCCAACGGAGGGACAGCATACCTGCCATGTCTACAGCTTGGTAGATCAGTAGGTCTCCACGAGGGGTGATTTGCCCTCCAGGGGACATCTCACGGTGTCTGAAGCCGTTTTGCGTTGTCACAGCTAAAGAGTGCCACCGGCCCATACCGGATAGAAGTCAAGGATGCTGCTGAACTTTCCCACCGGGCACAGGACAGCCCCCCACCCCCGACAAAGGATCATCTGGTCCAACATGACAGTAGTGATGAGGCTAAAAAACTCTGAAGTAGATGCTCAACAGAATCGACCCAACTCGACATTCGCTGAGCGTATGCAGGTGTGAGGTTAGAAGCACTCGGGAATTAGGAGTAAGGCAAGTCTCTTCTCTCAGAGATACGTAAAAACAACGCTTAGATCCAGGTTAAATCGGGTGTGTAAGTGTTTCAGGACCCTGAGAAAAGTAGGACAAGCATAGGCCGGCATTCATCGGGAAGAAGATCGGTCCCCGGCTTGGTCGTGGAGGGCAGGGGAGGCCTGGATGAGGCTGGGGTGGGGATGGGGGGCCCAGCAGGTGAGCGGGCTGAGCTAGGGGACAGCAGTGGCCTCGCTGTCCCTACTGTGAGAAACGTGTGCCTGGGGGACACACACAAAGTCCACTGACCTCTGGTTTTCCCACCTCCTCACCAGCTACAGAAGCCGAGAACCCACGTGTCTTCCTCTCCCCTCTCCCCGTTCCGAAGGGCCTGGAATAGGACAGGGACTTAATGAATAGGAAATAGGAAATGACCATAAAAATGAGAGCTACCATTTAATGAGAGTTTGCTCTAAGCCAGATGGCCTGCTGACCCTCACTTAGTCCCCGCCCCAACCCTGTCAATACACAGAACTACCGTGCTTAAAAGGGGGATACGGAGCGATGGAAGGAACGGGGAAATCCACAAAGAAGTCAACAAAGAAACACCTTGAACAGCTCTGCTAGACCGGTCTCTCCTCCTAACCTGGAATACTCCTTATTCTGACTGTTCCCCGGCTTTCCGGGCTGCCGCGCCCTCCCCCCCCCCCCCAGCATCAGGGTGCGCACCCTCGAGGGGGCTCCCCAGCACTTAGCTGTGCAAAGCGGGGGCGTCCAGTGGCTAGCTGGTGATTTTACGAGGGTCCCTAAGGCCATTGTGGCGCTGGCACTAGGCCTAGGACCTTCCGGAGTTTCTGCTGGCCAGAGCCAGCGCCACACAAGGGACTTAAGCAGGAACGCTGCTCCAAGGGCGTCCTCGGGGAAAGGTTCGGGATCCCCGCTCCTGTGAACCCGGGCAGCAGCTCACAGCAGCTCCTTTTCACCAGCACATTTAACACAGCCTCTAATTAGGTGATAAAAATCCTACTGGCGACTGCTTTTCCCAGAGCAGCACATTCCCACCATCCAAACACTCCTCAGTCCCTAAATAATAGGGTAGTTTTACAAGACGCGTATCTACAGCAGCTGCACCAGCACGAATGGGCGCTGGTTAACCCTTTCTATTTGCGCAGCCCTCCTACCACTTAGAGGACGCTCTCGTGGCTTTATTTCACGGGATCCAAGCAAGCAGGTTATGAGACAGGTCCCCCGATTTCCCACTTTACAGTGGGAGAAACGGAGGCTCGCTCCGAGATGTAACGTGCCTTTCCCACGCTCACGTAGCAGTGACTTCCCACCGCAGCTACCTTTCCCAGTCACCTTGATGTGGACCAGCCACTTGGCAGGACCTACTGGCCATGGGGGCAATTCCTCATGCTCCTTTCCTATCCTATTTAATTTGTAAATAACAAACAGTGCCTACCTGTATGTCAATACAGAGAAATTACTGATACAAAACCCGATAATCCCTTCTCTTATCAGAACAAGGCTCAGCCAATTCAAGGGTTGGCAAGCTTTTTCTGCACAAGGCCAGGCAGCAAATAGCTGAGGATTCTGTAGGACGGACTCACAACCACTCAACTCTGCCCTTACGGCGCAAAACTGCCCGCAGACTATTTAAACGTGAACGGGCGTGGCTGTGTGCCAATCAACTTGATAAAAACCAGTGATGGGACTAGTTTGCTAACCCTTAAATCATAAGGGCTTCCTCTCTGTTAAGAATTGAACTGGGCCCCCCTCAAAAATTCATAGGTTGAAGCCCTGAGCTCTAAAGTGACTGCATTTGGAGACAGGACCTTCAGGGAGGTGATTCGGGTTCAATGACATTATCAGGGTGGAGCTTAATCCAAGAGGGCTCGCGTCCTTAGAAGAGGAAGGGACGCCGAGTGTGTGTATGCATAGAGAAAAGACCAGGTGAGAACAGAGCCAGGAGGCGGCTGTCCACTGGCCAGGAAAAGAGGCCTCGCCAGAAACCCACCCTGCCAGGAACTAGATCTTTGAGCTTCCAGAACCGTAAGAAAATAAATTTCTGTGGCCCAAGCAGCCGGAAACAACACCCTCCTACAAATCTGATCAACACGTCCGAGTCAAGTTCTCCTATAAATTAGGGACTCAGAAAAATAATAATTTTTAGCAGCAAGAGGTTGAAAATGCCTCAGTCCACTTCCCTTTCCTGATTCAAAGATCCCTTTATTCTAATCCAAAGACCTGGCTCAACGTCACCTTGGTTTTTTTTTTCCCCTCCACTTTCCTTTTTTTCCCTGTTTCTCTGAATTTTCCAGTGACTTATGCTAACATTCCCTGGGAGGTCGTACGCCACTGTTTTCCCTTTCAAAAGGTAAAGAGAGGACCCCAGGTGACTTCGAAAATGGTCTTCACCAGAGCAATACGCACAGTTGGCTCTGCTGAGATAAAGTGGACCAGCGGACACAGGTGGGCTCCCGGTTATTTATTTATTTTTTTAAAGATTTTATTTATTTGTTTGTTTGTTTATTTATTTATTTATTTGACACAGAGAGAGAGAGAGAGAGAGAGAGAGAGAGAGATCACAAGTAGGCAGAGAGGCAGGTAGAGAGAGAGGAGGAAGCAGGCTCCCTGCTGACCAGAGAGCCCAATGCAGGGCTCGATCCCAGGACCCTGAGATCATGACCTGAGCCGAAGGCAGAGGCTTTCACCCACTGAGCCACCCAGGTGCTCCCAGGCTCCTGGTTATTTGCACGTTAAGGAAGCAAGCACCGGCCCTATGCACCAGAAACAATCCTCTTAGGTGTGGGAGGAACAAACCTTTAGGAAACACTTCGAGGAGACCGCTGAAGACGAGAACTAAAGAGCCACCGACAGACTCCCAAAGCACCACTTGCTCGTGGCACAGACGAGGTTGTGGAGTCGTTCAGAATTCTGCAGGCCAGCTCACACAGCAGAGCTAGCAATTACGACCTGGCCGAGCCACGGCAAGGCAGCTGCAATTCCCAGACCTGCCATTCTGGGCCGGGCATGCCCTCCGCCCATCTCCACAGTCTTCCTTAATAAAAAGATCCAACAACAATGACACCAGAATGCTCCCTGGAGAAGCTGTTTATGTTCCTGGCTGGAACTCACAAACAAAAGCGTGAGTGGGGCAGCATCAACACGGTGTTTGCAGCGCTGCAAGGGAAACCCTATAACTTGGGAGTTCCGTTTCCAAGAGGCATCTGGTTTAACAAGTTTTGCTTTCTCCCGTCCCCATCCACTTCACGGCTGCTCTCTGCCAAAGGAGGGAAACAAACAAAAAAAGGGCACGGCAGGTAGAGAGAGCCAAGCTTGCTTTGAATGCTTTGCCCTGCAATCCCATGGCACAATTCAACACTGCTCCCCATCAGATAAACGTCCGCACCTCCTCAAACAAAGTCAAAGCTGCTTCTTAAAAACTCCCAAAATAAAACGCAAAGCGATCCTGGAATTGCGAGAAGAAATGAGGTAATGTGTATGCAGGCACAAGCAAGCCCGACACAACCATCAACAGATGTTTGCTCCATAAACGTATAAATAATCACCAGGAACGAGCTTTCTGTCGGGGGTTCACGTTCTCATCCCTAAGAAGCTAGGCATCGGTTCGGTTTCGTCTCCAGGACCAAATGATGAGCACGAGGATTTCTGGCAACAAATTGATGCTACATAAGGTTTTACAAAATCCTTCGATGTCTTGTTGTTCAGCCTCACGAAGGCTCGGCTGTCCACGGAGCCCAGTTATCTTCCTATTCCCTTCTGCAAAAATCTGGGGTAAATTTTAGTAGCTGCTTCTCCAAGTTCCCTGGTCCTACCCTGTAAACAATCACCACCCATTCACATCCCACACAAGCACCCACGGCCGCACGTGTGCACACATAATCCCCAGAAAACTGCAGCAACCCCAACCGGGTGATTCAGAATCATCATCATTTCTAAGAATTAAGGAAAGCTGGCGCCTCACATCTCCATTCTTCCAACCCACTCCCATCGGAAAACTGCTCCGACAGCTGGGAGCAGCTGCGCCGATCGGAAAGCTGGGACGCCACGCCACGGAGCAAGGCACGCTAACCTCAGAAGGCACCCAGAACAGACGGGCACGGGATGACGCCAAAGGGACAGGAGGCCGTGGGCCACTTTCCTCTCAGCTCCCGCTGCGAACTGTGCCCAGAGCGACCACCCCACTCTGACACCGCCAGCCACATGTGGCACTTGGGTTCCCTACGGTCACCAGCTGCCCAGAGGAAGTGAACACAAGAGCCATTTTTAGTCTCTCTCACCCCAGTGACGAGTCCTTCAAGTCTCCCACTCCCAAGATGGACAAAAATCAAAGGAAGTAACATGCAAGCTGAAATCTGAAAGGGGACTAAGAGTTTGGGGCGGGGGGGGGGGGGGCGTGCACTACATGTGGAAGGTCTGGAAGCAAGGGAGAGCATGGTACAGCCGAAGGAAGTCAGCTGTAGAGCAGCGGAGAAGGGGAAAAGCAGGTGGAGAAATCAGCTGGAGCCCGATGGTTCTCTACGGGCCCTTTCTGGCTATGACGGGAGAGTTCGCATCATCCCAAGAGAGGGGCCAGGGCAGGGCGAGCGGCCTTCAGGGGACGTGTTCAAGGGCAGCAAGGCCAAACTGCGGCGGGAACATCCACCAAGCCACAGGGCCCGCGGCAGCAGTGACGATGATAAGAATCTACATTAACTGTGCACTTTGCTGGACATGAAGATCTTTACGTGTTGACCCTCGGTGGTTCTTGAATAGTCCACCAACCTTCTTTCTGGGCTGCTCCGCCCAACGGGAAGAAGGCCAGTTCCTCCAGGGCCTGTTGGATGGGACAGAAGAGCTCCTGTGAGAAGCAAGGCAAGCTAGCGTTCCCGTCCTAGGTGCTCAGCCCTTGAAGAATCATCCCGTGCGTTTTCATTTCATTTGCGTCCCCCTCCCTGCCCTGCACGAGCCTCTGGGAATGCAGAATTAGCCCCCTTGAAGTAGTGAGGGGATTTTCGGAAAGTAGATACGAAGTTGGTTAGAAAAAAAAGACCGTGCTCTTTGATGCTCTTCCCCAGGCGGCCCCAAGGCTTCCACGCTCCTTCCTCTAATGCCTTTTCATCCTAATGTGGCCTTTTAAATTTTGCTGAAAACGTAAATGCTTTGGAGGATGGGCCCCAGTTACGCTTCAGGCACTGCCCTTAAGGCGCACTGCTTTAGGGGGATGGTGCAGGAACCCAGAAGGGGGACCCACATCCTTTACCCCGAGCCCGACTGACCCCGAGCCCAGAAGTGGAGACGGACCAACAGACAAGGCCTTAAGGGCTCTACATCTACCTCCTTCATCTAATGAAACATTTCACAGGAGGGGCACCTGGGAGGCTCAGTCAGTGAAGCATCTGCCTTCAGCTCAGGTCATGATCCTGGGGTCCTGGGATCCAGTCCCCCAACCCCCGATAATGAGCAGGGAGTCTGCTTCTCTTTCCCCCTTCTACCTCTCTCCCCCACTCGTGCTCGCTCATTACGTCAAATAAAATTTAAGAAACAATAAAAAAAAAATGCCCAGGAAAACACCTTCATGTCAGCAAAAGTAGATGAAACGGGACCAAAGAAATAAGCAGGTTCCTGAGACAGCCCCTCAGCGACCAGTCTCCAAGACGCCACCCCTCAACTGTAGCCACCCTGGCTGACATGCACCCCAAAAAGGCCACCACCTACGGTGGCCCTACGTACCCGCAAACCCTTTGTGATGGGGAAGGGGGGGAACCAAGTCCTAGAGACGGAGTTGAGCCCCTGCATCCAGGCACCCCGAGGCTGAGCTCTGCCCTATATCTTTCTCCCCACTTCTCAAAGCCGACACGTCCCTTTCTTAGTCAAGGCAGTGGAGCTGAAGTTTTGCGATCATCTGGAAAAGAACATCTTCCACGATACCAAATGTAAACTGGTACAACACTTCGATAAAACCATACAGCAATATGCATTGAGAGTTCAAAATTGTTCCTTCCCTTTGACCTGGTAGATTCACTTCCGGGAACTCAACCCATGCACTGATCCGAAACACACACAGAGATTTATATATAATGATGTTTTCTGTAGAAGCACAAACCAGGAAATAAATGGAATGGCCCACACTGGGCGAAATGTTAGGTAAAAATCACGTTTTATCTTTAAGGATAGAATATTATGAAACCATGAAAAGAGCATTTTGACCCCAAATTATTAAATGAAAGGTTAAATGTTTTCCCTGACTTAAAAAATAAGATTTGAAATGTGTTATGATTTGATTTTATGATTTTATTATGATTTTAACTTTGTAAAGAAAAGTAAAATACACAAAAATAGAAGACATGCTAATAGTAGCTGCTTCTGAATAGGGGTATATCACAGTTATTTCATATTTTTTTTAAATTCCTTCCTCTTCAAATGCTCTACAATGAACACAACACTTTGATGATCAAGGAAAAAAATAGTAAAACTACCCCCCAAGGCCAAATTAAAGTCATTCCTCCTGTTAAACAAAATCTTCTTCCTTAAAGCCTCCATCCAAGAATTCTGTCATTCCCAATGTAAGGAACTGTGGGATCCTCCCACATGGATCACCAGGACAACCTTTCAGATATTTAAGACCCTGCCACAACTGGAGCTTTGCCTTCTCCAGTTTCAAATCCATTTTCCCAGCCGTCCCCACAGACCCACGTGGCTTCTTCCACTCTCCTCTGAAAGCGTCCCAATGTATCCGCAGCTCTTCAAAAAGGTGTTCTAAATTCACCACAGTGCTCCAGGTATGGTCTAATAACTTACACTGAGAGAATGGGACTCTCACCTCCCTTCTTCTAGATACAGTACCTCTATTAATGCGGCCTAACTTCCCATTTCCTTCCAGCTCAGAACAGGAGTGAAGAGAACAGCTCTGGTCTCAGAGATAGAGATGGAATTCACTACAAAAATAAACATTTCCTCACTCTTCTGAGAGTTCCTGGTTCTCCAAAAGTCATCCTCCCACCATCCCCCCACAAAATTCCTCAGAGGTGAGGTCACTCTCAGCTTCATGCCGAACCAAGTCCAGAATTTTCTAAAGCCCAGGGAAGGGGTGCCAGGGGAGATGCAGCAGAAGCCCTGAGCTTCACAGCTCTCTGAAGGTAATCCCCTGCCTCAGGGGCCAAGCCCCTGGGTCTCACAAAATACACGGGGCACTTGGGTCTGAGTTCTGTCCAACCAGTTTTCATGGGGCCAGCAAGGGTGGGAGGCCCACACCCCAGGAGTCAGAGTCAGAGTCCTGCTCCAGGTCTCAGAACCCGCATAGCATTTTAGGAGGTGAAATGGGAGAATTCAGGATTCTTCCCGCATCACCAGACAGGTCCTGAGGGAAGGTGAGGGGAAGCTTTAAAGAGCCAAATTCTGGGCCCGGTGGAATGAATTGAAGGCCACGAGGGTGAAAGCCCCCCAACATCGACCAGAAACTCACACGCCGGCTTTTACCCCATCTGGGCAGCACGAGTTCTGGATACGGCAGCACCAAGGAAGGGAAGGAAAACAGCCGGCAACTTTTTCTCCCAGTTCACACACAGATGGGAGAACTGAAGCCGAGGAAATGAGACGCATTTACTAGGATGTCCCCTCGGTGAGCCACCCCCAGCACCGAACAGCTTCCGTCCCCAGGCCCAGGGCTCCCGCCCCCTCCCACAAAGCCATGGGCCTCACCTGCCCTCTGGACTCAGGGACCAGGGAGGTCATTTGTATCCTGCTTAATTTGCATTTGCATACAGAATTCACAGTTTTTAATTTCAACTGGGGAAATCAAACAATTAGGCCAGTCTTCCGGTGGTTTGGCCACAAATTATTCAAATGTTAAAACCAGCACCTTTCCTTGTACCCAGCCTGGGAGTACCTGAGGGTGGGCTTTTCAGGTGGGTGGTTTGGGAGCACTCACTCTGGGGACAAAAGAACTCACAAGGATTTGTACAAATCCTACGCTCTGCTCTCCAGAGATCATCGAGGGAATTTCTAGGAGTTCCAGTCTCCCAGGTACTTCCGGGTGAGAGAAAGCACAGAAATCACTCGGAGCCCCTGCACACCTGTCTACTCCCCAGAAGGGCTAGGAAAAAGACACAGGGACACAGGCTTCAGCCAGTTCCGCGAGGTATTTTCTGTATATCCTCGGCTAAATGGAGATCACACCATCTTGCAAAGGTTTAGAATTTTTTTCTGTTGAGAAAGGGGGGAGGGGCAGATGGAGAGATTTTTTTTTTTAAGATTTGATTTATCAGAGAGAGCAGTAGAGGGAGTGGGAGAAGCAGGCTCCATGCTAAGCAGGGAGCCCAATGCGGAGCTTGATCCCAGGACCCTGGGATCGTGACCAGAGCTGAAATCAAGCATCGGACACTCAACCGGCGAAGCCACCCACGCGCCCTGATCCTTACAGAGGTTTAAAAGATTAAATAAAACAAATGCAGTTTGAGGAAGCAAACAGCACATGCAGCAGAGCAGGAAACCCATAAACGATGCTGTTCCCTTCTCCTACTCTTTAAGGAACATCTTTGCAAGACTCCCCTGACAGTAAAAATATCCATCCTGTCTCCTCCTACCTCAGGCTCCCTGTAATTCTAGAAGCAGACTCTGGGAGCTCTGAGAGTCAGACATAACCTAGAGCTGCATTTGCGGTGAGGTTTGGGGAAAGGGGCACAGTCCCACGCTGACCGCCTGGGAGGCAGGGGACGGGAACCCCTCCGAGGACCAGAAGCTGTAAGGAGTATCTTTGCCATATTTGATCAGTCCATCTGCATGTGCTGTGTGGCTTCGGCTTGTAGGACATAACACAAGGACGAAACCTGATCCTGTCCTCCCGCGGCGTGCTGTCAACCTGGGAGGCTGAGTCCGAAACCCTGAGAATGATCAGACTCCTCCCCTCCCTGGCCTCAGGGGCCACATCTAAATGGCAGACTCCATCCAGCCGGTCTCAAGACAGGTACTGAGTGAGGTTTGCATTTTACCTCCAGAGCTGGCACAGGGAAGGCTCTCAAAAAATACCAGGTCAATACATTAGAAGCAGAAGTGAATTAAATGGGAGTCGGAGGCAAGGCAACGGCGTGCAGACTGGCAGAGAAACACACCCCAGCAAAGCCCACGCGGGTGTGGCCCACTGCCTGTGGCTCAGGGCAGAAGCGGGACCCACTCCCAGGTCCTCCCGAGGCCCACCGCTCAGCGAGGTCAGCAAGAACCCCCCAGAAACCTCGCATCCTCTCCAGGTTTCTTTCCGGGTCCACTTTCTTAAAAGCCGTCTGGAAACAGGCAGCTCCAGCCCTCTGTTCC
>CM052814.1:6824283-6947813 GCA_028533885.1 Nasua narica | reverse complement strand
CAACCCTCCTTCTGCATCTTAGAAAGCCGTCTGGGTCAGAGCCTGCAGCTGGGGGGGGGGGGGGGGGGGGGATGGGCAGGCGGACTCAGCTTCCCTTAGGGCGCGCTGCTGTGAGGGCTCTCCATCCGAGCCCTGCAGACCAGCCCCAGGGACACAAGTTAGCCTGAGGGGAGTGGGAGCCCAGGCCCTGCAGGGGCCAGGAGGGCTGGGGCCGTCGGGCACCCTCCAGCGGACTTCTCCGAGGAGCAGCACTGCCTACAGCTGGTGCCCGGTGCTGGGAAGAGGCTGGGGAAGGCAATACGGCAATCCAGGCTCTAGGTCGGGCCCTGAGGGACCCAGGGCAAGTCACTTCCTCTCTCCTGAGCCTAAAGAGAGGTATGGAAACCACACCCTAAATTGCCTTGCTTCTAAAGGCTGCGTCCCAGGCTCCTCCCCATAGGCTTCCAACTGAAAAGCACTCCACTTAGTTCTTGAGACTTAATTTAAGGACAGACCAGCCTCGATCCACTTGTTCCAAACACTCAGTCCTGAAAACTGGCAGGGAAGACACGGCGACAGGAGAAAAGCCAGCAGCCAGGACGTGCCCGTTGTGGGGGGGCGGGGGGTACGGGCACCCCGCACTCCTCACCAGGCAGCCCACCCTCCCCCGCGTGAGGGAGTTGGGGGGGCAGCATCACGCCATCCAATGTGTCATCCAATGTGTCATCCAATGTGACATCCAATGTGACATCCAATGTGACAACGCGCAGCCAGCAGGACCTCTTCCCTCTGTTCCTGCCTGCACGTGGGCAAACACCTTTCAGGTTTGGCCGTGTGTGGTCTTTGGGATTTCTGGATTATTTACCAAACAGCGCCCAAGACCGCGTCAATGGCGGGTCGGTTAATTATTACTCAAAGAAACGGACTCTGCCCTCAGAAACGTGTGTTTTATCGCACTTGCCAGTCAACGCCCTCGCAGTACGTGGCTGCACTCACAATGGGAAAATAAAAGGAAAACCACCCTTCGACTGTTTTCCCCCTCTTCAGTTTCTCCTAAGTTACAGCGGGAGAGGAAAAGGTGTGGCGTGGGCCAGCCAAAGGGCTGGGTGTGGAATCCGAGAGGGAATACCCAGCCCCAGGCCCAGCCCACTCTGTCCGGGAGTCATTCACTCCCCCAGTGTGGTCGGACCACCTACTAAATGCCCGGCGGTCGGCTCCCTCCAAATAGCCTCTTGGCAAGGATTTCAAGATTTAGTATAATGGGATTCTATTCATTCTGTTTTTTGTCTATCAGAGGGTGTCTCGCACTGCCCAGGCGGTCATAGGGTGCGCCCCCAGCACCTCCTTCCCACTGTGTCCCAGCGGTTCCTCTGGAGAGTGAGGACCCTCTGTCCCCGGCTTCCCTGCGGTCCCAGACCAGGCCGCCCAATCCCGCAGGGCCGGCTTCCCATTTGTCCTTGGCCCTTCGCAGCATCAACAAGGCGGTGACTGCACCCTTGAGGCCCCAGCTCGCTGCCATCCTTCTGGCCTCAAAAACAGGTTGAATGAATCAATCGATCATTCTATATCAATCACATTCTGTAATCAGTCAATACAGAAACAGCTAGGAATCAGCCAACCTGATTTACAAATGAACAGTGCGTGCGTAAATAAAACCCGCGAGGTAACTGCTGAGCCCCCACGTCCCCACAAGCCATCCACGTCTCCTTTCCCACCGCCAAACATGCTGCCCCCCAACCCAGAGCCGGTGGACGCATTTTCATTTTCCCACATTTTCCTTCACCACGTTAAAGAGCTGTGAACTCTTGGAACCTTGCAGAAACTCCCAGGAGGTGGGGCTCCTGGGTGGCTAGGCCGGTTAAATGTCTGCCTTCGGCTCAGGTCACGATCCCGGGCCCTGGGTTTGAGGCCCTCCTTTTCCCTCTCCCTCTGCCCCTCCCCTGGCTCACGTTCTTGCACTCTCTCAAATAAATAAAAATCTTTAAAAAAAAAAAAGAAAAAACTATCGGGAGTTAAACGAAAGTGAGGAGCCAGCACTGAGGACAACGGGACCCTGCGCCTGAGAGACGACGAAGGCGCCCTCAGCACTGTCGCGCCATGATTCCTTGGATGGGACATGGCCACCTGGGAGCCGGACTGTTCCATCTCATTCGTGGCCTAAGTACCCCCTCGGCTCTGGAACTCTCGGAGGACGCGCCCGAGGCCTGGCCAGGAGAAGAGCTCACCGGGACACGCAAGACCAGGAACCGGGAAGAAAATGTATAGAAAACCCAATTTTCAACACAACACTGAGGCACCAGCTCCTGCCCCTAACCTTACCCCAGGGACAGGACTGACCCTAAAGCCTGCGTTCCATCAGCAAAGATATTCTTACCTCGGGTACTTTTTTATCCAACAGTCAAATTCATTTAGTTATTCTGACAATGGCTTGCTTTATCTTTAAAATCAATTATGTACTCGGCCCTGGCCCACGACCAAGAGTGAATGGATACGATTTATGGCATATGGCTGCTCTCAAGACGCTGACAATCTCGTTGGAAAGCTAAAACTGTCCCACGAAAATTCGCCCCAGAACAGGGGCTTCTGGGCTATAAAGGAAATAAGCCTGCATGAACGGGATTCCTACGGCCCGCAGCGGCTGGGAAGGAGCACAGGAGGGGAGAAAGGGAGGCCACACGGTAACAGAGAAGATGAACGGCATTTTAAAACAGGAGCATGAACGTAAATAAAGGAAAGGACAGGGCAAACGACATGGTAACCAGGGAGGCAGGAAGACAGTCCCAAAAGGTCCCCGGCCTGCATAGGGACAGGATGTGCACCGGAGGGTGGAACAGGAAGTCTGAGAACAAATGGGAAAAGGAGAAGTCAGGTAGTGGAGTGCCGGGACACTGAGCCCGACCCGCATGCCAGGCATTGAGCTGGGCGCTGGGATGCAACTGAAACAGGTCAGGGGTTTCAAGGACCTCACTCGGCCTAGCCGAGTCCACAAACACGCTGGCAATTAATGGACAGAGTGATACACACTGAGCGCAAAGTACTGTGGGACAGTAAAGAGGGGGCACCAAGTTCACACTGTTAAGAAAAACAGTAATATCGGTATCCATTATCAATAATGTTATTCTTTTTTCTATTGTTATTATTTTATGAATTTTACTTATTTGAGAAAGCAAGAGCATGAGCAGAGGGAGGGGGGAAGAGAGAAGCAGACTCCCCGCTGAGCAGGGAGCCCGACCTGTGGCTCGATCCCAGGACCCTGAGATCATGACCCGAGCTGAAGGCAGAGGCTTCACCCACTGAGCCACCCAGGTGACCCCTTTTTACCATCATTAATACTGGTTTGGGGTGGGGTTTTTGGGGGGGTTTTTTTCGTTTTGTTTTGTTCTTGTTTTTGTTGTAAGTAAACTCTACCCTCACAGTGGGGCTTGAACTCACGACCCCAAGATCAAGAGTCACATGCTCCTCTGACTGAGCCAGCCAGGTGCCCCAATGCTGTTCTTCTTAATGGCAGCTTCCTTTACTGAACCCCCCACTGCACGCCTAGCACTAGACTGAGTACTCGCGGAACCCTCAGAGAGCCCTCTGGTCACTACCCCTACCCAATCTCGGTCAACAAGGCCCATTTTACAAAGATCATGGAGCTACTAAGTGGTGCCCCACGGTTCCGAGAACGCCCTCCCTGGCATTTCCCCTGCTACTAGGCTGGAGCAATTCCGACGCATGCAGGCCTCCTTGCACGAGCCAGGCCACGAACCCAAGACAGAGCTGGCCAGACCCTCCAAGGGAACGCAGAACGGCGAACCCTGGTTTCACAAGCTTTTTCAAGACTGAGTCTCTTGACCCAATTTCTCATGCCCCTCCTAGGATAAAACAGAAGTTAGACTTCCTCCCAGCATTAATATCCCCCTCCAACCTCCCCCTCCCGTGTCTCTCCAGCCCCAACCCCCAAGGACAGCCAAGGACTGTTGGCGAGACACTGTCTCAGACCTAGGAGCCCAGACCCAAGGTAAAGAGAACACTGGCAACCTCGCCAGCCCCGCACTACGGGTTCCATGTGCTCCTTTTTGATCCTCTGTGAGATCATTTTCAGAAAAAAAAAAAAAAGGCCATTTCCATTTCCAAGGGCCCTTCTGGAACAGAGTACAAACCTTGAAAGGTTGTAGGGAACTTTCCACAGACCCAGAATTTCCAACAGGGAGGCGGAAACCACAATGCCCTTTGAGCAAAGGTCTCAAAACAAAACACGGGCACAGCCAGCACTGTAGACCAATTCAATATGGAGAGCCTCTCCTCACCCGGGGACGGGCTCCCCAGTGGACCCAGACCGCACGACCTCCGTGGAGGGGCCAGCCAGGCTCTCTCGGTCGCCCGCCAGGCTGGGCAGAGCACGCCTGCCAACGGGTCACGGCCACAAGAATATACTCTCTGCTCGTCACTGAGGTCGTAAAGGATGCTCTCGTTCTCTATTTTGCTGGAGAGAAGGAGAGAAGAAAGGGAATCTACGGGAGTGCAGGGAGGGAGTGACTGCGAAGTTGGGAAATCATGTTTTATACAAAGGGATCAGAGATGGGAAACAGGGCCGATGCGTCTGGGATACTCATGCAGGGCCGGGCATGGGGGAGCTCTGCACGCAGAGTGTGTCTCTCTGACACTTGAAAGGACAAGCCTCGCACCCCGGTGGAGCCCGGGACATGGGCGGTCCCAGCAGCCGTGTCGCACTCCGGTGAGCTGGCAGCATTGCCTTAGATCTTCTGGCAAATACTTGCCAATGGCTCAGATGGAAAGGTAATCTCTTAATTAAAAAGAAAGGAAATGGAAAATAGAGCAGCAGAATCTAACGGGGGGGGGGGGAGGGAGGGGGTACGCAGCAGTGAGAAAGGAGGGTTCCAGGCTTTAGGAGAAGAGTCTAGAAGAAATAGAAAAGATCTGGCTTGATTTCTGAGACGCCTGATTTCTGAAATCAGGAGAGAGTCTTTAGGGAATGGTCAGGAAGGGAATAGACAACCCAACTAAATTCCACCAGCGGCCAAGAAAATTTAGAGCCTTTTGGGGGCGACTCAGCAAAATAGACAAACACGGAGTAAACGGCAAAGAGAGAAAGGAAGCACACAATTATCCATCAACACAAATTCTTGAACACCATCTCCTTCCTCCGTTCGGGCCTGATTGCTGAATGGGTCCCTTTCTAAGCCCTGGGGCCATTCCCACTTTCTCCCTCCTCGAAGCTTCTCCGCCCCCACGTTCCCATCAGCTCTGAGTCCCCTGGGTTCCTCCCGATAAGCCAGGGCGCCGGGACATACTCTGGTCCAGAATGGCCCAGAATCTTCTCTCCCTTCACCCCAGCGTACCTCCACTGCAGGCTAGGACAGCCCTGAAGGCAGCCTTAAGAGATTCCAAAAGGGACAACCTGCTGCTAAGCAGAAATAAAACAAGGGCTCTAGGGGCACCGGGTGGCTCCGTCGGTGGAGCCCACCTGCCTTCCGCCCAGGTCGTGATCCCAGGGTCCTGGGCCCTAGCCCGGCATCTGGCTCCCTGCTCAGCTGCGAGTCTGCTTCTCCCTAACCCTCTGCGCCCTCACCCCACTCATGTGTGTGGTCTCTCTCTCCCCCAAAGAAATAAAATATTTTAAAAACTAAAAAATAATATAAATAGGGGGTCTAGGGCTGCCTCTTCTTACAGGGCAGTCCAGGCTCCCAACGTCAGCCTTTCCGGCCGTAAGAGCATTACTGCTGAAGGCATCTGAGTATCGCCCACTAGCCTGAGAGTCACCTTTCTGTCACAGTGAAGAAAAACCCTTAACTGTCAAAACTTCCCTTCAACGTCCTGAGCGCTCCCCACGGCGGTATGCCCTCTCACACAGGCCCTTCTCCGCAGAGCCGTGGGCTCCTTGCACACGGGCACGCCCTCACTGTTCACCAGGGGCTCGGAGAGGGACGTCGCAGGGTCTGGCTGCAATCAGGAGACTGGGCTCAACACCTGCTCCAGTCTCTCCCGCGGTTGGTACGGATGTAAAGGAAGTAGGGATACCTTCTGCGCTGCAAGAAGGTGGCGATAAGCACGTCAGGTCTCCGGCGGGGCACTGAACTTAAAATTCACACCCGCATTAGAGTCACACAGAAAGATGCAAAGTCACCTACCAGAGAAAGGGACACAGACTGGGAAGCTGGACTATAACCAGATTGGATTATTTTAAGGTCTGTATCTATGCTTACTCATACCCACATCAGGAGGGGACTGGCCAGCAGTGGCAGCACAGAGAAGCAGAATCCTATGCGCAAATGTGTATCGCCCACCGAGGCACAGGCCAGAGAGCCTTGGCCCAAAGCCACATGACAGGGGGGACATAGTTTCCACAGGAGTGAAGGCCGTCATCAAGCCTCTCAGCTGGTTCCCTAACACAGGTGTTACTTGTACCCCTCATTCTGGATTTGCCACCCGTAATCACCCCGCTGCTCATCGTCCCACTCCAATTCCGAGCCTGCGCCACCAGGCCTTGCACTGGCTCAGAAGGCCTTCCTTCCAACTGGTGAATCACCAAAACCACACCACATGTTCTTGGTTTAACCACATAACCAAACCACTCCCAAGACCTCTGTCGGTTCACCAGAACCACCTCAAGAGCACCAAGGCTCACGCTGGACTCAGAGAGCTGTCCAAAAAATCCCTGCAAACATCCGCCAGACGGTCTCGACCAGCAGTTCTCAAACTTGAGCTGCTTCCGAACCACCTGCAGGGCTTGTGAAAGCAGATTATTGGCCTTAACCCCGGACCTTCTGGCTCACCGGCGCTTGCGTGGGGCCCGAGACCTTGCATTTCCACTGCCTTCCCAAGGGAGCCTGATGCTGCCAATCTGGGGACCACACCTTGAGACTCTCCATTCCAGACCATTCCAGGGATCCAGGATACAGGGCTGGGAAACCAAAGACCAAACAACCAGAGATGGTCATTGACTGAAAACCCCAAACAGTCCCTTCCCTGCAGAAGGACCACCACGTGCCGTCTGAGCAGAATTGGACCCAGAAGTTGAGCACCAACCCACACCAGGAGGTAGATGAGCACGTTGGCCCACGCCATCCAATTCTCAATCACCAGAGTAAAGGCCTCAGCCAAATGAATGGTGTAATTGTAACAATAACAATAATTGTTAAAAATAACGGGTCAATAAGTCATCTGAGTCAGCAGGACCAAGAGGCAGTGACCAACCCCAAGACGTCAATTACAGGAGCAATCTGAACTCTGTTCTCTCTGGTCCCAGGCCGCTTTCATGGAGGAGGAAAAGGAAGGGAATTGAGCCAGCCACGGGGGAGAAAGCAAGAATTTCTGGAATCTCTTATCTTCCTCTGCCAGCCCAAACACAGATCCTTAAGCAACTCGGTAAATCAAAGTATACAAACGAAGAGTCTTGGGAGGCCCAGGAATCTCCCCCCGCGGTACGGCCACGCTGGAGCTGGCAGCTGGGGGCAGAACCCGGAAACGGCCGATGGAGGGTCTGTGGAAACAGAAAGTATCTGAGTGGATGTCCCACCAGACTTCGGCGCTACAGGGCCCTGTGAGGGACACACTCACAGCAGGAAAGACTCCCCGGGGAAGTGCGCTCGGGGAGGAGTGGTGACTTTTTACAGAAAGTAAAGGTCCACAAAATCTCATCTGGTGCCAATATCTAGGCCCGAATTTTAAAATGGTGGTGGTGGGGGGAGGGTCCTTACTGGCCGTGGTCTCGATGATCCTGCACCATCCGGGCCGGCCCGTCTCTCCAGCCTCACACTCCACGTGAACATTCCTCCTGCTGCCGGACGAGACCAAGCTCAAGCCCTCCCCCCAGCCTTGTACGCGCTGATCCTTCAGCCATGACCAAATCTCGCCAAGGCTGGCTCATGGCCAACATCCAAGCTTCCTCCAATGGTAGGACTTCATCACTATCCGACATCACCTTGTTCCTTATGTGTTTGCACTGTAACTGGGCTCCCCACCTCAACATTGGTTCCATGAAGACTAGAGCCCTCACCCATCAGTTTCCCAGCGCCTAGAACGCCATTAGACAATGGCACTCCAGTGTCCGCTGATGAAACGAGTTTTGTTCAAACTACAGGAATGGTCCTTTTCCCTGAGGAGGAGGAGTCTGGCTCCGCATGCAAAGGTGTGCGCTTTGGTGTCTAAATTATAGAAAACGAGCTGCTTAGGAATTGGCAGACCACTGACAAAAAGACGTCAGTTTTTCCGTAATGACTTGTTAGCAGAACTAAATGAACACCATGGACTTTTTCCACGTTTTGAATAAAGTCTGCCTAGATATTTTTGCTTTTTATAATGGCAGCTTCAAGCAATAATTCTGGGTGGTTATTAATATCAAACACAGCCAATACATCAAAGATCACTCTTAGACTTTCCATTGTAAGGCAAAATGACAGGGTATAAATATCACAACACACAGACTGGGATACCAATCCAAATTCGATATATTTGCGGAACACACTGAAATAATCTTAGTATTAGCCAACTGTTCAAATTTTGAAGAAAAATGAGAACACTTCTCTCACTGGTATTGTTCAATAAAACAGACTACATTTCCGGAATGACATCAGACAGGACCACAGTGCAGTCTATCTCTAGCCTACCGATCGCCCTTCCAGAAGATTCCACAGCTCCAGCCAGATCGCGCTCCCTCACCGAAGCCGACACACTCCAGCTATTCTCAGTGTTTGCCAGAGCTGAGTCTTAGGCCACGTGACAAACAGGAGAGGGGTGCCTGCACTCGCAAA
Source organism: Nasua narica (assembly GCA_028533885.1). Classification (NCBI taxonomy): domain Eukaryota; kingdom Metazoa; phylum Chordata; class Mammalia; order Carnivora; family Procyonidae; genus Nasua; species Nasua narica. The sequence continues at coordinate 6,939,078 of CM052814.1, read as the reverse complement.
ATCCCATTTCAGCAAAGCCAGTGGTCCAGGTCTTATGAGGGGCATTCACGGTAGAGCATTAATCAAGCATCATGAAAACGGCCTATAAAGAGACTGCATATGGGCCCAACTCCAGCAACAGAAATGGAGGAAGATTTCTCACGGAGCAGAAGTTTGTGGAACAGAACACCGAGCAAGCTTCCCAAGAGGGCACAGATAATTTGCAAAATGACTGCAAAGGGCATCATTTGCTTATGCAAAAAGGCATCTTTTATCCAAAGACTCCAGCACGCCATCTGACCAGAGGCTATTCCTGCTGCGACCCTAAGCAGGAGTGAGAATCAGTCCTGATTTCCGAGAGCCCAGCCCCTTCTTCCGCCAGGCAGGTGGGAAAGCCACCCGTGGGCAATCAGACGAGTTGACTTTGGCCTGCTAAGAGTTCTCCCTGCCACGAAAGGCCTCCTCGAGGTAAGAATGGCAAGCTGGGGAGGAGGACAAGATGGCCGGCCGCATGTTTCCGCGGCCCTGGAAACGCCTCCAAAGGCCTTCTTACCTTTGCCCTCCACACGGCCGCAGGAGTGTAGCTGAACCAAGTGCGGGCTCACGCAGCCGGTTTCCCGTCCAGCCCAGCACGTAGCATCTCAGACACCGGGAAATCCTCAATCAGGGCAGCAGACAAGTGGTCAGGGGCTCTGGATATCTGCTGCCACAGCAAGGCCGCTCTGAACCAGATTCCAGCTCACCATCCGAGACCCATGTTTCCATGAACATCCCGCGTCCTCTCGTCCCCTAGCTTCACAGGTCTGTCACATACCTCAGCACGCCGGACAGAGTGACAGTGAACTCAGCACACTCTTACATTCAAGAGGTATGATGGGGGACGCCTGGGTGGCTCAGTGGGTTAAGCCTCTGCCTTCGGCTCAGGTCATGATCTCAGGGTCCTGGGATCGAGCCCCGCATCTGGCTCTCTGCTCAGCGGGGAGCCTGCTTCCCCCTCTCTCTCTGCCTGCCTCTGCCTACTTGTGATCTCTCTCTCTGTATCAAATAAATAAATCTTAAAAAAAAATTAAAAAAAAAAACACAAAAACAAAAGGTATGATGGGGCGAGTGGGGGACGATTTGGCAACATATATACCAAAAGCCTTAAAATTTTACACAACCTTGAATGCAACAACTCCATTTAGTAATTTCTTCTAAAGGAATAATTCTGAATGTATGCAATGAGAGAACTGCAAGGATATTACAAAGAGGTATGAGAAACTAGAAACAAGGGGAGCCTGGGTGGCTCCATTGTTGGGCATCTGCCTTCGGCTCAGGTCATGACCCCAGGGTCCTAGGTTTGAGCCCCGCATGGGGCTCCCTGCTCAGCGGGAAGCCTGCATCTCCCTCCCCCACTCCCCCTGCTTATGTTCCCTCTTTCACTATCTCTTTCTCTGTCAAATAAATAAATAAAATCTAAAAAAAAAAGAAAGAAAGAAAGAAAAAAACTAGAAAGAAGCTCAATGTCAAACAACATGGTCTTGGTTAAATATCCACTTATTAGAAGGCAAATATATTTGCATTAAAAACAATGCCGTAGGGACACCTGGGTGGCTCAGTGGGAAAAGCATCTGCCTTCAGCTCAGGTCATAATCTCAAGGTCCTAGGATCAAGCCTCACATAGGGCCCCCTGCTCAGTGGGGAGCCTGCTTCTCCCTCTCCCTCTGCCCCCCTACTTGTGCACATTCTCTAATAAATCCTAAAAAAAATCAATAACAACAACAAAACAATGCTGTAAAGGATTAATGCCATGAAGCAGTCTTATAAAATATTAAGTGAAAAAAATTGTAAAACCTTCTACAAAAGATCTTTTTATTAAAAATATTCCTTTTTTGTTAAAATCACATCCTGTAAGATATGCACCAAAAAGCTTTGCAGTGCCTATTTCTGGCCAGTGGGATCACTGGCAAGTTCTGTATTCCTTTTTTTTTTTCCCTCCTCATCTTTTAAAACACTTTGATATAGGAAATGTGAAACAGGCTTCACATCAAAGAGAACAGGGGTTATTATTTTAAAATAATGCACTCTGGAAACATCGCACAGGGTTTAAACACTCATCTGTGGGAGACAATCACAACATCTCAGAAGCAAGCACAGTGACATTAAGATTTCTGCCCAAAGACATGCATCATACCACGGTGCCCACCAGAACAACGTTTCACTGTGCGTTTCCCGAGGTTTGAAACAAATAGTACCAGAATAGACCCATCCCACCAGGACTGCCGTATCTTGATGCCATAATTACCGGTGTTAGCTTAACATTCGCAAATTATACATATTTATGTTACACACACACACAGTTCAGCAAAGCAACTATGAAAGGAGAAGGAAAGAACCTGCTTTTCTGGTCCAAGGCAGAGCTTATCATCAGGCACAGCCCCTTTCGGGACGTACTCCTAGTGAACCTTGGCAACAACCTCAGAGCTTCACCGTCTCCTGGAAGAGGAGACGGGACGTGTCAGCTGAAGGTTCAGAATTGAAATGTGATTCTAGAGAAGGGAGCTGGTGCACTTGCACTCTTTCTAGAAGCTACATGCATAACCTTTTATAAGTCCTTCGTCCCAAGTCCCGTGACAGGCCTCGTTGTTATTTTGGCTTTTACGCTGTGTCTAGGTGCAAAGTTGTTACGAGAAATTACATTATAAGCTCCTTCTTAGCACTTCTAGCGGCTCTGGGAGAGCGGGGAGGACGCCCAGACATCTGGAGGATCAGAGGCAGAAGTCTGTGCAGTTGGGACGTGCGGTCCCCGTACGCAGAGCAGGCGACATCAGAGCCCCACGCTGAGGAAGCAGTCCAGCCCCTTGCCCACGTGACTGTTCCCATCACCCCCTCAAGACTCTACAGCTGTTCAAGTCACCAAGTCATCGACCGGAAGACAAGAGCATTTCATGAAACCAACACATTCTGGAAAGTAGAGTGGAATCAGTTTAGCATAAAATGAGCACAACAGCCAACTAGTGTCACCAAACAGAGACCGGGAGAGGCGGGATAGTGCCCCCACCCGCACGAGGACGTCCACACCCTGATCTCCAGAACGTGTGAATATGCTACTTCACCCAGCCAAGGTTCTCGGGAGAGGTGATTAAATCAAGAGCCCTTCAGGGGCGCCTGGGCGGCTCAGTCAGTTGAGCATCTGACTCCTGGTTTCCGCTCCGGTTATGATCTCAGGGTTATGATCTCAGCGGCCCGAGCCCCACGTTGGTTCTGCGCTCAGCAGGGAGTCGGCCTGAAGATCCTCTCCCTCGGCTCCTCCCCCCGCCCCAGGAGCATGCTCTCTCTAAAATAAATAAATCTTTTAAAAAGAAAAAAAAAAAGAATCCTTCTATGGAGAGATTATCCGGATTATCTTGCAGCCCAAGGTAATCACAAGGGTCCTTAAAGGTGGCAGAGGGAGGCAGGAGAGGAGCATCAGAGGAGTTTCTATGGAAGAATAGTCCGAGGTGTGAGAACTCTGAGAACTCTGAATGTCCAGAGAGGAAGGAGCCCTGAGGCGACAAACACCAGCAGAGCCTCTGGAAGGTGGAAAGGAAAGGAAACGGATTCCACTCCAGAAGGACAGGACCCTGCAGACACCTTGATGTGTGCCCAGTGAGACCCATGTCTGACTTCTGACAGACAACTGTAGAAGCACAGATTTACACGACTCGTTAAATCTGTGCTAAGTTATTACAGCAGCAACAGAAAGTAAGAGAGACTATCTTGACTCTTCGAGAGCTGGGAGCCTGCGACCCACCGCTGCACAGGGGACAAGGCTGCAGCCTTCATGTCACCCCAGCTGCTTGCCTCAGTCAGCCTCGGGGAGCTGTGGGGCAAACATGGCGGCCAGGCTCTCCGCAGGCATCCTAGGGGACCTTGCTTCCCCTACTGTCCACGGTGCTGGGGGAGCAGAAAGAATGCTCGCTGGAACACGCCACAATGTGGAAATTGGCGCTGGAGTCAGGAAAAGTGGGGTTCCAATCCCAGCTCCACTCATCAGAAACAAGGGACCCATCTGACCTGACAGCAGTGTGTCCAACTGGAGGACCCAATGCCGCGTGAGCATCAGCCAGAGAGCGGACCCTGTCAGTGGCCAGCACTCTGGAGCTAGCAGTGGAGGTTGGTGCTAATAAGTGAGCTCACTGTGGGCCCACGAGTGACAAACAGAGCGCTGACTTCTCTCGTCTCCCTGAGCCCCGGCTTCCTCGGCTAGTCAGTGAGGAAGGCTGGTGGCTCCCAACCCATCCGGCTCCACAGCTCTGAGGCTGAAAATCTAAACGGTGATGGAAACAACGTGAAAAACACAAGCCCAACATCAATGGGAAGCAAGGACTTTTTCATTTCTAACCAGACATTCCCCAGAGTCCTTCATGAGGGCCGCCCGCGTCAGGCCATCACCAAAAAACACGCTGCGCTCACTTGAGGAAAGTAGTAAACATAAACCGTGGTGCTTTGGAACTGCTGACGGCTCACAAGCCATGAATGGAATAAACTGGACTTTCTGGGCTCTTCCCCCGAGATGAGAATGCCGACATCCATCCTCGAATAGCCCGGCTAGCGTGAGGGGCTCAGAATAACACCATCCCCCGAAACGGAAGGCCCTCCGTGATGGTCATCCAGGTCAGCCGGTCCTATTCCAGGCCCCCGAAAACAAGAACCAAATCTGCACAGCAAACAGTGAAAAAATAATAATAAAAGAGCTGACCAAGAGTTAATCTTTTTTTTTAAGATTTTATTTATTTATTTGACAGAGAGAAGAGAGATCACAAGCAGGCAGAGAGACAGGCAGAGAGAGAAGGGAAGTAGGCTCCCCGCTGAGCAGAGAGCCCGATGTGGGGCTCGATCCCAGGACCCTGAGATCATGACCCAAGCCGAAGGTAGAGGCTTCACCCACTGAGACACCCCGGTGCCCCAAGATTTAATCTTTTAAAAAGAAGTAAAAATTATGTAGATGAGCTTCTTTAAAATATAAGACACTCTGTGAAACGTGGAACGTTTAGGTTGCACTGGATTCTGAATTCTTAAACCGGAGTAAGAGTGGAGTATTGATTTATTGCAGTACTTTTCCTCTGTTCTGACAGGTCTGCACAGCAGGAGGCCATCCTTCGCCTCTGACTTGCACACACACTACTGTACAAGGATGATCTCTGCAAAAATTATCGAAGGGCTTACGATTTCTCGAAGGTGTTCCTCAATATTCAAAGACATTCAAATCCCCTTTTGAAGCCCGGCTCTCGTCAGCGTGCGGGTTGTTTCTCTCGCCAGTTATGACCGGGGCTCACCCTACCCAGTCCTCGTTAGTCTGGAGATGCTTTGAACAGTTCCCCAGCAACCCTTTTATTGACTATCTGGAAACCGACATCTTTTTAGGTTTGCAATTTCACTTCGAAATGCATTTGCCTGGAATTTGCATCGCACTGCCGAATCTGAGAGAAAACGGGAGCTGACAGACCTTGGGGATGGAGAACAGAGGGGTGGAAACTGAACGGGGGATGGTTTTCGCTTTCTATTGCTTCATAACAATTAGCGCAAACTTTGGGGTTCACAGCAAACTGTGTTTATTTTCTCCCTGTTTCCTTGGACCCAGCTGGAGTCCTCTGCTCAGGGTCCCGTAGGCCGCTATCATGGTGTGGCCCGGGCTGTGTTCCACTGTGGACACCGGGTCCTCTTCCAAGCTCCCCGCTGTTGGCAAAATTGGGTTCCCTGCAGCTAAAGGACTGAGGCCCCCCATTTTCTTTCTGGCTGTCAGCTAGGGGTCATTCAGCTCCTCCACACTGCCTCAGACCCCTCAGACACGGCAATTCTTCCAAGCCTTCAGGAGAAGCTCTCGTTCCAAACAGTCTCATAAAGGGACATAATCTTGGTGGGGGAAGATACACGGGCATGATGCACTGGGGGTCACCTTAGGGCACATTTGTTATTAGAATCATTTTAGTTTTTTATACAAAGATTTATTTATTTTAGAGAGAGAAAGAGAACCCAGAGGGAAGGGGTAGAGAGGGAGGGAGAGGCTCCACACTGAGCCAGAGCCTCACGCGGGGCTCGATCTCACAAACCCTGAGATCGTGACCTGAGCTGAAAACAAGAGTTGGATGCTCCACCGACCGCGCTGCCCAGGTGCCCCCGGGACCATTTTCTAAGCCATCAGCTCCTTAGTGAAGATTCGATGTTACAAATGCTGTCGCTTTCCGAGGCGACCCCATCATTCTCAAGTGCAGATAACGAACCCGTGCTTGGTAAGGACCCCCTGGGCCCTCACCCTCAGATCCATTCTCTCCGTCTCAGCCACCAAGGCTCTGGGGGGCCAGCACTTCCTGCCAGCACGAATGACGCGGCGTCTAGTCTTGGTCTCCTCTCGGTCCAGCCTGTACTCCAGCCCGGACAGGGCTCTGTGCCACGGTGTTCTCGTCCGCTTACAGTGCATTCGTAGCTCCCCAGCAGCAGCAGGATAAAGTCAAAGCTTCCTTGCAGGCAAGGCGGTGCCTTCATGGTGTTGTGGCCAGAGTCGTCCAGGGCCTCGTGCCTCCCTCCCCAGCCTGCCCTGTGCTCTCCCCTGGAGACCCAGGGTGTCACCTTGGCCTGGATTTGCCTTCCCTTCGTCCATCCTTCTAACCTGAGCTCCAGATCCCGTCCCCTGTGAGGCCAACCCTGACTCCCCAGGCGGTCCCGCATCATCCTTCCCGTCCCATACAACTGCTACACAGCATTTACCCCTCTGGGCTAGAGCTCCTGGCTTCCAGGTTCTTCTCCCCGCCATAATGGGGGCATCCGGAGGCCAAGAGCTCGTTTTTTTCCTTCCTGTATCGCGACAGTACCGGGGAACAGGAAATAGTAATGGCATTTGAATTAACCCTACTTCTAGCACAAGGTGGCAATTAAGAGCCCGGGGTTATGAAACCACACGGCCTGGGTTTGAAGGCCGGCTACACCACTTACTAGCAGCATGACTCAGGGCAGACTACTCAACCTCTGAGTACTTTGGTTTCATCAGTTCCCAATGAAAAATCTCTATTGGGGGGGGGAAAATCTTAATTCTGAAGTCTTTAAAGTAAAAAAAGAATACCTACTTTATAAGCTCGCTATAAGGAATGAACAAGTTAATATTTGTGAAGGACCCAGAAAAAGGTATAGAGAGGATTGGGACAATACAAATATTGGTTAAGGAAAACAAACACGCCCCAACCGCGGGATACGCAACGGTGAGAAGTTCATCCACACAAAGGAGAGATGGCACACAGGTCGGGGAGATGAGCCAACAGGGAAACCGTCCTCATCGATGTTGTTCTGAAATATTCCAGCCAAAAAAGGAAAGGTATAAATAAAAAACAAACTGTGAGAGAACAGAGAAAGCGGAAACTGCAAAAGCCGGATGATCCCAGCACCTGAGTGGCAGGCTGAGCTGCAACTCTACTCGTCGGCTTTTACAAGTTCGACAATTTCCAGAATGAACCCAACCGAAGCCTAAACCAGCCAGCCCCAGCCTAGCATCCGGGAAGAGTCAAGAGCCCCCGGGCAAGGCAGAGCCTCTCACGTGCCGAGGAAGCACCCCCTTCCTGCTGGGGCTCCCCTGCGGCCACGGGTCCCCAGGGAGCTTGAGGACCCAGCGCTCCAGCCCCTCCAGCCGCACGCACGTCCTCCCCCACGTCATGCTTCCCTCCAGAGATGGCCCGGGGTGACCGACTGAGAAGCACGGGCGTCAAGAGTGCTGGGTTCAATTTAATGCCAGCTCTGTCACCATTTTGCCTTCTCAGCCTCACTTTGCTCACCCCTATAATGGAAAACCCCAGCTCCTAAGGTCACTGAAAGGAGGGCAGGTGGGCCATGCTGAGCCGGGGCTGGGGTCTCTTCCTGCCGGTGACTCGGTAACCAGAGCGCGCGGCCCGCCTACGTGTAGAACAGGATTGCCACCGCGATGTGACCCGAAGACCTGAAAGGGCCACCGGTGGGCCAGCCCCTCCCCTGAGTCACAACAGGGTGAAGGGCTCAGCTGCAGGATACTGCCCAGGGCTGCTGGGCCTCCCGCCACACCAAGGGGACAGGAGCTTCAGGGGTCACGTTAAGCTCCTATTTAACACGACGGAGGGATCCTCAAGGCTCAGCTAAGCCCCGACTTCTCCAGGACTGCTCCAAGTCACATTATCACTCTACTTCCCCATTCTCACCTCCCAGAATTAAATAATCAATTAATTAATTAATTCTCGGCAACCCTGCTGGCCATGCTGACCACCCATAAACGGAGAAGGAAAAAGAAAGCCACTCGGCATAGGGGCAGCTCAGTGGCAGAACTCCTGACGCTGTCCAGGCGAAAGGGAGGGAAGGGCCTCCAGATGTTTATCCAACTGATTTGAAAATTTCGGTCCACATCTGCACGAGGAATGCTTACAGGAGCTTCACTGGTCGTCACCGAACTCTGGAAGCCGTGAAGGCTTCCTTCAGTAGGAGCGCTGGATCCATGAAGGGCGCTGGATATACGGATACCGCGGTGAAAGCAATGAGCTGTCAAGCTACAAAACGACAAGGCTGACCCTTAAATGCACACGGCCAAGGGACAGAAGGATGCCCGTGGGACAAACCCACACGCTGTAATTCTGGTCACCGGACATTCTGGAAAAGGCGCAGCTGGAGAGACCACGTCCACAGCGGTTGGCAAGGATTTGCTATCGGGGCTTGAATAGGGGAAACGCAGGGGATTGTGTAGGATGGCGCAATCAGTCTGAGGGATACCGTGACGGTAAGTACGAGACATGTAAGCATTTGTCAAAACCCCAGAGAACTCTCCAGCACAAGAGGAACCCTTAATGCCCACAATTAAGGCAAATATCACTGGGGAGGTTGCGGGGGACGGCAGGGAAAGTGAGAGGACGTCCCCGGACGGAAGGACAAACCGTGACAGAAGAATCTAGACACGTTACAGACACGAGGAACAGCTGCACTTGTGGAGGCGGGAGTCTGAGTGTGGAGTCTGTGAAAGTCAAGGCGGAAGGCAGTGTGCGCAGACGGGCAGCGTGTGAGAGCTAAGTGCTCTCCCCCGGCGTCTGGGTTAACACCCCTTCGACCGCCGCACTGGAATTAAACAACGAAACGAAAGCGCAGGAGAGCCGGTTTTCTCACCATCGGCCAAGGAAGCCACTGATAAGCCGAGGGAGGAGCTAGAACGAGTCAGGTGGTAACGGGTAATCTGGAGACCACAGCAGGGATTAAGACCGAGCTCAACGCAGACACAGGCGGCTACAGACAGAAACAGCGATGGGAGACAGAGAGAGAGAGAGCAGGAACTCTTGCACACCCACCTTCCCCTGCTCTAGCGGCTTGGAGGGCCAAGGAGCCCAGTCTCCCCAGAAGCACGTGCTCACCTAGCGCCCCCGTCTTGCGTCCCTGACACCATCCGTACGGAAATGGCAGACTCCGGAGCTCGCTCAGGAAATCTACACCGTGAGCCTGGAGCATCTTGTAGCGCCGGAAAATATAAATACACACAGTGCTCAAAAGAAGCCTCCACACTGATGGGGTTCTACCAAAGGGCTGTAGGAACCAAGTGAATGAGCTCTCAATGGCCAAAGCAGGAACGATGGGAGCAACAAAATAAAATAGCAATTACAGCCCAAAGTATAAAAGGGGTGTTGGGTGAGTCCACACCGACATAAATAAATCCCGAAGTGAGTGGGGGAGAAGAGACAAATTTCGATGCAGAATTCCACATAACTTACTTAGATACTCGGGGAGTAGAACCTAAGTCCCCGCTCTCTGGGTGACACAGTGACTTTCTTCCAGAGACGACAGCACAGAAAGTGAGCAAGGAAAAGAGTAACCTCGCACACACTCCGTCGAGTCCTGTGATCGATGTTAACATCGAGGGGGAGAAGCCACAGGGACAGAGCGCGGTGGGGAGGGCGTCTCGCCTCGCTGTTCTTCTCCCAAACACATTACTCCACTCGTGACAAGACGCCAGAAAAATCCCAACTGAGGAGCACTGGAAACGAGACACCAGATAAGTAATCCTCAAGACTGTGAAGGTCACCTGATGCAAAAGCAAGCTGAGAACTGCCCCTGCCAAGAGGAGCCTCGAGAGACTTGGGGACTTAACATAATGGGGCATCTCAGCCCGGACCCTGGAGAAGGGGACATCAGGAAAAGCTAAGGAATCCCCATGAAGTAGGGACTTTAGTTCATCATCGTGGATCGCTATTGATTCATTCACGGTTACTTATGTGCCACACACACCAATCATCGGGGAGACTGAGGGGAGTGGCGGGGAAGGGGTACAAGAACTCCCTGTACTTCCTTTGGCATAATTCTGTAAAGCTAGCGACATTTTTAAAAAGCTTAAGCAATTAAGCAGACTGCCACTGAGCAGGGGTAAACTCATCGTGGGTTTAGAGAAGAAGGGGCTCCCCGGCGGGGGAGGCAGCTCGCTGCCAGAGTTCGGACCATCGGCCCTCAGTCTCCACTCCTGCACGGCTACTCCAACGGCTCCTGACCCAGTCGGCCAGCCAGCCCTGAGGGGAGAGAACAGGACCAAGCACAGCTCCGATCTCTGGAATCTCCCGTGAGGACAACCGAGCTGGACACGTGTAGCGCTTACAAGGGCACAGAGGGCGCGCTCGGGAAAGGCTCGGTGTTACTCCCCCAGGCTCGGACCCGCCGCGGCCGGGGACACACGAGACCAGCAGCGTCACTGCTCTCACGGAGTCCCCGTTTAATAAGAACGACGACTGTAATACAAAGCAGGCAAAAATGTACCCGAGGAGAGACAGAGACGGCAGCGGAGTGGAACCACAGCTCAGAGAAATCACAACTTCCATTGGGAGTGAGCCCTGAAGGCGCGACAGCAGGCAGGCAGCAAAGGGAGGGAATTCCAGAGAAAGGAAGGGGAGGACAGACAGGACAAACTGGGTACCACGCGCTCGAAGACAAGTTAGAAAGTTCGTGTGGCCACAGAACCGGACGACGACGGGAAAGAAGTGTCGACGGGCACAGAGGAGCTGGCCTGGGAGGCCCCTGCCTGCCAGCTAACTCCGGGTTCCGGTCACAGGCAATAGGGAGCCACTGACAGTGTTTGAGCAGAGGCATGACAGACCCCGTGCTGGGGGAGGAGGCGCCCGCCAGCTCTGCCAACACGGCGTCCTCCGGGAGGCCGGACGCACACCTGCCACCAGCACACTCAGCAGAAACTCCCTTCTCTCTGCGGGCAGCACATGGGATCCTCAAAGGAGCAGCCTGCATGCCCAGCCATACAATTAAAGCCGGGGTGTCCGGGAATGGATTAAAGTGAAAACCGTAAATCAATACCACGCCTTTCACTAAACAATCAGGCTACTGACGCCCCACTGGCCCCTTGGCGGGGTACGGTCGTTTAGCTTAAAGGCAGCCAAACTGCGTAAACTAAGTGTCGTCCCCGCAAAATGAAGACCAGATGAGCAAGCCAACATCGACATCTAATCGGGTTTGAAGAAGGGCGCGGAGGGAGGGGCGGGCCAGGGCGGAGGACGGCAGGTGCCGGGAGAAGAGGCCAGCCAGGGCCCCTGAGCAGTAGGGTCGAGCCGAGGAAAGGCAGAGGGCTGCCCAGCACCCGTCCGAGGAGGGCCTCAGCTGTTAGCGGCGCCTGCCATCCTGCTGGCCAGCAGCCGTGCCCTTTCAGAAACCCCAGTCAGGAAAATCCGACTTTTTACTGTGACCTCAAAGTCCAAGGCCGAGAACACTGCCCAGCCTAGCTCCCCATGCAGCACAGAATCTTGGGGTCTGAGCCTCCCACCAGGCAGACACCCCGACCCAAAGCAGGCCCGGTTTCATCACTCACAGCTGAACCGAGTCCGACTGGATTCCAATCCCTCGTGACCTCAGCCCCTTATCCAGCGAGGAATGGTGGCTTTCACATCAGCGGGGAAGACAAGTTTTTGGAGGCCCAGGGCTTCCCTTCCAATCTCCTTACCAGGACCTCACCTGGGTGTTTCAGGGAACAAAGGAAGGAGGGAAGGAGAGACAAACTAACCCTTGTGTCCCCAGGCCTCAGCAGGACGCCAGTTCCCGCATCAACTGCGCACAGATTCCCAGGCCTTGGATCTTCCCAGCAAGCAGGTGGCCTCCACGGGGCCCTGGGGGGCCCCAACCCTGTCAGCCGTTCCCGCGGCAGAGCCCACAGAGCGTGGCCGAGGACCAGGGAAGAACAGGTTGGTTTGGAAGCCCGACCTGAGCAAACCGGCCTAACCAGCAGCTCCAAGGAAGTGGAGACGGGACGGGCCCAGTATCTGCAGGATGGAGCGGACGCGGACCATCGCCGACTCTGCGCGGGGGGAGGCCGGGCGGGGAGGCCAAGGCCACACTCCACGCTAACACACGCTGTGCCCCTGCAGACGATCCAGGACAGGGGGCCGAGTGGGAACATCGGTCTGCCTCAGAGCAGCAGCGTGGCAGTGAGGAGCCCGGGCTCTGGAGCCAGATTCCTGGCCATTGACCGACTATGTGACCGAAGCTCCTCTTTATAAAGAGGCACACGGGCCAAGGGCTTGGAACAGCACCTGTTACCGAAACACTAACGAGCGCGAGGATCGACTAGCTGTCATCGGTGTATCTGACCTAGACTCTTGCTGCTACGCGTCTGGTGTTGGGGGTACCCCCGTACCTGGAAGAAACGAAACCATTCCTTCCCTGTTCTTTCCTGGTTTTCCCGTGAAGTGGCTTTCGGTTCATACCTCTAAATAATTAAGGGGGCACCTGGGTGGCTCCACTGGTTAAGCATCGACTCTTGAGTTCGGCTCAGGTCATGATCTCAGGGTCGTGAGATTGAGCCCCGCGTCAGGCTCGGTGCTCAGCGTGGAGTCGGCTGGAGACTCTCTCCCTCCTTCTCCCTCTGCCCCTTCCCCGCTTGTGTGTACATACGCTCTCTCTAAAATAAATAGATCTTAAAAAAAAAAAGAATGAAGGAGACACCAAATCAAGTTTTAAAATATTAACAACAAATAGACGCCCAGAACTATTCAAACTGCCTTCTCTTACAGCCCCTCCTGGTCCGGGATAAACAAAGATCCACTTGGCCGAAGAAAGCCAGGATGTGCACAGCAGCGACTGAACACATCAGTCGCTGCTGTGGTGAGGAGACCATGAGCAGCGGCGAGAAAGAATGCCAGATCTCCTCAAGAGGGTTAGTGGTTGAGGAAATTGCTAATATCACACTAACGAGGGGGATTCCTACCAGTTAGCAGGATTGAGGGGCAGGGAGCTGTCATTCCCGCAGCCGACGGCCACGCGGGGAGATGCCTCTCCACGGAGACCGAGGACAGGGCAGCGGGAGCACAGGGACGAGAGCAGTAGCTGTCCCACGATGAAAAGCCTGGGGACCAGGGGCCATACAGAATAGGCAGACACGGCAGGTTTTTCACCCAGACCCGGGGACGGAAGCACCAGATTCCACACTGGGCGGGACACTGTCCTGGCCCAGGGCCCGTGTCGCCGATCTCACTGCCTTCTGGGTCTGCCAACCACCCATCTGCGCGTGCACTTGACGGTTTACGAAGCCTTCCATGTGATGGGTCCTGTAAGCTGCAGGGAAAAGCTACGAGGCGACCTTGCAAAGATGCCCCTCACTTTACAAGGGGGAGCCTGCGGTTCACAGAAATTAACTTCCCCAAAGTGCCAGCAGTGCGGCGGGAAACCCGCCGAGGGCTCCTGCCTCCAGGTCCAGAAAAGCTAAGAAGGAAACATTCCAACAGATGGCAGTGCGTGGGGGCAGGGGAGGGGGACCGAGGCTCCTGTCCAGTCGCATCCTCAGCAGGGACGGAAAAGAGACTCGCACAGCTACCGCGTCACCCGTCATGGGCCGGGCAGCGCTATGGACCAGACACCCGTCCCTGCCTTTCATTCCCACAGGGGCGGCGCTGCTCCTGTTCTCCCAAAGAGAATGAGCCGTTGAGAAATTCACCCCTTGGCTCTGGGGAGGCTGACCCCAGTCCGCGCCCTCGGGGAGACAAACACTCGACAGCAAATGCCGAGACCGAGATCTCTGGAGAAGGAGAGCTCCCAGAAGGGAACGATCATTCCAAATGCCGAGTGGAAGATAAGCAGACAGACTCTGGCCCTGTGGAGAAGGGGCGCTTCCCAGACCAGGAGAAGAGCAGGAGCAGAGGCGGGCCCCAACAGGACCCCCGCCGTGGCCTGAGGGTCCCCACAGGACCCTGTGTGTCTCGCACAGACTTCGGACTCCAGCCCGCAGGTGATGAACCACCACCGAGCGGTTCGAGCAGGAGCAGCCGGGCCGCCGTGCAGAGGACGGGGACGGTCCAGCCCGGGGGCACGGCCACGGTGCGGGGGGCTCCTGCGACGGGGTGTGCCGTGACAGGACATGGCCTTCCTCCCCAGGGAGGGGTTCACGGGAGACACGTGTTTGAGCAATATTCTAGAGGCCCCATCGGGAAGGGTGACCGATGTGGGGGCAGTAAGGTGACCCCGATGTTTCTGGCTTCCATTCCTGCACCCATAAGATGCCTGCAATGAGATAAGCAAACGAGAGGGCTGAAAGAAGAGATTTAGGGAAATGATGAATTCCGTTTTTGACATATTGAATTGAAGGCGCCTCTGGGACATCCGAGTGGGGGTGTCACTCAGGGTGTGTGGGTCTCAAACTCTACAGAGAAGTTTATAAAAACCAAATGATGGCCTTACTTACATCCAGTGCCGAACACGGTCTAGCAGGTTCCCAGACCGGAGAAAGGCACCATTAGGGACGCGGAGGACACGGGCGTCCCGGACAGACGTTTGGTAACGTGGGGCCCAGCACGTCCTCGGAGGACGTCTGAGCCCAGATTAAGTGGGCTGCAGACTCGTGCTACTTCTGAGAACACATTCAAGCTCTGGACAGAATCCTAGATTTCCCCCTTCCCAGCCCTGTGACTCGGGACGAGCGAGTGAGTCTCTCCGGGCCTCAGTTTCCTCATCTGTAAAATGGAACCATGACCCACTGTCACGCAGAGTATGGAGAGGCTCGAGTCACGTGACACTCGCGAAGCTCTTGGCCCAAGCCTGACACTGTGGCACAGCACACGGCACGGTCTCTATTCAAATTTGATCATTACTGATAAGGCCACCAGCAGTGTCGTTAGTTTGAGTGAGTCACTTCCCTTCTGGGGACCCTTATCTGTAAAGCAGGGGTAAGACTTGCTTTTTACGGGGTTCCTGGAGACTAAAATGAGAGGACAATGGACTTAACTAGGAAGTCCTCCTAAGGAACGGATCGGGCCGCCCTGCAGGGGTCCGAGAGGTCACCCCAAGCAGCTCAGGTTCTCAGCCGAGCTACGCATCCCCGTCCTTGAGCGTGGCTCAGGATTCCAAAGAGGAAACAATCACACACTACAGCCTGCGTGATGTGCTGAGTGCAAGATGTCACAGAAGAGCGTGCTACTCATTTAAAAGGAATGAAATCGGACATATGTTACTATATGGATGGTCCCCGAAAACATCATACTTAGTGAAATACGTCAGAGAAAGGCAAATATTGTAGAAGATTCTGCTTACGGGAGGATTCTGGAAAAGGCAAAATCGTAGAGACAGCCGGAAAATAGAGGCTACCAGAGGCCGAGTGAAAAGAGGCAATTACGTATTAGTGGGTACAGAGCTCACACTGGGGACCATGAGAGGGTTAGGGATATAGACAGTGCTAACGCACACAGAATTGTGAACATCTTTAAGACTTTATTTGTCAGAGAGAGAGAGCACAAGCAGAGGGAGCGGCAGGCAGAGGGAGAAGCAGGCTCCTCATTGGGCAAGGAGCCGGATGTGGGACTCAATCCTAAGACCCTGGGATCATGACCTGAGCAGATGCTTAAACACTGAGCCACCCAGGCAACCTGAGAATTATGAACACATTTAAAGCCACTGAGTTGTACACTTACAAATGGTTAAAATGATAAGGATTGCGGATATTTAAAAATCCACAGAAATCCTCGAAACAAGGAGTGGCTCCTCAGCTACTAACAGCAGAAACATGAACAAGGGGGTCCCCAAGGGCTGGCTGGTGTGGGAGCAATGACGTGGGGTTCTTCCTGACCTCCTGGCGCGATGGAGCAACGCTGCCGCTTCGGGAGCTCGGCGGGCCAGGCAAGAGTCTGGGCACTGGGCTGAGTCATATTCAAATGCTCCCGTGAAAACACAGTTACATTATTTCTTACTCTTGAGCACGAATGGCTGTAATCAAGACAGCTTCTTTAAAAGCAAAAGGGTGTTTGGCTTTGACACTAACTGATTCTTCCCAAGTCTTCGGCTGATGGAGAATACATTTAGCAGTCCCGTCCCAGCTTTAAACTCATTCCTGAATAGCTTGCCTTAGGAGCAGAACCAAAGCTTCTCGTGCAGAGTGACTTTCCAGTCCCGTATAGGTTCAGGGGAAAGATAAATGCATTTTTTCATGTGTGGGCAAGGCTTCAGTAGGTACTAAGTGAACCAGATTCTCATGAGGTATGATCTACCATCCCTACTTGGGACTCCTGAGTCTCCAGACACACTGACTTTCTTGCTGTTCCTTGAACCCGCAAAGCCCATTCCTGCCCCAGGGCCTTTGCACTTGCTGCCCTCTCTGTCTGGGTATCTTCCTTCAGATACTCACACGGTCCTCCCTCCCTTTCATATTCACATCTCTCACGATTCAAAGGTCTCCATAATGCAGAGGGCTTTTCCAACACTCCGTATAAAATAGCACCCACCCCTACCCCCTGACACTATCTATCCTATTTCCTGCTCTGTCTTCCTGCAGAGAATTCACATGTGATACACTATGTGAATGGCCTCCTCTCCTACCTCCAATTTCAACAACCAGAATGAAGCTCCAAGCAGACCTTGGAAAAGCAGGGCTTTTTTTTTTTTTTTTTTTTTTTTTGTGGACTGCTGTGTCCCCTAAAAAAAAAATATTCTAGGCTATTTTATGAGCCTAAAATAATACTGGCTCATAAAAGGAGTCAAGACACTTTTTCTTTTAAATGAATACAGGAAAAAAATTAGGTTCTGCTCTCAGCACGTCATTCTTCATGTTGATGAGAGTGCCTCACCCCAGGTCCCCTAAGAAAGCAAGGATTTGTTCTTCCTTCAGCTGAGAAGGCAGCTGTAACCTCCCCATCACACGCTGCTCAAGCCACATCAAGTGTTTTCTGAAGTTCAATAAAGTCTAGCCCCCCTGTATAGAAAACAAAAAATGTTCTTGCAAACACTCAGTGCTTGAGTGAATACAGGATATGTGCTATATCCATACTTGGGAATATTATTTGGGAATAAAAAGAAATAAAATGCTGATCCCAGCCACGACATAAACGAAGCTTGGAAACATGATATGAACTTGAAGAAGCCAGACATAAAAGGCCCTGAGTCGTAGGATGCCATTTCCAGGAAGCGTCTAGAACAGACGAAGCCATAAAGACAGAAAGTAGACTAGTGGGTTGCCTAGGGCTGGGGGCCTCAGGGGGAGACTGAGAAATGCTGGCCCAGGAGGGTAATTTCTTCTTGGGGTGATGAAAATGCTCTCAACTTGACTGTGGTAATGGTTACCCAACGCTAGAAACAGACTGGACACTGATGAATTATGTCCCTGAAACAGGTGGATCGTAGGCTAGGGGAATTAAGTGTCCATCACATCACTACCAAAATGAGCCCAAACAAATCAGGTTTGTCACAACACATGTATGGCCTAAAAGTAGATAGAACGTGCTCGCCCATCTAGGTCTGATACAAATTTCTAAATTAAATACAAAGTATACATCCCAATAAATTCAAAGGAAAACCATTCGTGTAAGAGAAGATCTTGTTATTTCACCGAAGTCTGATCACTGACCCCCTTGCCCCGGCTCTCTTAAATCTGGCACGCGCACACTCGGGGCGATAGACTGCATCGCGGCCACCAGGGTGGTCCAGGCGCCAAGCGGTCAGAAAAGCTGCTGGAATTAACTGGAACAAGCCCGGGTCCCAGCAGCCGCTAACGGCGGCACCTGCGTCCCGGGGGGCAGGGCTGCGCGGAGCCCCGCCCCCGGCCCCACGCTCCACCCACCCACTCTCGGCCCCTGCCCTCTGTCCAGACGGCTGCCCAGTTCGGTCGTCCGTCCCTGCTCTCACGGCACCCCGCGACAGGCGGAGGGCAAACTCCTCCCCAAGGAAGAGCTTGGGGCCCACTCCAGCAAACAAGTACCACTGAGGACAGTGACTCCGTTCACGGCCCAGGGGCGGACGGTGGCCCCCGGACAGCCCGAAACAGGCTTGGGTGACTTCGCTAGGATCAAATGGAAACACCATATTCTTCCAGAGGATTCTCAGACCCTGGAGAACACACAGATTCTAAGAGTGCCACGGAACCCCTTCTGAGAAGCCCTCATCTACAGATGAAGGAAAAAAAGGAACTGACCCCCAAAGTTGGTGAGGTCTTTAATAGCGAACCTTGACCCAGTGCCAACTCCCCAGTGTCCCTGCCTGATACACACTAGTCAGGAAGGAGGGGAAGGAGGCACCCGGGGGGCGCAGTCGGCTGAACATCTGGCTCTTGATTTCGGCTCAGGCTGTGATCTCAGGGTCCTGGGATCCAGCCCCACACTGGGCTCTGCGCTCAGCGGGGAGACTGCTTGAGATTCTCTCTCCCTCTCCCACTGTCCCTCCCCCCACCGCTCTAAAATAAATCTTTATTTTTTTATTATTTTTTTAAGATTTTGTCCATTTATACGACAGAAAGAAAGGAGAGAGATCACAAGTAGGCAAAGAGACAGGCAGAGAGAGAGAGGGGGAAGCAGGCTCCCTGCTGAGCAGAAAGCCTGATGCGGGGCTCGATCCCAGGACCCTGAGAGCATGACCCGAGCCGAAGGCAGAGGCTTTAACCCACTGAGCTACCCAGGTGCCCCTAAAATAAATAAATCTTTAAAAAAAAAAAAAGAAAGAAAAGGAGGGGAAGGAACTATGATTTATGGAGCACAATCCATGTGCAACAGGCTTTGCTCAGTGCTTTGCACACATAGATGTAACCATGAGATGCATCCGCCAACACGACATCCCAGTTTTACTGGTGGTTAACAAAGGCCAACGGGGTAAGAAACTTGTCCCGACATTCAGGCGGCAAACAGAAGGACAGGGTTTGAGCAGACGGTGTTCTAGCCCCCCACTAGAGCACCTCGGTCAAGGGGTGAAATCTTTCTAACCCTTGCTACAAGCCTAACACTCTGATGCTATGCTGGGAGGCAGAAAGGAGATACCCCCAACCTATGACGTCCCCGACCTGATCTCCAAACCCTGTGAGTGTGTTACCCTTGCACGGCAAAGAGGGCTTTGCCCGGTCTTTCAATCACAGGCTCTGAGACAGGGAGATTAACCTGGACGGTCAGGGGAGTGTAGGAAGGAGAGGCCTGTCTACTGACAAGAGTCCCGATGAGGGAAAGGGGATGGCAGGAGGGTCGAAATAGAGGTCACAGAGCGGGGACTCCTGGCCTGGGAGATGGAAGGGGGTCCAGGGCCCAGGAATTCAGACAGCCTTTAGAAGCTGGAAAAGCAAGGGCACAGAAGGGCCTCAAGAAGGAAAGCAACACTACCAACTCCTTGATTTAAGACCCATTTCAAAATTTTTGACCTCCCGATCTTTAAGACACTAAACCAGAGTTGTGTTAAGCCCCTACATTAGCAGTCACGTGTTACAGCCGCTGGTGGGGGTAACAGGGCCACGCCAAGGTAAAGAGAGAGGGGTCTGCATTGCTACCTAAGTTGTTCCAAGGCCACTTCCTGATCACCATCCCATTCTGTTCAAAGCCATCGAGCCACGTCACTCCTGAGCAGCCACATCTGAGAAATCAAGTCACCATGAGCGAGAAATCTCTGATCCCATCCTGGAGCCCTGTGAAAACTGTTTGCAGCATGGCCAAAGGTTTAATCCAGCCCTCAGCCAGAGGAGCCCCAAAGGGAGACCAACCATCTCTGAGCGTGTCTGGATGCAAGAACACACACGGCTTCAGGTTCAGGCTGCTCTAGCTTCCGGGGAGCTGTGCCACGTTTCTATGGCAGGGATCCATCCGTGGTCTTTTCGCAGCCAGAAATCTGGTCTTTGGCCACAAGGACAGCCGTCCATCCCCTCTCCAGCACCAAAGGCCCGGCAGGATGCCTCTCCTCTTCCCCACCTGAGGCTCCCCTTCTAGAAGCTACAAGAGGTTCCAAAGGTGAGGAAGTAATGGAACAGCAGATGCCACACTCAAGCCCAGCCTGGCTCTCCACATGCAGGGGCCTAGAGCATTCCTCCTTCCCAGCAGCCCCTCGGCGAAACCTCCCTGGGTTTCACTGCCTGATGCTCATGAGGTTGCCACTGAAGGTTAATTTTCTCAGTCACTTAACAGAAGTCCACTGAGCACAGATTGTGGGGCGGACTGACTGCAAAGTCGCTCGAGTGCTGCAAAGGGAGAGGCGAGGTGCCCAAGAACGCAGGAAGGGACAAAATGACCTGTTGGGGGTTCCTGCCCCCCAAGGAAGTGAGGTTTGCACTGAAACCTACAAGAAGACACTGGCCATTAAAAAAACTTACATAAAGCAGCCGTGGTGTCTCTCGGGGTATTTATCTGCGTTTACAAAATGCTTTGAAACCCAAAAGAAAGTATAGAAATGATACAGATGAATATAAATACCCCTTTGTGGCTTACAAAGTATCTTTGCGTGCATTATCCCAGATCTGACAACAGCACCAGCGAGACGAGAAGCGCCATCCTCTCCCTTTTATAAAAACGGAAGCGGAGATGAACGGTTACACCTTCCAGCAAGAAGACTCAGAGCCCAACTCTCATCGGTCCTCCTTGAGGGCTCTAACTGCACAGCGCTGCTTTCCCAGGGAAGCTAAAGAGTGCAGGGACAGGGACTGGCTGGCAATCATGTTGGGAACAAAAGACACGCAAATCATAGCAAATATTTGCCCGCTGCATTCCCCTCTCCACACAGCAGGCTCCTCGCAGCAAGGCCAGCAGGCTGGATCCACCCGCCTTCCACCAGAAACCTGCAAGCAAGCAGCCCCAGTTCGAACGAAACCAACCCTGGGCTCACACAGAACGTCCCTCGACTTTGCACCGCTGGGGGCGGGTAGCCCGTATCCCCTCCTCTCTCCTCTGCTTCCAGATGGCAACTGCTCAGACACCGCAATCGTTGGTAGATGACAAGCAAGACAACCAGCCAGTGCTTGCTTCTGGGGAGTGTAAACTTCCCTCTTGCCTGGATCGTTCCAGGGATCAGAGGAAAACGTGGGAATCCCCATCCAGGCAGCTGGCGGGTGAGGGACAGGATCAGGGACAGAATCAGAAGGCCGGCCAGGCTTGGCCCAGGCTCCCCCATTTGCTTCTTTTTTGTAGGCTACAGGCAAGGCACGTGGGGTTGGTGGGACAGGCCCCCAAAATGTACGTGTGCTAATTCCCGGAACCTGGGACCGCTACCGCACGCGGCAAAAAGGACATTGCGGATGTGATTAAGAATCATGAGATGGGAAATTATCCTGCACAAGGACTTCCAGGACCGTCAGCTAATGACTTGGTGTGGTTTCAAACAAGTCTGCGGTGACTTGTTACAGTAGCAACAGCAGACAGAATAGGAGAGAAACTGAAGCTTGAGTTAGACCAGGGAGGGAACGGACCAGGGTCCCCTCGGCCTTGGGCAACGGGGCACATCCTGAACGAGCAAACAAAGAGACTGGTGAGAGACCCCAAAACCACGGCTACCTGTGACTGCCATTCCTTCCAACTCAGAAGGACTCCCAGAGCGCCCCAGAATTCATCCTCATTCCCCATCAGTGGAAACCCCCAGAAGCAGTCTGAAGAAAACAAAAAAGCAAACACTGTGGAGTGACCTCCCCCGGACCTCGCTCTGCAGCGGTGGAAGGTGCTGGGCCTCCAAAGACCTGTGTCCTCCTCTTGTGTGGGCCTCACTGTCCCCTGGGGAACCCGCAATGGACAGGCGGAGGAGCCGCAATCCCAGTCCCCCCAGACAACGAAGCACGTGCCAGGATTCCGTGGGCCTTAAGCATGGAACAGACCGGACTTCACTCTATTCGATCGGAAAACCATTTAGTCCCTCACTAAAGGTCACTCCGGAAAAACTCCCGGAGTCTGCAGTGATGGTCGGGCAGGAGGTGAGGCACCTGGGGCCCTGAGGGAGCTGTGAGGGGACGTGCTCCCTCGAGGCTGCAAGTCCTCCCTGAGCCGCGACATCCTCAGCTGGGGGGGTCATCCGGCTGCAGCATCTGCGAATCCCAGGCTCCACCTCGGGAGCCCCAAGGCCCCCTGTCTCCCCAAACCGGGCCACACCTCCAGTTACACACTTCCTAACCTCTTGCCCCTCGCCTAGCAACTTGGTTATTCGTGTGCTCATCTCGTCCGTGGCCAAATACCAAGACCAGCGGAAGATTCGGATGTTGGCGAAGCGTACGGTATTCAAGAAACATCTGCAGGATGGAGGGGTGAGCCACGCACGTACGTCCCGCTGGTGGACAGAAAGCAGAAGTAAGCAGAAGGTCAAAGGCTACACTCAGGAGAGGCCTTCCAAGAAGTCCTGACGAGTCACCCACATACGTGCCACCCTGTATCCAGGATGGCGTCACGCTGAAGTTACAGCCCTTCAGAACCCCAAATCCAGTCCTCGGAAGTGCAGTTCAAGGACTCCCGAGGCCCTGGTACGGGCAAGGTCAGCCAGGAAGGCTCTGTGACAGCAGGCAGCCTGGTAACCCACCGCAAATGCATGCCCAGGAGGAGGCATGCCCTGCCTCCCGACACCCGCCCTGGGAGACCCTCCCATGCTTAGTGGTTCCCCCCCAACAGATCCCTCCCAGAAAAGGAAACCCCATCTATTTAGAAATCCAGCACTAAGAAGGCACACGTTACTTAAAAAAAAAAAAAAAAAAAGGATTTTTTTTTTTTTAAGATTTTATCTATTTATTTGAGAGAGAGAGAGATCACAAGTAGGCAGAAAGGCAGGTGGCGGTGGGGGGGGGGGGCGGGAGAAGCAGGCTTCTCGCTGAGCAGAGAGCCCGATGTGGGGCTCAATCCCAAGACCCTGGGATCACCACCTGAGCCGAAGGCAGAGGCTTTAACCCACTGAGCCCCCCAGACGCCCCCCCTAAAAAAAAAAATCTTGAAACCCTTATGTACCATGGGTGGGAATTTTAAGTGATACAACCATTATGGAAGACAATACGAAACATTAAAAATAGAATTGCCATATATGCAGCCATCCTGCATCTGAGTATAGATCCAAAAGGATCTCAAAGCGATATCTGCACGTTCATGTTCATTGCGGCGTTACTGGCAACAGCCAAAAGGGGGAAGAGACCCAAGTGTCCATCAACAGATGGATGAATAAAGAAAATGTGTCAGTTGTACACATACAGTTGACTACTACACGGTCTCGTAAAGGAAGGAAATCCTGTCACACGCCTCAGCATAGACGAACCTCCAGGATATTATGCGAAATGAATCAAGCCAATCACAAAATAACAAATACAGTAGGATTCCATTTATGAGGTATCTAAGCAGCCAAAATCACAGAGACCAGAGTATAAAGGTGGTTGCCAAGGGCTGGGGGAAGAGGGAAAGAGAACTGGTGTTTCACGGAGAGTTTGTTTTGCAAGAGGAAGAAGTTTTAGAAAGATCCATGGCGTGATGTGAACAACACTACCGAACTCCACACTTAAAAACGGTCACGCTTAGTGTTGTGGTTTTTAAACGTTATTTTAAAAATCTTGAAAGCATATTACAAAAGGAAAAGGAAAAAGAAAAAAAAAAAAAAAGACACCCAGAACAGGTAACATAAATTTTAAAAAGAAAATCTATTCAGTCAGAGAACAAATGAGAAATTGGGAGGGGGGAGGGGAGAAGATGAAGAACAAGGTCAAATCAACAAAGTCCACATATTCAGTGCACAGTCGACCCCACAGTGGGGAACCGCGGAAGGAAGAGGGGCCCACACACCTGCTGCAGCCCCAGCCCTGAGGCCGAACGCCCCCCGCTCAGGCCAGCCGCTTCTCCTTCCGTGGGCCCCCTTCTGTCTGCACTGCCCCATCCCCCATCCTGTGCGGTGCTCCCAAGAGATCGGGGAGACGGGCATGTAAAGGGCTTGGCAAGGCCCCCAGATGTAAGACGCCGGGATCCTTCTTGCAGCGGCTTCTCGGAGGACCAGCCCCCACGCTGGCCACGCTGGGAGGCCCGCGTCTCCGAATCTGCACGAGCATCCAGCCACCCAAACCCCAAAGCGTCCTGCCCGACGCTGGCCTGGCACCATTCCACATAGGAAGAAAGTCGGGAACAGTCCTTTACACAGAAATCCCAGGCCTTGGTTCTCGACGACTGTAATTAGAGCCAAAACAGCTCTTTTGAAAGACAGAGAGGCAGAGAAAACAGCAGCCTGGTCCGGGCAGTGAATTGGGGGTTTCGGGGTAAAACACACACCCAGAGCGCTCGCTGGCACGGCGGCCTGTCTACACGAGGGCCCGGCCAGCCAGACCAAGCAGCTTTCTGGCCAATGCAGTTCTCCCTCTAATTGAATGAGCTGCTCGCTCATTAAGCACTGGAAGCCGGTCCCAGGGACGGGAGCTCCCAGCACGCGGCCGCGCGGGCGAACAGGTGACAAGGGCAGAGGGGACAGGGCCGCTTCAGCCCCGCGGGTCCCCCGCTCCCAGGGCATGACCGGTCCTAGCAGACACCCCAGCTTTAAGGAGAGGCTTCTGCACAGGTACGCTCTGCTCCTTCCACAAAGCGCTGTCTCTGCCGTGGATCCCTCGCTAGGGAAGTCCCACATCCCAGCCCTTTGGTTGCCACCTGGGCGCGCCAGCCCCCAAACCTGCGTCAAAGGGCCGGGTCACAGAGCGGGCAGCACCGCTCCTGCCAGCAACTTGACCTAGAACCACTTTTAGAGGCTCCCCAAAGCTCGTGTTTCCTCACCTACGACAGGTGATAATATCCTCACCTCGTCTAGAGTAGCGGCAAATAATAGATAATAAGTTATTTCTACACCAAAAGGCCGACTGAAGCGCCTGACACATAGTATTACTCCTGACTAATATTAACAGAGATACAACTCTAATTATGATTAGGGTATTAATGACAACATATTTCCTGTGTCTTAGTCCAATAGGAAGGAAAGAGGGCCGTTTTTGGGGAAACCCCAAGGACCGGCCGGCCCCAGGTCCAGGCCTGCCGGCTGCAGCAATGCCAAGCTTGGTGAGAGCAGTAGCCCCCCCACAGCATGGGGAAGCCCCGCCTGACACCCCCTAGCCAAGACCGCTGTGCTCTCTACCTGAGCGGGAAGGCCAAGGAAGAAAAGAGGAGAGGCCTGCGAATATGCTGAATAAAGCCTGAAGCCACAGGGATGAAGGATCTCACGTGGCCTCTTGAGACAGAGTGGGGAACTGCACTCGGGCCACACCCACCACTTCCTAGACCCTGGGACTCCTCACCAGCCCCCCAAGCTTCAGTTTAATCTAAAATACAGGGGTAACAAGACCCCTACACCACAGCTTGCTGGGAACGTTGAATGAACCCATCCATGTGAAAGGGCTTTGAAACAACTCACTCCCACATCCATGAGAAAGGGCATTGCTGTTTTTAATAGTTTTGACAAATTCAGCTTAATAAAAAAAATGCTGAAGGACGGGGAGGAGGAAGGCAGTGAAAAGGTTATTTTAATATTTTTAGATTTAATTATTATTACTTATTATTATCACTGACCTTTTTTATGTTCAGTTAGCCAGTGTATAGTACATCATTAGTTTCTGATGTAGTGTTCAGTGATTCGTTGGTTATTATAACACCCAGAGCTCATCACAACACGTGCCTCCTTAATACCCATCACCTTGTTATCCCCTCCCCAACCCCTAATTTTTTTTTTTTAAAAGTAGGCTCCACACCCAGCATGAAGCCCAACACGTGTCTTGAACTCACGACCCTGAGATCAAAACCTGAGCCGAGATCAAGAGTCAGACAGCTAATCAACTGAGCCACGCAGGTGCCCCAAAAAAGTTATTTTAAGAAGCTGTTGAACAGCTCAGAGAAACAGGAGCAAACATACTAAGTTTCCTCCCCAAACTGCTGTCATTGAACGGAGATTTTTGTGGATGGGAACAAATTGGCTGGAAGTAAAATTGGCAAAGAGCCAACTGAAGCTCCCAACACCTGCTATAGGTTTTCTATTTAGGTAGTAGATTCTTCCAGAGACAAAGAGCCCAAACCAGCTGCATCCAGGTTGACGGATCCAGCCACTTCCAATACCCACTTTCTCCAAAAAGTCCTGCAATTCCACTCGACCAATCCCAAACCTCCCTTCGAAATGTACAAGTTTAAAGTAGCTTCTATTTCAATGCAGAGCACACGGACAAATTCTCTGCTCTGTGTACCAGAGTCAGAAAACTACAGGCCGGAATGTTTACCAGACTCTGCTAGAAGATCCCCAAAATGCCAGAAGACAACATACACATTTTTGGAGCCTAAAGCAACTGACCATGGAAATTTTGCTGAAATCCCACAGTTGTCCTTAAAAATTCAAGTCGACCTTCTTATATACTACAATAAATCACTTTACTTTTCTAATGTTTTGAGCCAATTAACTAATTATTAAACATTTTCCCTAAAATCTGAGTAAACAAAGATCCTTCGCCATTCTCGCTCCGTCCCCAGCAGATCCCGCACATCCTCAAGGTGCGTGCATCTCCGTTCCAGAAGCAACAGGCCAGGAGAGGGGGGAGAAGAGCGCCCCTCCCGCCATCACATCCACCTTAACCTTGGCCTTTAATCAAGATCGACCACCCAACTCGGAACGGCTTCCCTGGAGGGTACAGGGAGAGGGGTCTGGGGCTTGCAGTGGGTGCAGCCATCCACCCAGGTTCCCCCAGCCCCATCCCTAGGGCCGACAGCGAGGATGCTGGGGTTCTGACTCCTCACAGCCCCCCTCTCCAGCCACTCACCCGGATCCGGCGCATGGCAGCCACGATCTCCACTCGGCTGTTGGGCCTCGGCACATCCAGGCTTCCGACGTACTGCAGGGAGGAAGTAAGCACTTGGTGAGAAGAGGACGGGAAGGGCCCCCGGTCACAGAATGTTAGCAGGACATCCAGCTAAGCTTCCTATTCTGCAGAGAGGAGAGAGCCAAAGGAGGGTCTTGTTCGGGGACAACTTCTAACTTTATAAAAAGCCCCCAAACAAGAAAGCCCGGCTTCCTTTCCCATCCTGCTCTTGATTAGAAGTGCAATGGAGCCCGGTATTACACCGAGTGGGTTCCTGAACCAGAAAGACCTGGATGTGACCAGCCTCCTGCTGCTGTCTTCGGGGCGAGACCACATGTCCTGGTCTCATCGCTAAAATGGTATTTCAGGAAAGATCCAATGAGAGAAGGTATAAATCTCTTACACGAATATGCTTTGCTTATATTAAAGTCTCCCTCCCCTCCCCCCCAAAAAAGGAATATATGCTTTTTTTTTCAATGAATGGCACTTCAGTGAGTTAGCCCTGGGTGTTCTAGAGACCTCACACACTTGACTAAGTTCCCAACTGGAGGAAAGGAACACCCTAATTATATTATACTTAAAAATGTAATCTTCTGAAACAGTTTTTTTAATCTCCTAAAACTTTGAGTTATTTTTAAAACCAAGTGACATTCAGGTTAATGTTTAATATATGGATACTTCCTCCCAGTACACTATTCAAATAAAGCAGAAATACACAGAGCAAAAGAATAAAGTCCTCCTCCCGCCCCCTGCCCTTGATAGTCTGACATTCATCTCTGTGTATGCTGATGGATAGATACATTCATAGACACAAAGAAATTTATTTTATGTTAAAAAGGCACACTCTTTATATTGTTCTCAGTGTTGGGCTTTTTGATTTGTTTGTTTTTTTTTTACTCTAAATACAACTTTTGTCGGCACATTACCCATGATGGTGCCCCGACTGATAGACGCCTCCCCTCTCACTAGTAACGACACTGAGTCCATGACCCCATCATCTACAGAGCCCGGAGCTCATCCAAGGCGCTCTGTAGATTAGACTTCGATGAGTAGGATTGCTAGATCAGAAGTACAGAAATATGTTGAGATCCTTTCTTAGTAGGATGAAATAAGACAAGAGGGAGGGCAGTTTTTAAAAGATTTTTATTTATTTATATGAGAGAGAGAGAGAGAGGCAATGAGTTGGGGGGGAGGGGAGAGGGACAGGGAGAAGCAGACTCTCCGCCAAGCAGGGACCCCGACGTGGGGCTTGATCCCAGGACCCTGGGATCACGATCCGAGCCCAAGGCAGATGCTTAACCGACCGAGCCACCCAGGTGACCTGAGGGAGGGCATTTTTAAGCACATATGATATCAGTTCCTCATATGCGCCATCCCGTTCCATACTGACCTATTGAGTCCGCCTTCCCTTTTTATATTCAAATGATAGAAAATAGCCCGTGGGATGTCCTAGGAATCAAAAGCCCCCAAATAACTTAGAAGTCTACCTAAGCAAAGACTGCATTAATAGAAGAGGACAGTCACCCCGTATTTCCTGTGGTCATAGGAAGGGAAGGTTCTTTCTGAAATCTGGAGCTAAGGCTAGCCCCAGTAAGGAAGGTTCCAAAAGCTAAATACTGCAAAGGATTTCTCCCACAGTGGCTCCAGTCTGCGCACCTACCCTGAAGCACGACCCCAGCAGCCAGGGGTGAGCGGTGGGCATGCTGGACGTCGCCCCACAGCATGCACCCCCCCATAGTGAACACCCCCCCACACAGTTGATAAAGCACCTGGCAACGCGCACAGGTACACGAAGCTCTCTGGACCGAGGAGAGTGGTCTGATTTCAACACGGTTGGGGTTTCTCCCCTCAGCTCCGCTGGGGCCCCGTGGCATCCCTCAGCATGTCTGTGACCAACACATTCCAAACTCCAGGTCGTTCTAAAACGAGCTTCCCCCCTCCCCTCCCACCCTGCCACCACCTCATCCCACAGAACCCTTCCTTCTGGCTTCATCTATGCAGCGTCCCCTGCACTGTCCCCAGGGCTCCTCCAAACCTCTCCCCACGAGGCGTCAGCGTGAGCATTCTCCAGTGCAAACCCATTTGCCTCACCCCCTTACGACCCCCGCACGCTTGCTGCCAAATGCTCTGAAGAGGCCCGCCAGAGCCCCCGGCGTGGCTCCCACCGCGCTCCTCCGGAGGCCTCCGACGAGGCCCCCCAGCTCCCTCGCAGAGCGCAGACACGTGGCCGCGCACAGGACGTCCTCGTCATGGGTGACCCGCGGCTACCTGACCGGGATCCTCCCAGAAGGAACGTGCCCGCCCCCACGCTCCGAGGAGGGGCAGGTGAGGCCTGAGTCCTGGACTCGGACGGGTGTTCGACGGGCCCCTTCCCCGGTCAGCCGTCAGCCGTCCCGGCCTGTGCGGTCCCCCCACTGTGGCTCCAGGAACTCCCCTGACTTCCGTGCCGGCACCTGAGCTGGACCCAAGCCAGACGCTCCCCGGCAGCACCCGCAGCGCCTGGCTTACCAAGACGTGAGTACATCAGCCCTTTCGAAATGCTGGCGGATTCTTAGCCACCTGGCATTCGGGAAGACTTCTGTAGGATTCTGTAGGCATCCCTGCTGTGCAACATCTCACGGGGCTGCTATTCAGAAGGCTACCACGGAGCTTAAGGGGAGAATAAGAGTTTTAAAATACCCAGGCCTACTTCTTTCTCATGAGCATCCAGAAAGAAGGGGGAAAAAAATCCTAGAAGGAAGATGCAATTTGTAATCAAGATACGCGATCGCCTGTGTTCATTTCATCTGCGGCTTCATCTAGATAAGCAAGAGTCAGCTGCGAACAAAGTTAAGCCAGAGGACTTCGGGTATTTTTTGTGAGTTTCTGGACGACCTCAGCCTTGGTGCTAGACTATTACCTCCTGTAATGATGTTCATTTTCTCGCTTCCACTTTCTGGAGATAAATTCTGAGAGATGCTGATAAACTGCCCGGCACGCGGGGTCTCCTGGTGCATGACCCACGACACTAAACGGCAGTGAGACTTGACGGCCGCCCGTGGGCTGGCCGGACTCTCTGCCATCACCTTCCTCGGGAATGCCCTTTAATTTACAAGGTTGCTGTCAACTTTCCAGACCAAGAAAAAAAAGAATCACACACACAAAACTGATATAAGAGTCAAAAATAAGTATCAGATGATCCTGCCTCCGATAACGTTGGAGGAACTCTATTGTCGGACTAGGCCTCCGACAAGCAATAAATATGAAGTCTGGACAAGACTATTAAAAAGAAAAAAAAGAACTGTGCAGAGAGTGTACAAGGAGTGAACTGAAAAACCAACTAGGATGTTAATTAATCGTAACGTATAACGCGTCAGTATTGACTCGCCCTAACGCCAGATGCTAAGAGGGGAAACCATGTGTGTATGGGGGGGGCGGTGCAGAGGCAGTAAAGGATATATGGGAACTCTGTCCTTGCCTCCCAACTTTTCTGTAACCCTGAGACATGAAGTCATAAAAATAGGCTTGAAGGCACTGGAGAGAGACCAAGAACAGGCAGGGCTTGGCAGGGAATCGTCCCTGAAAGGAGGCGAGTGTCCTACACGAGGCTCGGTTTGGGTCGTCTGCACAGAACCAGCTGGCTGGAGCTCGGGCCCAGGAGCCCAGACACATAGCCTGGGGGGTCTGGACCCCAGAGATGGGACAGCCAGAACAACCGGAGAATGGGGGGGCAGAAATCCCCAGCAGAAGGTGGTCCTACAGGGTGACCCCCGAATGTCAGCCCCAGCCGGGTCTGTGGGCGACCTCCTAAACAACACATGTGCATGGGAGATTCCAAGGAGCCCAGGAGAAGGCGGCGGCTGTCCACCCCAGGAGCAGCAGGCTCGGGATTTAAGACAAGCCACATTCACCGTCACGGAGAAGGAAAATGAACCCTCTTCAGAGGAGAATGGCCGAATCTTGTGTCAAAGGGCTCCTGAAGCCCTACTGACCGGCCAGCACACGCAAGGCCCTGGGAAAGGCCACACGGCCACATTTTCTGGGGGGCAAAAGGATAAGGGCCCCCATAAAGGGGTGCAATGTAAACGCCCCTAGATTCTGCCTTCCCAGCTCCGATCTTCTGAAAACCACTCAGTTAAACAGCCTCGGCCCACGGCAAATGCCACGTGAGATTCAGGAGGAAGCCCCTCCTGTCAGAGAAGGACAGGAAGGCCCAAAGCAGACAGCAGAAGGCCGAGGAAGGGCTAGATCTCCCCAGCTTCTGGCCTCCTTGCCTGCACCTGGGCCAACGCTCTCTTTTCGGGTCCTGATCCAGCCTGGCTTCCATTCTGTCCCCTGCCTACCTCTCAATATCCCCCGGTTTCCTGACCCTCCTGTGTCCTCTTCTCAGAAACACGCCCAAGCAGTCTGATACCCTGCGGGAATCGAGAAACCGCCAGTGAGCGCCCATCCGAACTAGCCCTTTATCCAATCCTGTCCTGATACCTTCTAAAAACTTAGAATCAGGGGCGCCTGGGTGGCTCAGTCGGTTAAGCATCTGCCTTGTCTGCCTTTGGCTCGGGTCACGGTCTCTGGGTCCTGGGATCAAGGCCCATATCGGGCTCCCTGCTCATCGGAGAATCTGCTTCCCCCACTCCCTCTCCCTTGGCTCGTCTCCCCCGCTTGTGCTCCCTGTCAAATAAATAAAATCTTTTTTAAAAGCTTTTAAAAATAAAAATGTAGAATCACAGAAGCAGAGTTTCTTTCCAAAAGGGACCTTAGGAAGCGTGCCCAAGAAGCCGTCACAACAGAACAATTGAAGAGAAGCGCGCACAAAGTACTTCGCGGGTGGCGTGCCAGGCCCTCC
The DNA here is from genome assembly GCA_028533885.1 of Nasua narica. Classification (NCBI taxonomy): domain Eukaryota; kingdom Metazoa; phylum Chordata; class Mammalia; order Carnivora; family Procyonidae; genus Nasua; species Nasua narica. Next base: position 6,907,300 of record CM052814.1, on the reverse strand, counting down.
GACACGTCCGCCTTCACGACCCACCCAAGTTGCTCTTTTTCCCTTTCGCCCCTTGGTTTCCTTCCCAGGGTTTTACGTGGTCCGCGGTTACGGGCTGTGCCTCAGCCGTAAGGTCGTCGTCGGCCTTCCCCGGGAGAACGGGAGCGGCGGGAGGCCCAGGACCTTGCCGTCTCCGTCCCCGTCCCCCCAGCCCTCAGACCAGGGCCCGGCCGAGTCAGACTGAAGCATCTCCCAAGTGCAGGAGGGGGCAAGCGCGGCCCGCACCGCTTAGGGGGCCTGCCCAAGTCACAGGCGGCCCAGGGCAGGGGCAGGGCCCAGCAGCACCCTCGCCCCGCTCCAGGCGGCGCCGCCGCCGTTCCAACGGGAAAGTTCTCCCCCAGCCTCAGAATCGGCTCTTGGTACACAGCTGAGCGTCCCTGCCGAGCGGGATTATGAATGTGACCTGGGTGAAAGTTCTCGCCTCATTTAGCATCGAACAAAGCAGCATTAACGGCAGCAGCGGCCCCAGATTCCAGGGCACACACTCAGCCAATGACCTTCTACTAACCGCTCTGGGGGAGGGGAGGAAAAACGTCGCCTCGGGGTGCCACCCGCCCCACTTCTGAGGCCTGCTCTGTGGTCCCCAGGTGTGGAGGTGCACAGGAGAGGGCACAGGGGGTTCAAAGTACCCGTACGGACATTTACCAGCATCCTTACCCCTGACGGCAACGAGGCAGAAGCCTCAGGGCAGGGTCCCCCCACCCCTCCTCTCCCTATACACACACACACTCAACCAGAAAAGCTTCCAAAATGCTTGAAATGCAGCTGCACACCACGTCTTTATTTATTTGTAGTCTAAGAGGAAAGAGGCATTTATATTTCTTCCTCTCTCTCCCAGCCCATCCAAAAAAGGAAGTACTATTTGAGGGCCATCTGATGGGACTGTGTCACTATTGATCAGGGCCTCAGCGGGGGCCGATGAATGTGCCGGAGATCACAGCAGAATCCTTCCTGCTCCTCTCATGAAGGGGCTGGGTGCAAAATCATCATGGTGACTTGTCTTTATGCTAATGCCATGCGCCTCTCTACAAGGGACAGAGGGTCCGAATGAACCGTCCAGCAAGCCCATGGAGAGGCTCTTTTGGGTTCTTTTAGTCCATTAGCAAAAGCTTAGATGGGTTGGCCTGATTATTTCTCTTTATTATGAGGATCTGAGGGATCTAGGCAAAGGGGAGAGAAAAAGCCGTGAGACAGAAAAAAACGTTCTGTGCTTTCAACCACCAGCCCCCGAATGAAAGGCCCGGCTCCACATGAAAATCTGGCTTGCAGGCGAGCGGCAGAGGCCAGGAAGCACGTTTTGCCCTGGCCATCTGGGAGGCTTCCTCGGCCCCAGAGAACTTCTCCTCTAGGGGGATAAAAAAGGACAAGGGGGAGGACACGGTGATAGCCAAGCGAAACGCTGACCCAGGCTACGTGATAATTAAGTCATCAGCTATGAAACAACCAGGAATAGGAAGATGAATGAGGAATACCACGAGATCAGAGGAAAAGTCAGACCCCAAGGATAGAACTACAGTGGCCATCAAGGGCCATTTGATCCAAACCTTCGTTTTACAGAAGGCAAAACTGGGGCTCGGAGAGAATCAAATCTCAGCTGTGAATGGCAGGATCGGAACCAATGTGCGTCTCCCAACCGCCCCCGCCCCCCGTAGAGCAGAAGGGTGGACACAGTCAGTGCCCCACCAAGGCCTGGTTCACGACATTGAACTCAGGTGGGGCTGGATGAAGAGGCCTGTGCACTGCGCCCAAATGGCTGGGTACTCAAAAACAAACCAAGGAACCACCGCAGGGCAAGGGTAAAAGGACAACGGCTCACTCTTGGATTCCTCCAGGGACTTTGGGAATGCAACTGTGGAGAGGACCCTGGAGATGATGCTGGAAAAAGTCTCCTGATTCTCCAATAAAGAAGAAAGGCATTCACCTCGGGGCAGTACCAACATTCTGTACCAGCTGAATTCTAAGTATTTAATTTCTCCAAGCCTTGGTTTTCTCCTTGAAACATAGCCAGTATCTGAACTGCCTCAACGTCCGGGTTGTCCTAAGAATCAAAATTAGATAACGCAGATGAAAAGTTCCATAGTTTCTAAAATACCACATAACCCGGCGCGCCTGGGCGGCTCCGTCGGCAAAACGTCTGCTTTTGGTTTGGATCATGACCTCGGGGTCCTGGGATCGAGCCCCGCATCGGGCTCCCTGCTCAGTGGGGAGTCTGCTTCTCCCCCTCCGTCTGTGATCTCTCTCGCTCTTGCTATCTCTCAAATAAAATCTTTTATAAATAAAATACCACATAACTATAAAGACAGGATATTCTTCGTACCATCATGTTCTTGCTTTATGGGCCAACGAGGCATAGAAGACACAGAATTTGTAGCTTTACAATCATCGCCTCTTGGATTCTCAGACTAACGACCGGACAAAGCAAAAGGTGATCCAACGTGTCATGGAGTCAGCGGAAGGCGGAATCCAGAACTCGGTCCCTGAGGCTCAAACAGGAGTGAGGAGGGGAGCAGGGAACGCCAGGAACAGAGAGTGTGACCGGGCCACACGGACAGTACACACCGCACCCCGCACCAGCAGTGGCCACGACACAGGCTCACAGAGCCTCAAGGGGTGGATGCAGCTTGAGGCAAACACTTGGGCCACACTCCCCTGCCGACTGACTGAGCTGCAACCTTCCCACAGGTGGGGAGGCGAGATCTCTAACCCATCCATCACTCACCGGCATCGCAGAATGGAACCCCACAACTGAGTAAAATTTCCAGATAACTGGCAGGTACCCCACTGAAATACCCAACTTTTCTCTATTTTGAACGATCTTGAGTAGGATCTTCCTACAATATATAATACTCTGCCCCGACAACGGAGATTCTGTAAGCTAGACCTGAACACATTTCTTCAGGGCTCGGAATAACCATTAAATACTTCGCTTACTGTGTAAGTCCTAAGGCAATGAGAACAGCCTCCAGATTACTATTATGTCTTGTGAGTCCTTGAGGCTGATTTTAGAATTGAACGCTTCCTACACTGTTAGCAGCCAGAATGGTAACAACACACTATATATGCTTCTGCCTTTAACAATAACTGTCCCAAATCCTCAAGAAAGGACTAGCAAGACAGATCCACCAACCTATAAAAAGGATTATACGCGGCGGCCAAGTGTGATTTATCCCAAGAATGTAAGGTTGGCTGAACACAGGGCAGTTAACATACTACTTAATAAAATAAAAATCAAAGGCCATTCAATCAATCCAACAGACAAGAAGTATATGCTAAAATCTAATACCCTTTCATGATGAAAATACTTAACGAACTATGAATGGTAGGAAACTTCCTCCATCTAATAAAGAGTAACACACCAACAAATGAACCCATAGCTATCATCATGCTTAATGGTGAAAGAGTGAATGTTTTTCCCCTAAGATCAGGACCGTGTCAAGGAGGTCTGCCCTTATCACTTCTATTCAACATGGTCTGGGAGTTCTAGCCAGCCAATCAGGCGAGAAAGGAAACAAAAGGCATTCAGATTGGAAAAGAAGTAGACAAACTATCTATTCATAGATGACATGATCATGTATATAAAAAAATCCTTGTATATAAAACACACACACACACACACACAGAGATTCAGTGAAGGACTAAAAAATGAAATTAAGAGGGATGCCTGCCTAGGTGACTCAGTCGATTGGGCATCTGCCTTTGGCTCAGGTCATGATCCCAGGGTCCTGGGATCGAGTCCCACATCAGGCCCCCTGCTCAGCAGGGAGCCTCTTTCTCCCTCTGCCTGATACTCCCCGAGCTTGTGCGTGCACATGCTTTCCCTCTCTCTCTGGCTTGTAAATAAAATCTTTTTTAAAAAATGAAATTAAGAAAACAATTCCATTTATAATAGCATCCAAAGAAATACTTAGGAATAAACAAGAAGCATAAGACCTATACACTGAAGCTTACAAAATGCCTCCACAAAATTCAAGACCCAAATCAGCAGGAAGCGTTCCCACGTTCATGGATTGGAAGACTGAAGATGGAAACACTCCCCAGTTGACCTACAAATTCAATGCAATCTCTCCATTAATACCTATAACCTATTTATAAACTAGCACTACTAACATCAAACATGTGGGTTTTCCACACCAACTAATTCTCCAATTCTCTGCAAACACCAACTGGGTGCCCTACAATTTAATTCAATTCTGACACTCCATACCCAGAGTTAGCACATGCGCACAGATTAAGAGTTCAGCCCCACTAAACTGTCCCCCACTTCAGATGCTGGTCGGAACCCGGGTCTCCCATACTTCTCACTAACTGTCTCTATGTCAGGGATTCCCATGATCCCCTCACAGGTCCAATAATTTGCTTTAACAGCTCACAGAACTCAGGGAAACACTTTAGTTACTATTACCAAATTATTATAAAGGATACAAGTGAACAGCCAGATGAAGAGGGACAGTGGTACGTGGGAAGGGGCAGAGAGCTCTAGGGCGCCTCTCTGGGTAGGCCACCCTTCCAAAATCTCAATGTATTAACCAACTTAGGAGTTCTCCAAACCCATTGTTTAGGGTTTTTATGGAGGTTCCACCAACAGGCATAATTAAGCCACTGGCCATTGAGATTGAATTCAATCTCTCACCTCTCTCCCTTCCCCTAAGGTCAGGAAGTGGGGTTCAAATTTCCAACCTTCCAATTACATGGTTGGAATCAGCCCCCATGCTGAAACTTCTAGGGGCCCACTAAGAGTCACTTCATTAACATCAACTCAAGGTAAGGATGAAAGAGGCTTCTCATGAAAAATGAAAGACGTTCTTCCCACCCTTCTCATCTTCTCATTCCGGAAATTCCAAGCATTTTTAGGAGGTCTGGGTCAGGAAGCAGAGACCAAATAGATATTTATTGCATCACAGTATCACAAAATTCAATTGGTTTTTCTTGCAAAAATCGACAAGCCTATACTAAAATTCTGGAAATCCTTGTGGGAATCCAAGGGATCCAGAATAACCAAAACAACCTTGGAAAAGAACAAAGTTCTAGGACTCAGACTTCCCAATTTCAGAAATCACTACATAACTACAGTAATCGGTACAGTGTGGTACGGATATAAAGCTGGACATGTAAATCAATGGGATAAAACTGAGAGTCCAGAAACAAATCCTTAAATTTATGGCCAACCGATTTTTGACAAGAGTGTCAAGACAATTTACTGGAGAGAAAAATGGTCTTTTCAACAACGGTGCTGGGACACCTAAATATCCGCACACAAAAGAAGGACGTTGGACTCCTACCACACACTGTTGTGTAAAATTAACTCAAAACCTATCATGTATCTAAGCATTAAAGCTACAAAATTCTTAGAAGAAACCACAGGAGTAAACCTTCATGAGCTCAGATCAGGCAACGGTTTCTTAGGACTCCAAACGCGCAAACAGAAGAAAAATAAACTGGACTTAATCAAAGTTAAGAACACTTATGCTTCAAAGGATACCATCAAGAAAGTCAAAGGACAACTGGTGTAATGGGAGAAAAATATTTATAGGTCATATCTGAGAAGGGACTTTATCCAGAATAGAACTCTCCCAACAATGAAAGACAAACAACCCGCATAAAGAATTGGACAAAGGATATGAAGAGACATTTCTTCCCAAAAAGATAAATGGCCAATAAGCCCATGAAAAAAATGCTGAATCATGGCTGGGAGGTAGTGGGTGTAGGGTTATGGACATTGGGGAGGGTATGTGCTATGGCAAATGCTGTGAAATGTGTAAGCCCGATGATTCACAGACATGTAACCTGGGGCAAATAATACATTAGATGTTAATAAAAAGTTTAAAAAAAGAAAAAAATGCTGAATCATGATTCATTAGGGAACTTCGAATCAACACAACGAGATCTGCTTTCAAACCCACCAGGATGGCTAAAATAGCCCCAAAATAACCAGTGTTAATGAAGATATGGAGAAATTGGAATCCTCATACGTAGCTGTAATAAATAAATAAATAAATAAATAAATAAATAAATAAATAAATAGTGCAGCCACTTTGGAAAGCAGTTTGGCTGTTTCTCAAAAAGCAAAACAGAGTTAATCTTGGACCCAACAACTCCACTGCCAGGTGTGCACCCCCCAAAAACGAAGATGTAAGGCCACACAACAACTTGTCCATGAAGGCTCATAGCCGAGTCATGCATAACAGCCCCAGAATGGGAAAACCCCACATGTCCATCAATGGATGAATGCATAAAGAAAACAGGGCATATTCGTATGTCATTATTACATATAAAAAGGAATGGAGTGCTGATACATGCTACGGCATGGATAAACTCCCCCATGATGCCAAGAGAAAGAGGCGAGTCACAGAAGACTCCATATCAGAGGAAATGTCCACAAGAGGCAAATCCACAGAAACAGGAAGGAGAGCAGCGGTTGCCGGGAACTGAGAGATCAGGAATGGCAGTCTTCCTGTGGAGAGGATGGACTCAGCCTGCAAATTCCACAGTGGTGGTGGTTAGACAACGGTGTGAAGGTCCTAGAAACCAAAGAGTCGTACACACTTGACACAGTGAATTGTATGGTATGTAAAGTTATCTCAATAAAACTGGGATCTTAAAAACACACCCACGAGAAATACCTGTCGTCCTTTTGATTTGCTGTGGACAGGACAGGAGAATGATAACCCAACTGGGTTCTGAGTGAGCTTCTGAAGTGCTCTCTCCAAGGCAAGGCCATGACCCTCCCCGTCCACTCCAGCTGCTCACTCTTCTGGGCCCTTCTGCAGTGCTGGCTATCATCTAGATGCTTAAGTTCATGAGATAAAGCATTTCTGGGGAGAAAACGAGCTATAACTGTCCTGAATTTTAGTTCTTGTTTGAGAAGATATATTTCCCCCCTCCAAAGAATATGCATTTTTCCCACATTGTATGGGTACAGCAATCTCATTTCACTTTCCTACTCTCCGATGCAATAAAACAAAAAAGCAGCTCACAAAATAGATTATTTCCATCTCATGCTGAACCTTCTCAAGCAAAGAGTCCTGATACCATGACATTTTGGGAACTGCCTGGGTGAACTGGGCTCACGAGGGGTGATCCCAAAACACAAACAGCGCTAATCTTCTAGGCAGGACTGGGTTTTTAAAGACACAGCAAGAAAAAAGATAAAATGATGTATTATACATATTGCAACTCAGAAATTCCAATATTCAAGACCATGACTGAAAGGGGGGAAGAAAAAGAAAAATGGCGGTAATGACATTAAGAAAAGGAAGTAGATTTCAGGGTTGAAAGGGATAGTAAACATAGATCATGTTCCCTGACACCCCTCCCTCAACACACACACACCTGGAATTTTTTTTAACTTATATTCAATTAATTAACATAGTATATTATTAGCTTCAGAGGTAGAGTTCAGAAATTGTCTTATGTGATGCCCAGTGCTCATTCCATCACGTGCTCTCCTTAATGCCCATCACCCAGTTACCCCATCCCCCCACCTCCTTCCCCTCTAGCAACCCCTAGTTTGTCTCCTATGGTTAAGAGTCTCTTATGGTTTGTCTCCCTCTGATTTAGTTTTTCTTCACTCCCTTCCCCGATGCTGCTGTTTTGTTTCTTAAATTCCACATGTGAATGAAATCATATATTTCTTTCTCTGATTTAGTTTCCTTAGCCTAACACTCTCTAGTTCCATCCATGTTGTAGTAAATGGCAAGATTCCATTCCTTTTGATGGCTGAGTAGTAGTTCATTGTATATATGGACCACATCGTCTTTATCCATTCTTCTGTTGATGCACATCTGGGCTCTTTCCCTAGTTTGGTTATTGTGAACATTGATGCTATGAACATTGGGGTCCAGGTGCCCCTTCGGATCACTAAGTTTGTATCTCTGGGGTAGATACGTAGTTGTGCAATTGCTGGGTCATAGGGTAGCTCTATTTTCAACTTTCCAAAGAAACGCCATACTGTTTTCCAGAGTGGTTGCACCACCTTGAATTCCCATCAGTGTAAGAGGAGGGCTCCCCTTTCTCCACATCCTTGCCAACATCTGTTGCTTCCCAACTTGTTCATTTAGCCATGCTGACGGTCACACCTAGAATTTTAATCTCTTCTGTAAACGCCTGCCATGTCGTCAAGCAGCCTATGCTTAAATACCACCCCGAGGAAGAGCTCACTACCTCAGACAACAGCTCTATGAGAAAGTACTCCTTTTTATGGCAAGCAAAAATTGGTCTCCACAAGGATTCAGACGCTACTCTGTCCCTGGCAGCCAGAGGCCTTCTGTTCCGCGCACCGCGGCTCTTCTGATCTTCAGAGTTCAAAGGGCAGCACGGATAAGGCTCCACTCCTCTCCTCTCCACTGCTCACCTGTCTCAGGTGCTAGCACGGCCCCCCAAGTGCCCTCCGGCAGGCCAGGGCAGGAGGAAGGGGCAGCCTCAATGAGGAGAGAGTGAGAAGAAACAAAGTACATGAGAAGGAGCCAAGGAAAGAAACCAGAGGCGCCCACGAGGCCCAGCTGCCCCTGCGAGCTGCGCTTTCCCTCGATGCCAACCAAACCCCGAGCGGCAGTGGGCGCGGGAGATCCAGGCACCCGAGTCCCTCGGCACGAGGCTCAGGCGCAAGGCTCAGCCGCCAGGCTGCCCTGGTCCTTAATCTGCATGCAGTGGAGACCACGGGTACTGGGTCCTCTTTCTCACACAAGAGGTGAGAAAATAGGGGTCTCGTGTACTTTCTCTCTGAAAGGGGAAATAATGCAGAGACAGACCAGTTATTACAGGAACCAGGGAGGCAAAGATCGTCTCTGGTGACCTCTCACTTCTTGCTTACCATCCTTTCCCTCATTGTCCCAGGTACCCTGCATCTGGCCCTCCTCCCGGGGCAGCCGTGACCCTCTCCCGTGACTTCTTTCCTCTCTTTCCTTGTCCTCACCAAGACTTCCCTGTTCGGTGCCCCAAATCCCTCCCCCCACTCTGCACACAGCTGACGAGTTACATACACAAAAGCCTGGGAGGACAACACTGCCAGGGTCTCCGGGCCTGAGTATCAGCTCAAGAGAGTGGGTATCTGGGGACAGAGATGCCTTTTAACTAAAGCCTTCCAATTGCAACATGGAAGCTTCTGTCTTTTCTGCCCAAGGGCAGGTGGTAGCTCTCCACGGAGAATTAGAGGCTGCAATTACGGACTCATAATGGGGAGGTAAGCAAGAACCCAGGCTCTGGAGTCAGATCTGGATCAATACCTGGGCTTCAGTTTCCTCTTCTATAAAATAGGACAGAGTCTGCCCTCCTTGCAGAGCCACCAAGATTCAAGGAGATAAAGCACGTATGGTGCTCGGTTTTTACCCCTTCTCAGCTCCCTGTAGCTTAGTTCTCACCGTTATACTTGGTTCACTCATCAAGTGTGAGTTTTTATTTGTTAGATTCTTAGATGAACTGTGTCTGCCCTAACTAGACCGCCATGATGAGGGGCCACTGTGGTGATCGTCTCTGTATCTGAACACAGCACAGAGTCTGGCCCCTCAAACAAATGAGCCCTGGTAGCTTTTCCTGTTAAGCCAAAACCTTTAAGATGTTCTCTTACTACCTTTAGGCAGACCCAGTCTGTTCAGCTTGTATCTAATGACACAGAGTCCCACGGTGATCACCCAACAGTCCTCCTAGCAGGGTCATTAATCACCACCTTCACCCTTCAGCAAATACTTGTGCAGTCACGCATCAGACAGGGTCATCCAGGTAATCCAGAGAAAGCAGGAAGTCTAAGGAATCAAGAGTCACGGTAACAATTCCTCTCACCAAAAAGAAGAGGAAATTGATAAGCCACAAAGATAATCATGAAGTCCAATCAAAGAATCCACAAGGGGAGCCAGGGAGACAGGAAGAAATGAGGGGAACACGGACTATGAAAACAGTTTCCCAGACAGAAGAAATGGTGGAAGAGAAGCATAAACACAGGAGAGCATCTCCACAGGCTTTGATCCCCCACCTCTCGTTTTACTCCAACGAGGCAAGACACTGATGTCCAATGATCAAGTGTTTTGCTCAACGTCACCCAGTTGGTTATAGGCTCCAGGTGAGACTATGATCCAGGTGTCCTGGCCTCCAAGTCAATGCTCTAAAAATCACAGGACAGAATCAGATGAAATGATTGGGCAGTCCCAAACCCTGGTCTGCCAAGAGTCAACTGGTCAACCTCCCTGCGCCTCCCCTTCTTCATGGGAAAGGGGACCCTGTGGGGTTATCGAGGGGATTAAATGAGACTATGAGAAGAATGTGTTGTAGCTCATCAGAGCTCTAGTCCTTTATTAGAAAGTTACAGAGCGCAGGGCACTCGGGTGGCTCAGTAAGTTAATCATCTGACTCCTGACTTTGGCTCAGGTCATGAGCTCAGGGTGGTAAGATCAAGCCCTGAGTCGGGCTCCACACTCAGGATGGAGTCAGCTTTAGACTCTCTCTCCCTCTTCTTCACTGTCCCCCCCCAAATAAATAGATAAATCTTTGGGGAAAAAAAATAAGATAAAGGACACATTTTATTTGCCAAAGATCAGGAAGGCAAGAAGAGATTGTAACAGTGGGGGATAATAATAAGGAATGACCAAGCTCCATCCTAACAAAGAACTAGGTTTATTAAGGATTGACCTTGAACAAAATACAAAAGGAATCAGGTTACGGAAAAGGAAAGTCGTCCGGGACAGGGACAAAAGGGTTTACAGGCAAAGTTCTCTCTGGGACACAGAGAAGTGCTTTAGAAAACAAAAGACAGACTCTGCCAAATCTGACCTAAAAACTGAACTTCATAAGCCACACTCTGTCTCCCAGTCTGAGATACCAACAAAGCACAGCAAGTGTTTGAATTTGACAAAAGACTTAAGGAAAAACTGATATTTTAAGTAAAGATTTTTGTGGAGAGGCGGAAGAGCTTCGCCTTATATGCCACAGCGCTAAACAAACCCATTTAGAGGTCCTTGGTGGTGGTCTACCTCATCCTTGGAGTTCTGGGAGGTTGAGAGAAGAGAATGTGAGGGAGGGGACGGGGCCAGAGGCCAGCAGCATGGGCCAGAGGGCAGCCACTGGGGAGGGAAATGCTGCAACAGTGCTCAGCCAGGACGCTCGTGCGCAAGGGAGCCTTCCACCGGAGGCTCACCTGTCGCGCGCTGCGGGGTTCCCGGAGCAAGAACCGCAGGGGCAAGCGCGGTGGGGGCGAAGGCCAACCAGGTGACCGGCCATCTCAGTTTGGCCAGCGTGGTCCTGGCTTTAGCACTGAAAATGTCACATCAGAGGGATTCCCGGGCCTGCACAAACCCTGTCCCTGTCCTGATTGGTCACCCCAGGTGCAAGTGTCCCCTAGCCTGACCTGCCTAGCACGATGGGACTGCCATCGGCGCCAGCAGCCTCACCAGCCAACAGCCTCTCCTACAGGAGGGCCTCCTTGGTGCCTCAGCTCCTGGGGAAAGGTATAGAAAAGGAAGAAACAGGAAGGAGCAAAAATCAGCCCCTTGGGATGTCTTGCAGGCACCGTCATGCCAGTTCCCGGGATTCCGCCTGAAAAGTGGCGCTCAGCCACACCAGCTTCTTCCTCCGTCACCTGCCCAGGAATGGGGGCGGGGGGCAAATGAACAAAGTAGAATGCTATTCAAGGACACAGCAATTAGGGGCACCTGGGCAGCTCGGGTCATGCTCTCACGGTCCTGGGATGGAGCCCTGCACTGGGCTCCTTGTCCCTCTGCCCCTCCCCACCGCTCATGTTCTCCAATAAATAAAACGTTTAAAAAAAACACGTTTTTTAAAAAGAACATAGCAATTAATAACCACGTTAATTATCAATGTATTTCTGTACAAATTCCAAGAACTGTAAACCCTTCAGCCAATACCACAGTCTTATCCTGTTGGCCCTTTCTTCCCTCATATACATAAACCGAACCAAAGGAAAACCACGACTCCGTCATCACCACTGTCCCACTGACGTCTCTGGGCTTCAGCCTCCCTAAACAGGAAGGAGTAAAATTACCTGTTCTTCCCACCCCCAGTAGGAACAGAGTGTGTGCGTGAGGCTCAATGGAGTGATCAATATGAACGGATTCTGAAAAGCATAAAACCCTAGAAGAGCAAGAGGGGATACAGTTCCAATATGGTGGAAGTGTGGTCACCAGGTCCCTGCCCTCTAGGACGGGAAGCAGGAGATACAACCAGAGGGAGAAGGTAGGGTAGAGCCAAACCAAAGCACCAGACTTTCCGGGCCGGGGACAGACTCTACCTTTCTACAGCTCTACCTGGTCCCGGGAGGCAGAGCCATGTGCTCTCGTTGGGAGGACCACCTGCGGACACCATCTCTCCCCCAGAAAGGGAGAGGCAGGGCCAGCTCTTAAGATTGCAACCATAAGGCATCACCAGACTGTTGGCACTCTTGGTTTCCACTATGGCAGAGCTCAGACACGGCATGGTAGAGTGGGAAGGGTCTACATCCCCTCATCACATATGAACTGTGGGGTTACAGGAGAGTTACTCACCCTCACAGAGTGAGCCTCGATTTCCTCATCAGACAATAGAGAGAATACCTCAGTGAAGGCTCAGGCATTAAAATTAAATAATATACGGAGAGCATGGAGAGCAGCCCGCCACACGGAAAGTCTTCCGTGAAGAGCTCTGATGTCAAAGGAAATGCTTGAGACACCATGGATTCCCCTGCCTCCTGGGGCTCACTGCCCTGCTGCCCCGGCACGGTCAGCCACGGTCAGCCCGGAGATGTGGGGCACGCACAACACCTTCCAGGACTGTAGAAGATTCAGGCTGTGAAGGGCAAAAGTCTACTCCGTTGATAGTTTTCCTTCTGGAAAGACATAGAGCCTTTACCACAGGTTTATAGGACTTGGTGAAATCTGGCAAAAACCACAAGACCAATCAATATCTGTATTCTTGCCTTACTGAAAACACACAGCTTGATGGCATTATCCAACCCCCATAAGATGATCTTGAGAGTTCTGGTCAATAAAATATGACTAGAAGTGATGTGCGCCCCCACCAAACCTGGTTATTAAAAAAAAAAAAGCCTCTCACGGGACAGGACATCTTTGCTGTCTTTCTCATTCAAGGAGGGTGGACAAGATGGCAAGAGACTGGGTCCCCATGGAACTAAGGACTGTGTGGTGAGAAGTGAGAAATACTGACTGATATAAACCACTGAGATATTGGTGGGTGGTAGCCAGCCTCCAAGAAGCTCTAAGTGACTCACCTCCTGGTATTCACACCCCTGTAGAGTTCCCTCCGAGTGTGAATAGGTTTAGCTGAGTAACCAGGAAGAGGTGACAAAAATGACAGAGTATGAATTCTGTAGCTAGGTTTTTAAGACATTACCTCTCTCTCAGTTCACTCGCTCTGGGGAAACTAACTGCCACATCATTAAGACCCACGCAGCTCTATGGGCAGGTCTGTGAGGCAACAGCCAGCTCCAATTCGCTAGCCATGCAAGTACGCCATCTTGGAACTGGATCCTCCAGTCGAGTCTTCAGAGGACTGCAATCTCCTAAGAGACTTGGAGTAAGAGCCCCCCAGCGAACAGCTCCTGGAAACTTGACCCACAGAAACTATGTGACATAATAAATGATTATGGTTATTTTAGGGAGCTAAATCTTGAAGTAACTGGCAACTAGTACCCAATATATTTGTTGAATTAGCTGAAGTTATTTACCAAGTCAATACATTTTGTATCTAAAGGAACTGTCCAGTGCATTCTATTCCTTCAGGTTACACGTGCCGTTCAATGTGAGGGATAGCAAGTGGGCTCCACTGACGGCACCAGCACTCGCGCTTACGTGCTCTCTCTCGGATAGAGCAATGCTTACCTACACACTCCAAGCCAATCCACAGCTATTGTGACTTTCTTTCAGTTATGGAGGGTGTTCCGTCTGGATTCATGGATGGGGAGGAGCCTGGGCAACCCCAGGGGAAATGCCCAACGTGCGTCTCTAACACCATAGTTAGACAGACGTGTGTATGCACACACACATGCGTATGTTAAGGCACGGGAGAGATGCTGAGCCATCACGGTGGAGAGAAGGCATCAGGTTTTTGATGCATGGGACAGCAGAATGGGAGGCAGGCAACAGGGTAAGGAGAAGAATGGGTTTAGAAATCAAGCACAGAAAGAACAGGAAAAGGTCCCCACACACTGACTTTAAGAAAACAGAGCTCTGAGATTTACTTCTAGTGCTCCTGAGTCCCTGGACCACTTCAGCTTTAAAGCAAAAAATAGCAACACACTATGAGGCTCCCAGACAGCACTCCTAGAGACCGTGGTGATGGGTACCATTAAATCAGATCAATAGCTATAAAAGCATCCAGAAATACATGCCAACTCAAATCCAGTTACACTGCATGCAAAGAGCAAATCAATAGCATTGCAGAAGTGCAGAAGGACAGACAAATGGCTCTGGGGGGTAGCAGGAGTGGCCCAGAATGTGAATGTGTGGATCAGCGTGGCTGAGAGGCTGAAATTGATCAAGAGGAGATAGATGGATAGAAAATGTGGGAAGGTGGCCCCACCCAAGGAGGCTCTTGCAAGTGCAAACAGCGCCGTGCCTCCTAATCTGCTAATCGGGGGGAGGAGCCATATGGGACCAGTCAAAGAAGAGAGGAAGATGGCACTCCCACTTTCAGCTCCCACCTGCGCCACCAGAACCAAGGCCCCTGAGGACTCAGAGTAGGACAGAGACTTGGAAACCAAGTCCCAAGATGACCGGAATCTCAGAATCTTTGTACACGTTCGCACGAGTCACCCATACCCCCATAGAAGCTCAGAGCTGCTGCCCCGTGACCTGCACTCTGGTTGGCCTGATGCAGTCACTTCTTCCAAAAGTCCCAGAGGTGTCATCCCAGAAAGGCCAAGAGGCACTCCTCTGTCTCCTCAAAGGCAGCTCCCTTCATGCCAGCTGAGAAGCAGTTAAAGATAAAGACACGAAACACAATCCTCTTACTCTAGTTCTTCCACTAACTGGTCTCCTGAACTTTGGCAAGCCACCTGACATCAGAGTTCCCACCAGGAAAAGGTAAGGCATTTACCCACCTCTGCAGCACGGGAGTGGGGGAAATGTATCCAGAAGGGAGTGGGAAAATGAGAGCGTGCGCCCAGAGTGTCATACCAGGAAAACAGAATCTGAGGTTCTAGTTTGACATTTTCTTTTCAAAATCTGCTGTTGATTCTGCTTTGCAGTAGGATATAGTAATTTACAAGACTAAAGCTCCATAAGGAAAAGGACACGATCTTGGGTTTCTCTTTGTATCCAGCCCAGAATTAGAAGAGGTTAAATAAAAGAGTAAGGGGGTGGGGAAAGAACGATCGTGAGCCCAGATTATATAAATCTGCATCGACACCATAATTTTTTTAACTATTAAGTGAAGGATCCCCATATGGTTGGCTTTGCACATGCTATTTTCCTGCCCTGAAATCCCTTCTTCTCCATTAAATCTCTTCAAGTCCCACCATCTTCAAGATGCAGGTCCATCTCATTTTCTTCCCTACACAACATTCCCCAACCATGCCAGCCCACAGCAGGATGACCACCGCCGAAGATCTGGGGCATTTGTTGAGACCGATGTGGACAGTACTACCCTGAGTCGTCATTCTCATGTTTGCACTGGCTCATGTAACAGTTTTCACTAGATTCCCCAAATCTTAAGGATCCTAGTCTGCCTTATGCACCTAAATCGCGCCCCCTACAACACTCAGTCACGATACACCGAGGGGCAAATATAGAAGGTTTTGAATTTTCAAAAGTGCTTAGAGTTCTCACTTCAAAAGTCAGTTCTCAGTATTCCATTGCCTGGACCAATTTAAGTGACACGGACGAATCAAAAGACAAGCCGTCCATCTTCGGTGCACCAAGTTCATTTAGGACGAGGCCTTTGGGGTTCTAGAAAGCAGGTCTGTTCGTCACTGCTGCTCTTGAAATTCAGCTACCCTCCCTGAGTCTGCACAAAGGTCAGAGGTGTCCCAGCCACCCTCATGCTTTAAGGCAGATCCCCAGATGGTGACAGTAATTGCCAAATTACAAAGCAAACCTGGGTCTGCCCCCTCCCTGCGCAGACCTCACTGTCCCCTGGGGAGATGTCGAACCTTCCGCTTCTCAGAGTCCAAAGTAAATGCCAATTCTGCAGATAGAACAGGTGTCCCCCTATCCAGATCCCATCCACAAATTCAGGACATTTGTACCAACTGTTCCTGTCCTCCGGTACTGGACACCTTCCAGAATGAGAAAGAAATTCATCTTCCCACGATTCCAAGAGCCTGTCTCCCCCCCCCCACCCCCTTGGCGGGCTATAAAAGCCAAAAAGCCTTTGCAGACACTCAGCACGCACACTGTCCTTGAGGAGGCTGCAGCCGCCATGACCCGACCAGGCCGCCACGACCACACGGGACAGAAAAATGCAGAGACACCACGCCGACCCTCTAAGCACCGAGAGGATGTGCTCAGGTCCCTGCCGCAAGGAGGTTCTCTCCGCAGAACACGGTGGCCGCACAGAAGGCCGAAACCGAAGTCGAGCAGGTCGGGTCAGACGTCTGCAGCGCAGAGTCACAACCTGAAGGACGGAGAGCTCTTGCCCTGCGGCGACAGCGGAAGGCCGTTCCTGGCAGGGGCACCAGTGCGCGCGCACGCAGGGCACACGGCCCGTGGGTGCTGCACGCCCCCAAAGCCCAAGACAGCAGAGCTGGTGTCCACTCTGTTCAGATTGATATGGCAGCTTCGTGGAGGACGGACTGGGAGGGAACGAGAGGGCAGACCAGAGAGAGAGAAGGACCAGAACGACACAATCTGGGCAGGATGGGGGATGGGGGCTCCGAGAGGCAGTAGGGCCAGGCCTGGGAAACTCAGCAGATAGGGCTGTTAGGGCGGGAAGGGGACACCGATTCAGGCGGATGTTCAGGATCCCCCTAATTGGATGCATCTTCACTATTCACCGTCTCTCCGCTGTCTCCCCCCCACACACTACTACAGCTTTGTTTGGAGATACGTCACCCAGTATATCTGTGCTCGCTCGGACTCACTCCTCAGACTCATACAACTGAGCATAAATGCAGTATTGATGGCAGCATCCCCTGTGTTTTATCCCATTTCATTCCTACAGTGTCCTTCAGAGCTGAATTCATTTTCCTCTCCCCATCAGAATCCAGTTCAGTTTTGTGAAAATGTCCTCTTTCTTCCCTCCTCCCTGCCCAGCTCACTCCGCATCAAGTTCGTGGGGCAGGAACTAGATCGGCTTCTAGGTTCTACTTCATGCCAAGTAGGTTCTTGGCACTCGGTGAACGCTGGTTACTTCTACCGACCACAGAAATAAGAACAACAATCTATAAATACGTTGGCTTCCCGCAGTTAAGAGGAATTAACCACACTGCAATTAAGGAAAGGCTGGAGAAAACATTTAGTTAGCAACTTCTCAATGCAGACAACAAGATTAAGGCAATAAATACCAGTTTCAACATATTTCTTTGGTGGAGTTTTATGTAACGGTCCAATAAAATGAGAAGACCACCCAGTGCCCCAGCAGAATGCTGACTACATGAGTCACCCAATGGCTAACATCGAACAGATTGATCTATCACATAAAATAATGAACATTAATAACTTATACTGCTGTCAGATTATAAAAAGGAGACATTGTCCCAAAATCTCATTCACATAAAATATCACTTTTAGAACCAAAGAACAACAAGATAGCATGACCTCATTTATAGATTGTAGGGAAAACTGTAAATGGTCTCTGGGTTCAGACACAATGGTAACCAAGAGGGCCATGAAATTTACTGGAGTTGGTTCTATTGAGAATAGATTAAGATGGGTAAGGGATCAACTATTTGATGGGATTGAAAGGGTCTCCTGTGACGAGGTCAGAAAGTACACCCAAATGCAGGGTATCTAATAAAACGATGACTTACATTTGCTGTGCAAGAGTTCAGTTCAAAATGTCTAAGCTTAAAACACCAAGAACATGGACAAATTCAGTGGACTCACATAACAAGCACACCCCTGGAGAGTACTGTAGGTGAATGAGTGCTAGAAAGTGAACGCAGACAGAACCGAAACAACGGACCCAGAAATCTCAGCCAACGTGTCACATCGTGATATTCCATCATTACTATCACCAGATCTCGTGGCCACCAAAGTTTCAGTTGGGTGCCAAGTCAAGAGATCACAAAGGACAAGACAAAATGCCTACAGTGCCAAGCAAAGAAAACCAGGCACATTCAGGCAAAGCCAGAAATCTTAGCAAGCAGAGAGCTCTGGTTTCAGAGACAGATATCTGCTCCATTAATGGCACCCAGCACACTGGGGATACTGGGTAAGTGGAGTAAACTGAAGGGGTTGGAGCCCAGGAGAGGCCACTCACGGCCCCCAGGGCTGAAGGAACCAATATGGAGACATGGGAATTAGGCCGTCATCAGCATATTTCACACTAGTGTCAGTTTCAGAAAACATTTACCACCACTTCCCATATTACTTTAATGAGCTGAGATTGCAGCGCACATTTATTAAGTGCTATTATTAAATCATAGTCATCCCATTCCCATGATCTCACATCATCGGGTAATTCTGTCCGAAGGTAATGCTTCACGTTCCACGGCACCTAAAGCTCAGGGAGGAACGTAGGTTCCCTTGACCACTTCTCTCTGCACCAAAGTCATCTCTCCTTTGATCTCACCAAGGTGGAGAGAAAATGACCATACACAGTAGCGCTGCTTCGCGTCCACGCACCCAGTCTCCCCAGACCTAAATCTTCTATCATGAGCCTCCCACGGATCCCCTTTGTCAGGGGAGGCATCCGTGACTTGCACCTTCTCCAATAGGCTTCACCTCCCGACGTCTGTAGATGCCCTCACTTTCTGCTTGAAGGGTACCGTTTGATGTAATATACCCAGTACTTGGCTGAGTCAGGCAGCCCATGACCTCCTCCCTCCTCAGGCTTGACATTTCCCACCACCCTCCCCCATGATGAGAAGGTTCTGGCGCACCTTCTCACACACACCCTGGGGTCAGTGGGTCTAGGACACACACGTGCCTCTGCCCCCAAACTAAATTTCTTGATAATCACAAAGGACTATAGGATGTGCCTTATAGTGTTCAAAGTAGTTTCATGCTTGATTTTATTGGATCCTGCTAATAATCTCCGTACCACAAGCAGACAGTGGTGCTGGCTCGATTTCCCAGAAGAGAAGCCTGAGGACGGGAGAAGTGCAGACCCTTGCCCCAAGTTTCACAGCAGCGCAGGGACGGCAAGGGAGAGCTTCTGACTCCCTGTCTGGTGCTCTTTCTGCCTGTAAATCACAATCAAGAAAAAAAAAGGTGCCCGGATAACCCTGGAACCCAGAGACTTGTCCAAGAGGCCTATAAAAAAGGCTGCTTCTGCTGAGGTTGGATAGCAACTAAATCAAATCACCTCTGAACGCTTTCCAACCTCCCAGGGAAATGTCCCTGCAAGGACATTGTACTTTGGGTCATCTTGTTTACCAATCTAAATGAGAAGCCTCTTTCCATGGGAAATCACAGACTTAACTGTTTCCGGGCCATCTATTTCAGCCGCTAATATACGAAGACCCTTATAGCTCTGTGCTCCCCGTTCTATCCTGTCGCTTGTCACTGTATCAGCTCTAATGCAATCCTTTGTTATATATCTGCTCTCCACTGAATCAAGCGATCCCAACACCAAAGCCCTCGTGAATCCCCACACCTAGTATAGGTAAGCAGGCACCCCAGAAGTTCGAATACAAAATACACCCACGTCCTGTAGGGACATCCTTCCTGCTACACTCACTGACCCCCACCCACAGAAATCTGAAGGGAAACTCCTCTGGCCCCAGAGAACAGTAAGACAATGGGAACGCACTTCTGCTTCACTCACAATCAAGTCTTTTTCCAAATCCATTCCCCTAAGTCTCTGTTTTCTCTTTTCTCTAGAAAGATGGAGAAGGACTACATTTGTAGATGCTAAACCTGATCTATCAGACCTACTGGAGCCCAGGGGAGAAAATTTTAACCTGCTAGGCCTTGGGTGGGATCTGCGAGTCTCTGTTCTTTACTTCCCCAGCAGTTCTGACGCTCAGCCTCAACAGAGAGCATGGCACATAGGAGGCACCGTACAAGGTGCTGGTTTTACTTGAATAAAACCGACATGGCACCTGCCTTGTGAACAAGCCGCCTTACTGAGCCCAGGTTGAAGGTCCAGGACTAGATGATCCCTGCAAAGTCTCATTCTGCTCAACAGAGAGCGAGCCTCTGGAAAGGCCTGTTCCCTGCCTCGGACGCTGTACCCTGGTGTCAAACCACGGCAGAGATGGCCCTAATGCACTTGATTCTGTTCCTCCTATTCTTGGGAGGTGACCAAAACTGGGCTTTCGGCAAGTGCCGTGTGGATACTGCCTGAGAAACAGAGAAGGCAAGCACCCATGGCCCGTAACCCAAAGCCGATAAACAGTCCTCAAATGGCAACACGGAGAGCGTCCACTAGACGCAAAGTGCCACCGTCAACCCTGTGGGAGAAAGAAAACCTTGTGCCAGGTATCTGTGTTCCTGAGCACCGTGGCCTCAAAAGTTAGGAAGACCTGGGTTCAAATCCCAGCTCTGCGTCTTACGGGCTGAGAGAACCGGGACCAGTGAGGCAACCTCTCTGTTCTCTTGTTTTTCCGATCTACGAAATGGAGAAAATGCCACCCTCCTTCCAGGGTTGTTTTTAGTGCCAACATCAGAAAGAGCTACCGGCTCCTAGAACAGTTCCATGAACGGTCTATGCTGCCGGACTAAATCCAGTGCTAAGATGTAGGAAGCCCAGCACAGTATCTCCGCTGCCGAAAGGCTTCCGTGCAACAACTCAGCCGACAAGTGTGTTCCTGGAGGCGGGAGAGAGGTCCCGGACCTCAAGGGACTCAGTTTAGACGGGCAAAGTTAATATGCACAAACCAAACCAAAGACCATACGTGCATGACATGGTTTGGAGAGGCTGCGGTACACCCGAGCACAGCATCTCCGTCAGGGCCCGAGGAACAGCGCAAGATTCGGCAGTGCTCGGGGGGCTAAAGCAGATCTGGACGTATTCATCTTGCAAGGCCCAGGGAGTGCCTGCGTGGGCCCAGCACAGGCTTCCAGGAGAGAGAACAGTTTCATGACGTGGGATCACCCGCCCCCAGGAGCTCACAGCCTCAGGACGATGGGCATTCACATCGGAAGAGTTCTGCAAAGGCTGTGAACGAAGCCGCGATCGGGGGCAGCTTCCGAGGATGGAGCGTTGGAGCTGAGCCCTAGGAGGACAAGTGGATAAACAGAAGCAGTAAGGGAGGACATGTCAGGCAGGCAGGGAAAGCAGGAGACAGGACACAGGAGACAGAGGTAGGAAAGCATGACGCCGTGCTTGTGGCAGGGACAAGACACTGAGCAGAGGACGGCAAGTGAGTGATAATAGCTGATGGGAAAGAACAAACAGGAGGTCGGATGACAAAGCCCAGCTTATTCAATTGGGGGGAGGAGAGCTGGAGAAATAGTTCTAGAATGACCCATGGCCTGTGTGCTGCGGGCCAAAGGAGAGCGTGGAATCCTAAGAGACCGAGCACAGAGGCTAGAACGGTCAGATTCCACACGGAGCCTCTCTAAACAGGGGCTTCGAGCCGCTATGCACACACAGACAACCACAAAAACGAAGGGGAAAGTTTAGATGGGGACCCAAAAAACCTGGGCCTGAGCTGCGGGAACATTCACAAATATCAGTATGTGTAGCACCTTCGAGTCTTCGTGCATCCCCGTGTGCAGAGTAAAGGCTAAAAAATTGAGCCAGGGGTTATCGGAGCCAAAGGAGACTCCCAGGACAGGGGAAAGAATCAATGGCTTTGTCAGGACCCAGCCCTAGGTGACTCAACAGCCATCCCGCCAAAGTAATCAGCTGGCCGGGAAGTCCCAGGGTGACCTCACTGACCGGCGCCTGATCCCTGGTGGCTCAAGAATCTGGAAGCTTGAACCGACTCTTTCAAATAATAAAAAGCAACAAGTTGAATGTGAAGCAAATTTTTCTGTTTGTGCGATTCATATGCTACATTGTATCGGTTACGTTACACTGTAAATAGCATAGACTACTATCTTTTTGGAAAGAAGAAAAAAAGATAATACAGGAAAATCTACCCTTTTTAAAGAAAGATTACAGATAAACTTCAGTTTGGAATGCAAATTCTTTTTGAGGAGTTTTCATTCAGGGATATTAGATAGTGTTGAAGAAAATGACCAGTATTTAAGATTTTATTTATTTATTTATTTATTTATTTGAGAGAGAGAGAGCGTGAAAAGGGAGAAGGTCAGAGGGAGAGGCAGACTCCCCATGGAGCTGGGAGCCCGATGCGGAACTCAATCCCAGGACTCTGGGATCATAACCTGAGCTGAATGGCTTAACCCACTGAGCCACCCAGGCACCAGAAAATGACCAGTATTTAAAATACCACTGAATGGGGCACCTTGGTGGCTCAGTTGTTTGAGTATCCGTCTTGAGCTCAGGTCGTGATCCCAGGGTCCTGGGACCGAGCCCCATACATGGCTCCCTGCTCATCGGATAGTCTGCCCCTCCCTCTCTCCTTTCCCCTGCTTGTGCTCGCTTTCACATAAAGTCATTAAAAAAATAAATAAAATACCACTGAATATTTCATTCTAATATGATGAACTTCTTGTAAATAAGCACAAGGAATGAATACTTCGTGATTAGAATGGAACCACGGGATAATAGATTGTTGAGTGAACTGAAATCAAACAATTCAACTGAACGAATATGTCCCCAAAAGACAATGCAAAATGCAAGTACCTGGAAACCCCAAGTGTATATGGAAATGAAGTATATAATAAAGACAATGTTACCATTCCGTGTTAAGAGGAGATTTACTTAATAAATAGTGCTGGGACTACCAGAATGCACGTAGAAAAACATAAAATCAGATCTGTACTTCATCTTGTATACTAGGGCAGCAAATGAGAGATCTGAATTAAATTTTAAGAAAAATAAAAAACCATCCAAGTACTAAAAGAAAACATGGGTAAATTTCTTTACATCCGCCACATGAGAAAAATCTTACTATGCTTCAAAATCCAGCAGCATTAAAAGATAAATTTAACTATATAAAAGCATATAAACTATACGAAAGCATAGCAGAAACAAAAAATTCTGTAAGTAACCATTAATTTTTTTCAGTGTATTATTGTAGTTCCATAGAGGCTTGCTGGTCCTTATTCTTAGAACATTTATCTAAGTATTTAGTGAGAAAGTACTATAATTTCTACAACTGACTTTCAAATGGAACAGAACTGTGTATATAAAACATAACAAATGTGGCAAAATTTTTAAAAATTGGTGAACCTGGGTAGAGTTTAGAGGTTCGTTGTACTGTTCTTTCAACTTTTTAATTTTTGAAACACACAAAGCTCAATGTAACTGCCTCTCCCTCTCTCCTTCCCCCTGCTTGTGCTTGCTTTCACATAAAGTCATTATGAAGGGAGAAGGGAGTGGGACAGAACACCATAAACAGAGTCAAAAGGCAAATGACAAGGTAGAAGAAATATTTGCAACAGATCACAAAGGACTTGTGTCCCTAAGAGACAATGAGCTTCTAAATTTTAGGGAAAAAAACAAAATTCTGATAGAAAAAATGGCAGATGATCTGAACAGTTTTAAACGCCAGCGGCTCTTATACAAATTAATGGCTGTTCAATCTCACTCAAAATAAATGCAAGTTAGGGGCTCCTGGGGGGCTCAGTCAGTTAAGCATCGGGCTCTTGATTTCAGCTCCGGTCATGATCTCAGGGTCCTCGGATCGGGCCCCACATCAGGATCTGTACTCAGCAGGGACTCTGCTTGGGGATTTTATCTCCCTCTTCCCTCTGCCCCACCCCTGCTCTTGTTCTTTCTCAAATCTTTAAATAAATATAAGTTAAAACTGTATAGCAACACTATTTCTCACCTGTGAGATTAGCAAAAATCCATGCTTGGCTATACTGTTAACCAAGCTATGGAGAAACAGCCATTGCTGGTGCGAAGGTGAAATGACATAATCTCTATAGAGAGAAGTCTGCCAAAACCTATCAAAAATGTATATGCACTTATCCTTCGACCCTGGAACACCCCCTTCCAGGAATCTATCCCAAAAGCAAAAACGGCAAAATTATTAAGTGATTATGCCTAAGACTACACAGTGTGACACTGTAACAGCAAAAGATTAAAAATGATTTAACAGTCATTAGGGAATGAGTTGATAAACTATTCATCAGGATAGATACCATACAGCTGCTAAGAAGGAAGGAAGGAGGGAGGAGAGAGAGAGAAGGGAGGAAGGAGAGAGAGAGAGAGAAAAAAAAGGAGGAAAGGAAAGGAAAGGAAAAAGAGAAAAGAGGAAAGAGAAAAGAAAGAAGAAAAGAAAAGAGAAAAGAAGAAAAGAAAAGAAAAGAAAAAAGAAAAGAAAAGAAAAAATCTCCATACACTTGCCTGGATGGTTCCCAGGATATATTACTAAGTGAACAAAAACAATCTGGTGAAAACAAGGTCATTGCCAGTAACCGAACAAACCATCAGCATGTGCCTCCCAGTAGGATGCACCAGGACAGATATGATGTCACTTCTGTAGCACTTTGGTCCCAAATGCTAGCCCTAAATCTAACCATCAGGAAACATCAGCAAACCCCAAATAAGGGACATCTGCACACTGATCTGTGTTCTTCAAAAATGTCAAAGTCATGAAAGAAAAATTAGGGAACTATTCCAGATCAAAGAAGACTAAAGAGACAGAACATACTATACCATCCTGGATTAGATTCTGACGAGAAAAAAATTATTTTATTGGTAATTAATGGTAACATTTGCATAAAATCTGCAGACAACGTGTGTGTGGATGGATGGATAGAAGGGAGGGAAGAAGTGAGGTGAAGGGTAAATTGCGCTTCTTCCTTCTGTATTTGTGTTTGAAATTAATCCAAAGAAAAAAAAATACCGTGAATGGTGAATAGAGCAGGTTCCCTTTCCTGCAGGGATTTAGGGAAGAGATGGACACAGGGACACATACACACAGATGACCCTCGAACAATGCAGGGGTTGGGTCCCCAAACACCCACGCAATCAAAAACATGCATGTAACTTTTAACTCCCCCAAAACTTAACTACGAATAGCCTACTGCTGACCAGAAGCCTTACAGTAACAATCAACCAACACACGCTTTGTATGCGAGGTTTTACATGCTATATTCTTTTTTTTTTAAGATTTTATTTATTTATTTGACAGAGAGGAGAGAGATCACAAGTAGGCAGAGAGGCAGGCAGAGACAGAGGGGGAAGCAGGCTCCCTGCTGAGCAGAGAGCCGGATGCGGGGCTCGATCCCAGGACCCTGAGATCATGACCTGAGCCGAAGGCAGAGGCTTTAACCCACTGAGCCACCCAGGCGCCCCTACATACTATATTCTTATAATATAGGGAGCTAGAGAAAAGAAAATCCCAAGATAAAACACATTTATAGTAATGAATTCTATTTATCAAAATCCATGTATAAGTGGACCCACACAATTCAACCCATGTTGATCGAGGGTCAACTTTATATTATATATTTACATTGCAAGAGAAACTAAAAAGACTGTCAAAAAACTAAAAATGCTTACATTCAGATGAGGGAAGACCCAGGGTAGATGGTAAGCATCTCAGAATGTACCATGTGAATAGCTTTGAATTTGTAGTCCTGGGTTATTCAAAAACAATGGGAAAATTTAAAACAAACTGGAGATAAACATAAGGAAAATCAATATTTCAAAGGCCTTTAGAACATGGTATTTTGACTGTAAATACTTGATGGAATATATTTTAAGGACAGAGAGAGCTCCAATGAAATCTTATAAACTTTATTCAGTATAAGTGCTCACTTTGGCAGCACATATAATAAACTTTATTCAGTATTAGTAGTAGCAGTTTGGTATTTTTTTGGAAAGTATTCTGTGTATTGTAACATTCTATATATTGTAAGGCAAGTAACAATATTGTTAGGAACCAAGATTTTTCAATGATAAAAATATATAAATATAAAATTAAAGAAGTTAAAAACTTGTATGGTTCATTAAAATAGGAAATGGCAACATAAACTTTTTTTAAAGAAATACAGCTTCCCTAATTCTAACATTCAAAAGGCCTAGAAGCAAGCAAGGAGTAACCCCCCAACAAACACCTGAGCTGTGGTCTCTAAAATCCTTCTCTATGAAAACAGGTCTCCTTGAGGGTGAGGCTGCTTCCAGGTCTGGGTTAGGAAATGTATCAGCCCAGGAAATACACTAGGAGAGCTCAATGTATCACAAAGCAGGGAGGCCATAAAAACTAATGGGAAACGGGGTGCCTGGGTGGCTCAGTTGGTTAAGTCACTGCCTTCAGTTCAGGTCATGATCCCAGAGTCCTGGGATCAAGTCCCACATCGGACTCCTGGCTCCATGGGGAGTCTGCTCCTCCCTCTGACCTTCTCCCCTCTCATGTTCTCTCTTTCTCTCCCAAATAAATAAATAATCTTTAAAAAAAAAAAAAAACTAATGGGAACCATTTTTTTCTTTTTTTTTTAAGTGAATGGGGTCATGTCAAAAGGACCAAGAGCCAACCTAAAGAGTCATCACTATCAAAACAGGAGACAATGGGAGTTCCGAATGAATTATAGCTGCAAAATCAATGAAACATACTGAATAGATCAACATCGACGTGTTCATGATTCTCAGAAAATTCCAGGGATGCCTGGGTGGCTCAGTCGGATAAGCCTCTGCCTTCAGCTCAGGTCATGATCCCAGGGTTCTGGGATCGAGCCCCACATCGGGCTCCCTGCTCAGCGGGGCGCCTGCTTCTCCCTCAGCCTGCCATTCTTATGCTCACTCTCTTGCTCGCTCTCTCTCCCTCTCTCTCTGATAAATAAAATTAAAAAAAAAAAATTCCAGAGTGTGGGACATTCTACCAGGCAACTGAACCAGTTTCTTCGAAGTCACAGGAGGTTAAAGAAAGGAGGCTGGAGGGTCTACTCCAGACAACAGCCAGAGTCCCAACCACCTTGTGCAACTGTATACCTCGTGCGTACTGTACTTGGATCCCTACCCCAACAAACCAAGTATAAAAAGACATCGGAAGATAACTGGAGCAATTTAAAGGACAAGGTACAAGGATTTTGTGGCTAATTTTCATAAGTGTATAAGAAAAGTCCCCCTTTTTATAGAGATTCATATTCTAGGACACAGTAGGGAGAACAGGATCTCATCTCTTACTTAAAATACTTCAACAAAATAAGGGAAGCAAGTTATAGATAAAGCAAATGTGGTAAAATCTTAAAAACAATTCAATGAGGATTTTCATTGTTATTACCTGCTCTTGTTTTGTGCATTTTATAATTTTTTCATAATAAAATTTCTTACAATAGACTTCCCAAAGACCTACTGCAGACATAGCACAATAGGACCTTGGATTCTGGAGGGCTCACTATTTTCCCCAAGAATTCAAGGTTTATGGACCTGTATGGAATAAAAATTAATTCTCATTTTCTTATATGCCCACCAGATAGTTTATTATATGTTCTAGCATTAGGGTTTCTAAGTACCGATAACTGAAAGCATGCTTTCTGGACATTTATGCCATCATTAGAAGACAATTCTAACAGATTACATGGCCTGCTTTACATCGTCTTCATTTGGCTAATTATTGTACAAGGGAAAACCATCAGTGAATCATTTTTTAATATTCAATCAGACTTACGCATACTTTCAAATTGTTTTGCCAAGTGACAAAGTCATTTGTTATGGTAATCACTCTAACTGATCTGTTGATAGATTCCAGCTTTCAAACATGAGCTTATCTTAAAATAGAGGTTCACCTGCATTATAAAGTATTTGTTTCCAATGGTCCTGACTGTTTAGAAAGGGGTATTCCATCCTAACTGCAAACACTGAATTATTGCTTTCTGTCTCCCACGTGGGGACATTATCTGAACAACGGTCGCACATCCCTAAACAGAAGAGGGTTCTACATCCCCAGAAGGTCCAGACAATGATAGAAGACTCCCTAAGAATATAAATTACTTTCACTGTTACTTTTTTAAGTACTTTTTTTAAAAAGATCTTATTTGACAGAAAGAGAGAGAGAGAGCACAAGCAAGGGAGAGGGCAGAGGAGAGGAAGAAGCAGACTCCTCACTGAGCAGGGAGCCCAGGACTCTGGGATCATGACCTGAGCAGAAGGCTTAACCAACTGAGCCACCCAGGCGTCCCGTCACTATTATTTTCATTGTTTATAGTAGATACACATGGCGAACACGGTCCTCAACGCATCCTAACCCCCAATTTACAAACGTACCCGCTGACACGCTCACTTTTCCCCTGAAGCCACGGCGCTCATAAGGGGCTAAGCCAGCGTCCTCCACTGTCGTCCTCTGTCAAGGGAGGAGGCACACTCGTTACTACCAGCTGTGAGATTCGGAGCACATCACTTGGCCTCAGCTCCCCCCCGCCCCGGTGGCAATATGAGGAAGCTAAAGACTCCCCCAAACTCTGAACAGATCAGTCTACCCCCTTTTAAATGCAGTTTTCCAAGTCTATACTATACCCTGACGGGGCTCTCCGGGGTCCTGGAACTCCTCAAGAGGAGTTCCGCCCTGAAGTTGCGGGTCAATGGGAAACCCATGTCCAAGAGAGGAGCACGGGGATCAGAGAGCAGAGGCATCGACACCCCCGCAAGAGT
Organism: Nasua narica; assembly: GCA_028533885.1. Taxonomy (NCBI): domain Eukaryota; kingdom Metazoa; phylum Chordata; class Mammalia; order Carnivora; family Procyonidae; genus Nasua; species Nasua narica. The sequence continues at coordinate 6,878,545 of CM052814.1, read as the reverse complement.
CTGGAGTCGCAGGCAGACTGCCGAGGAAGGCAGCGGGCAGATCAGGGAACAAGAGCGCACAGATTCTACCTGGAGAATGTGGAGAAGCACCTCTTAACAAGGTATTGGGATGGGGGGACACAGTGGCAAGATCTGAAATGATTCTTCCCTCATCTCCCATTCTCTCCTTGTTTCCCCATTAACAAGCTTAACAACCGCATTAATGTCCATCGTCTGAATGAACTGTCACTTGTATAACATAGTCCTCAGTTGTGAGTCCTTACGCTGTCCCACTTTTCACCACTGGAAAACTAGGCTGAAGGACTCACGCACAAAATCTCTTCTATTTCTTTAGGCTAGATCCCCAGAAGCAGGAGTTATTTGGTGAAAATGTTAGAAAAATGTTGAAGGATTTACATACACACGTATGTATACATATATAAAATCAAATTGCATTCTTAAAAAATTTATTTGAGAGACAGAGAGAGTGAGCATGTAGGGGGAGGGGCAGAGGGAGAGGGAGAAACCCAAGCCGACTGCACGGAGCACAGAGTCTGACACGGGGCTCAATCTCATGACCCTGAGATCGCAACCCAAGATCAAAACCAAGAGCCAGACGCTTAAGCGACTGAGTTACCAAGGAGCTGCAAAAATTGAATCGCTTTCTTAAGGTTGTACTAATTTATGTTCCCACAGCAGCAAGGGAGACATCCTGTTATTCATGGAATAGGTTTACATCGGTCCCTCTGGCCATATGCCGGCTATTAGCATCCCTGCTGCCTCCCCTCCGCCCTCCGTTTCCCGTCCAACAAGCCAAAGACCCCCGGTATGTTTCCCTCTCCGAGTCTTCAGAGAACAACTCGAGGCAATTCCAAATGCCTCCGCAAATCCCCTCACCAACAGGAGTATCTTCTCTACCCGCCCACACCTCCTGAGCACAGAGATTTCCTCAGCCCCGGCTGATAAGTGCTCCAGAATCCACGAGAACGTTCCTGCTGCAGAATGGGATATCATGTGGTTCTGTGGGGGGGGGGTGTACCATTTTATTTAATGTTTCATTTTCATCCCAGTACAGTTAGCATAGCGTGTTGTATTAGTTCCAGGTGCACACTTGTGATTTAGCGATTCTATGTCAGTCCGCGCTCATCCTAAGCATCCTCTTCAGCCCCAGCCCGTTTCACATAATTTTTTCATCAAAAAAGTCACACAAGTAGGTTCCTACTAAAGCTGACTGAACCCTGTTCAGGCTGGCAATTTTGTTTTCGAGATTTTATTTGAGAGAGCGTGAGCGCGCAGAAGCAGGCGAAGGGGCAGAGGCAGAGGGAGAAGCAGACTCCCCGCCGAGCAGGGAGCCCGATGCGGGACTCGATCCCAGGACCCCGGGATCGTGATCCGAGTGGAAGACAGACGCTTCACCGACTGAGCCACCCAGGCGCCCCCATGCTAGCATTGTTTTAGTAAAAAATGAACAGCCGCCATCCAGGTCCTTTGCTTATTTTTTGCCCTTTGGCGTTTTGTTTTGTTTTCTCGGTTTTGTAGAATGTGGAGTGAACCCAGCGGCGTCAGCTCTAGGTAAACAATGGCTGAAAGCAGGGCCATCCACAGGCAGTCCTCTGGGACATGCAGGCACCCAGGCTCCCCGTCTGCACACGTGGGGCCACAGAGCAAACCCTTCCTTGCGAAGCGGACACACACTGCCTGTGCAGGCACTGAGCCCCGGTGCCCAGTTTGCCCCCCAAACTCGAGGAGGACAAAGATCTCTCTGGAACGTCTGGATAGACTTCCTCCAAACCTCTGCCTGCCTTCCCTCACGGGCTGTGGACCTAGCCCCCACCTTCCTGGACTCCAAGCAGACCCTCTTCTGGTTAGCAGGACAATGAAATGGTCCAGTTTTTAGATTTTTCTTAAGAAGGAGAACATGTGGTGAGGGTCCTTACTTCCCCAAAATGCAGAGGAGAACAGATTACCAGGCAGCTCCTGATTGGTCGTATCGTCAAGACAAGTGGCTCCTACACTGCGGTCCTAGGAATGCCTGTGAATGTTCTCACAAGCCCCAGGGACCCCCTGAAATGGGACGCTAGGGTTCAGTTTATGAGCAGTTTTCCAAGGGGAGAGACCAGAGCTTTCGTGAGATTTCCCCAGGGACCACGACTCCGAAGGACGGAGCAAGCATCCACCCAGAGCAGAGCTCGGCCTCATGGCCGGTGAACACACACTAGCCTCCACCTCGACCCCCAACCTCGTGCACAGCCCTGGACGCGCAGTGGGTGTTCAGTACATTGGGGAGCAAGTTCAAAACCAAGTGACTGTCGTAAGCCGGTGGGGAGACATAAGGGTTCTGTAGATACTGGTCATCCTGCAGGAAAAACAGGCCAAGAGCGCTCTGCTTTTTATTTTTTTAAAATGAAGAGTCAACTGGAGTATCAGCAAGGCAAAGCACCTGCAAAGCAGCTGATGTTGAGGAAATATTTCCTTCTCTGTGTCTCGAGCTTCCCCGACACCTCTGTGAAGACAGACCCCCTAGGACGTGCCCGGGTCTGGAGGACAGAGGAAGGTTCGAGGACTCCTGTGTGGGAAGAAAGTCGAAGCCGACGAAGGGTCCTTGGACTTGCTCACCCTCAGATGGCAAGAATCCCCGATGGGTCTCGAAGGCTCCCAGGGGGCAGTGAGAGCCCCTTCCGTGTTCACACACACAAGCACACACCTGTGTGACACACACATGTGCCAGGCCAGGTAGCTTCATCTGCACAGAACCTTCCCGAGGGCAGGAGGGGTACGGCCCCAGCAACTGCTCCTAGGAGGGCCCTCAGCACAAGGGAGAGCCTAAGGGTCTCCCAGCAGCAGCCTGACAAAGTGTGTTCAGGGCACCTGCCCCTCTTCTCACTCCGAGCACAATGGCCCCCCTTGTTCACCCATGCGCCCCTCGACCTGTCTCCAAGGCCGGGAGGAGGGAGGTCAGCGGTCCCACCTGAGGGGCGGCTGGGGCCCCAAGGAGTCCGAGGCTCTGAGCTCCCAGGGCCCAGGATGTGTCTGTGGGCTCCCCCACGCCTCCCTTCCTTCCTCCCAAACAAGGAGCGACAAACACCTGGGCACGCGAGCTCATACTTCCCTGTCTACGGAAGGAAAAAGGCACGACAAAGTACCTGGCAAGAATTCAGCAGCTTCAACCAACCAACTAACCAACCAACCAACAAAATAGCTCCTAAGAAGTCGGCTCTCAAGAGTCAGACCCAGGCCTCAATCCATTCCAGCACAGCAAGGAAATCCACGCCCGCGGCCCATCGCTAGGGCCCGATGCTAATCTGATCAAGCCTGGATGGACGTGGGGAAGCCCGCATCCTCAGGAGGGACCGCCAATGCACACAGAGCAAGATGCACAAAATGAGCTCCCGTCCCCAGGAAACCAAAGCCAGGATTCTGTGATTAGACAACACCCCGGACCTGGGTTAACGCTGTCCACGGGGGCACTGTCAACTCCGGGCTCCCTCGCTGGCGCGGTGGCATGTTAGGTCTGCAAGAAGCTGCAGGAGAGCTCAAGGAACTTAGAAAATGAAATGGGTTTAATTATGATTCAGACACGGGAACCAAGGCCGCCCCTTTGTTCCAAAATGAAAGGCACGCTTTACCCCGCAAGAAACCACAGGTCTACGTGGGAGCCTCAAAACACACCGGGCGGGGGGGGTCCTGGAGGAACTGTACTTGTCACATAGGATGCTGGCAGGGAGGGAGGGCACAAAGGGACGAAGCTGTCCTCACAGCACACGTGGCAACTTCTAAGACACTCATCCCGGATCAGCACCCGAGTCAACAAACCAGGAGGTTAATTATTCAATCGCCAACTACGCCAGTCCTCTGTCATTTTCCCATGTGTCACCCCTGGGACACAAATCTTTCTGGAAGAAAGCACCCAGTTTCCACAGTCATCCCCAACTAGAACGGATTTCAAGGTAACATACCGGGAAGCTAGCCTATTAAGCCACCAGCTCACCCAAGAACTTTCTAAGCTGTAGTTGGAGTAAATACAGGACTCAGCCATGCCCAAGGGAGAAAGGTTTGCCCTCCTGGGGACGAAGCGCACGCGAACAGGGATCCCACGGGGAGGGCTCGATGTTCCCGAAAATTCACCGGGCAACAGCCCGTTCTGGAAACACGGACAGAGGATCGAGTCATCTCCCACGAGCCACCGAGAATACAAGGGGAGCAGGGCACCACAGTCCTCAAAGCATCACCACTACAGGGGGAGATGGGGACACCGCGGCCGGCACACAGAGGGGAGCCCTCCGTGGGCCTCAGGAGACGGGGATGGTGGCCGTGTCCGCAGGCCACACCTGGAGGCTGGGGCTCGACCTGCGGAAGGCTGCACCTAGACCTCCAAGGGGAACAATCCTGAAGCGAAGGAGGAGCATACATCCAGCCACGGCAGCCCCGATACCCTTTTGATAAAAGCCAGTTCCAGTTTCTGGATCGTCTCCGCTCCACGCAGCCTTCCACTTTGTGCATCTGACACCGGGACACTAGAGCACATGCTTGGGGCAGACCTCCCATGAGGAGGACGTAACAAACTGGCAATCTTGGGAAGACGCTGGTTTCGTAGCAGTCCCTGCCTCACAGACTGACGTCACTCAGGATAAAACCTGTAAAACGGACCTTCTGAATGCTTTTCTCCCCATCGCCCTCCTGAATCCAAGGTTTTATAACCAGTTACTCTGTCGGCCTCTGAACTGCCCTCGGCCTCTCCGCTTCGTGTTTCTCAAACTGCGGGTGACAGGTCACCTGGGGATCTTGGGAAAATGCAGACTTAACCTCGGTGGGTCTCAGAGACAAAGCCTGAGAGGCTGTCCTTCTCACAAGATCTCCAGTGACACTGATGCTGGCCCACAAGCCACACTCTGAGGAGCAAAGCTCCAGCCTTCCCAACGGATTTCTGGACAATTTAGCCTCCTTGGGCCTCTTTCCCCAAACCCTGTAACGGTCCCAACACAGGTGGTGGCCCAGGCTGCAAATACCCACGATTCTTACCGGGAGCAGAATGGGGCTCCCCGAGGCACAGGGACTTGCCCAACGTCATACAACTTGGAAGTCATTATCTGAACTCGGGAAGGGACCGAATTTAGTCCCAAAAGCCTCCTCTGTGTCCTCATCACCCTTAGCTCTATCTGAACTCAGCCTGTTTCATTGATAAGGCTCTTTGTTACTCTCCTTTCCTCGGCCCACGTCCCCAACACCCAGGCCCGTCTGTAAGGCTCCGAAGGAGCAGGGATCACGCTCGTCTTGCTCACGGCTAGATCGCTGGTACATAGATAAACCCCCGCTCATGGGGGGCACTTAAAAATATCCGTTGCATGAACAAAAGCAAACAAAACAAATGGCTTTTTTTTTCTTGCAGAAGGAGCTAGAACAAGGACCTTGGCCATTCTGGGACCTGGGGAGAAGTCATCAGCGTCCGTCATGGGGAAGCCTGGGAGGGCGCCGTGGATTCAGACAGCGACAAACAGACTGAGGAACCAGAAGCTAGCAAACCCGCCCCCCCCCCCCCAAGCAAGACCTTCCACCCCAGTCACGGGGAAAGGACACAGACACACAAGACTTTAGCACTCTTCAGAGGAAGTACAAACAAACCCAATCAAGACCACACAGAACATCATGTTCTGGGTGAAGAGGTTCAGGGGAGACCCGTGGGGTTCACCGTAGACCTCTTCAGTCAGGGAGGGCTTCGGGAGGCGAGCCTGGGTCAGCAAGGCAGAAGATACACTCAATTTTCCAGATCAATTTTCAAACACGTTACTTTACCAAATGATGGGTTTTTTAATGTCTTCTTGGCCAGGACACAGTCCCCGGCCATCCTAGCCAACACTAGTCCGGGTGCTGCCGTGAGGGTACCTTCCGTGTAACTAAGGTTCACGATCCCCCTTAAGTAAAGCAGGGGATTCTAGATCATCTGGAAGAGTCTGGTTCTAGGAGTTGAAAGGCCTCAAGATCAGAGGGGAGGACTCCTGAAGACGAAATTCTGCCTGCGGACAGCAGCTTCAGTCCATGCCCACGACTTCCTGCCTGGCGGCCGGCCCCGTGCATTTGGGGCTTACTGGACGGTCCCCCCATCACCTGCGCCAGCAGCTCCCAGTACTGCTCCCCGCGCGGGTCTTCCCAACCGGCCCATTTCTCGGGTTGACCCCTGGCTGATACTCCTGCAAAGCGGGGTGATCCTGCCCCACAGGACACAACACGGCTTCTTCCAACACCGGGGGCTCATGATGGAAGGCACCATAGTCCTCTCCGTTAAGTATTCGTTTAAAGTGGCTCTGTGCCAGGGCGCCTGGGTGGCTCAGTCGGTGAAGCCTCTGCCTTCGGCTCAGGTCATAATCTCGGGGTCCTGGGGTGGAGCCCCGCATCGGGCTCTCTGCTGAGCAGGGAGCCTACCTCTGCCCCTGCTTGTGTTCTGTCTCCCTCTTTCTCTCAAATAAATCTTTAAAAAATAATCATAAAAAAATAAAGTGGCTCCACATTTGACACATACACTCAAATTACAGAGGAAGAAAGGAAACCGTGTACCCCTCCCCCCAATCTGCCACCTTCTCCCACTGCCTTATGGTTTTCCTGCGTAAGTTCTAGGTTGTCAAACTGTCTATAAGGACATTACCTTCAGAATATTCAAAAATGTATTTTTAAGTCTCCCACCTTGGAAGGGCATTCAAGAGCAAATTAGAGACAGATGCTCTCCCACGGCTGCCCTCACTGGGAGGGGAGGATGGACAGGAGAGAGGCGGCGCCCTCCTTGGTGGCCTGAGCACCACACCACATTCCCCCGTGGGACTGGCAGGACGTCACTGGGCCGCCCGATGCACTCTCGTAGGCGCGATGCCTAGACCTCCTGCCAACTAAGTCATGTCGGGTGTGCCACCGGCCTGCTGCAACCACTATGCTTATCACGGGGGCCAAGCTCCCCCCAACCTAGCCGCTGCCGGCCTCCAGTCCCACCTCTCCCCGCGAGGCCGCGGAGACAGGAGGCAAGAGCTCACGCTCGCCCCCATTTCCAGGCACCAGGGATGCTCACCTGTGATCCTATCTCAATCTGCCTCCTTCAGCGACCCCCACCTCCCTCCCCAAGACACCTGCCAAGCTGACAGCCCCTTCGGAGACGCCCGGCCCAGCCCAGGAGCGGCACCGGCACTGAAGCCAGACGCCACGGAAGAGCCACGTGATCTGCGGAAGGCTGCTTCCTCTCTGAACTCGAGCATCTTCGCCCTGGACAGCGCAGCGCAGCTGTCGGAGGACCACAAACACCGCACGTGAAAAGGAGCTATTACGTCCGGGACACGCGCGCGTACCATGCTCGCATATTCGGCGGATGGCCCAGGCATGCCTACACTCGAGGGGGCTCTTGGGGCAAACGCTTTAACCTAAGTAGCAAAAACACAAGGAAAACGCACACAACCCTTTCGCAGAAGTGCCAGCTTCCTCACACCTCTGACAAAACTGTCCGAGCCGCTCCCGAGTGCCAGGTTCTAGAATGTGCCCACACGGCAGACCGTCTTCGATGGCGAGCCCTGGGAAGTCAGTCGGCCCCAGAGAGTCCGAGGATGCTCCGTGCGGAACATGGGCCAAGAACACTTCTGAATGATCCCAGAGCTGGATGGGCCCTCGGGAGAGCCACGGGTCTGAGCCTCTCCGCATGGGCAGAGATCAGAGAATCGGGGTCCAAAGGTGTGGCGAGACGCGGCCCAGGCCGCGCAGACAAAACCCGGTGATGAAGGAACTGGGACCCCGAGCCGCCTCGCGAGCACCTGCGCTGGAGGCCGGGACGCGCTCAGCGCAAGAGGACAACGTGAGCCTTCTGTTCCAGGGCGTTCGCTGCCTTCCGCAGATGCCGCCAGGTCCCTGAGTCGACCGCGCCAAGGGAAGATTTTCAAGTACAGCGAGTACAGAGAACATGAGCAGCCCCCAGCCCATCAGGAGGCAGGCAGGCTGGTGACAAGGAGGCAGCTCGGAGAAGTGTGATTACAGACAGATGGTGCCACTGAGCCGGAAAATCGGGAGCTGCATTAAATAAGACACCACTAAAAATAAGAGGGATCCCAGAGTCAGTCGGGGACCGTACACGGGGCTACAACGTGAGCCCTGGCCTCGGGTGTGAGGGAGACAGAACAAAATTGGGGGAACGACTGCCACCCCGGCAGGGAGGCCATCCGGACCGCAGACTGGGAGGCCCACAGAGATGACCCCGTCCATGTGCTCCCCTGCCTCCAACCATGCTCGAACCACCATATCCACGCCTCTCGCAAGGGGCGGCGGAGCCTCTCCTCGATGGAGGGCAAGCGTCGGCCTCCAAAGAAGCCTCTGCTGTTCGGGGCCAGGAACGCCCTCCTTCTACGGGGCAGACGTCTACCTCTCCTTCCATCCTCCATCAGGAAAGCCTCCAACTGCAGCCACCTCGTTGGAAACCCAGTCACGCTGTTGACATCACTTCCTCCTGATGCCATCTAAGACCCTGGAATTGGTTTCACACATTTTAGGTCTCTACGACTTGGACGTGTCCTACCGGTGTTGAGACCAGAAAGCCGAGAGTCTTGAAGAAACACACCGCGTGTCTGGGATGGATTCGGCTTCTCAGAAAGGAGACCTGTCACAGATGAACATGCTCTACTCCATGGTGGAAGGCAAGAGTCCTCGCCCCAGCCATGCCTGCCTGGGTCCCCGGGGGCCTAGGACAGGAAAGGTGCGAACTTCACTGCGAATCTAGACCCACGGCGATGAGCAATGACCACGAGCAACCCTCCCTCTCCAACAGCTCCCAATCTCTCCTGTATGCTTCCTGTTTCCCAAACACACCCCGCAAGTTCCCACTGCACGACTTCTAGTGGTCACGTACTCTTTTGTCTAACACACCTAAGTCTAACACACCTGACCTCAGAGAAGCCCCCCGACCAGCACCCCAGTCATATGCGCGAGACATCCTGTGTCACATTACCCAGTTTCATTTCCTTCAAACCACTCATCATTGCCTAAAAATATCTTGCTTACTCTACTCTGTCTCACCCCATGAGTCGTCAGTTGTTTAAGGACAAGAGAGTGGGTCTGTCTTCTTCACGACTACATCCCCAGTGCCTGGAAAGTACCCGGAAGAGAGTAGCTGCTCAGTAATCTGTCACCTGCATGAATGAATGTCAGTGAATGGATTCTACGGTTAGAGCACAGGCTCTGGCATCAGACAAACGTGGGATCCAACGCTGCCCTGCTCTTCTTTAGCGCTGTGACCTTGAGAAACTAAGCTTATCCAAGATCACATAGCTGATAAGGTTTCGATACGTGTGCCACCCGGTTTGTAGGAGAATTGGGTTTTTTAAAATCTTGGGACTCCAGCTTCCAAATATGCCTAAGCAACATGAAGTCCTAAGTTGACATAAGAAGTGATTGTTACTCATTTGATAAAGACGGTGACAGTGACAGTGGCAGCTTACGCCATAATGGCAAGCCACTGGCTTCCAGATATCCGTTACCATTCTCGACTTCCACTAAAGGAAAGAGCCGTGTGACAAAAGGGAACCAGCAGGGGGCCTGGAGTCAGGAGACCCCGACTTGACAAGCCATTCTATCACTGGTGACAGCAGGTGCGAAGAACAAACGAGATGGTAGGTTTATGGGAAACACTTTCTAGACTCTAAGGCACTATATTTATGAGTATTATCAATATTAAAAATGTTCTTGTCCCCGGTTTAATAGTCCTCAGACCCCGGAAGCAGCGCTCATTTCCTTGGGTATCTTTAAAGTTATTTGGCTGTGAACGCGTACCCGGACAGGCACGGTGGTGTATGAATTATTCAGGGCAAAAAACTCTCTCGAAACAGCACAATGCAGGCTCAAAGAAAAGTACGGTCACCCCTCATCACGTGGGGAAACAACAGGTAGAACTTAACTTCCCAAATAAGAGGAAAGCTTCCAGTACAGGGTGGTGGAGGTCCAGAGACTGGGGCTCGAATCCCAGCTCTCCCACTAACTGGCCGAGTGACTTCGGGAGGTCACAGACCACCTCAAGGTGACTGGCTTTTCAAAGGCCCTGAAACACTTGGGGACAGAGAAACAGGCTCTTTTCCATCCACAGAGACCCTACAGTCTGCAGTTGGCCAGAGGTAGAGAGGAGAGAAGACAGAGCAAGATTACATGAGAAGCATCATCAACACCAAGAAGTTGTCTTATGAATGGTCTTCCAGGGGAGCAAACTCGGGGCATCCCCTCAGCAATCCTGAGGCTCAGGGTCTGGGTGAGCGGCTAAATCACTGAATCACCACTAAATCACCACTCATCACTGAGTGGGCTGGACTAATTCCAGGCACCCAGCATGTGCTCTGTTTCTCTCCAGGACTGTATCTGGACATACAAAGAAGATACGAAAATGCGGTTTCATACAGAATTCTCATTTGACAAAACTTTTCAGAAATTCATCTGAGCCATACTTATGCTAAGAATTCTATTTTCGTTTAAGGCTTTACCACCGAAAACCTGAAACATACACAAAAGCAGAGCATGAGTACCAGTGAACGAACTCTCATGAACTCAAGAATCAATTTCAGGCACCCCCAGCTTGGGGCCACTCTGGTCTCATCCATACTCACTCACTTCCTCGTCAGCCCTTCATTTTAAAGTGAATCCCAGCTGACCACTTATTTCAAAAGAAAATGACTCAGTATGCATTTTTTAAAGGACCTTTCTGGGGGCACTTGGGTGGCATCAGATCATGGTCTCAGGGTCCTGGGGAGGTCCAAGTCAGGCTCCCTGCTCAGCAGGGAATCTGCTTCTCCCTTTCCCTCTGTGTGCTCGCGCTCTCTCTCAAATAAATAAATCTTTAAAAAATAAAATAAATCTTTAAAAAAATAAAGGACTTTTTTTTTTTAAGATTTTATTTATTTATTTAACAGAGATAGAGAGAGAGACAGCAAGAGAGGGAACACAGGCAGGGGGAGTGGGACAGGAAGAGGCAGGCTTCCCACCGAGCAGGGAGCCCTATGTGGGGCTCAACTGCAGGACTCCGGGATCGTGACCTGAGCCAAAGGCAGCAGCTTAAAGACTGAGCCACCCAGGAGCCCCGGGACCTTTCTTTAAACATATCTGAAAAGAAAAATGCATCTGCGATACCATTATCTCACCTAACATCAAAATTTCTTTCAAATAGCCAAATTTTTTAAACTGTTCCAATTAAGACACAAAGTCCAGACACCTCAATGCGTCTATTCTGAGCTACAAGTTTACCTGCCATCTTTTTTCATAAGTTATTGGTCATTATTTAATGGGTTACTTTCCTATGGGAGTTTCCACAGTCTGGATTTTGCTGACAGCATTCCCATGATACTGTTTAATAGATTCCTCTGTCCCTTAGACCACATTTAAAAACATCTCAAGGGGCGCCTGGGTGGCTCAGTGGGTGAAAGCCTCTGCCTTCGGCTCAGGTCATGATCTCAGGATCCTAGGATCGAGCCCCGCATGGGGCTCTCTGCTCAGCGGGGAGCCTGCTTCCCCCTCTCTCTCTGCCTGCCTCTCTACCTACTTGTGATCTCTCTCTCTGTCAAATAAATAAATAAAATCTTAAAAAAACAATCTCAAATCGGGAGGCTTCATCAGATTAGGGTTCATTTTTTGCAGCAAGCAGGAGGCACTTCCTGTCTGCTTGTGTCCCCTTTCATGTTGTCCAACATTGCTGATCACTACCTAAATCCAGAAGCTTAGCAAGTATTTAAAATGATACTGATTTTATCATTCCCTCTTCATCTTTTAGCTGTACTTCTATACAAAGACGCTTCCCTTTCCCCTACATCAGTTCCTTGGTCATCCTAAAAGATGACTTACCCTTTATAAATCTTTCTTTTCTTTACCAGTTTTCAAAATAATGAGTCCATTTCAAAGCATCCTACAAAACTGATGGCTTTTCTTCGGTAGCATTATAAACTCAGGTATTGAATCCTGTGCAATCTATTTCTATCTCCTGCAGGATGAGCCTTAACGATGCTCAAAATGTCACCTCATTGGCCCGTGGGAGCCTCTTCAAGTTGGTTCCTGGGTCCTTTTATAACAGGACCCTGGAAGTTCCTTCATAGCTTCCCTGCTCTCTGGTGGGAAAGTGTGCTCCAGGCACATCCCAGGGATCTCCTGCCCCAGATTTGAAAGCAGCCTTTTCTCCAAAGAGCCCAGATTCCCTTTAGTGGGAAATGGTATTTGGCAACCATGATCTATCTGGACACTAAGAACGTTCGTTGTCATTGTTTATCGGCCTTGCCAGTGGACAAAGCTAGAACACATTTTTTTTAATAACGAAATGCTTCATGAGTTCATACCGCACATCCAATTCAAATTCGGGTGAGCGGGGATTTGCTCTAACCTCGTTCTCATGCTAGTGCTTCCTTCCTACCAATATCATCAGTCGTTTACTCTATCCCACAACAAATATAAAGGATCTCAGAAGATCAATGCCAACACTGCCATCGCCAGTGATGTTAAAAAACAGTCTAGAATGTTTTCTGCACTTCTGGTAGCTTTCTGGTGTACGCCGCTGAGAATGTACAATCAAATCACTGTGGCTTATTGCTCGGTTCCTCTCTGTGGGTCATGCCAACCGGCTCAATGCAGTTAGATTCACTTGGTTTTCTCAGGGATTGCTTGCTTTTTATTTAAAAATTATGTTAAAAAGTCACATGACTCAAGGTCCAAACTAACAAAACCAGGAAATCTTCAAAGAAGTTAAAGTTTTATTCCTTTTCCCTCCAGGCTATTTCTTCTCTTCTCCTACGGATTACTTTAATTACCATTTAATTTTGGTGTTTTGTTTTGTTTGCTTTAAGATTTTTAAGTAATCTCTACACCCAACACGGGGCGCGAACTCACAACCCTGCGATCAAAAGTCACATGCTCTACCCACTGAGCCAGCCAGGGGCCCCACCATTTTTCTTAATGCAAATACATATTCTCTCCTTTCTTAAACAGAATCTTGCCCTTTTGCTTAATATATCCGAGAGATTACTGCATTACAGACACACCCTCCATTCCTTTCCTCGGACACCAGAGTCTATCCACCCCGTGCTCCAGAGAAGAACATGTGGGTCACGATCAGCCATTTGTTACTACAAATAGTGCTTCAATAGCACAATGTATACTTTTACAAAATATTTCTGTCAGAGGGCGCCTGGGTGGCTTGGTCAGTTAAGCATTCGACTCTTGATTTCAGCTTGGGTCATGGTCTCAGGGTCATGAGATTGAGCCCCGTGTCAGGCTCCAACCTCAGCGAGGAGTCTGCCTGGAGATCCTTTCTCCCTTTCCTTGCACTGGCCCCAGCTCACCTACACATGCCCTCACTCTCTAAGATTAACCAAAAAAAAAAAAATTTTTTTTTTCAATAAATCTAGAAATAGAAGCCTAGAGGTAGGATTGCTAGATCACAGAAGATATGCATATGCAATTATACTAGGTTTGCTCGTTCCCCGACCAAGACAGGTAGGACACCATTCCGCATTCCCCCCAGCAAGTGGGAGTATATGTATCCAGGTCCCCAGGAGACCTGCCAACAGAGTAGGGGATCAAATTTTTGTAGTTTTACCAATCTTTTCAGTGAGAAATGAGATCTCAGTTTAACCTTGACTACTTTCATGAATCAAGCTGAGCATTCCTTCATATGGTTATGAGCCATTCATAATAACGATTCTTCGTATTTCTGATAAGAAGTTCAAAGGTCTTCGTGGGCCAGCCTAAGAACACGGAGACCTCTGCCATGGGGAAGATGAGGACCACATAAGACAGCCTACTTGTGAAAAGAGCTACAGAATACAAGCCCAGAATACCAGCTCCCAGTTAGAAAAGTTTTAAAAAGATACCTGTTATTGTAGCAACCAAAACCATAAGGCACTGTAATTCAATCCCATGAAAGGTGGAGAAGAAATTATAAAATTTTATTAAAAGACATTCATGAAGATCTAAATAAAGAGATATGCCATATTCATGAGTTGCAAGACTGACTTTCATAAGGATGTCAGTTATCACTAAAATCATTCTAGAAATTCAATATAATTCTGATTAAAATAAGAATCTCTAAATCAGTTTCTCCGGTACTGATGGGTCATTTTAAGGAAGCTCTACATCAAAAGCGGGGCTTGAACTCACAACCCCAAGATCAGAGTCGCACGCTCTACTGACTGAGCCAGCCAGGCACCCCTGGCTTGTCTTTCCGGCTTCAGATTTTTGAAGAACTCACTAAACTAATTCTAAGATTTTTAGGAAAGAGCAAAGTCCCACGAATAATGAAGACCATAAGGTTGGGAATCCTCCTACTGAATGACAAGACTTATAATGAAGCAATAATAAGTAAAATAGAGCTTCTAAAGGAATAAGAGACAAAGAGACCAAGAGAACAGAGCAGTAAAGTCTTGAAACAAACCTCCACATCCTGCAGACACTTGATATAGGACAGCAGTGACGCAGCGAAAGGAGTGAAGAGACAGGCTAAAATGGTGCCAGGACAACTGGTTATCTACATAGAAGAAAAAATAAAATTAGACTCCTATTTCTAGCCATGCGTAAAAATAAATTCTAGAGCTAAATGGGAAAGGCAAATCTTATAAAACTCAAGATATAGAATAGCACCATTAGGATCTCAGAGTACGGAGACGTTCTTAAAAGGCAAAGAAAGCATAAATGAAAAGACCGATGCATTTTATATGAAAATCTAGATCTCTTATACCGTACAAGGTAGGACAATGATAGTGAAGAGGCAACCAGAGTGGAAGGAGACCAGTGTCTACACGTAACCAAGCTCAGCCTTCAGATAAAACTTCGACAAGTCAACGAGGCAAACACTAAAGACATTTGAAAAATAAGCAAGGCATAGGAACAAACGATTCACACGAGGGAGAAAAAAATGGCAAAATAGAAGAACCGATGCTCACTAGTAATGAGGGAAACTTAAATGCTGATATTTCACATTCAGCATATCTAGCAAAACAAAAAAAAGCTAAGAAAACCAAGTGTGAGCATGGGTGAAGGAAAGCAACAAGTACACACTGCTTGTCAGCTCACCTCCCTCCGGCAATCTTACCATATTTAATAAAGCGGACGGCTGTGTGATCTTGGATAAATCGCCAAATGTAGCCAAGCATGAGTTTCACCCAGTACAGAGTCAAAAGAAAGGCAGGGTTGGCCTCAAAATGTCCAAGAATCCGCCACATGTCCATAGCCACCTCTGGCCAGGTTCTGAACAGGCCCGGGGCCTGCCTGCAGTCTCAAACCAGACGCTCGGTGGATATTTATTAAACCATCCATCAACAAGGCTGTGTTTATGGTTAGCCCTACAAGCATGATTAGGGACTGGTTCTCTAACCCTGTGTTACGGGTTTTGCGGGCTCCAAGGGAAGAATAAATCAAGCAGGAGTTGACCAAATCCAACCCAGCACGCACCGCCAACATTTAAATGAGACCCAAAGTTCACAAAACAAACAGAGACCACCCTCCCCCTGCCCCAACCCAGCTGCCGTCTCAGTGGGAGATTAGTGCCAATGGAATCGCGTGCACGGGGAGGAAGGACCAAGGGAACCAACCCATGACTGCGAGGCCATCAGGGCCACCCCATCAGAGAGCTAAGTCCACTTTCAGGGTGAGGCAAGAGTATGCTAAGGCCTTCTCCCCACCCTGCGGGGTAACGACTCAGTCCCACCCATCAGCTGAGAGCTGAGCTACAGACCCTGCCTTGAGCATGAGCCCCTCTTCCAATACACGCATGCACATAACAGACTGAGGAAGGCTATAGACCAGCACCTTACACCTACTGAGCTCCTAGTCACAGAAGAACTGGAATGCCAAAAGGAACTTAAGAGTCCAACTTCCCTGGGGCGCCTGGGTGGCTCAGCAGGTTAAGCATCTGACTCTTGATTTTAGCTCAGGTCATGATCTCAGAGTTGTGGGATCGAGCCCCACATCAGGCTCCATGCTCAGTGGGGAGTCTGCTTCAGATTCTCTCTCCCTTGCCCTCTACCTCTGCTCCTCCCCCTGGGCATGCTCTCTGGCACTGGCTTTCTAAAATAAAACCTTTAAAATTTGCGTTTTAAATGTTATCGCCCCAAGACCTACCACTATACCTGGCTTGCCACCGCACTCAGGAAGTACCCACTGCAGTAACAAAATTATCTTCCATGATCCTCTAGTTTTAGAATGCTCCCACTTGTCCTCTGCTGCGGGGTCAAGGAGGGGAGCGGGGGACATTTTTTTCAGAACCAGCTCGGAGATATGTCATGCAATACGGCAGGGGCTCTGGAGTCCCAGTTCTGCTGGAAACAGCCTTTCACGGGCCAAGGGATGAAGGACACTTGGAGGCTAGGACCTAATTTTCCTACCTGTAGGTAGGAATAACGGTCTCAGAGGATCTGCATATCAAACACGGTAATTCAAGTGTCTGAGAAACCGCAGGAGCGAGTGCACTGCATGAGGAAGGCGGCGGAAAAGCAGGGGCACCTGGCAGGCCCAGTCTGTAGAGTATGCGACTCTTGATCTTGGGGTTGAAGGTTTGAGCCCTGCCCTGGGTGTGGAGATTAAGTAAAAATAAAATCTTTTAAAAAAAAGAAAAAGCAGCTGCCGAACACCTGCCTCTCCAAGGAGCCATTTCTCTCTGAGGGCAAAACGCTTCTGCTGTGGTCTTATTTACCGTCACTGTCACGGGAAGGTGGTTGTAAGGCCTGGGAGTGCAGGAAAGGGATCAGTATTCAAATCCTCTCGACCGTTTCATCCAGGAAGGCGAAGGCGTGCCATCCTGCACCTCCTGAGGATCTGGGGATTATTAATGCTCAATAACGCGTGGAATTCGAGTATTCTTTTTCACATGTTAGTTTCATTTTTCCGGGTTCACTCAATGCATGTAATACATACAGAATCCAAACCATGTACCAGGCACCGGGTACACAAATATGAATTACTGTCTCCGCGGCCAGAGAAACAAGACGGCCGCTAAGGAGAGAATATGTGGAGATGAATAAATGTCGATCCACTAAATCATCCACGGTAAACTACTGTGCGATGGATAGCACAGGGCTCTCAGAGAAGCACTTCCTTTCCTTGGAGATGTCAACAAACACCAGATTTATCACTGGTGGAGTGAAAAGTTCAGTGGGACGAGGTCGGGCCTTCAGGTTCTGCTCCTGATCCCGCCACAGGAGAGCAGAGACACCCTGGACGAAATCCTCTGCCCCACCCCTCAATTATTCCACACAAAGCCCCAATTATGTGTGCCTCTATTTTAAGAAAACCCACTAACTGAAACACTGAACTTCTTAAAACAAGAGAGTGAATACCCTTCAATTTACTCTACAAAAGGCCTCTTCAACTTGACAATAGTCTGTTTACCCTTTAACAGCAGGGCGGCAGGGGTCGGGAGACCCGGATGTGGCACACAAGAGCCCCGGATGGCGGCAGAGCTAACCCCACCCTTCCTCGGATCAACAGCTTAGACCTTGTCCCTGCCATCTCTTTGGACTTCAGGCCCCTTACCTGTAAAATACCAGAGCCGAACTCACAGAACTGAAATCGCAGCTGATCCCCGGAGGTCCCCCCAACTCCAACAGTCCGATCCTGTTGGACTCTTCCCGTTCCTTCTGCGGACCATCCCCCTTTCCCGATGAAGTCACATCCCAATTGCCTAATGTCCACATACTGGTTGACAGATCAATTACAGCAAACAGCCAGAGCCAGCCAGAAGGCATGCGGTGCTCCCCATGTTCCCGGCTCTCGGGGGCGTGGGAGGAAGGAACTGGTGTTCTTTCTTCCCTTAACTATTCATCAATATGTTGCTCAAGTGTAACCACACGTAAGCAGAATTTATTCACTCCTTGTCTTATGTTCTCAAATATTTACACCTTTTGCTGATTCATGGGGAAGAAAACAACTTTTAAACTCTAAGTCAGCAGTTTGCCCAATCATAGGGGAAATAAAAAGATGGAACGCCAATTCTGGGAAAAGGGAGGCAATGGGGCCACATAATTATCGGGCCCTCAGCAATTCTTGAAAACAGAGCAACTAAGTAACAAAATTAAAAACTCATGGACAACATCCAAAAAAAAAAAAAGGTGGTGACAAGGTAGCCCATAATCCCCAAAATACAGGTGGATGGGGACAAACCAACAGCCAACATAGTGTTAGTGTCTCTGTGGGAGAAAACAAAGAGAAGCAATAGGCCCGTGAGGACACAGAGAGAGGAGAACCCCAAAAGGGCCAACAGGTACTCAACTGAAGACCACAGGAGGAAAAGTGGAGAACGGCATTCATTGTGCAGGGCCCACAATGAGGTCCGAAAGGTGGGGGCAGCCCCAGCCCCCATGAACTCTCAAAGCACTCACCAGGACAGGAGGAGAAAGAAGCACTCACCACTCACAGGGAGGAGAAACCACCCCAGCAGAATCAAAATTGAGAAGGGTAGCCAACAGAGACAAAGGACAGAAAAGATTCAGAAAAAAGTGGGAGCAAGAACCAGAGCCACAACATTGTCCTAGTCTAACTGAAAACAGAAGAACTGTGAAGTCAGAAATACTCCTGAACCTCGCATCCTTTTAAAAATTCAGGAAAACAAGTTCACATAAAAATTAAAGAAAGTATCAGGGTCAACTCTGTAGGCAGCTCTAGAAGAAAAAGAATAAGGACCAAACAAAATAGCTCTGGAGACGTGGAACAACGAAAGCATGCCAGAGAGACATTCAAAAAATGTTAAAATGTGACATTATTTCAAAATGAGCTAAAATTACTTTAAAAAGTGAATTATGCAAGACATGAAAACATAAGTTAGAATTATGAAAATTCAGAAGTGACTAAATTCAAGAAAGAATCAGAAATTTTAAAAAGAATCATTTTGGAGACAAAAAGTAAACTAGAAGGAAGAAAAAAAATAGACCTAACAAAACCCCTGAAAAGTCAGGACAGTGCTCAGGTGAAAAATACACATCAAAGGGACTTGAAAGTGACCAATAGTGAAGATGGACAAAGAAGAACCAACATAGGGTTAAGAGGGGTCCTTGCAAAACAAAATCAAAGCAAGGGAACAGAACTCTCAGAAGAGTAACTCAAACTACCCCCATACACACACACACACACACACACACACACACACATCATGTACCCGAGAACTCAGAGTCAGAATAAAGACATACTCTAAGGAAACTGTAAGGCGTATCTAGACCCTGGAATATTGTTCCATGAGCCCTTCTTCAGGATCCTAGACAATGAACTTCAGATAACCAAAATGACAAGACACAGCAGTATTTGACGTATACAGTTATTAAGGAATAAGGCTAAGTGGGCATTACAAGGTGAGCAATTACAATGTGTAAAGGCTCTGTGACTGTATCAGTCCCCTACAGCTGCTATGACAAATGATCACACTTTGGGTGACTTAGAATAACAGCAGCTTATTCTGTTACAGTTCTGGAGCCCAGGAGTCCAAAATCCATTCCACTTGACCAAACCAAGGTGCTGGCAGGCTGCCCCCTCTCTGAGGACTCGAGGGGATAGCCTGTGCCTCTCTCGTCCAGCTTCTGGTGGCCACATCACCCCATCTCTGCCTCCAGGATCACCCAGTTCTTTCCTTTTCTGTGAGTGGTTGGTTTCTGCCTCCTCCTTATAAGGGCATATATGGTGGCATTTACAGCCCCCCCCTCGCAAGATCCTTCATCACATACGCAGTCTGATCCTAGAGATCAGGACATGGACATCATGAGGGGCCATATGTTAGTCAGCGGACTCCAAGGAGCTAGGACAGCCATTTTCTTTTGCATGGCAGAGTAGTATAGGGGTGGCCTAGGCAAACAAGACTTTTGAATGTGTTGAGCATTATAACTGATGCTGGCGTTAGTATCTGCTATTCAGAGACTGCAGCCTGGGTAGGATGGAGTAGAGCAAATGAGTAATGATGGGATATCGCATTCTATCATTCCCTATGCACTTGGAAACTAGAATTCAGTGTGGTAGAACAGAGGAAATATAAGTTAAGTAGGAACCTCATGGTGCAGGGGCACCTGTGGCAGAGGGGGGGGTGAGCGGCCTCAGTTGGTTAAACATCCGATTATCCATTTTGGCTCAGGTTATCATCTCAGGTTCCTGGGATTGAGCCCCAAATCAGGCTCCACACCGAGTGTGCTTCTCCCTCTCCCTCTGCTGCTGCTCGCCCCTGCTTGCACACTCTCGCTCTCAAATAAAATCTTAAAGAAGAAGAAGAAGAAGAGGAAGAGGAAGAAGAAACAACAACAACAACCTCGGTCTTGAGTTGTAGTTGGAAATAGGACTATAAACTCACAAGCACATTGTATCTGTCACATTCATTACCGTGCTCTCTCTGTATGTATTTTCCCGGCTTTGCCCACTGAAAAAGATCTAGAAATAAAAGTCAGCATCAGGGCACCCAGGTGGCTCAGTGGGTGAAACGGCTGCCTTCAGCTCAGGTCATGATCCTAGGGTCCTGGGATCGAGCCCCTGCTCAGCGGGGAGCCTGCTTCTCCCTCTCCCTGCTGTTCCTCCTGCTTCTGCTTGCTCTCTCTCTGGCAAATAAATAAATAAAATCTTTGATAAAAATAAATAACAGTCAGCATCTCAGGTGCCCATACAGTGGTCTTGAAAAATCATCTTGCATTGTAAGATACCAGAAATCGCAGAGTCCAGTCTGAGGTAGAAAAAAAGAGGAGAAGCCAGAGAGAGGAGAAGGGGGAGGGAGAACAGCAAGAGAGCTGGGAAGGGGGAGAGAAAAATCTCCCAGGCCCAAACAAGAGGCCAGCTACCAGGTAGTATGTATTTGTCAAGGCGAAGAAAGACGGTCTCAACCCTAGCGGGTCCCACACGACACATAAAGGCAACCATTGGAGGTGTCCAACCAAATACTCCAGCCTACAGACGCTCATCTTCTGGCTTCACGGAGGAAACCACCACTGTCGTGTGGATGGACGCCTGCAACCCGCCTGGCCAGCTGCCTTCAAACCTGCCAGCCCACCTTCTGATGGAGACCTACACGCCTGGAACCCCCACGCTCTGACCTGCGGGGAGGCCAGGGCTGGATTCACATCCGCGAGCCTATCTAGTCCCTTGTTCAAATACGGATCGCAGAGGAAAGCCACAGAAAGGCACTCTGGCCCGATCGATCAGCTGGTCGGTCTGAGTAACGGGGGCCTGCTCATGGCTGAGCCGGCCTGCGCACACGTCCATCTCCGAGCCGCACGAGCAATCACCTGGGAACTTTTAAATTACAGGGATAGAAAGGTCCCCAGCCCTGGGAGAGGAAAGGAGAATCCCTAGGAGAGGTAGGCAGCCCTGCTTTATAAGGTCGTGCATGATCCGAAGGGACAGCGGGGCTGCAAAGCACCGTCGGAAAACAAAGTGGGCAAAGGCCCCGGCCCTGAGGGCTGGCAGGCACACAGAGGCCTCCCCCGGCCTGAATTTCTACAAAATCCAAGACCAATCTCGGTCTTTTTTTTTTTTTTTCCCCTCCTTTGCCTTTCAGCAGAACAGGACCCAGTAGGGTTCTACTGCTTTCCAAAACTTCTCTTTTGGCTGCAATAGGGAAAAATGGACAACCGAGACTTCAAAGGTTTTTTTTCCCCCCACAGAGGAGCAAAAGGTGTAAATATTTGAGAACATAAGACACGGAGTGAATAAATTCTGCCTGCGTGTGGTTACTTGAGCAACACACTGATGAGCAGCTCGGGGCAGGAACGCCAGATCCCGCCTCCCACGGCCCCGAGAGCGGGCACACCGCAGCCGGGAACACGGGGAGCGCCGCGTGCCGTCTGGCTACGCTCTGGCTGTTTGCTGTAATTGATCTGTCAACCAGTATGTGGACATTAGGCAATTGGGATGTGACTTCATCGGGAAAGGGGGATGGTCCGCAGAAGGAACGGGAAGAGTCCAACAGGATCGGACTGTTGGAGTTGGGGGGACCTCCGGGGATCAGCTGCGATTTCAGTTCTGTGAGTTCGGCTCTGGTATTTTACAGGTAAGGGGCCTGAAGTCCAAAGAGATGGCAGGGACAAGGTCTAGGCTGTTGATCCGAGGAAGGGTGGGGTTAGCTCTGCCGCCATCCGGGGCTCTTGTGTGCCACATCCGGGTCTCCCAGACCCCCGGCCTCCCTGGATAAGGAGGAAACGCTGGTGAAGACAAGACTAGCTGGGAGCGGGCGGGGCATCCCTCCCACGTGGCAGACCCAAGGCAGCAAGCCTTCCGCCACAGAAGACAGGAGTCCGCAGCCTCACGCGTGTAGTTCAGACATCTTAATGAGAAACAAGCTACTGCTGGAAAAAGGAAATCATCACGAGAAGGCATCACTGCCGTGAGGCACCTGACCCCCAAAGGACCCGAGGGGTGCAGCCTCACCCCGACGCACCAAGTCCCTGCTGAATTCCACTCACGTCTCCATGTTTACTGAGCAGCTACTGCTGAAAACCCAAAAGTTCAACCACCTCATGTAGAGCCTAGGCTACATACACAAAAAACGGATTATCAACCAAATGGTGCTTAGCAATTCTAGGAAGACCACCACCCAAAGTCGGGAGACCAGTGGAGAAACCCGTCTGGGAGGCGGCAAGCCCCGGAAGAGGAGTGTGGAGCGGACATACGCGTCCTAGGTGGGCACCGAGAAAGCCAGCTTCAGGCCGCGGGCTGGATCCCCTTCAGTAGAAGGAAGAGGAGCCTCCGACCATAAAAATCTGCACCTTCTTGCCAAGGGAAAGGCTGGGAGGGCAAAGTCCAACATCGCGCACTCTCCGCAAAAACCACACATCCAACACAACTCAGAGGACAAGCGGGCTGGGCAAAGCAGAATTTCCTTGGCAAGGGTGAGGCCAAGGCTCCCACGCCAGACAACGGCACCCAGGGAAACGTGGGGAGGAGCGACGCCATGCGTGCTCAGTGACGTGGGTCTTGTTCCCTCGCTCATTCAAGGTCAATGGTGCACCGGTTATGCGTCCATAGTGGATCAGACATGGTGCTTGTTTTGGGACCTCACTGGCCAGAGGGTACCACCAAGGGGGACGGCAGGGGGACTGTACAAGACAGAGTGGTTGGGGTACAGGCAGGGGGTATTAGCAGAAGGCCTAGGGACACCCCGGAAGTTGCTGTCTGATGCCCCTCCCAACCTCATTATCCTCAGAAACCCATTTTGGATTTGTCACCAGTGACTTCTAGAATCGCTGCCTGAAGTTCTCATGTTTCAGCAACCCCCACTTCAAGAAGAGACCGGGAGGGAGGAAGGGCCGTCCCAACCCCAGCTTGCGGGGAAGGTCGGCTAGCCAGCCCTCCCGAGCGGCCCACTCAGCCTTTCCTCCTTTCGCTAGGGGCTCCCACAGACAGGGTCTCATGCTCATCGTGAGGCTGAGTGGACCTGAAACTGCCACGTGTCAGCAGCCGACACGTGATTCCCCGACTCTGAGCGAGCGAGAGATGTCAGGACCGCTCGAAGAACACAGAGAGTTCCACACGGGACGTCGGGACGTGGCAAGGCCAAGGGCCCAGCCCCCGGCCGACAGTTTCGGGCTAGACAGAGGAGGCAGGTGAAACCGCCTTTCAAGTTCATGCAGTTCAGACTTTAGAGGATCCTCCAAACGGAGGTGGTTTAGAGCTCTGTCACAGGAGTTCAAACAATCCGACCCACATTCCTAATAAGCACAGAGTATTTAAATCTGCATCTTTCCTGACGCTCCTTCCCAATACAGCCTGACTCTAGTCTGTCTTTGTAATTTCTCTGACCTCTACCCCTTCATTTCCACGTCCCCCACCCTTCGTCACCCTGGTTCGGGTCCTACACCCGGGTTTTTAGCACTGGTCTTCCGTCTGCTTTATTTTTACAAATAGCTTTTCTCTCTCCTCATTCCGAAACACTGTGTGTGTGTGTGTGTGTGTGTGTGTGTGTGTTTACACTCGCACACACATGCACGTAGGTCACCCCTAGAAACATTTTTTGTTTCCTACTGTTTATAAGCCACATCTCTCGAGCCTGGCATTTTTTTTTTTTTTTTAGATTTTATTTATTTATTGTCAGAGAGAGAGCACAAGCAGGCAGAGCAGCAGGCAGAGGGAGAAGCAGGCTCCCCACTGAGCAAGGAGCCCGAGATGGGACTCGATCCCAGGATTCTGGGATCACGACCTGAGCTGAAGGCAGATGTTTAACCGACTGAGCCACCCAGGTGTCCCTCAAGCCTGGTATTTAAAAGCCTCCTGGGGTATGGGTCCTCCTACCTCATGCATTTCTTCATTATCTGTAGTTACTCTTAAAAAAAAAAGTACTAAAGCCCTACATATGAACCCTCGTCTCCCCCACTCCCCCCACCTTTCCCTTCTCCTTCATTTCCCTAAGAGCCGCCCACTCCCTTCATTATTCATACACATGATCCTTCCAAACTGAAAAGTGCCCGTACCTCTTGGCAACTTCCAGAAGGGAACATGGGCCCTCGTTCCCGTCGTGACCAGCTCTCGTCAGTCTGTTACTACCCCTCCAACACACACACACACACACACACACACACACACACACACACACACACTCTTCGCACAACTTCTACAGTGACATTCTCACACTCAAGTATTGTCATTTCAGGGGCACCTGGGTGGCTCAGTGGGTTAAAGCCTCTGCCTTCAGCTCAGCTCAGGTCATGATCTCAGGGTCCTGGGATCGAGCCCCGCATCGGGCTCTCTGCTCGGCAGGGAGCCTGCTTCTCCCTCTCCCACTCCCCCTACTTGGGCACACTCTCTTTCTCAAATAAAATCTTAAAAAAAAAAAAAAAAGAAGGAAAGAAACCTGACGTCTGCCTTCGTCAGGCTGAAAGGAAGCCGGCCGCCAGTATAACACGGCCTCCCTGCATCTCCCTGCAGGGGCGGGCAGAGGAGTCCTAACAGAGAGTCCAGAACTTTCACCAGCACGCAGCGGTGAAAAAGGCAGAGAGTCAGCGGAGGCCCCACGAGCAACAGCGCTGAGGCACCCCCGCCCGGCTCCAGTGTGGTCTCAGCCAAGGCCAATGAAAGCTCTAGACTTCTATCCCCACCTGACGGTACGGAGACAGCGCTCCCCTCCCCCGCCAGGGGCACAGGAGTCTTGCTGAAAAAGAAGATTTAATTAAGATCCAGAAGCTCCTAATACCCAAAACGTCCAGGTTTCAATCAAAAATCATTCATCATTCCCGGAACCAAGAAAATCTCAACATGAATGAGAGAAAACAGTCAACAGATGCCAACACCAAGATGAGGCTATATTAGAATTCTCTGACAAAAATTTTAAAGCCGCCTTCATTTAAGTAATGTGCTTGGGAGAAAGAAAAAACAAAACAAAAAACAAAACAAAACAAAAAACAGCCTAGGCAAAGAAACAAGACATGAAAACTGCAACTCCCAGGTGGCACTCCCTACTAACTGATTTCAAATCACCGAGAACAGCCTGCCATCAGAATTTTGTTTTTTTAACTCCCCGATGGGCAGCCAGCCAGGTGTGAGAACCAGTGTTCCAGCTTCACCTGGAAGACGGGATGACCACAGATCAGGCCCTAATGCCTCTTCAACAAGCCCGGGCCTCTGTATTTTGATTGGTTTCCAGAGGATTCTGAGAGACGTCAAAGTTTGAGAACAGCTGCTTTCGCTAATCGAAGGCATCTGCAGGAGATTCTCCTCATGGAAGGACGCTGCAAAATTCTTGACCTGAAGGAGGAAGGAGTTGCATTTCAGTAACCTTGAGTCCTGGGGTCAAGTTGCAACCCTACTTTGGGGACGGCTGCCCAGGATACGACGTGTTTAAGCGGCGCTGCCAAATTAAAGAAAAGAAAATCCACACACGTGGAGGGCCAGCCTGGAAATGTCACCACGGCCCAGGTACAGGTCGTGTGTGTTTCTGTGGAAAGAGCGCGGGAGTGAGATGTCATGTTACCTGTCACTCGGCCCCTGAAAGACATTAATCTTCCTCTTGGCAGAAAAAGAAAACGCTTCCACATGAGCGCCTCTTCCCAGCCAAAGAGGCCAACACAAAAACGGAAGAGTCTGTAATCAAGCTCGAACAAAAGGACACCACCGAGGAGCTCCTCTGGGGCGGGCTGTGCGCTGCGGTCTCCGACCAGGAGCGACAGCAGCTCCCGGGCCGGAAGTCGGCCCGCGTTCACGCTCTCCCGGAGGGGCCTCCGGGCCGAGAGGACGGGTCCTCACACACGGAGCCCGGAAAGGCCGGAAAGGGGCCTGGAAATGGCCGGGAGGAAGAGGTGTGGTGAGGGGGAGTGGAGCCCCCCGAGACAGGAAGTGCACAGCCAGAGCCCAGCAAATGACAACCGTCGTCAGGAAGGAAAGGCCTCCCAAGCTCCTCTCCGCCCAGCCCGGGCCCCACTCTCGGATGCCTCACGTCCGTGCCTGGCGAGCAGCAACATGGCGCACAGAGGACTCTTTCCAAGTGGCCTGTTGCCCACTGGCACATACAGCAGACCGGTCCCTGGGTCACAGGCAGGACCTCGCTGGGAAGTGCGAAGACCACCACCTCTAACAGACCATTTGCCCATTCGATCCAGTCCAAGGATAGGTGCCTCGGGTTCCTTTTCTGGGAAATGGGAACAAGAGCCCCTACCCTCACGGGCCCACTGGAAAGATCAAAATAGTCAACATAGGTAAAACGCTGAAAACCAAGAGTAAAATATGGTACTTGATAAACATTAGCTCTTGATATTTTGAAAGATCGGCAGTGATCATGCCCTGAGCCCAAATGCCTGGCTTTGACTGGGAGGACCTTTCCACGACGAGACTCTGTCTCTCTACGCCTCAGCTTCCCCATCTGTACAACGGGTAAGAAGAGTACCTTCACTCCCGCGGCTGCTGGGAACATGAATCATTTCAGAGAATGTGAACAGGGCCTGGAACACACAGTAAGTGCTTTTAAAATGACCGTGATTATGATGTTGGCTTTCTACGATGTGGACAACATGAGGCAGGTAGGTGGAGCTTCCCTGGGCCCTCGAGGAGCTTACGGCCTAGATTGGGAGGCAAGAGACGCACACGCTTGACCAGCAGGGAACAGCAGCACAGAACACAGGACCTGGGACAATTCTGCAAGCACGCATCTCCCTCTCATGTGCTCACACGCAGGCTACCGCAGTTCAGAATGTTCTGGGTGCAGGAGAGTTCCAGGTCTCATTCAGCTCTCAAGGCTGGTCGGGTCAACAGTCCTCCTGGGAAGCACGGTAACTTCCAGAATAAATGGGGGACAGCCCACGGCCCTCCACTCGCACAGGTGGGCCATCAGGGGGTAAGACCCACAAGACTCCATCACGTGCCACACAAAACCAAAGGGCTGACACGCAGAGGGTAGGGGAGCAAGGGGTCCAAGTGTTCGGGCACTCTGGGCAGGAAACTTGCTGGAAGTGTCCCCGTAACTTCTAAAGCCAGCTGCTCCGGAGCTTATAAGGAAACATGATGCTGAATCGAAAAATTGAAAAGGAAAATGTAAGCATCACGAGATATTAATTAATCCCATGATGCCAGATTCCTTCTGCTTAGATTACCTCTGCTTAAAGAAATATTTATCCAAGACATTCAGGGAAAGACAGTGAAGACAGACAGCATACCACATGCCACGAGATTCTGTGATTTTTAATCCTAACAAGGATTAAAGGCTAGAACACATGTGATGGGGGCATGCACCAGAAGCTAGTTAACCCTTTTTTTAATTCCCTCCCAAGGAGGCTGACAGCTATTTTAAGCCCCCAAAGCGGCCACGCTGTCTGAGTTGCAGCTTTGGGAATCAGAGTGGTCCCGTAGCTGGAGCTTTAAACAGGCGTGCGGCATGAATATGCTATCAGGCCTCTGACCTGCCAAAGAATTAATCTAACGCCGCAGATTACAACCACACACAGATGCAACCTATGGTGCGATTTGTAGGACAAAACAATTATCATCATGGTAATAATAATAATAATAATAGCAGCCCAGCCTGGGCCAGGCTCTGCACGAGGCCTTTCCATGTGTAACTCATTTACCCCACGAGGTAGGTGGTACATGTACCCTCTTTTTACAGACCAGAGTGCCATGGGACAGATGTTGAGTAACTGGCAGAAGGTCCCACAGCAAGAGAGGGACAGGGCCGGGATTTGGACCCAAGCACAGCCTGGGTCCTGAATCCACACTAGGCTATGCTGTCAACCAAGCCCGTGTCCCTAAGATGATAAACTAGCAAGTTAAAGGAAACAAAACAATGAATGGGCAGGGTGATGGGGGGGGGGGATCAATTCATTAATGAGAACACAACAGGCTGGAAATGTTTTGGTTTCTCTTCTTTTTTTTTTTTTTTTTTTAACAATAAATGACAGTTATCTCCTTCCGAAACTGGCCAGATGTTCTGTAATCAAAGATTCTAATTCCGTGGCACATCCATCATGGGGATTCCATTTAATTCGGGGAAAATGCTTACTCAGCATTTTCTTCCTTCCTGGAAGGAAGAGGCATTCCGTGAGGTGGGGGTGGGCCTGCATCCTGGAAGGCCAGGGGACTGCGAGTCACTGGCATAGAGCAAGAGGCCAGGTCGGGAGGGGACGGGAGCCAGCGGAGGCCTGTCTAGTTCTTGGGCTCATGTCGGCGCCCTCCTGGCAGTCCTCGCGGGGAGCGTCTCAGAAGTTATGTTCATTTACTGCAAATACACATTCTCTATGCAAGGCACGGCACTCAGCACTGCAGAAGGCATGGGGGGTGGCGCGCAGAGTGACAAGGCCCCTGATGCCGACACAGGGAGAAAATATCAGAGAGCTGCTCAACGGCACAGTGGGGTCTGGTCAGTCCCCTCAACACAGAGGAGGGATGGTCACATCCACCCCAGCAAGTGACACTGGGCTAGGTCTGAGTGGGCCATGACATGGGAGCCTAGGGAATGGGGTGTATTCTGATCGGGTCAGAGTGCGGGGTGATAAGGGGAATTGTTCAAAACAGCCCTGAATATCATGCTCAGAAATCTGGATCTAATACAGTAGGTTGGAGACTCTTTGTGTTTTTGAGTAGGAGGACGACATAATTATATTGCAGGAAAATTACCAGAGCGAAAGTTTATAGGATCAAGTAGAAGCCTCCAGAAAGTTATTCAAACAGTCTGGGAAGAGGCGGTGAGCGTCTGAACTAGCCAGAGGTGGGAAAGGAGGGAATGGGCAGGGGGCATGTGTGGAGGTCATGGAGAAGATTCAAGAACGCAGCAACTGACTTGATGTTGGGGTTCACGGAGAGAAGAGCCTGGCCACAGTGGGGATCCAGGGACCAGCCGGTGAGTCGGCTGTTAAACCAAAGGTTCCAGGCAGGGCTCCAGAGTGTCAGGCCTCGGTGTCCAAGAGCATGGTGGGTTCACTAAGAGAAGCCCCAAGTCAGAGGGATTTGTCACCCAGCTGACCCACGTTCCCTGGGGCAGAGATGGCCAGCAGAAGCAGCAAACAGAGATCTGGAGGCCGGACTGGAGTTAGAGGCCCAGGAGCCAACCTGCCGAGCAGGGAGGAGGGGCTGGAAACAAGCCGTCACAGGAGAGGTCCAGGGAGGAGAGCGGACAGCCAGCAAAGAGGAGGAGGGAGAGTCAGAGGGATGGGCAGAGCACCGCCACCCGAGAGCCTGCTCGGAGAACGGAAGGACGCATCCGAGGAGGAGGACAGGCTGCCCAGCAAGAAAATCGGCGAGGGACGAGGACAGAGAAGGGAAACAGTACAATAGTCCCTATTCGTGGGAACCAGGACAGAAGTCAGCACACCACCAGGAGCTGAAGAGACCCTGAGAAACTGCACAGGGTAGACTCCTCTCTCTCCCAGGACTGAGCTGCGAAAGGGAGGGAGGGATACTTGTGAAAGAAAGAGGTGCCGAAAAGTGAGCCTTCACGCAGGGAAGGCCACAGTGCATTCCTGGGCAGAGCCAAGTGACGGACTAATGGGGAGGGAGGTGGGCCCAGGGAGACGTGGGGGTGGCCAGGGAAGGAGAGATTCAACGAGGACTCTGCAGAGGATGGAGGGCAGAGGGATCTCAAAAAAGAGGGACAAAGAAAAAAATATATAATTAGACTTCATCACAATGAAAAACGTCCGTGTTTGAAAGGGCAGCATCAAGAAGGTGAAAAGACCTGCAGAATAGGGGAAAAATACACGCACATCTGTGTAAAGGACTTGAAAACAGAATAAAGAACTCTTACAAATCAAAAACTTTTTTAAAAAGACAACCCAAAAAATGGGTCACGGATCTGAATTGATGCTTCTCCAAAGACGACATATTAATGGCCAATAAACATGTGAGAAGATGTTCTGTATCATTATTTATCAGGGAAATGCAAACCGAAGCCACAATGAGACAGTACTTCCACACCTACTAGACTGGCTAGACTCAAAAAGCCAGACGATAGTAGTAAGTGCCGGTGAGGACATGGGAAACCAAAACCCCACTGGTGCATATGGGGCAACCACACTGGAAACAGCCGCTGCCGGTTCCACCAAGGGCGAAACCCAGTTTACTAGGAGACCTGGCAATTCTACTCCTCCTTATCTACCCACAAGAAATGAAAGGGTTGGGGCGCCTGGGTGGCTCAGTTGGTTGAGCAACTGCCTTCGGCTCAGGTCATGATCCTGGAGTTTCAGGATCGAGTCCCACATCAGGCTCCCAGCTCCGCGGGGAGTCTGCTGCTTCCTCTAACCTTCTCTCCTCTCATGCTCTCTCTCACTTTCTCTGTCTCTCAAATAAATAAAATCCTTAAAAAAAAAAAAAAAAGAAATGAAAGGGGATGTCCCCACCAAAACAAGGACATGTATGTTTACAAAAGCAGTATTCATAGGAGCTAAAGAAGAAATCTCAGTGGCCATCAGTGCATGAATGGATAAACAAAACGAGGTATGTCCACGCAATGGAGTATGATTCGGCCGTTAAAAGGAATGAAGCACTCACACCTGCTCCAGGATGGACTGAAAACGTGCTAAGTTAACAATGCCAGTCACACGGTGCCTGGCTGGCTGAGTCCGCTAAGCGTCCGACTCTTGGTTTCAGCTCAGGTCGTGATCTCAGGATGCTGACATCACCCTCGTCAGGCTTCATGCTCAGCGGGGAATCTGCTTAGAGATTCTCTCCCTTTGCTCCTTCCCACCCCTGCATGCGTGCATGTGCTCTCTCAATTAAATAGATCTTAAAAAACAAACAAAAAAGGGGGTGCCTGGGTTGCTCAGTGGGTTAAAGCCTCTGCCTTTGGCTCAGGTCATGATCTCAGGCCCTGGGATCGAGCCCCGAATCAGGCTCTCTGCTCAGCAGGGAGCCTGCTTCCCCCTCTCTCTCTGCCTGCCTCTCTGCCTACTTGTGATCTCTCTCTCTGTCAAATAAATAAATTCTTTAAAAAAAAAAAGATGCAAGTCATATGCACCTGCACACACACAAAAAAACATATCATATGATTTCACAGATATGAGATGTCCAAAATAGGCAAATCTAGAGACAGAAAGTGGTTTAATGATTGCTTAGGGCTGGGATGGATGGGGGGTAGAGAGATGCTAAATAGAGGGTATGGAGGTTTCTTTTTGAGGTGATGAAATATTCCAAAACTGACTACGGTGATAGTTGCACATATCTGTGAATATGCTAAAAACCCCCTAATTGTGTATTTCATGTTAGTAAACTGTATGATATGTGACTTATGCCTCAATAAAACTCTCAGAAAGGAGAGGGGAAAGGAAGCTCATTTTCCAAAAAGAGGAAGGAAAGCAGCAGAGACCAAGTCTGCAATGTTGGGCAGGAAAGTGGAAGGAGCAGAAAGGGTCATGGGCACGGCCCCAGGCAGCCGTGGGGAGCAGGACAAGGATGGCGAGGTCACTGAGGAGCTAAGGGCCTCAAGGCGATGAAGCCGTGAGGAGGCGGATAATTACAGCCAAAGAAAGCATTCTGAAAGTTCGAGTTCTTGGAAGTAGCAGCATTATGAGTAAGCGATAATAAACGGTGAGTCTGATTAGGGTCTTGGACATAATGACTGGCAAAGGTCAACATTACATGTGGCTGAATGAGCTACACATTGAAAGGACTGGGACGTTTTGGGCCAAGGAGACAAGCCTGAAAGCCATCAATTCACGAAATGTGTGGCTAGGTAGGATCAGACCTGCCCACCAGACCCCCGAACACCCGCTGTGCAGGAACAGGGGGGCACCTGCACGAATAAAAAACAGCATCGTCTCGGAGCAGCGCTGCATCTCTGAAACTTACTGCCCCCCAAAAGTGGTCTGGGCAGGAGATAACAATGGGAGGGGTGCCTGGCCGGATCCGTCAGTAGAGCACGCAACTCTTGATCCTGGGGTCATGAGTTCCGGCCCCATGTTGGGGGCAGAGCTTACTTTAAAAAAAAAAAAAACAGTGAGTTTAAAAGCATCTGGACAAATACGTAAGAAGGTGAAACGAACCTCTGCTTCGATGACGGTATCAGTGTATACAGCAGATCCTCCACTTGAACCCCTCCTGGTCCAGAAGACAAGACCTTGGAGGCAGCGCTCCCACACCCAGGGTACTGTGGAGTCGGGGTGAGAGCTCTTTACCATGCAACAGGCTCGAGTATGAGTCAGAGCACCCCATTTATGGTGAGCCGATAGTGTAATGTCCTAATCTGGAAGCCCTCACCACAGCGTGCTCAAGAGGCAGCCACAGGCAGCCTGCTGTCCAGGGTTTCTGGAATCTCTAAAATCCACATCACAGAAAACACCAGCCAGTGAGATTATTTAGCAAGGAGGGAAATA
The DNA here is from genome assembly GCA_028533885.1 of Nasua narica. Taxonomy (NCBI): domain Eukaryota; kingdom Metazoa; phylum Chordata; class Mammalia; order Carnivora; family Procyonidae; genus Nasua; species Nasua narica. The sequence continues at coordinate 6,845,852 of CM052814.1, read as the reverse complement.
TGGCCAGACACCTGAGTTCAAATTTGACCAAGAGCTCCCCAACTGCAAGATCACTCCACAGTAGGACAATATCCTTACTGCTTTCAGACTTTCTACAGTTGGCACTTTCTTCCACTTGACCAACACTTCGTTACTGCCGACTATGCATGCACCTGATGCTGGGCAGGGGGTTCTACACAGACGCGGGAGACAAGGCCCTCAAAGAACACACAACGTCCCTGCAGAAGGTCCATGCAGAGGGGAAAGAACACAAAATCTCGCGGCCGACTGTGACCCAAAGGCGGCTTCGGCAATCTCTCCCACCCCGTGTGCACCCGTGCAATGTGACCTTAATGTTCGCCCCTCAGGAATGAAGTCCACTTCTCCTCCCCTTGAACCTGAGCTGGCCAATGGCCTGATTTGACGAACAGAATACAAAAATGACCCTGTGTTAACTTTGGAGGGCAGGCCTCCGAGCCTCTGCCTTCACTGCTTGGAACACTCCCTCCTGAAAGCCAGCTGCCAGATAAAAGGGCCATCATGCTATGAGGACATCCAAGCGACCCCGTGGAGAGAGCCACCACAGGGAGGACCGGCCAAGTGCGTGAGGCCTTCAAGGACCTTCCAACCAGGCCCAGCCACAGCCAAATGAAGCCAAATGACCGGGCCCGCCAACAACACATGTGGCAGAAGAACTGCCCAGCCAAGCCCCGCCTGAATTCCTGGCCCAGGAAATAAACAGAGGCTGCGTAAAGCCACTTTGTGTTCGGGTAATGGGCTAAGCAGCGAGAGATTTCTGGAGCTGACTTGCAGCCAGGAAAGCAGGCCTGAGTCCTGGTCTGTTCTTCTCTAGTGTGCTGAGCCCGGGTCAACGACTTCCCCCGGCGCTGCCATTTCCTCGTCTGTAAAAGCAGGGGCTTCCGGACCAGGTAGGCCGAGGTGCTTTCCAGTTGTGACAGTCGGCACCACGGTCTCCGGGAAGGGGTGAGGTGATGAGCACTGTGTATACGACTACGTGAGCATCAGGAGGAGGGGCCGCAGGACAGGAGACAACGGCCCTGGGGCGTGGCAGCTCCATGGCTCGTAGTAAGTCCTCCCCAGATATCAGCTAGAATCATATGGTCAGGGCAGTTCTGTGATGCTCGACGAGTTAATCCCTCTGATCCCCAATTTTTTTCTTCTGAGAAATGGAGAGGACATGAATGTTTCTGTTTCTACCTGAGGAAAAGTCTTTGTATGGCAAAATCCCATGCGAATACAAAAAATCACCTACAAAATGCACAACCACGCTACTAATGCTTGTATTATAGGCTTTGCACCAAAGCCATGCGCCGTCTCCTCCTCACCCGGCAAGGGGAGACGGCCAGTCAATGGCACCGGCTACCAGACAGACACACGGGGGCAGAGGGAGCGGCAGGTACAGAGCGGCCATACGAGCCATCGGGCCGAGTGAGATTCTACCGCCCACCCCCCAGCAAGGATCAGGGGGCTAGGCACCCATGCTGACCACGAAGGGCAGGCAACCCTTAGGAGCAGCTACCAGCCCACGGGGATATCCGGAAACAGCCCAGCATTAGAAGTTTAAAGAATTTCCTACATCAGAGTCTGAGAGGCCAGCAACTTGACAATGCCCCGCCAGGGGGCTGTCAGACCACCGCCCAGCACAGAGTGAACACTCCACAAAAATGACTAAGTAAGCACGGGATCTGGGAGTCTGGAGGGGTCAAACTCCCGGGTTTAAATGCTAGCTTGGCCATCCATATCTGTGTGCACTAAAGCGGGCAACAACCACGGAGCCCATACCCTCATTTATAAGACATGAGGAGAGCCCCCTCTAGGGAAACAGTGAGAATTACATGAAACTGCACATGAAACACATCTAAGATTCTGCTTTATCATTAAGTGCATGATGTTGTTTTTCATTTTTTTTTTTTTTGAGAGAGAGAGATGTGGGAGAGGGAGAGAGAATCTTAAGCAGGCTCCTCGACCACCATGGAGCCCAACGGGGGTCTTGATCTCTTGACCCTGAGATCATGACCTGAGGCGAAGAGATCGACGCTGAACAGACGGTGCCACGTATGCACCCTCACGATGTTGTTTTTAAATGCACCGACCCTCTGACTCCCAGATACCCTTCCACCCCAGCCAAAACCTTTCAATCTCTGCAGGGGCCTGAAAATGAGCGGCATCCATCCACCCAGTCCCTCTAACCAGGGTTGATTCTGGAAAACTGCCAGTCCTTTGGACAGAAATACCTGGACTCATTTTCCAAGGGGATCTGACAAGGCAGCAAGAATACATTTACATTTCCCAGTCCCTGCTTTTCCAAAACGAATGTGGTGTGGATTTAACCCTGACATCCCAGGGAGCTTGCAGGTCCACAGACCCTGCTCCAGTGGGAGGTGGAGACCAGCCCGAGGACGCGCTTGCCGGATGCATCTGGGACAGAGAAGCTCCTGCTTCCACCTCTACTCAGGTCCTGGCTGATGGGGTTCAAACGTACTAGCATCCGGCGTCGATTACAAAGGGCTGGGAGTTAGGACCCAGTCCTCAGTCAGCCCTGGGCTTTTTCCTCTACCTTGCCATCCTCAGGGAAGAACCCCTTGGTCGCCTGTGTCTCAGATCTGCTTTGGGAACACAGCCTGGACCAGCTGTGGCTCCCCGTCCTCTAATCAAGCACCACTTCATATGAACCCAGGGACATTACTATAGGAACTATATCACGCAGCCCCCCAGACCTTTGCTCAGAAAAGAAATTCCATGTAGGGAAGGTGAAGGTAAGATCCAGCAAGTTGGAGGCGAGCCTTAAGCCCAATGTTTCTCAAAGTCTGGTCCCAACCACTTGCATTAAAGCACTGCAATCCCCTTTAAGGGGACCCAATCCCAGGCTCCCCCCAGATGTACCAAATTAGAATTGGGGGTGGCAAGAGTCTGACTTTTCAATAGGATTCTTATGCCTATCGGGTTTTGAGACCTAGTTGCGACCAAAGGCAGAGACTTTGCAAAAAAAGAATTAAAAAGATTTCAAAACCACTTTAATTGTTGATCCCCCTTCTTGCCCTCATTCTTGTGAAACAGAGCGCTGGTGAACCAAACAAGACAAAGCCAATTCCCCAGTTTACGGATAGCCAAGAAAACTGAATTATGATCGCGATGAAGAGCCATGCTGTAAAGTGAAAAACTTGCTCACCAGACCAATGGGCCTGGACAAAAATTAACCCAAACATCCCATCTTAGACCAACCAGATCTATTCTGAGAGAAGCCAGATAAGATCTTGGCAACAGCCCCACTCTGGTCCCAGCCATACCGAGTAATTCCGCTCTGCATTCCACCAGAGGGTCTGAGTGGGATGGGGGTAGGGGGTGTCCTAGCTCAAGCAAATATGGTTGGGGGAGCTTATGGGGGGGGTTAAGATTCACCAATTCACACGTCCCCATGAGAAGGAAAAAAATCTAAAGATAACTGACTGCATTGGGCACACATCAGACACTCGAAAGACGTTTCACCAATTGAAGGAAATAGCCACCTGATGGAATCATCCTTGCCTGAGATAACACCATGCATCTTCAAAGCCACAAAGGAAAAAAGGGAACGAAGAGTAAAACTGTCTCCACATCTAAAGTACTGTCTTTTCAAAACCAGCAAGAACCTAAAATACAACCTACTGGGAGGGGTAATACCTTCTGTCACTTATCAGCAACAAGCACACTGCAAGTGCTGAGAAACTCTGGGTCTTTGGGGTCAGGCGTCATGAAGGAAGAGCAGAAGCACTTTCCGCAAGTGATGGGCAGCGGGAGCCCAGCTGCGATTGCAGGAACCATAACGCCTCCCTCTGGGAAGTGCATCTCCGGGGGCCAGCCCTTATCGCGCACCTCCTGGTCCAGTCCCCAGGCTTGCGCCCCGCCCCCTCCCCAAGGACCGAGCCGGGGCTCTGGCCTCGGCGCTGAAAATTCCAGTCATCCTCGCTAATTTCTTCAACAGCAGTTCCCTACTAGCTGTTGAAACTTAACATTACGCCACAAAACTAGCAAATGGGCAGCTTTCACCCCTCCCCCTTCAATGACTGGCACTTGCAAAAGAGTCCTGGCAAATCAGGCATTTAAGAAGTGACTGACACCTGGACCCGGTTACCTGGAATCCAAAACAAAAACAAACACAAAAACACCCCTGTATTATTTTCCTCGATCAGGAAGTAGGCTTTCCCCCTTAAAAACAAAAACAAAAACCCTTCCTGAAAGCACCTCTCCCGTGGGATCTCAGCAGGTAAATAACACCAGAGCTTCCCCAAAGCGATTCTAAAGAACCAGGGCTCCAGGCTGCGCTCCCCCGCTGGCTTCTCCTGCTCGGAAGGAGCGATCGGGAAGTCAGGCAGTCCCAGGAGGTGAGGATGGGGGCGTCTGCAGGTGGGAGGAGGGGGCGCAGCAAAACCGCCCAAACTTCGTAGCTGCTCTGAAGCAGTTCTGGGCAGAAACCCGCGGCATTCAGTCCCGACAAGAGGAGTCACCTCCCTAACAGAAAGCCCCCCCCCATCAGCCTGGCCCGCCAGCCCCACGTCCACTCGGACGTGCCCCCAGCCTGGTACTGCCCCCCCGCCCGGGGGCCCCTCACCTTGGCCTCGAAGCAGATGCCGTGCTGGAAGGCGTCCTCGTTGTGCAAGGGGATCCGCAGGTCGTGCCCATCGTCCACAAGGTTGTACTTGGTTTTGCTAGGCATAGTGGTGACCCGCGGTGGACCGGCTCCTCCAGAGGCGGCGGCGGGAAGGGGCTGGCCAGACCCGGGAGGGGTGAGGAGGGAAGGGGAGGGGAGGGGAGGGGCGCGCGGCTGCCGCGGGACCCGAGCGGAGCCGAGGGCCGGACGGCAGCGGGCGGCGCGGCTGCGGGCGGCGCTGTGGCCGCGGGATTCCTGCGGGCGAGGAGGGCGGCGGCGGCGGCGGCGGCTGGAGCGGGAGCGGGCGGCGCCGGGCCGGGGGAAGGGAGCAGTGGGCGCGCGGCCCGAAGCGGGACCCGGCGCGGCGGCTGCCCCGGACGAGGAAGAAAAGGCGACGGCGGCAGCAGCGGCGGCGGCGGAGCAGGGTGCCTGTCACGGAGACGCCGGATCGGCCGCCGGCGAGCCGCTCCTCCTGCGGGGCGGGGCCCTGGCCGGCTCCTCCCGCGGGCGCCCAGGCCCCGCCCCGCGCCCACCCTGGCCCCGCCCCGCGCCGCCCGCCCGCGGAGCAGGTGAAAGTCCCCAGGAGCTCCGTGCCCGCGCTGCCGGGCCCACAAGTCCTGTGGCCCGGCCCGCGAGCTGCGCCCTGCTTCCGTGCGCCCGGACGCAGCCCTGCTTTTGTTTTTACGGTCATGTTCGGAGCCGGGCTGCCCAGGGTCAGCCGCGGCAGCAGCGCCTTGGATGTTTTGTTTTTGTTTGGGGGGGAGGGGCGGTATTTATTGTCGGGTGTTTACGTTCTCCTAGGAAGGCCCAAGTCCTCACCCAAATACATCCAAATCACTAATTCTGAGAGTTCCTTTTCCCTGAAGAATCAAGGCTGTGCCCAGTGGGGGGCCCATCGCAGGCGCTTTTTGTTCCTTGGAGCCGTGATTTGTGGCATGATTTGTGGCTCGTGTGATTGGGGCTGGGGGATGGCTTTTGGAATGGTTTTATATTAAAAAGCCATCAGGCTGTGTAAATGGAGGAGGCCAAAAAAGGAATACTAAGGACAAAAGAATCCTCGGCCTTTTTATTTTTCTTAATTAAACCTTCTGTAACCGGGTCTGGACAAGATGAACTTCCAAGTTATTTCAGACTGTTCTATTCTTCCTCCCTTCCTAAATGCTTCAGTCAGTTTGCCCATTATTAAGAAACCCGTTTGCTTTTCTCCTTTACATCAAGAGCTTTTGCCTTGAGGAATGTGCAAGTGAAGGGGTCATAGGAGTATCTGCCATAGGCACCTGCTGAAACTTCATTGGTACAGGGTAACTATGATTTCTGTGGCTTCACATTACCCCCAAAGTCCCCAAAAGCAACCAAGCACACTGGTGCCAACGCCAGTCCAACCTGAGATCTGAGACCAAATGGGCGCCTCCTGAGGGTCGAGTTCATCACCTTAAACCTGCTCTTGATGCCCTGTGGACATGTCCGCCCAAGGAAACTCTCCAACCAAAAGTCATTGGTTATTACAGGGCCAAGGCTTCGAATCACCACAAAGCAACACAGTATTCCTTGCAAAAGGCGTACCTTCCTATGCCATCTCTGTGATAAATTCATGTAACAGAGTGCCTTACTGCCATAATTGTATTTTTCATATTGTGTCTTAGTGCTAAAGTACGATTGTCCTTGCCTAAATTTTGCTTACTCCCTATCTGCTGAAATCACTGGTCAAGATGTAGCATCTTCTGGGCTATCCCCTTAAGTAAAAGCAAGCCGAGGACTAGAACAAAGTCATCACATACTTTATGCCGTATAGACTTTATTATAGTCATAAATATTAGTTAGAGCCAAAAATCATTTGCACTGAGGAAACGCACCACTGACATCTTTATAAATACAGGACATGAAAGTCTAATCAGGCATGTCTGACTCTTTGAATGTCACTGTAATTTTAACATGTGCATCATAACCTGCTCTCTAAAACCTAGCACAAAGGGGCACCTGGGTGGCTCAGTCATTAAGCATCTGCCTTCGGCTCAGGTCGTGATGGGGGTGGTGGTCCTGGGATAGAGCCCCACATCAGGCACCCTGCTGCGCGGGAAGCCTGCTTCTCCCTCTCCTGCTCCCCCTGCCCGTATTCCCTCTCTTGCTATCTCTCTGTCAAATAAATTTTTTAAAAAATAAGAAAAATAAAAAATAAAACCTGGCACAGAACTCCAGAACTTCAAGGCAAGACCTCAAGCAACTATGCATTGACCTCTCCTTTTCTCTCTTGAACTTAAAGTCTTTTTACTCCAAAAGGCCTTTTTTCTAGATTTCCTTGGGTCCCACTGGACTGCTAAATTTTTGGAATCTCCTATCTAACTCTCTAACACATGGTAGACCAGAAACCAAAAGCTGAAACCCCAAAGATATTTCAGGGCCTAGTACAGTGACTACTCTATAGTTGACATCTAGTCATAATTTATGGAGTCGAATAATAATAGCTAATGTTCGCTGAGCTTTTTCTATGTCAGGCATTGTTCTTGGAGCCTGATGTGCATTATCTCATTTAATATTGACAACACTCCTAAGGGTCGTCCCATTTTTGAAGAAACTGAGGCACACATGCATTATGAACTTTACCAAGGTCACACACTTAGAAAGGAGAGGAGCCAGAATTTGAATCCAATTCTATGTCAGGAGGTGTTTCCATCAGGGCCTGGATTGCCACGAGAGTCTTCTTACTGCAAACGAGATGCATATCCAATTTAGGGTCCATGTTTTATTTAGATGTGTATTGTTGCTAAGCTCTATTCCTTCCACTTCAGTGAGATGAAATGTTCCAAAAAGAAGAGGCCCACTCTCTGCTTTGACCTCCACCTAATACGTCAGAGCCACACAGGCATAAAAACACCCTTCTTCCAGAAACAATGGGCATCTAAAGTAAATTTCCTTATTTTTTAGCAGTGATCTCAATCTTGTTTTTGCACCTTTAAATATAATTGAATTTCCCACAGCATTTCCAAATCTATTTTTTAAACGAGTCAATTTTTATCACTTTCCATATCCTTCTGTATTTAAAAACTGCATAATACAATTTTAATCTGAAGTACATTTAATTAAAATATAAATTGCTAAAGTGTATAATACTTGCTATGTTAAGTTTTATTAAAACTTCGTTTAAAAATGAATTTAAAAAATTCCTAAGTCTCTTTAGAACTAAAAGTTACTCGGAGGTTCTCTAAGCCAGCTCCCTCCCTTTTTTTAATGTGTGACTTTTTTTTTTTAAGATTTTTATCCATTTATGAGAGAGAAAGAGCGCACACAAGCAGCAGGAGGAGCAGAGGGAGAAGGAGAGGGAGAAGCAGACACCCTGCTGAGAGAGGAGCCCAACACAGGGCTTGGTCCCAGGACCCCCGAGACTGTGACCCAAGCCAAAGTTACCCGCCCAACTGACTGAGACACCCAGAGACGCCTAATTCACCTCAAAGAAACAGAAACCTGAGAGAGTAAGTAGTTTGCCTAGACCTCACTATAAACGAGAACTCCTACTTCAGTGATCTTTTCCTTACACAATGATGAGTTATAAGTAAATTGACAGCAAACTTTATTTTTAACACATATTTGGAACTGAGAAAATTCATTTGCTTTTGGTCGTAAAACACCTGCTTCACAATGTGCTTCCTGTGCATCGTCTTACCTGGCCATATGAGATAAGTACTATCAGTATACCCAATTTACAGATGAGGAAACTAAGAGAGAGAAAACCTGTATAGGTCATAGAGCAATAGGTCCTGGGAATCTTTCCGTGAGTTTAACCAACAAAGAATGAAGATGATGTCAGCTTGCCCAGTAGTGCTCAGATACACACATGGAAAGAACTCAAAGATTTTGTAGAAATCACATCAAATCTTAAGAACACACAATGATTTCCTCCTTAGCTCCAAAAAGTTCAAATTCTTTTTTCATGGCATTGTTTTTAAGTTGAAGATGCCTCCTGGGGCATAGAGAGCTAGAAATCATTAGGCCTTTTTTTTCTCAGTAGACAAGGAAGACTTTGTTCAAAGATATTGCAGTAGGGGAGAAAACTCCAAATTCAGGGTTCAGCACTCAATGTGAGCACGAATCTGCTGAAACAAAGGACTGAAGAGTTGGGTTTTTTGTTTTGGGTTTGGGTTTTTCTGGTTTGGGTTGCTTTTTTTTTTTTTTCAACTTTATAGAATGGTGAATTTATTCATGATAAATAACAAGTGAAAGTTTCCCATAAAAAACTTGCAAAGATATCTAGGTGGGCCTACAAATACATGATAAAATAATATCAGCATAAGATTTTAGAACTGGAAAAACCATTACAGATCCTTGAAGACTCTTATTTGACAGCAGAGAAAGCAAAACCCAGATTGCCTAAGATCTCAGTTGGTGAATGGCAAAGGCAGGATTAGAACCTGGCTATAAAAACAAACAAACGGTGGGGGTGGGGGGGGCCCGCCTGGGTGGCTCAGTGGGTTAAAGCCTCTGCCTTAGGCTCAGGTCATGATCTCAGGGTCCTGGGATGGAGCCCCACATTGGGCTCTCTGCCCAGCAGGGAACCTGCTTCCCTCTCTCTCTCTGCCTGCCTCTCTGCCTACTTGTGATCTCTCTCTCTCTGTCAAATAAATAAAATCTTTAAAAACAAACAAACAAACAAACCTGGTCCAGTATTGTCTCCATCATCCTATGCTGTCACCTGCTCATTAGCCCATCTTAAAAGGTGGCAATAAAGATATTAAGTGATTTCTTTGGGAAAAAAAAAAAAAACAGAAAGAAAATGCTTCTGTCACTAATGGTGTCTAATCCAATGACTTATGATGTTTCATTACATAAGGAGTAATTTGGGATGTTTGCCCCATAAGAAAGATGATCCTAAAGATCTCACACATTCTGATCCTGCCCTACATTATTTTTTCCCCTTAAAACTGACCCCGTGACCTATGCCTCTGTGCCAAGGGCAGGCCACATTTCCCATTTATTTATTTTAAAGGTGAGCCTCTCTGTCGACAAAATCATGCATGTTATGTTTTTATAAATTAAATACTCTTTCAAATCAACTTCCACACGGAGATTTGTACTCCGAACGCTGGCCAGTGGGAAGCCAGTGGGAAGGGACGGGAAGCTGGGAGCAGTGGGGTGCCGGGCTGCAGCGCCCCCCTTCTGGCCTTCTGGAGCGCTTTCCCACCCATCCCTGGACCTGAGAGGCAAGAAATAAAGAGTACTGAAGGTCTGGGACACTCTGGGAGTGTCTGTAAGCTGCCTCACAGCCTTCTTTCTCTTGGAACACCTGTGGAATGAGATCTTGAGAACGGAGCACGGGCTGCAGAATTCTGTCCTTGATCTTAGCCAAAAGGCCGAGAAGCGATGGGTCTGCAGAATTTTGAACTGAAGGCAGAAGGTTAGGTGTCTGACAGATCCGAGCGCTCTTTCTCATGGAGATTCTTCTAATCTCTCCCGGATGTTGTGACCATTCCTTGCTTTTTGAATTCAGATTTCCTTGTCAAGTTAACAGGTGTGTTTCTGGGCTCTGCTTAATATTTCAGGTGAGAAATTTTTATTAATTCAACAGCTTTTCGCCAAAGAGCCTTTCGATCAAAGGCAATACAATATTTGACAAAAACTAACAAGAGTTTCTCCATTGGGGGTGGGGGTAGCAGGTGGAGTCTGAGAGGTATATGCCACAAGGAGACACTTTTGAAGGGTGGAGGATAATGTGTGATCTGAGTTTAAAAAGGATCCTGGGAGGGAAGGGAAGGCTTCAAGAGGGAGGTGAGGATGAGTCCAGTCTGAAACGGGGAGGATTTAATAGTACAGCAGGAGGAGCGCTGAAGACTTGGAGACAGGTCTGTAGAGACATTAATCCACGAGGTGTCTTCAGGGGACAGTGAGGGGACCAGCTCCCCTAAGGGAGAAGCCTGCAAGTGAGTGCCCTTGGAGGCAAGGCTTGTCCCAGAGTCTGGGAGCACGTGGTCACCGTCAACACCGGGCTGCCAGGCTGGCGTGCTCCTCCGTGGGAAACATTTGAACGGGGCTGTGACCCAGGGTGCTAATTCAGAAAGATCACCCCTCAGAAAAAGAAAACAACATGTGTTCTCCCCCACCCCGGCCCTTTTATTTCAGCTACAACTGAAAAATTGACACTAAAGCAGATGATTGGGGTTCCATATCATGAGATTGTGTTCTCCTGTACCCGCAAATAAAGGATGATGAAAACAGAGCTGCAACAAGTTTCCCCTCAGGATGGCGGGCCCCAAAATACCTCTCTGTCGCTTGCTTCCAGATGCTTCCTAATTCTTGCTTCCATTCCGCTTTCGCCTCAGGCTTTCCCATTGGGTGACCATTCGCGTGTTATCTGTATGGTCCTCCGTTTGATTCCGTGCGGTTTACTTGTTTGTGTTAGTGCTCCGTGATGGCAAGGAGAATTTTCTTTAGTTTTTCCGCTCCGCACAAAGTTGGTTTTAGGACCTTCACTTTTATTCCTCCAAACTTAGATCTCGATTCCTAAGTCTGGGACTATTTTCCTTCGTTATCTATTTAAAACACAAAGTAAGCCCGGCTGTTAGAGTTGCAGCTTATCTGCTGCACTCAATCTGCGCTGTGGTTGTAGTCAGTCTCCGTCCCTCTGTATAAAACCCACATTCTTAAGATAAGAAGCCGTGGGGGGAAGAAAAGGCCTGACCATTTGACATCACTATGGAAACACTTGGAAATGCGATGTAAGTAAATATTTTATTTTCAGATCTCCCTTTGGAGGTGCAAAGCTGCTAAGCAGCTTTGTGGCTGCTTAAAAAATAAATTTCCTCCAGATCCCCCACTTGTGTGCTTAAAAAAAAAAAAAAAACAAGGAAGAAAGAAAAATACAGACGTGCAATGCGCCCAGGTGTGTTCAGGCATCTAATTTTCCCTCCCAGGTCCCAGATCCCCCACTTTGGGCTTCGTGTGTTCTGAGAGCTCAGTTTCCATGACCCCAGACTCTGATCGTCTTAGCAGGTTCCTCTCCCCACGACCTAAGGTTGTCTTTTGAACCGCACACAAAGGGAGTGGCACAATATGTTTTTTGAAAATTACAGGCATTTCAGGATAAGTTACTAGCAAATGAAGTGTGACCCAGCTCAGGCAGTTTTCCGTCATCAGCAACTGCCTCACTCCCTTAAAAGGTCTTGAAATCTCCTTTATAAATCCCTTGACATCACCAGCTGGCCCCTCTCCACAACACTCAGAGCGTTTTTTCCTGAAACGGGGCTGGAGGGGCCTCAGAATTTTCCACCTCTCTGAGCAGCCTTGCCTGTGCCACTCACCGGCCGGAGGCAGCCTCTGTAATTTGAGTTTCTAGGTACATGATAACAGGGTACCCGCCACCAAGCTGAATTCAGAACAAATGTTCCCCAAGTTCTTACCTTTTTGGAAAAGCTGCCAGTCCAACAGCTAGAACCCTGACAGGGTGGGGAGAAACGGTAGGAGTGGGATGGGATTGCTGGATCCAGGTCTGGTCGTCTATACTAGGTGTTGGGCACACCACTGATGTGCCCTCGGGGTCCCGTGGTCTGCCTGCCGTGGCCCATGGCCACGTGTGAGACGGCCTCCTTCCCCATGGCTGCCTCCTGCGCTTCCAACACGTGCTCCGAGAAAAGTCCTCTCTGAGCCTAAGAAGGGAATGGACTATTCTAATTAGTCAAATTCTCTGGTTAGTGGGAAGTTACCATGGATATAGGATTTATCAAGGAGAATGAGACGAGGATACAAAGCACATTTCTGAACGGATATTTGCACACCTGTGTTCATAGCAGCATTAGTCATAATAACCAAAAGGCAGAAGCAACCCCAACGTTCATCAACAGATGAATGGAAAAGCAGAATATAGCATGTATATATATGTATATATATAATAGATATTACTGGGCCTTAAGAGGAATGAAATTCGGGCATGCCTGGGTACCTCAGTTGGTGAAGCATCTGCCTTCGGCTCAGGTCATGATCTTGGGGTCCTGGGACTGAACCCCACATGAACTCTCTGCTCAGCGAGGAGCCTGTTTCTCCCTCTCCCTCTGCCTGCCGCTCAGCCTACTTGTGCTCTCTCTCTCTCAAATAAATAAATAAAATCTTTTTTTTTAATTTTTTTTTAAAGATTTTATTTATTTATCTGACAGAGAGAGATCACAAGTAGGCAGAGAGGCAGGCAGAGGGAGAGGGGGAAACAGGCTCCCCGCTGAGCAGAGAGCTCGATGCGGGGCTCGATCCCAGGACCCTGAGACCATGACCTGAGCTGAAGGCAGAGGCTTTAACCCACAGAGCCACCCAGGCACCCCAAATAAAATCTTTTTTAAAAAAGAGAGAAATGAAATTCAGACACCTGCTACGATGTGGATGAGGAATATGCTAAGTGAAATAAGCCAGTCACAAAAGGACAAATATGTATGATTCTGTTTGCATGGGAGTACCTAGAAGAGGCATATTCAGAGAGACAGGAAGTAGACAAGAGGTTGTCAGGGGCTGAGGGGAGGAGTGAAGGGGGAGGTTCAGTAGAGTAGGTGGAGTTTCTGTTTGGAATAATGGAAAAGTTCCGGAGATGGCCAGTGCTGGTGGTTGTGTACCAGTGAATGTGCTTAATGCCACTAAATTATATGTTTTATTTTTTATTGTTTTAAGATTTTATTTATTAGAGAGAGAGTATGAGCAGGGAGAGGATCAGAGGGAGAAGGGAGAAACAGACTCCCCATTGAGCAGGGAGCCCCACGCGAGGCTCAATCCCAGGACTGCAAGACCATGACCTGAGCCGAAGGCAGATGCTTCACCAACTGAGCCACCCAGGCACCCATAAATGGTTTTAAAAAGCATGTTTCTGGGGGCATCTGGGTGGCTCAGTCTGTGAAGCGTCTGCCTTGGGCTCGGGTCATGATCCCACAGTCCCAGGATCAAGCCCTGCCTGCACCGGGCTCTCTGCTCAGCGGGGAGCGGGGGAAGCAGGGAGCCTGTTTCTCCCTCTGCCTGTGCTCACGCGATCACATAAAAACATAAAAAAGTATGTCTGGAGATATTGGAACACTTCCTTAAAGTGCGTGGGTTTCTCGCGGAATTGCAGGGTCATCGCTACTAATATCAATCATCGCTCTGCCGTGAGCAGAAAGGCTCTGGTTAATCCGATGTTCTCACGGGACGCATATCCTGTGCGATTTCAAGTTCCTCTGGAGACAAGTCAGGCTGTTGAACAAGAAAACTGTTAAACAAGAAGGCTCAGGGGCTACCTCAAGGCAGCTCTTATGGTCATTTCCGCGGGAGTTTTGACAGAGTCTGGAGCTTGAAGGGTTAGTGGAAACAGATTTCCATCTGAACTTCAAGCGTAGGGTGAAAAGTCTTACATTTCCCAGCTGTTGAAGATGGATGTTATTTCATTCCGTATGCATCTATTGAGTGCCTACTATGTGCCATTGCGTGACATACATCACTCATTCAACAGACATTATTAGTCACTGACTGCGTGCCCCACGAATGACTCTGGACAGTAGAAAGAAATAGATCAAACAATTCTTATTCTTGGGGTGCCCGTCTGGCTCAGTCAGTGAAGTGTGTGACTCTTGGTCTCAGGGTCGTGAGTGCAAGTCCCATGTTGGGTGTGGAGCCCACTTAAAATAAATAAATAAAGGTTCCTATTCTCGAGGAACTCGCTTTGACCTCTCAAGCAGTTAAGACTGGTATTCAGATAGTGCAAAAATATTGCTGTAAAAATGTCTCGAAGTGTTCAGAGGAAGAGAAGTCACTTTGCCTGGCAGCCAGGGGTACATGGTGGTGGGAGGGGACGTAGGGAAAGCTTTGTGGGGGAGGCACTATTTCAGCTTGGTATTAAAGGACTGTAGTACATCCATGGCCAATGTTGGAAAAGGGCATTCCGGGCAGAGGAAACCGCCAGTGAGACTCTCGCTGTCCCTCAATATACTTGAGGCAGTAGAACCCCCCAACCATCCTCCACAGATGCCTTGTGAGGTTACCCAAGACTTCCCTGCAGTCAGCCACTGGGCCCTGCTCGGTTGTCGGCTGAGCTCTGCAGGCCCGTCCCAGATTAACGCTAGGGCTTGGCCACAGAGGCGCAGAAGGAGCGGAGCAGGACTCGCCAAGACCTAGACGAGCTCACACCTCCATCCTGTGTTCGCATATGATTCAGCCAGAAAATGATAGAATACCAACAAAGAGCTTTTCCTCCAGTCGTAGCCAATAGGTAGAAAAAGAGATTAAAAAAACAGTGGTTGCTTATTTAAAGGTCACAATTACAGGGGCGCCTGGGTGGCTCGGTCTGCTGAGCATCTGACTCTTGGTTTCAGCTCAGATCATGACCTTCAGGGTCGTGGGATCGAGCCCTGCATCAGGCTCCGCGCTCAGTGCAGAGTCTGCTTGAGACTTTCTCTCCCTCTCCCTTTGTCCTCCCGCGCCCCGCCGTGCTCTCTCTCGCTCTCTCTCACTCAAATAAATAAATAAATAAATAAATAAATAAATAAACAAATAATTAAAATGGTCACAGTTACAGAAAAGAAAGACATTGTGACGCTCTGCAGCAGAGAATGAAGCCCGAGCTTGTCGACAGGCCTGTCTTACGCATCCGCACACATCCATGATTTCAGGGGCCAGAAGGAATGGGACCACCGCAGTTCTATACTCACCCACACCCCACACTGCAAAGCAAAAGGAGAGAATCCTTTATTTCACAACACAAATCTCCCAGCAGCGATTACACCCTGAGCCCTGAGAGTCACTCTCTGGCAGTGTTGTGTTTTCCCTGAAGTCTGCTTCTATGGAGGGAAGGCGGGCCTGCCCCCGGCCCCCACCCCCCAGAATGATCTCCCGTGCCCAGCAGAATGATCTCCCGTGGCATGCTGGAAGGCGCCCAGCATTGACACTGACCTCATCTCATCAAACTCTCACAACTCTGGAGGCTGGAGACCGCGGACTCCTCTTGGAACTAAGAACTGAGACTTCAGAGTCAACACCTATCCGTTCCAGATTCCACACAGCATCCAAGTGTGGGGGGAAATGTAGGAAGGGGCACCAGAGGCAAACTTCTCCAAATAGACAATTTTGCCCAAAGGTGACCTGAACTCACACACACACACACACACACACACACACACGGAGTTGTGGCAAAGACGTATGAAGACAAGCCCAGCTGTCACACTGCCTGAGTTTATTTTTTTTACATATTTCTTTTTTCTTTTCTTTTTTTTTTTTAAAGTAAGCTCAACACCCTGTGTGGGGCTTGAACTCACCACTACCGGGATCAAGAGTACTATGTTCTACCTACTGAGCCAGCCAGGTGCCAACGTCCCACCCACCCACTCCCCACTCCTTGAGTTTAAATCTTGGCCCATCCCTCTTGAGCCCTGTAACCTTGATAATTAACCGCTCTGAGCCTCAGGTTTCCCATCTGTGAAATGGGAACAGTAACGGCATGTATGATGTGCCTCAGAATAACAGGGGATGAGAGAATCGGGGGGGTACAGATGAAAGAGGATTGGCCATGAGTTGATAAATTGTCGATGAGTTGATAATCATACAAAGGGGTTCATTATATTTCTTGTCTGCTTTTGTAGGTTTGGAACTTTCCATTTAAAGAAAGTTTTAAGCAGTATTATTCACAGGAGCCAAAAGGGAGAAACAACCCAAATGTGCATCAGTAGTTGAATAGATAAATCGAGGCGCCTGGGTGGCTCAGTCGGTTAAGTGTCAGGGTCATGACATCAAGGCCTACATGGGCTCCTCTCTCAGCGGGGAGTCTGCTTCAGATTCTCCCTTTCCCTCTGACCCTCCTCCCACACTCTCTATCTAAAAAATGAGAAGAACAAAATAAAATGTGGTATATACACACATTAAATATTAGTCAGCCTTAAAAAGAGAGGAAAAAAATTTTTTAAAGATTTTATTCATTCATTTGACACAGAGAGAAAGCACAAGCAGGCAGAGCGGTAGACAAAGGGAGAAGGAGAAGCCGGCTCCCAGCTGAGCAGAGAGCCCAACATGGGACTCGATCCCAGGATCCCAGGATCATGACCTGAGCTGAAGGTAGACGCCCAACCGACTGAGCCACCTGGGAGCCCAAAATGGAAGGAAATTTTGACATGTGCTACCACGTGGATGAACCTTGAGGAATTATGCTAAGTGAAATAAGTTGGTCACAAAAGGACAAATATTGTGTGATTCCACTTATAAACAATACCTAGTGTAGGCAAATTTAGAGAGACTACGTAGAATAGAGATAGAGAGCCAGAACCAAGAGTTGGATTCTCAACAGACTGAGCCACCCAGGTGCCCCACATTCCTCTTTAGTTTTGACTTCCGCACCCCACTCCACTGTAAATCTATCTGCCTGTGGCTCCCTGGATGAGAGGGACTTTCCAGAAAGGGGCATATTTGCAGAGTCAAGACCAAACACAGGGTCCTTGCCTTCCTCATGGCTCCTCAGGAAGGGTAGTGAACTCTGCATATTGAAAGAGCCATGCCCTCTCAGGAAGGCTTCCAGGTCTCATGGCCTTGATGTCTCTCCGTATGCGAGCTTCCTCAGACTTTTCTGTCTTGCTTGACTGACCCACATCCCCCGTGATGTCCCTACAAAACAAGGAATGAAATATCTGATGTTGCCTCAGCACAGGGGTGACATGGTCTCCCCATGGAGTCTTCTTAGATCCTCTGCCACACCCTGGGCTCTGAGTCTAACCTCCACACAAGCCCCCCGGGGGCCGTGAACTACACCCCATTGGCCGGCCACCATATTGTCTCTGCTCAGGAGCTGGAGACTAACACCCCAGAGGGCTATGCCTCAGTCGGAATTACTTCTACTCTCCTCACAGCCAAGACTCCCACTCAGTGCTCACTCTCCCTCCCATTCACTGATTCGCTCATTCACTTATTCAAGAACAAGGCTACCTGCACGCATTTCGTCTCCCTGCCCCAGTGAGTTGGTAGGATGTGAACTACCACGCACAACTCAGGAGTGGAGACGAATTGTCGAGGAAAGCTCACCTGGGCCTCCGAACACCATTGAGACAACCGCGCACGTCGCGATGGGGCTGGCGAGTGACAGGAACGTTGTGCTGCGGGGCCCTGTGTTTCGTAGTTGTCATTCCCCACACCGCCAGGCAGCTCGGGACGGTCACACAAAGGTCATTTCATCTTTCTCCAGATCCTACTCCCACCATCGGCCAAGACCCGGGATGAGGGAGACCTTGTGAGATTTCCGCCCGCAGTTTGTCTCCTCATTTCCCTGTGTTGTCACTCACGGCTCCGAGGTCGTCCCCGTCACAGCCATCCTCCCATACTTGCTCCTGGTCACCCGGGGTTCGCGTCCAGGACAGGGACACACTCAAAGGTTCAAGGAAATAAGAACCTATGCTATTCTATCACTTCCCATTTCCCCTTACTATTAAAGATTTATTTATTTATTTCGGGGGGGGGGGGCAGACTCCCACTGAGTGAGGAGCCCAATGACGCAGGGCTGGATCTTACCACCCGGAGATCATGACCTGAGCTGAAATCGAGAGTTGGAGGCTTAACCCACTGAGCCCCCAAGCTCCCCTTCCCTTACTATTTAGAGCAGTTTAAAACACTGAAGGAAGACACTTGTAGGGTTAGTGCCTTCCACCCCATCCTTTTACACAGGAGGAAACTAAAGCCCAGAGACGTTAAGTGACTTTTGAAAAGCCGCACAGCTAGCTGACAGCATAGCTGGAGCTGGAACTCGGGCTTCTGGGTCCTTCCGTGATCCCAGTAACCTGGCTATTATCTACCCTCCACACAGAACTCCACAGGACTTCCCTGGCACCGCCAAACACGGATGGTTCACAGCGGACTGCCGCCTGGCTCCCCAGAACCGTTCGCTTTCCTTCCAGGGGCGGCTCTCTGTCAGTAAAGCAGTCTCTGGTGCCCTCAAGGGGCAGGACCGAGCAGTGGCGACTTGCTCGCACAGGACAGGAGCAGGAGGCAGCCCGAGAAACCCTCCGATGCACCTCTGCCGCAAATCATCTTTTCCTTTTGAAGATCATGAAACATGTTGAAGCATGTCAAAATATGTTTGAAACATACGCTGCCCCTAATGCTTGCAAAAGCCTAGGCCAGACCCAGGCCTGCTCCTAGACGAGCCTCCCCAGAGCCTGAACTTGAGACGCAAGTGCAGCTGGGGAAAGTGGGAGGTGCCTCAGTCAGAAAAGGGCGCTGGTTTCCTCTCTCTGGGTCCCAGGAGCCCCAGAGCTGAGTGTCCAGGCCCAGAGCACTGGCGAACGGTGGGCGCTGACAACGAAGCGGGGAGAAAGGGAACATCCTCATGGAAGCCAGAAGCCCAGGTGCTGTGGGGGAGGGAGGACGCGAGGATGCTGCAGGGATGGGGTGGGGCAGGAGGGAGGAAGGAAGAAGGGGGACCCGCAAAGGCTGACTTGGATTGGGAAAGACCACCAGACGAAGAGTTTTGCGGGTTCCCAGCTCTTTGATGTGAGAACCATCCAGAAACGGTGGCCTTTCTTTACTAACCAGTGATATAGACTGTAAGTAAGCAAAATTAGCTGTTCCATTATCTGTTTCCACTGCCCTGTTTGGACACTTAATTTGTATCTCATTCCCTGTCTGACCCTCAAATGATCCAAGTCAACATCAATCCGTGCTTCTCTAGGGCAGGCACTGTGCTGCCACAGGAGGCCGAAGGGACTCAAACTCATCTGTCCCCAAACATCCTGCTTGGCCAGCACAGTGCAACCTGGTAAGTATGACGTCCGTGGTCTCGGCGGGACAATTGAAGACGATCCCATGTGCCAAGTGTGGAATTCGAGGTCCTGGGGTTTCTGATTGGGTGTGTTGTTCCTATATGCCTGGCCCATGGGGTTGTCCCCTCCTTCATCCTTGCTTCGTCTTCCTCATCCTCCTACCTCGCTCTCAGGAAGATGCTTGTAAGAGTCAGTCATTGATGTCAGCTGCTGTCACAAGCAATCCCAAGTCTCAGTAACTTAACCCACGAAAAGTATTTCTCACTCACGCAAATTTGAAGTAGATGTTTCTGGTCAAGCAGCTTGTCTGCACAGCCTCTTCTAAAATGGTTAGTCAGGGGTGCCTGGGGGGCTCAGTGGGTTAAGGCCTCTGCCTTTGGCTCGGGTCATGATCTCGAGGTCCTGGGATCGAGCCCCGCATCAGGCTCTCCGCTCAGCAGGGAGCCTGCTTCCCCCTCTCTCTCTGCCTGCCTCTCTGCCTACTTGTGCTCTCTCTCTCTCTCTGTCAAATAAATAAATCTAAAAATAGTAATAATAAATAAATAAATAAATAAAATGGTTAGTCAATTTTGCCTCAGGACCCGGGCTCCTTCTACCTTGTGGCTCTGCCTTGTCGTCTCCACAGGACCCTCTGAACGCAGCTAGAAGACAGTCAGTCCGAGGGATGAAAGGCTGTTTCAGGAACTTACCCAGCTGAGCTGGGGGGCTCACACTTCACTTCTGCCCCAGATCTTGCAGCGAGAACTAGCCACATGGCCTCTCGCACACATGCACCCAGAGCTGAGACCCGGGATCCCTGGTCAGAGAGCTGCTTGTCGGCAGTAACTCTGCATCTCGGAAGGGAGCGTGACATTTTAGGCTAGTCATCCCTGCCCAAACAGCGCTGTGGAATAATTAGGCATTGAAGTTCTGCTATGAGACGCAGAGAAATGAAAAGGATTGTTGACGTATAGTTTATTCTGCATAAAGACAGGTCACAGATAAAAGTGTGCTCCCTGTTCCAGAATTTCTGAGCTGAGAAAGGCAGAGGATGGCATAAGACACTGGATTTGGCCCTGAAGGAAGATGTCGTTTGAGGGATCAGTGGCAGGTGAGCGGAAGCCCCGCCCTCCTGCAGGTGCCTTCACCAGCTCAGAGAGAACTGGATTTGAGGCCCCCGTGTCTGCACCTGTCCCTTTAAAAAGCGAGACCTAAACCTCGAAGGGCTTCTGATCCAAAGTGTGCGCTTGCCATACCTAGAGGTGACGACCTGATGATATACTTTATTTTATTTTATTTATTTTTTAAAAGATTTTTATTTATTTGAGATAGAGAAAGAGAGTGAGAGAACACAAGCAGGGGGAGCAGTAGAGGAAAAGGGAGAAGCAGACTTTCTGCCGAGCAGCGAGCCCGACTCGAGGCTTGACCCCAGGACCCCACGATCGTGACCTGAGCCTAGGGCAGGTGCGTAACTAAGTCACCCAGGTGCCCCATGATGATATATTTTAAATTGAGTGGCAGTCTGGCTACCAAACGTGGTATCATTAAAGTGTAGAGAGAGTTCTAAGATCTGTTTGAATACCTGAAACGATCTGTTTTGGATATAATGATTAACACTTCACTCTTCAATCAAAAAATAGATATTGGGGCCCCTGAGTGGCTCAGTCAGTTGAGCATCTGACTCTTGATTTCAGCTCAGGTCATGATCTCAGGGTCGTGAGATTGAGCCCGAGTCAGGCTCTGTTGTCAGCAGGGAATCTGCTTGGATCTCTCTCTCCCTCTCTCTTCCCCTCTCCCTGCTTGTGCTCTCTAGATAGATAGATGATAGATAGATAGATAGATAGATAGATAGATAGATAGATATAAAATCTTTTTAAAAAAATAGATATAAGTATTGCCCAAGCCTAAGACCCTGCCCGACCAGTCCCTTTGTGTGGACCGTGGGGTGGAGAGAAGGGCAAGGGTCAGTGCAAGGGCTGTATGGTAAGCTTTGTGGGATGAACCAATGAATGAGTGAAAAGTGGCCCCCCTAGAAGTAAGGAGGGTCCTAGAGAATGCACTCTCTCCCTTCCCTGGAGCTTTGTACCAAACACAGAGAACAAGAGAGGGGCCAAAACAGGTACAGAAGTCATGGAATCATCATTCTCAGTTCCAATCCCTGGCCATGGACCTGTGCCTTCTAGAATTCTCCCTGACCGTATATAGGACTGCTCCGAGAGCCTAGGTGGAGACTGGCCGATAAG
>CM052814.1:6729372-6823783 GCA_028533885.1 Nasua narica | reverse complement strand
GTTTTATGAGTTCTAAGATAGATTTTCATGGCACTAACTACTTTAACCCTGTCCTACGCAAAAGCCTTAGACACCAGAGTTTTGAAATATAATTAATTTTCTCATACACATTTAACTATGACAACTGTTAAAATAAGAATGTCTTCCCATTTCTCACTTAAGATGATCAGACACAGTGGTATGCATACCTCTTGGGAAATACTCTTATAGTGGGAAAAGCACTATAATTGGAGCCAGAATACCTAAATGCAAATCATAGTTCTGCCCCTTAGCAGTTATTTGACCTCAAAAAGTTACTTAGCATCTGAGCTTCAGTTTCATTTTCAAAAGAAAGATATGCAAAAAAAAATAGTGTATTTGGGGATCATCATATCATCGTGTAACCGAATACTGCCACATACGTCAAGGCCTGTATTTGCATTTGCATTTGTGTCACGTGGAGTCCAATGCAATTAGGGTGACTAAAACCTTGCTAGTAGTTCAAATAGAGAAAAAATGCAGCAAGAACTGAGTCACAGGGCACAGGCATGCTGAACTCAAATAACTGCACTTTAGGTATCAGCACTCCGGGAGTTTTACTTCTTTGAAAAGATGCCTAATGTTTCATGCTGAGATAAGACTAGATGATATTGCAGCATGAATTATCATCGCAGAAGAAAAGTTTTGTTCTTAAATTATTAGAAGAATTCAGGAGTGCCTGGCTGGCTCAGCCAGTAGAGTGAGCGACTCTCGATCTCGGGGTCAAGAGTTTGAGCCCCACATTGGGTGCATAAAGATTACTTAAAAAAATAACTATTAGAAGAGTTTAACATGGTAGCAGCAACAGTCATGGGTCGATTATTGTTCGAACATTAGAACATATCAGACTTTATTGCAACGGTGTTGTCACTTAGGAGATCACTGGGTGACAATGCAATCATTAACACAAATGTAGATGTGAACCCAGTTCTAGAATACCCTTAGGTCTGACTTCTAAAGTACTTTCAAAATAAAAATACGTGATTAAAAAATTATGATGGAAAAAATATAAATATCAGACTTTTCCTTATTATGACATCAGAGGATCATATTGTCAGATTTACCCTCATCTCATTCTTACATCTACACAATTTATAGGATGTTTTGATAAGACGTTTATGTATAAGTATATGTGGTCGATGAAATCACTAGCAGAGGGAAGAAGTAGGCTAATTATGTGACCAGGAAAAAGAAAATTAATGCAGATAATCACAATTAGATATCAGATTTCCAAGACAGTATCCACTAAAAGTAGACAATCTTCTTTGTTTTGGTAGGGATTTGCTGATTCACTCTGGGCCCTTGAAAGATAGTACATGATTATCACCCAAGAATGGGAAGCATCTCCCATTCATACAGTGGTGACTAATAAAGCCCTAGGCTTATTCACCTAAGCCTAGTGCAGATCCATTCTGGAAGTTAGCAGCAAGAGTAGAACATCCTCATTCATTTTGGCTTTAACAAAAAGGACTTATACTTTGCCTTATAATAAGGTGTTCAGAAGTTAGGGAGTTCCATGTATGATTCACCAAGCTCCAACTCCTCCTTTCTAGAATCTTCCTGGTAGTAAGATGGCCACAACAGTTCCAAACGTGGTACTCAAATAACCTTCACAGATAGAGAAGGGATTGTCTCTCCGGGCGTGTCCTCTGTAGGAGAAAGAATAACTTTTCCCAGAAAAATCTTAGTAGTGCCCACCACATTTCATTGGCCAGAACAACCCCAAGTAAGTAACTGGCAATGGACATGGGACTGATCTGAGTGGCTTAAACCAATCAAGACTGAACCCTGAGCAGGGGATAGGGTTACCTTCTGATGAGTCACTTGGGTAAGAGATGGATCACTGTGGGAAAAGGGGAAAGAAATGGGTATGGAACGGGCATAAATATGTAAACGAATAAACCATGTCTTCCATTCACCAAAATGCCTGAGCTGGACGTGAAAAGAATAACTGGTCAGTTCAACTCTCTAGAGATTTAGCTGGATTGTTTTTCACACCTGGGAAGGTTGTCTACTTTCTAATAATCATAATTTATTGACTATTTTTATAATTCCACTTAATCTCCATTTTGGGTTTATTAGCTGTACTGGGTTGAATAGTGTCCCCCAAAATTCATGTTCACAGGAACATCAGAATGCGACCTTACTTGGAAATAAGGTCTTACTGGAGGATGGGTCTTAATCCAATGACTGGTGTCCTTGTTAGAAAAGAAAGCAGAGACACGCAGACGGGGAGAACACCAAATGAGGCAGGTAGGGGTTGGTGATGTATCCACAGACCGAGGAAGCCAACCAGTGCCAGCAACCACCAGAAGCTAGAAAAAGACAAGAAAGGATTTTCCCCTAAAATCTTGGGTCACCTTGGCCCTGCTGACACCTGGAATTCAGACTTCTAGTCTTTAGAACTGTGAGAGAATAATTTTGGCTGCTTTAAGCCATTTAGTTTGTAATAGTTTATTACAGTAGCCCTCGGAAATGAAAACATTAGCTGTATACCTTTTAATCTTATTTTTAGGGGGTTGTTTTAGAGTTTATAATATTTTTAATTCATCACCCTTTCCTTCTGAATATTATACAATCTCAGATATAATTTTTTTAAAGATTTTATTTATCTATTTGACAGAGAGGAGAGAGATCACAAGCAGGCAGAGAGGCAGGCAGAGAGAGAGGGGGAAGCAGGCTCCCCACTGAGCAGAGAGCCCGATGTGGGGCTCAATCTCAGGACCCCGAGATCATGACCCAAGCTGAAGGCAGAGGCCTTAACCCACTGAGCCACCCAGGCTCCCCTACAATCTCAGATATAATTTAAGAAACAACAGTATATTTAAATTTCCCCTCCCATCCTTTATACTATTCTACTTATGTTATAAACCTCAGAATACACTGTTTTTTTAAAAGTTTTTGCCTTAAACAATTACATTTAAACATATTTTTAAATTAGAAAAACTCTCATATGTATATCTCTCTACATATTTATCATTTCTTGATTCTTTATTTCCTTTTTGTATATCTGCCTTTCCATCTGGTACTATTTTTCTTGGGTCTGAAGAGCTTCCTTCAGCATTATTTTAATGTAGATCTGCTGGTGATTTCTCTCAGCCTCTGATTCTCTAAAGATGTCTTGATTTTGCCTTAATCTTTGAAGAATATTTTTGCCAGATATAGAATTCTAGGTTGATAGGCTCTTCTTTTTAAAATTTCAGCGTTTTGAAGCAAGCCTGGGTGACTCAGTTGGTTAAGCGTCTGACTCTTGGTTTCAGCTCTAGTCATGATCTCATGGGTCCTGGGATCAAGCCCTGCAATGGGCTCCATGCTCAGCAGTCAAGAAATTCTTACTTTTGCATTGCTATATATAGTGTGCCTTTTTTTTTTCTTCTGGTTGCTTCTAAGATTTTTTCCTTCCTACTGGTTTCCAGCAATCTAATTATTACGTTCCTTTGTGTGGTTTTTGTGTGTGGTGTGTGTGTATTTTAATTGTGATTCATTTAGCTTCTTAGATAATTAGGTTTGTAGTTTTTACCAAAATGGAAGTTTTTCAGTTCCTGCATTTTTGAAACATTTTTCTTCTCCCCCCATGACTCCAATTACACATGTATTAGGCCACTTGGAATTGTCCCACAGGTCACTATGGCTACTTGTGTTTTTTTCCCAACTTTTCCCCCTCTGAGGTTTAATTTAGATTGTTCTTTTTGCTGTCTTCAAATAAATCTTTATTTATCTGTCTTATAAATCTTTTTTCTATAATTTCTATTCAGTGAATGTATTTTTCAGCTCTAAAGGGTCCACTTGATTCTTCTATGTCTTTCATTTTTCTTATATTCAGATTTTACATTAAACTTTTTTTAAGATTTTACTTTTTAAGATTTTTTTAAAGATTTATTTATTTATTTGATAGAGAGACAGCGAAAGAGGGAACACAAGCAGGGGGAGTGGGAGAGGGAGAAGAAGACTCCCCACTGAGCAGGGAGCCTGATGTGGGGCTCGATCCCAGGACCCTGGGATCATGACCCAAGCTGAAGGCAGATGCTTAACGACTGAGTCACCCAGGCACCCCAGGATTTTACTTTTAAATAATCTCTACACCCAACATGGGACTCACATTCACAACCCCAAGATCAAGAGTCACATGCTTTACTGACTGAGCCAGCCGGGTGTTCCCATATTAAACCTTCTTAAGGCTTGCTTCATTTGTTTGCTTGTTGTTTGGAACAATCTATGTATTTTTTCCATTAAATAGTGAACATATATTTTTTTAAAGATTTCTTTACTTTTAAATAATCTCTACACCTAATGTGGGGCTCAAACTCGTAGCCCCAACATCAAGAGTTGCTCCACTGACCGAGCCAGCCAGACGCCCCATGCTTTTCTTTATTTTAAAGAAAATTTAATTTTGTGTCCAGACACAGTTATTTTCAGAACACATTGAATCTTCTGAGAATTGTTTTTAAGCTTTTTTTAGGAAAGACTTTGTGTAGGTTTTACTCAGTGGTATTGAGAGGTTTTTTCCTCTGAGACCAACCAATTCTGACGTCAACCAGATGTCCTACAATGCTATTCTATTCTGTCACTAACTAGCTGGAGATGGTGTCAGACTCCACAGGTTTCAGGGCTCAGTCCCACCAAATGTCCTTGCTTCAGATGCCAGCAGCAAGTGTTGGGTCCTGAGGCTACCCACCCTTCTGTTCAACTTGGCTCCAAAGTCAGAGGTTCCCACACCCTCCCCACTTCGGGTTCCATAATTTGCTTGAATGAAACAAAACTCAGGAAAGCACCTTACTCGCTATTACTGGTTTATTATAAAGATAGAAGTCAGGAACAGCGAAATGGTAGAGAGGTAGGAGGAAAGGTACAGGGGCCCAGGGGCAAGGGAGGTGTACCACCCGCCCAGAACATTGATATGTCCACCAACCTACAAGCTCTTCAAACCCCATTGTTTACTTTTTTTATGGAAGTTTCATTATGTAGGCACAGTTGATAAAATCATTGGTCATTGGTGACTTACTTATCTCCAGTCCACTTCCAAAGCTTTCCCAGAAGTTGGGCAGTGGGACTAAAAGTCCTAAACTTCCAACCAAGGCTTGCTCTTTCTGGCAACCAGCCCTCATCCTGAAGCTGTCTTGGGGCCTGTCAATAGTCACCTTCTGAGAACAAAAGACACTCTATTACCCTTATCACTCAGGAAATTCCAAGGGTTTTAAGAGCTCTGGGCTACGAACCAGGGACAAAGACCAAGTATCTTCCAACGATCCCACGGCAACTGTTTAACAACTAATGCTCTAGGGGAAAATAAAACCCTGATTTGTAGTGTATGTTGTGAATGCTGATTTCCTTGGTGTAAATATTTCGTAATGGCAGATGTCCGGCTACCCGCACGTTGTCCCTGAAGGTAGGAAGAGATGTGCACCATTGGCTCTCACAAACTAGTGCAAGCCAGCTCCAAAACACCACGGCCTTTACGCTCGTCCCATGTAGTCCTAAAATGAAAGCATAACAATCTTGGATCTCTTCTGAATGCACGGGTGTTGGAAGAGGTCTTCCACTCTGAATGGTGAGAAATCGAACATCTGCCATCTTATGTGAGCTCTGAGAATTGCTCATCATATCTTTCTAGTCACTGCTCCTTCTCTCAGAATTTTATTTGCATAGGCTCCATGGAGTTTTATTCTACACATGTACAGCTTTGTGTTCAGCAAGGTTTCAAGAGGAAACCTTAAGAAGATTTCTGAATCCTTCTCTTTTTATCTCCCTTCTCTCCGGTGCTCTGCTTCGCATATCCACACCACCTTCACCTGCCTGAGCTGTCTCCTCAGCTCAGTGAGACTGGGAGGATCTTCTTGGATTTCCCACCCCTGCACTACATTCTAGAAAGTGCCTCCAGACAGGAAACTGTGTTAAAAATTGTAGGACTCACCTTGCTTGCTTCCTTTCTCTCAGGGATCACAGTTCTATGCTGCCTGGGGTGCCATGTCCACAGCAGTCATTTCTTATACTTTGTCCAATTTTCGGGGTTCTCTACAGTGGGAATGCGAGTCTCCATTGCTGCCAGGAGAGGGAGTCATCCTCCTGTTCCCACTTAAGTAGGGCACGTTCCTTTCTTATAGGAGATCCCCCATTTCAGATTTCATGTTTTCCTTTTACAGAAAAGGAGCTTCCCTGAGTTCTGCTTTGATGGAAACCATCGGGCTGCCACTCTTGCTTTACTGACTGGATCGCCCGCCCAACCCAGAACGAGTCTTATGAAGCCAGCATTTTGGAAGAGGGACCGTTCCTCCGGGTTGTCCAACCAGAGCACGACCACCTCAGCGACAGGCCTAAATTGCTACCCTCAGGTACCACCGGTTATTGTCCGGCATTACCCGTAACGGTAGCGTTAGGAGGGCTTTACCTCAGGAGATTCCCAAACCAGCAGGAAGACTAATTCCAAGTAACTAACTGAACTCACCTCAGCAAATTCCAGTGAAGGACAATTTGTGACAATTAGTTAGGCATAAAATAATAATCGCTTAACATTTGACTTTCTTTATAATAACTTCAACATGTTCCTTATTTTCCTTATAAGGAAAGTGGAAAAATCGTTAGCCAAGCATGCCTAAGAGGCTTGTGGCTGTTCTGGAACAATCTCAATTTCCCTTATTTATTCGTTTGCTTATATTTATTTACTTATTTATTGATTTATTTATTTTTGAGAGCAGGAAAGCACGAGCAGGGGGAGGGGGAGAGAGAGAATCTTCAGCAGGGTAAGCTCAGTGCAGAGCCTAATGGGTGACTTGATCTCAGGACCCTGAGATCATGACCTGAGCTGAAATCGAGTCCGACACTTAACTGACTGAGTCACCCAGGTGCCCCCCAATTTCCCTTTTTTAGCATCACTCTCTAGCTCGGCTGACCCCTTCTGACTGTCCCATGTGTTCTTGCTTCATGTGAGTCTGGGCTGGATCCCTCTTCATCGCACCTTTCCTGTCAGAGGCACAGCTCTCTTTTAGCCTCTGTCTCAAATTGCTCGTTTCTACTTTGCATGTCAGGGTCGCTAACAACCAAAACAGTGATGGTATTTTTCTTTCTCCCAACAGGCTCTGCCAAATGCCCCCTGGTGGTCACCTGTCATCACAGAAGGTCCTGTCTTCTGACTAGTGTGACGTATCACTGTCCTGTGGCCGGTGTAACAAATCACCCACAAACTTGGTGGCTTTAGCACAACAGGAATTTAGCCTCTCACAGCTCTGGAGACCAGATGTCCAAAATCAGTTCCACGGGACCCACATCAAGGTGTTGAGAAGGCTGCACTCCCTCCGGAGGCTCGAGGGAAGAATCTGTTCCCTGTCTCCTTCAACTTTCAGGAGATTCCTTGCCTTGCTCCAATTTTCAAAGCCATCCGCTTTCGATCTCTCTCAGCTCCTTCTTCACCTCTCTTTCTCCTCTGTGTGTATCAACTCTTCCTCTGCCTCTCTCCTATAAGGACATTTGAGATGGCGTTTGGGGCCCACCTGGATAATCCAGGATAATCTCCTCATCTCAAGATCCTTGAAAACATCTCAAAGGCTCTTTTTCCAAATAAGGGAACGTTTACAGGTTCGAGGGATTAAGATGTAAAGGGGGAGGAGCATCACCAGTCTCCCACCTGGGGAGTTCATGTCTGGGTATATTCCTGTGTTCCGGCTGAATTCTGTGAGCCCAGGCTTCTGGCTGTGGCACTTTGGGGACAACATCTAAAGAAAGAGAATCCTAGAAAAAATGAACCGAGGAGCAATATGCCTGCTATGGACCCTGTATAATATTATTAAATTAAATACCCTTTCTGCCTGCAGTAATTAAAGATTTTTCTTTCATCCACTTTGGACTCACTCTAGTCAAGGTTACCCTATGTCTATAAGAAATCCAGTGACACACCCAGAGAGTGTTCAGGGGACCCTACTATCTCCATTTGTTACATGATCTTCATATATTCTAGAACAGCACAGTCTCTTGGCCTAAAGAGAGCCTAGACCCACAAGGCAATGCTCGCAGCCACCCTTAGTCACCTGAGAGTTTAAGTGGGGAGGAAAAGAATAGAAAATGCAAAAAGAAACATTCTGGGTCACAGATTGAAGGAGAGGAAAGAATAGTAAAGAAGGGAAAATAAAGGGGAAAAAAATAGCCTCATTTCGAGGGAAAGAGTCAACTAACAAATCAGCAATCATTTAACGAGCAACCAAAATACACAGAATGTACTAGGCCCTGTTGAGGGAAAGAAAACAAGTATGACATCATCTGCATCATCAGAGGGTCTCTCATCTAGGAAAACTGAGATGAACTTATGAGCCCTAAAGAGACAGTGATGAGAAGGGGCAAGATTCATGAAATCAGCACAAATCAAACTGATAGACCTCAACGGCAGATGGGTTGTGGGAGCAGAGAGAGAAGGAAGCATTGTCAATGACCGATGACCTTGCCAATGACCAATGACCGTGATGTTCGCAGCCTGGTCCCAGGGGAATAGGGGGAGGACGAGCGGCTGGTTTGGGGATGGAGACTGGGAATCGCCGGGTTGGAAGAGGGACACCGGACAGCAGGTGTCACTCTACTCCCAGGCTGAACATCACACAGCAGCCACCAAGCTACCAAAGGACTATAAGAAGCTGTGACCTTTCATAGCCCCGTCCTGGCCTGGGATCCTGTCCCGACTTTGTCTCCTGCAGGGCTGGTACAGAACTCAGCAAGCATTAGAGACTCACGCTGCGTACAGACATCCACGCTCCTGGTGGCTCCTGCGAGCTCGACGCTCGGAAACCCCACCACTGAGGATTTTGATCTTGGGGGAAGGTAAGGCCTTCAACCAGGGGTCCCAGGCTCATATGCCTTGGAGTTACCAAGGATGGTATCAGGTGGAGAAGTGAGGTCCGGGCAAACTAGATTGTGTGCCCTCCCTAAAGACATTCAAATTCAGAAATTAACAAGCAATCACTGCTGGCCTAACTAAATCTATCTTGGCCAACCACCTTGTAACCTAAGGTGGCCTATGGAGGCCCTTCTCTCAAGGGACATGCTGACAGATACCTGATAGCAAAGTCTTGGATATGCAGGAGACGTGCGGGTGGGGGCTGGTGGAGTAATATTAGAATACCCAGACAAAGTAAGGCTTCTGTATACACAATTTCTTTCTTTTCCCCATTCAAAGGGCTCCAAATGCCCAAGAGTCAGAGACACAGCGCCAGATGCTCAGGAAGGCCACGGTCCTGCTCTGTCTGCATGGAAGCAGTGAATGTGGGAGCATATCACCTGATTCAGGGCCCCCCTCAAACCTCAGACATTCATGAAGGTCCCCACCTTCACGGTTTTTGCCTTATCACCTAGACTGACTGAACCCTTTTCTTTAAATAGATCTTAAACTAATTCACTTTTTAAATTTAGACTCTTCCTTTAGACTTGTCCTAAGAAAGGGTGAATGTGGTTTGGCGTTTCAGGGTCCTGGCTTTGAATAAATAAGCCCGAGTTCCAATCCAGACTGCGACCTTGCTCTAATCACCTCCACTGGCTGAGTTTCCGTTTTCATCCCTACCATAGAGAGAACCACACCTGCCTCCCAGCAATGCCTGGAGAATTCGTGACAGTACACTGAAATCACCCGAGAAGTGGTGTTGCCGGGAACGCTGCCCTCTCTGTTTGGCTTGTCCCCGCCCCGGAGTGAGCTGGTGGGAGGGCTGGAGCCAGGACCTGCGGCCCGGGCCAGGAGGCATGCTCGCAGGGACTGACCCTCTGCTGCCCAGACCAGCCAGCCTCTCCTGCCAGCAAGCCCTGGGGCAGCCCTGAGTCTCGCCCCTCCTGTCCCACCTACCTTCAAGGGGCATGTGATGGCCACGCAACCACCGTGGTATAATTTGAGGACACCCCGATGCACAGCTGCTGAGGAATGTGTCATGAAATGCACCGAATGCCTACCCTGCTCACCTCCTATATATTCAACCCTTCCCTGAGTGACGCACGGCCTTACGGACACACACAAAACAACTATTTTCTCAGGGCGGTGACATTTAAGCCAGTTGCATTTCAGAACACACTAGAGAAGGATCAACAAATCAAGCTGCTTGGACCAGGGAGTCCAGAATGTTTGGCCTGCAAGAGATCACGGGGACTCTGATGGGGATGGTATCTCCAGGAGTTGGGCCACAGAGCAGCGCTGGGAAATCCCGTGGGCAGGCAAAGGGCCTGTGCCCACCCATCCCTTTGTGGGTCACCACAAGTCACAGAAGGCAGGTCAGGGCAATGACCCATCCAGCACAGGCCCCGGGGTGGTCTGCAAACAGAGACCAGTGCCTACTGCCATCCTCTCGGGCTTCTACTCTTCATTCACGCCTCAGCCCTTCCTCCCATCTCCCCCGCTGACTCATCTCCTCAGCCCTCTCCTCCTGGCCCACACCCTCGAAACCTCTCGTGGCTCCTCACTGCCTACGAGACACGCTCCCATCTCTCCCGCAGTGAAGAAAAACATTTTTCTTTCCTAAAATCTCTTGAGGCGGAAAGAGCTCTTTTGTGCTCTTCCTCGGGATCGCACATTTATAATCTTTAGAACAGGTGCTCCCAAAGACCGAGGTCTTGTCTTCTTCGTCTCCGAGTGTCCCACAGGCCCACAGAGCACCTGACTCCTAACCCATGTTCCGTAATGAGTTAAACGGAATTAACAGAGAAACCGCCAAGATCAAAGACAAAATAAGAAGCCGAGCAAGCAGCAAAGCGGGGTGAACGGGGGAAAAAAGACCTCATTTTCAGCAGAGCATTTCATCATCCCTTCCCAGCATTTTATGGCAGTTCCCTGGCAAGGCTCCCACGCTGCAGCGAGCCAGGGAAGGGGGGCGGCCGAATGATGTTGCTCGTGGGAGTTTGCCTTGCTCTTTGATGCTGCTGCTGTGGGGCAGGTGCATTTGGTAAATTACCCACTAAGGAGGCGGGTCATTTATAGCCGCCCCAGCCCCACCTGGCAAATGAAGCCTCGGTTTTCTACAGGCAGGCAACTCAGAGCAAAGTCGAGAGCCTCCCAGATAAACTGGAAAACAGATGCTCGTGCCAGAAGCAAACTTGGCTGGGGAGGCCTGGTGGATGCAGCGGCCGAGGGATCCCCACCCCCGGCAGTCTGCTGGCTGGTAAAGGTCCTGGGGCTCAGGTGGCTGAATGAGCACGTTCCGGGCTTTCTAAGACCCTGTCCTCTGAACATTTGTACTAGAATCATGTCCATCTTTGAGCCTGCCTTCTCATTTGCAGAAGGGGGTGGCAATACCTGCCGCAGGGGCATTTTGAACATCAAATGATGCTGGGTGCATGGTAAACACTCTGTAGGGAGTACCCATCATACCTCTCATTGTCTCAAGGCCTCAGTGATTTCATCTGTTAAGTGGGGAGAGCAATACCTATTTTGCACTAATATGCTAAAAATCAAGTAAAGTAGAATCTCCGTGCTGAGCAAAGGATGCAAGGAATTTATGGTACTTTGGCTTGGATGTTCTAAAGCCAAACCAAGCTCTCCTCAGGGTCTTCAAATCAGGTGAGCAGACCGGCAGGTGGGAGGAATGCCACGGGCAGTGTATCTTGGTTTCTGAAAGGCAGGTGAGAAAAGTCTCTCAAGAAATGCTTAGAGACATGCTGAAGACATGGGGGGCTAGGCACCAACACCTCCGACCACCTGAATGAGCACACACCAAAAGGGTTAATAGCAAGAAGGAAACACTTTTCCTGTTCTGGGCCTAGAACCAGGCCCTATTCGAATAAATATGACTTATTAAAATTAATGATTTGAATTAAGACAGAAATCATGCTTATTTAATTTGGAAAACTTGGACAAGGGCAAAAGCAGCAAGATTTCAACAAGATGAAAAGATGGGCCAAAAGTATCATAATAATCAGAGGGAAAAAATGTAAAAGCCTGTACTTGGATTAAAAAAAAGAAGAAGAACATAGCTGGAAAGCAAAGGATGGAGGAAACCAGCTTAAATTCATATTTAAAAAAAAGGAAAAAACTACATTAAAAAATAAATTAATGTGAATCATTGGTGCAATGTAACTGCCAAAAAAGCAAAGTCAATCTTGGGCTACATTAATAAAATAACAGTGGTTGGAAAAAGAGAAAAAAATGGTTTCAATATGCCCTAACATCTACTCAAAACTGGGGCCTCTCGAGAGAAAAAAAATAACCGGAATAATGGTAGGTTTGAAAGACCATGTGGTCCAAGAAACAGGTGAATAAAATCGAGATAGAAAGTGACTGTGGGTGTAATTAGCTCAAAAAAGATTTTTTTAAAAGATTTTATTTATTTATTTGAGAGAGAAAACAAGGAGGGGGAGTGGCAGACAGAGGGAGAAGCAGACTCCCCACTGAGCAGGGAGCCCAACACGAGCCTCAATCCCAGGACCCTGAAATCATGACCTGAGCCAAAGGCAGACACTTAACTGAATGAACCACCCAGGCATCCAGAGAAAGAGGAGATTTAGAAGGTACTTGGTTTCTATCTTTAAGTGAAAGAAAAACTCTCTTGCTGGAAAGGTCTTAGACATGTTCTGTGTAGGACCATAGGACTGAGCTTTAAATATTAAAAAAATTTTTTTTTGTTACTTATTTGAGAGAGCACGAGCAGAGGAAGGGGCAGAGGAAGGGGGAGAAGCAGGCTCCCCGATGAGCAGGGAGACCGATGCAGGGTTCTATCCCAGGACCCTGGGATCATGATCCAAGCCCTAGTCAGATGCTTAACCAACTGAGCTACCCAGGTGCTCTAGGACTGAGCTTTAAAATGAAGCTTTAAAACGAATCTTTAGAAGGAGATAGATCTATTTCAGTTCAATAGGAGAAAAGCCTCCTCGTCTCGAGAGGGCTGCCACCGCTCCAGGCACGGTGACCACAATCAAACATTGGAAATGCGGGCACCAGAAAGGTCCTCTCTCTTATTTGTTTCCTTTATCAGGAGGCAAAATATCTTTTCAAGACTGCAGATTTATTTTATTCTATTGGCCAGAACTGAATCACATGGCCACCCTAAACTGCAAGAAAGACTGGGGATTTGGACCATCCGGTAGAAGAGAATGGCAAAGGGGAAAGCTAGGACTGGCTTCGACCACTTATGATGGAGTAAAAAGCCAGTACCCTAAGAATAGTAGATGGGAAAATGGAAAGAGCTTGGGTCCTTGATGACATCCCTGAGCTGCTGAACTAAATTTTAAATGACCAACTTCCAGTCTTCTTAGAGTGAGAGAAAAATAATTTCACATTTGATTAAGCCATTATTGAGTTTCTGTTCCTTACAGTCAAACGTACACAAGTGGATACAAAGATGGTCTTATGAAAGCAATTGTGGTATATCCAGCAGGACCACTTGTAGCTCCCATTCATGCAACCAGTTTGCAGAGCATCTCCTTGGTTCCAGGCACCGGCTAACCTCTGGAAATGTAACAGTGACCAGAACCAGACGAAAGCACAGCCCTCGCTGACATTACATTCCAGTGGAGAAGACAGGTACTGCTGAAGCCACACACAAAAGGGGAGGAAAAATTCCTGTAAATAGGATACAAGGTACCACGGGAGCATAGAGCAGGGGAATCGCCCTGGTGCTGGAGTCAGGAAAGGCTTCCCTGAGACATGCCTGCCAGTCCGAGATCTGAACATTCACTTTCAGGCTGCTGTCTCTGCCCACAGTGGCCCCTCTTTATTGCCTTCCTCCTGTTGACCTGGCATCTGCTCTGTCGAAGGCTTCTCGGCGTTCCAGACGCCTCCAGGGGCAGCCTCCCAGGAAGTCCTGAGCTTCCCGCTAGAAGGGACCTCTACTTCTTCCAATGCCCTTGGGAAATGCTCTCACCCCAACTTTAAATTTGAGCCCTGGTTCTGCTTAGCTTCTCACTCCCACCCCACTTCTAGAAAACAGAGGCATGCTTATCTTCCCATTAAATACCTTCCAACCTAGCTTGTCCTGCGCTTAGCCAACATTCAACACTTATTTTAATTGAATTTGGAAACTATATTTTATAGCTGTTTACTCCTGTCTAGTTCAGAAAGGATTTGATGGCTCCCATAGAGTATTTTGTGTGTGTACGTGTTTGTGTGAGAGACGTTTCCACCAGCCCAGACATCCAGAACCTTGGATTTTCGTTCAAAACTGGGATTAAAAAAATTAAAGCATATTAAGAAAGATTATCATTATACGTGAGTCCGTAATCATCATTTACATGAGCCGAAGTCTGCTTAGTTTATCGCTGATTACTACACGCTCATTCCCTGGTGTGAGAGGCAAGGTGTTTGCATCTCCCCAGGTTCATACTAACACCTTTCCCATCTCTGAAGGGGCTGGCTCTGTTGAATATTTTCTGGGTGACCGTTGTCCCGGAAGGCACAGTGCCTTTCCTTGGATTCACACATTCTTAAACTTTACAGTAGGTTCATAAAAGGGACGCAAATTAAGAAACACTGTAACATAATCGCACACCGTTGAAAGTGGACGCCCTCTCGGGGATCATCCAGCGACCCGACCCAAAGCAGGAAGACAGTAAGAGCTGGTCCCTGGGACAGTCACTGGATTCTCGGGCAGTAGCTTCGCCCACGGGGACATGCAGAGCGTCAGAGATTCCCAGCCACGGTCTCCGTACTTAACATTTACACAAATCAGGACACACTCCGGCAGGGAGTTCAACAGCCATCCTCTGGGTGGAGGTATTGCCAGGTGGTGCAGCTGCGGCCGGCCGGCAAGCTACCCGTGGCGCTAAGTTCAAAGCTGCCAGAGCTCTCGCCGCGAGCCGAGTCCGGGAAAGGAGCCGCCGAGAGCAGAGCTCCTTCTCCCCCGGGTGCAATAAAAGGAGCACGCCGAAGAGAGGGGCTTGGGCCCGGAGCAAGCGCCCGGTGCCTGCCTCCAACTCAGGAGGCGCGCGGCTCCCGGCCTGAACCGCCCAGCGACCCCGATCTTCGCGGACTCCGCGCTGGGGGCGAGGTTCGGGGGGGCGGCGGCCGCGGGGGTGGCGAGCGGCGCCGGGCGGGGCGGGCCGCGCTCCTCCGAGCGGCACTCCGGCCGCCCGCACAATGGAGGCCCCGCCCCTGCCCCCTCCCCGCCCCTCTCCTCCCCCTCCCCCACTCCCTCCCTCCCTCCGCGCCGCCCCGCCCCCGCCTGCCACCTGAGCCCAGGGGCCGACGCCGCGCTTGCTCCCGGGGCCGCCCCCCCCCGCACCCCGCCCGGGCCGCGCCCCCGCCCTGCGCCCGGTTCTCGGCCGGGGCCGCACAGTCGCGGCCGCTCGCGCCGGGGAGGACATGAGCCGGGGCTCGGGGACGCACCCTCCCGCCGCGCTCAGCCGCGCCCAGCGTCAGCAGGCGCTCTGAGCCGCCACTCCCGGGCCGCGCCGCCCTCGCGCCTCAGTGCCGGCCCGCAGCCGCCGCCCGCCGCTCTCCCACGGGCGCAGCCCCTCTGCCCGCGTCCCTCATGGCCAAGCCTCTGCTGCTGGTCGTCTGCGGCGCTCTGGTCGTGGCCGGGGTCCAGTGGGGGCCCAGCGTGCCCCCCGCCGGGACGAGCGAGCCCCCGCACGCGCCGACGGTGGCGCCCACGGAGGACGAGACGCTGCAGAACGAGGCGGACAACCAGGAGAACGTGTTGTCGCAGGTAGGCTGCGGGCCCTGGCCACCCCCCACCCGGGCCCCGGCGCGGGCGGGAGCCGGACGTGGCCCTCGCTGGAGCCTCGGCGGCCGCTGCGCCCCGGGACCCGAGGCGATTCTTCAGCGGAGGGACGGGGTCCTCCTCCCGGCGTCACGGGGTCTTCCAAGGTTACCGAATCGGGAGAAAGGAGAGAAGGCAGGCAAGACTCCACACAGGTCCCTGAAAAGAGGGGTTTAAAAAAAATCATACTTCAAACCTCTAGTTCCAGGGTTGTGAAAGCGTGACCGTCTCTTGCCTGTGTGGCTGTTCGTGGGAACTGGAACGTGACAACAGGCGGGCGTGTGGGACGGGAGGCAGCCGGCTGTCCCCTGGGGTGGCCGTTGACGGCCCAGAGTGAGACGCACGCCAGGGAGGAGGGGGGTGAAGACAGAACAGCAGCAAGTGTGATGCCTGCCAGGTGGCCCCGCACAGGGGGACGGGGACAAGACCCCGGATATTGGGGAGGCAGGGGAGAAATGCAGAGGCGCTCGCCTCTGGCGAGTGGGATGGTTGGTGGGGGTGAGTGAGGGCTGATGGGGACAGACTTTGTAAAGTGTCCCTTTACAAAGTACTGGGCTTGTCTCAACCTCAAACACCCTGGTTCCTGTTTTATTAGCAGAGGACCCGTGAAACAGTAAGACTTGGATCGATAGGCAGTGCTGGGGGCGGGTGGAGCCAGGTCTCTGACGGTCTGCAGCCCAGGTGCCTGCAAGGGACAGCTCTGTGCGCTCCGGAGCCTCCGATTTGGGGGTGGTGGGTGTTGCCATCCTGCGGAGGATGGGGGGTGGCTGAGGGAGGGGACCTGTCCTGCTGCCTGCATCTCGCTGAGTCCTTGCGCTGGGTCTCGTCTCCTTCCCGGAGGAAGAACAATGAGCTCTACTGCGTGTTTATCAAACAATAGTGTCCTCACCCTTTTCCTTTGGAAGTTATGGGGGTAGATGCCCCATAGCCCAATAACCTCACACTCGCTCCTAAATCGAAAGGACATAAAAATCCTTCTCTGTGGGGCTCTGGAGGACCATGCACGAGAGTGTTCCTGAAACCCGAGTCTGGGAGAGGAAGGAATCCGCCCGGGGTCCCAGAGAGGGCTTTGCAGTAATCTAGGCAGAGTTTCAGCGAGCAGACAGCCACGATTTACTGTCTGTCAGCCCATAAAGACCAGCCGCTTTGGTCACCCTGCGCTGTGACTCCTGTGTCCACTGACCCATTCTGTATTTGACAACAGCTCTAAAACAAATATTAGTGTTAGAAGAAACCCAGCCTTTGCAAGAAAAACATTACAAGCCTTCTTCCCCCCAGACGGCATCCCAGGAACATTCCCACTCCAGCAAGGGCCGTGTCTGCCTGCCAGGGTCTTAGTCAAAGGAAGGGAACCCTTCTCCTTGCCTAGAAAGGGAGAGCTCCGTGGCTCTGCAGGCTCTGGGGATGGGAAGCTGGGGAGGAGCCTTTTCCCCCAGCAAGTGCCCAGGCTGGTTGCTCCAGAAAGCCTGCTCCCGCAGCTGCTTTCCTGCCTAGGGAGGCTGGCAGGGGCAGGAGCTCAGAAGGAAATGTTTAGCATCATAGAAGCAGCAAGTGCCGCCAGGGTAATCTCCTGGCTGCGGCCCAGGGCTTGGGTTCAGAAGCTGTTCTAGGAGCCAAAGGAATCTTTAGGCTGAGTAGACCTTGCTGAGTTCCAGGCCCGTCTCTTTTCTCCCAGTTCCCTTTTTCTGAATCAAAACCATCCTACGGGGACACTTGAGTGGCTCAGTTGGTGAAGCGTCCGCCTTTGGCTTGTGTCGTGATCCCAGGGTCCTGGGATCGAGTCCCGCATCAGGCTCTTCGCGCAGTGGGGAACCTGCTTCTCCCTCTGCCCGCCACTCCCCCTGCTTATATTCTGTCTCTCTCTGTCACTGACAAATAAATAAATAAAATTGTTAAGAAAGAAAGCATCCTTCAAAGGTCAGATCAAGCACCACTTCCCCCAAGAAGTCTTCTCTGGCGCTTGGCTCTGGCCACTCTGGCCAGTTGGAGCCCGGCTGTATTGCATCACATCCGGCACTCGGCCCTCTCCGCCTGGCATGGCCGTGATGGGGTGTGGGTGCACGAGCGGGCTCTCTGGCCGGCCTGCTTCCCTCTCTTGGCTCCTGGTAGTGTCCCGAGTAGGCACCCTACGTGTGGTCCGTGAGGGGCCGCGGCTACAAGCAAGCAGCCTTCAAACTGGAATCTCAGCTTTGCCATCCTCCCTTCAGCCCCCGTCCTTTCCTTTTTAAATCTCAAGCTAGGTTCTAGTGAAGGCAAGGGCTCATTTGTTTTTCCCTTGAAACGACGAAAGCCTAAGGCCCCCTGAGAAATGCACAGCTTTCCAAGACAAATGAAGAGAGCTGAACTCCTAAGCGCCTTCAAGGAAATTTCAGTGTCAGCAGATTGTGTTCCGATGACCTCTTCCCCCCACTGTCCAGAGCCGTCCTAGGCCTCCAGCTAGTGCTGGACGTTTGACACGGGGAAGGGAGAGCCTTCCCGGAGCCGGGCCCGTACCTGTGTTTGCACGGCCAACCCCTTCTCTCTCTGTCTCTGTGTCTAGCTGCTAGGAGACTATGACAAGGTCAAGGCTGTGTCTGAGGGCTCGGACTGTCAGTGCAAGTGTGTGGTGAGACCCCTGGGCCGAGACGCCTGCCAGAGGGTCAATGAGGGGACCTCCAGGAAGGAGGACTTCTACACCGTGGAAACCATCACCTCGGGCTCGTCCTGCAAGTGTGCGTGTGTGGCGCCCCCGTCGGCCCTCAATCCTTGTGAGGGAGACTTCAGGCTCCAGAAGCTTCGGGCGGCGGACAGCCGGGACTTGAAGGTAGGACCTGGGGTGGGGCGATGGCCCCAGGGGTCCGGCCGAGCTGTCGCAGGGATTGTAGGGCCTTTGGGTAAATGGGATCTGGCTCAGCCTGTAAAGGTCACGTCCCGGCACTAGTGTGCTGAGCGCGTGTCCGAGGCTGAATCTGGCAAGCCCGTCATTCGCAATCCCGATGTCTGAAGGGGATGCCGAGAGCAAAGTGTGCCTGCCTCTCCTTGTGGAGCCAGGGAGGCTGGGCCTGGGAGCAGCTGCGGGGCCCAGGGGCCAAAAGAACTCAGTGCTCTTCTCCGCGAGTCATTGCCACGATTTGCTGTCGGCCCAGCACGCACCCCAGAGCAAGAGACACAAGAGTGAGCCTGGCAGTCCTCAGCGCCCGGGCTGGGGTGACCCAGGGCAGCAGAGGCCTGGGGCCTGCCGTAGGTCGGGATCGAACTGGGGTCTGGATCCACAGGGTGGGGAAACTCAGGCCTGCCTGAGGCCACTGCACGGCTTGGAGGAGGGCTTCATCCCATCCAGCAGCGTGGGGTAGTGGCCTGCAGTCAGACCGACTCGGGTTCAGGTCGTTGGCCCGGCATTGACCGTGTGGTCCTACTCCAGGCACCTCACTCACTTGCCTGGCCCCCGTCTCCTTGCATAGAAAGTGGGGACCACAGCATCTCCCTTGTGGGGGAGCTGAGATGGCATAACTTAGCGTGATGCCCGATACACAGTCGGGGTCGGGAACCATTAGTCTCGCTTGTGGGCGACCACGCAGAGGGCCGCTGCGGGGCCTGCCGCACGCCGCGTGACTGGTGGTCACTGACTCCCTTCGAGCAGAGTGGGGTTGGGTGGCACAGTGCTTTGACATCCTGTCCTGGGATTCAGCCCGCCTCACAGAGCTGCAGCCCTGCCCCCGAACTGCATTTGGGACCGCCCCGTTATGGGATTGTCTGGGCCCCGAGAGCTTCTGGAACTATTAGGAGTCTGTCAGGAGTCAGAAAATCTTAGGAGCCGTGACTCTCCCCCACGATCGAGATAAGTGCGTCCAGCACGCCTTTCGGGGACTGGTCCTCAGCTGGCCAGCTCAGTTCGGGCCTCTCTCATCGGCCCCTTTGCCTGCACTCGGCAGTGACCTAGATGCCCCCAGAGCCTCAGCCGCCATCCTCCCAGGCTGCCGACGGAAGGGCTGCTGCTTCTGATAGCTCTTGCCACCTCAGAGATGGGCCAGCGGGCCTCCTTTACCCCAGGGTCAGTTTAGCTTCGAATGCTGAGGGAAAACCGCTGGTAGGTTTCAGGCCTTCAGGAGATGGTGAAGGCGAGTGTTTCAGAAGTACACTGAAGTTCCTAAGCCACCTTGTTGAGTATTTAGATCACTTGCTGTGCGCCAGGTGCCGTGCTAGGGATCTCGGGGAGACAAAGACGAGACACTACTTTCCACAGAATAAAAGGCCTGAACAGTTGGGCGAAGATTTTGGTGAAGAACAGCTTCACTTGTCCTTTCAGGATCCTTCCATTTCTCGCTCATCCCAGCGTTCTAGGCGGCAGACTGCCTCCCACCACTGCCCATGTGCCCCCCACGTACATGAACGCCAGTTTCCAAGGCTACCTCCCTGTCGAGCCTCCGGCATGGGGGTCCGGCAGGAAGCGTCTCGTCCCACCCCAGCCCTTGACTAACCCCCTACTCCTATTTCTAGCTTTCCACCATCATAGACATGCTGGAAGGCGCTTTCTATGGCCTGGATCTCCTGAAGCTGCATTCGGTCACAACCAAACTGGTGGGGCGGATGGATAAACTGGAGGAGGTAAGGAAGGCTCTGGGTTTCCCTAGCCTTTTCTTTTTTTTTAGGTTTTATTTATTTCAGAGAGAGAGCGTGAGCAGGGGGGAGGGGCCGAGGGAGAGGGAGAGACAGTCCTTGAGCAGACTCCACGCTGAGTGCAGAGCCCGATGTAGGGCTCGATCCCAGGACCCTGAGATCATGACCTGAGCCGAAATCAAGTGTCGGAAGCTTTACCGACTGAGCCCCCCAGACTGCCCCGCTGTATCTTTCTCTGATCAGGTCCAAAACTGTATCACTCTTCCCACGGTATTTTTTCAGAAAGCATGTATCCTGACCGGACTTAACCTGTCTTGTTCTTGGAAAGACAAAATGGTAAAAAACGCATCCGAAATCACGCCAAATTGTTGATGACAGAGAGTCCGTGAGATATAAACGTAAATACCTTTTTTCATAGACGAGAACCACACAGCCAACATGTTTGTGTTTCTACCTTGACTTCCAAGGAACTCAGAGCTAAGTGAAATATCGGAGTACCAGAAGCATCTTATTTCCGGTTTTAAGGTGGTGGCATCTCCCTTCTGGGAACAGGGTTTTCCATTTCTTCTTCTGGTTTTGTTCCGTTATTTTAACCACACGTGTGCGTGTGTTTGTGTGGTGATCCCTCTCAAATCCGCTTTAGAGAAAGAAGACGTAAAAATGATTACTAATAAATAACCTTCCCCAAAGCATCCCGGCTCCTGGCCCCCGGAAGGATGGACCGGCGGTGTGGTTTTCCCAGACAGACGTCACGTGGTTGTGACGGAGCTCCTGGGGGACGCTCGGCGGGCTCCGTGGTTCTCAGCGGGCAGTGCTGTGATTGGAAGTCATTCACACGGTAACAGCGTCGATGCTGTTGTTGTCATCCTTCCCAACAGAGATATGTCATTTGGTCACCAGGAAGGGAACGACGACCACTCAGCCTCATTGGTAGGGGGCTTACAGGTGTGTGTCGCCGACTGGCACCCAGTCCTTCAACTGACACTTGAAATGGTGACTCAAAAAATTTGGTCTGTTTAAATTTTAGACTGTGACCGTAAGTGGTAGGTTTAATAACAGAATGAGTAGCTCATGAAAACATCAGGGACCTCTCACGGAGAAGCTGGGCTTCCCTCAGGGGCGGTAAATGGCTATAGGATGGGAACAAGGTAAGGCCCTGGAGTCTGGAGAAGGGGTACTCGCTGGACTAGGAGTCGGGACAGAGGGACCCACTCGCCGTTTGCTGCTGAGATGCTGTTCCTCAGCTTCTCCATCTGTAAAGTGGGAAAGGGGTCCCGTCTACTCCGTATGATCGTCAAGAGGATAAGAAGTGAGCTAATCACTTTGCAAACACTTTGAAATGGGTCAATAAAGCAGGGCACTCAGGTCGTGACCAAGGAGTAGGTGGGGACAGTGTCTCCCTGTCGCTTTTGTGGGGGGAACTGGGACACCGAGGACGAGACTTTGCCATCGAAGAGATCGGTGTTAGCACCCTCTTTACGCTCCAGAAAACTTCCCCAGAAAGTGACCACCACTTCCTCATCCACCGTCCTTGGGCCCGACTCCCCCGGTGCTGTGATGAGTGTTTTCTGAATGTGGCCATCCACTCAGGGAGGGTTGGTGCGCCCACGGTCACTTCAGCGACCAGGGCTGGCGAGAAGGGTCAGGGCCCCAGAACCCGAGCTCTCTAGAAAACCCGAGGTGA
Organism: Nasua narica; assembly: GCA_028533885.1. Lineage (NCBI taxonomy): Eukaryota > Metazoa > Chordata > Mammalia > Carnivora > Procyonidae > Nasua > Nasua narica. The sequence goes on along the minus strand of CM052814.1, from coordinate 6,801,838 downwards.
CCACCAGGACCACGTTAGCCCACTCTTCCCGAGGGGCCTTCGCAAGAGAACTGGCCTAATCTTCACTCTCTCTTTCCCCAACGCGGACGGCCGGAGTGAAGAGATTGGGAAGCACTAGCCTGCCGCCAAAGGACCTCACCCAGGCTGGGGGCTTGTTCTCCCATTTACGACTACTTTCTGATTCCTTCGGATGGGTTCAAAAGGGATTAAACCAGGATCCAAGTCAACCTTGGAAATTGGAAGGTTCTTCTTTTTCCCTTGGCCCCCAGAGCCACGCAAATGTGCGACGCGCCCTTTAAAAAAGGGTTTGCGTTTTATAGGAAAAGGGCTGACAGGCACCTCTGCTGCTTTTCCCGGCCCTTGGCGGCCACTTGGTTTTCGTTCTGTCTCAAGAACACAGACCGGGAGAGATGGCTCCAGGGGTGAGCACAGGGCTCAGGAGGCCAAGGGCAGGTGCTCAGTCTCTGAGAGCTGTGCGCAAGGGCCGCAGTCCGTTTCCAGCCTTGTCAGCGAGTGAGCCCTTCCTGCTGGCAGAGGGTGGGTGTGCGTTTAGTGGGCGAGTCTGGTGCGGTGACACTGCCCCGGCAGGAAGGTGTCCTCTGTGTAGGCACATAATAACTGGGTTTTTGCCCAAACCAATCTTCGTTCTATCGATGAGAGTGATCTCTTTTTCAAAGCCATGGTATGTTGAATGGCAAAAATTGGCCTTTGGATTAATAATAACAGTCTCCATACTCACAAAGCGGTTATGGTTTTAAACCACCCCACAGACATTGAGCACTTTTGTTGCTGCGAGCTGGACAGGACATGAGTGAGGCCTTCTAGGGAAGGGGGAAGGGTAGGCAGGAGCTCAGGCCTTCTGGTTCCTGGGCCAAGGCTCTTTCTGATCAACCCTATAAGTCGCTTTGAGCCATTGCTGGCTGCCCCGGAAGCGTCAGTTTTTCCTAAGCAGAGCCTCAAGCAACAGCCCTTCCAAGGGAGTTTCTAGGCAGAGCTGTGGCTGTATCCCGTGAGTCCTATTCGAGCAGATGAAAGTGGAGGGAGAAATTCCCCCACGCAGGCCGTCCAGGCTACAGGGCACAGATGGGTCTGGGCTCCGGCCCACAGAGCACTGTCTCCCGGCGTGACATTCAGCCTCTGGCTCCTGGCTCGGGCTGGCTGCCTCGGGCTGCAGTCTGCAGTCCCTGAAAAGGCACAATGTTGGGTAAATGGGAAAAACAGTCCTCCAGCCGGGCTCTGCAGGAAGAATGGACGTGAAATTCTGTTCCTGGTCTTTGGTCCTGGCTCCATGGTCTTTGGCTATTCCGGAATCCCAGGGGGAGTGCTTTGGAGGTCAGAGCAGATAAAGGGGTCAGACTGGAGGGGCATTTTGCCCAGAGTCGGATCAGTGCTTGGCAGTAGAAGCAGGCACACGTGTGAACCCCCCCCCTCCACCGGCCTTGTGTACGTAGGAATGGAAACTCCATTTGCAGATGAAAGAGGAAGGAAGGACAGAGAAATAGAATCTAAACAGTTTGAGTCTCACCTTTGGGTAAAATCAGCTCTAAGAGCTCTGCTTAGCGGGGTGATCTTGGTTAAGCTCTTGTTTTAACGTAGGGAAAATAATACACACATAGAAAAGTACATAAGCGACAATTATTTTTACAGCTTAATTATGACAAAGCAGATACACCCGCAGCCACCACCGAGCTCAGGAAAGCTCAGCACCCCCCACATGCCCTCCCCTCCCCCTCCCCCAAAGGAACCTCTATCCTGACATTTATGTTAATCTTCTTCTTTGCTTGTTTTTTTTTTAAAACATTCTCATTACCTAAGGATGCATCCCCAAATATAACAGTTTTGTCTGTTTTTGAACTCTTATGTATGTAGAGCCCTACAGGATTGTGGGCGTGAACGTGTGTGTACCCGTGTATGTGTGTTGGGCTTCTTTCACTCAGTTTTGGTTTTGGGGTTTTGGGGTTTTTTTTAAGATTTTATTTATTTATTTTTTTAAAAGTAATCTCTGCAGCCAGTGTGGGACTCGAACTCACAACCCTGAGATCAAGAGTTACGTGCTCTACTCAGCTAGCCAGGTTCCCCTCGATTTTGTTTTTATTTAATTATCTATTTGCTTTGTAAAGATTTAGTTATTTGAGAGAGCGAGAGAGAAAATATGAGGGGGGGAGGGGCAGAGGGAGGAGCCGGTTCCTGGCTGAGCAAGGACCCAACATGGGGCTCGATCCCAGGACCCTGATATCGTGACCTGAGCCGAAGGCAGATGCTTACACCACCGAGCCACCCAGGCGCCACCCTTCAATTTTGTTTTTAAGAGTTACCTATGTTGTTTTGTATCCTGTGGTTCATTTATTTTTATTGCTGTGTGGTATTCTCTTGTGTGAATGTAGCACGGTTTATCCATCTGTTGTACTGAGGAGGCATACGGGGTGCGTTTTCGGGTTAGGAATTCGTAATAGCCTGGGGAGCTTCCCTGTACGCGCACGGCCCTGTGTGTGCTCCCTGGCCCAGGCCCGCGGACACTGCTCGGTGGTATGGAAGCGGGAACCGAGCTCCCGCGCCATGAGTTAGGCTAACCTTCAGTCGCCGGGGCGATGGCAGAACTGTGTTCCGAAGCGCTAGTGCAAGTTTACGTTCCCTCCGGCAGGGTATGGAAGTGCCACACATCCTCACAGCACTTGGTACTGTCAGACTTTCTCGTTTTTGTGAGTTTGCAGAGTGTAGCGGCGTAGGGTCGTGTCACTGTATTCCAGAAACCTAACCCCCGAAACATCTTTTCTGTTTGCCTGGTGGAGGCCTGAAACCCCAGGGGCGTTCCTCTAGAACTGGCCCCAGTAGAAGAAACATCCAAAGTGGTCAGCAGGCCAAGAACTTTTTTTTTTAAGATTTATTTATTTGACAGAGAGAGCACACAAGCAGGGGAAGGGGTAGAGGGAGAGGAAAAAGCTGACTCCCCGCTAAGCAGGGAGCCCAATATGGGTCTCGATCCCAGGACCCCGGGATCATGACCTGTGCTGAAGGAGGAGGCTTGACTGACTGGGCCACGCAGGTGCCCCAAGATTTCTTAATACCTTTTTTTAAAAAATTGAATTGAATTGCATTTTTTATATTTTTTAAAGATCTTATTTATTTACTTGACAGAGAGCACAAGTAGGAAGAGTGGCAGGGAGAGGGAGAAGCAGGGAGCCCAACACAGGGCTCGATCCCAGGACCCTGGAATCAGGATCTGAGCCGAAGGCAGACGCATCACCGACTGAGCCACCCAGGTGCCCCCAGGCCAAGAACCTCTAATGTGGTAGACTAAGGCTGATCACTGGGAGAGGCTGGGAAGAGGAGGGAGATAGGGGAGGTATGAAGGTGCGTTAGAATTGGGGGTGGGTACACAGAACAGGAGCAGGCAGAGATGGGAATCCGAAGTCTAGAAGGAAAATCTGCAGCTTCGCAAGGTGAGGGCAAACCCTGTTCATGGCACTTCAGCTAAGAAGACTTTTACCCCGAGCTCTGAGGGCACCCAGAGACTCAGAGACATGTGGGATGCCCGAGCCTAGGCATGGGGACTTAGGCGCCGGCTACCGCCCCGAATCCAACTACTGCTTCCAGGAGCAGATTTGTTAGCAAGGTGGAGCAGAGGACAGAGGAACAGATCGCTAAAATAATCTCTTGTAGCATCAAGGTTTTCATAGGATTAAGTCATTCCCCTAAAAAGTGCAGATCTTTGGGAAGAAATGCCCCACCCCCCCTGAGCTGTGGGACGCACCTGTCCATGTTCGTAAATACTTGGATACGTGTATGAACTGTGTACACATGTGCCTTTGTAGATGTGTGTGTGCAGATCCCCCGCGCTTGACATGGGTGCCTGCCTGCAGCTCCCCGAAGTGTGATTTCTGTCGCCGAAGCCCGGCCCCGGCTGCTGGGTGTGACTCCCCTTTTTCTCACCCTTCTCTGCCGGGCTTTGCGAAACTTGTTCGTGAGCGCAGGGCATGGTCACCGTGGAACCTTGTGTGTCATCCGAAGCCTTTTCTCCTGATGGCGTTGTGTCCCAAGTAAGATCTCGCGTCTGCGATGTGTTTACCAGGCTCAGAACTGGCCTGCTCCCCAAAACGTGCTCGCATGGACATTGCTACGGCTTCTCCTTCAGCCCTAATGATGTGGTGGCCTTTGGATTTCTGGTCCGAAAGGCAAGATCAAAGGAGTATTACCGATGCTGGGAGGGATACATCTTTTCACCAACTAATAGGAAAATGTCATTTGCGTCTGTGCAGGCTTGGCCACGAGTGAGGTCCCTTTCCAGGCCTCCCCTCTTGGCCCGCCCTCCGTGCCCGGGGAGACACCCGAGCACTCGCTCTCCGTCCTGAGCAAATCGGCGTCTGCGGCCAGGCCTCCGTGCCTCTCCCACTCAAGTGCAGCCTTGGAGACAAGCCTCGTGCCCACCCTGTCCGACCCCAGTGTTGTCACCTTGGAAAGGGAAAGGCTTGGAGATAGTATTTCCAAGATACATTTCAGCTTCAATGTTATTTAATTCAGTTACATCTGAATATGAGTTCAAGTGAAAATCTTCCCTCTCCTGGGGTTGTATGTACTTCAAATCTAATTTGTCACTGTGGAACGAAAGGTTTCCTTTTCAGCCAAGCAGTCTGAAGGTGTGAGAGGCAGCCCTCCATCTGCTGCCCTAGGAACAGCCTCTAGCTGCTCGGACGGGAAGGGGCGCGGGGCTGTGTGGAGGGGTGAGGTTACCCCTGATTCACCATCAGAAGCCTGGGATTTCTTGTTCTCAACTTGTCTGACCGTCCTTCCAGGCTCTGGACTGCTTGAGGGCGACCTGAGCCTGAATCATCTCTGTCTCTTGGCCCCACACCCGAGGTGGACGAGACGCTCGGCAGCTGTTTGGTTGGGGGAGGGATGGAAAGGGCAGCTGGTGGCCCCTGCGCCTGGGCCGGCCTGCCCAGCTCCGGCAGCTGTGGTCCCGGATTGTGCCGGGTCCTGCCTGTCCGCCCAGCTGGGGCACCGGCTGTTTCTAGCTGCTCCCCCCCTCCAGCACCCTCACCAGGGGCTGGAGACAGCTGTCGGCTGGCGTGGCTATCCCAGGCCACCGGGTCCTCCTGGCTGTGTCCTGGAGGGCTCCCAGGGGGAAGGGCAGGTGAGCTGCCGGGAGCTCGGAGCCCCCAGGATCTGGTTGCCCCCACACTCGCTTCACTCCCTCAAGGAAGGCCATCCCCTGTGCCCTCAGGCTTGGCATCTGCCTCGGGCCCTGGGCACATCCGGCCAGCGAGCGATAGGGGTCAGGTGGTCTCCTCGGATGTGGGGGCACGTGCCTGCTGCAGGACCTGGGGCCCAGGCTTGGCCCAGCTGCAGTCTGGCTTTGTCTCCTCCTATAGGGCCCAGGGCGTCTTTTCACCACCCAGCAGCCCCTCCGGGGACGGGGGCTCGCACCTTCCTTCTCGCCCAAGATGCCAATCCTTAGCTCACTTCCCCTTTCCCACCTGCATGTGTGCTCTGAGAAGGCGCGGGCCAGCCCTGCTCCAGCTTCGCCCGGGGACATCGAGTCGGGCTTTGTGGCTAGCTCTGCTCCAGCAGGCTCTCGGCCCTTCTCCGGCCCTTCTCCGGCCGCGCCTGGCGAGGTGGGCATCGTTATTCCTTCTTTCTCCAGCTGGGGTCTGCAGGGGTCCCTTCCCTTGCCTCGTGGTGGTGCTGGTGGGGCGCGCTGGTGCCCGGAGCCAGCCCCTTCCCCACCACACCCCCATCCCTGGTTCGGGGGCGGGGCGGGGGGAACAGGAGCACAGAAGCCTTCCAGAACTCGGCGCCGTGGTCACTCCCCGTCTTCCCAGCGCTTTCTGCTCACGCGGTCGCGGTCTCGCCCAGGCGCCCACGTACTTGTCCAACAGCCGGACAAGGTCAGGACACGATCCGTACCCATGAAACAGCTTTCCCCCAGCCCCTGCTCCCACACCCGTTCCACGGGGCTGCACACCCTCCGTAGCCTGAACACCCGCAGGCCGGCCGCGCCCCCAGCTCCGCCGACACCCAGTCCCCTGTGCCCAGGGACCCTGCCTGGTTTGCACACTTCCTCCCCTCTGGTGTGGGTGCATCTGGCTCCATCAGCGTGAGATGCATGTCCCCTTCTGGCTGTGTGGGCCCGCTCTCGGCGGCCATCCTCCCAGGCCCTGTGCCCAGCCCCGCATCCCTCTGGTCCGTGGCACGTGCTGTGTGCACGCCGCTCAGGTCCTTGGCTCTGCTCCGATCTTTAAGTGCCCTGGCTGGCTGTGTGCAGCCTCCTGGGCCAGCCCCCTGTCTACCGGCCCTTCCTTCCTCCTCCCCGCCCTCTTCTTCATCCTTGGTGGATGACTGCATCCTTGGTGGTAGGCCCCATGCCTGCGTCCTCCGCCGCATTGCCGGCACCACCCATGGGCCAAGCTGTGCACACCATCACCGTCGCGGCTGCACGGTCTCTCTTCCCGAGGGGAGGAGCCTGAGGCCTGGGGTCATGGGCTTTACTGTCCGGCCAGAGCAGAGTCAAGAGCGCCCCACGTGGGCGGCATCCCCGTGCTTCCTGAGCAGTGGCCCACGAAAGGTCTTGGTGTGAGGGAAGCAAGGATCTCGGGGCGCTGGTGAGCCCTGCAAGGCCGGCATCCTCCCAGGGTTGGGGGTGGCCAAGGGGGTGTAGCTGCTGCCCCTGCCCAGGGGGACGCCCGCTGGCCCAGCCAGGCAGGCCGATGGGGTGATGCCCCCGCCTGCTGGCTGTGTACTCGGGGGGCTGGCCGGCTTTGCGGTTCCTGGGAGGGGAAGGAACCATTGCTCCTCTGGGTTCTCAAGGCCAGACTGCACCATACGCTCCCCTGTGGGAACCCCAAATAACGGCTCCTCACTAAAATCAGAAAGGCTTTTGGGGATTTATATCAGGGAGAAGAAGGCCCCTCCAGGGACCTAGAAACCCCAAGATCTGGGGAGCAGGAACCTGGTCCGTGGGCCTGCCCCTTTGCCTCGCAGCCAGTGCAGGGGCCGCTGTTGACTCTCACAAGGTGTTCAGGAATCAGGTGGGATCTTGTTTGTAGCAAGGTTCAGCAGGCCCGGCGTTGGGCCCGCCCAGAGGGGATTCCCAGGGCCACACCGCAGCCCCTACCCTAGAGACTGTGTCATTGACCTTGCTGACATCTCAGGAGATACAAGCGTCACCTGCTCTGACTTTGACTTTTCATTGGTTGGTGCGTTCTTGGTTATTGCTTTCGTCCTCTCATGGAGGGTGGTCTTCATCAGAGCGGAATCCTGCTGGGTGTGGCTTACACTTGACCCCTAGGGCCCAGCACTGAGTATGTGAATGCATTAATGCAGAAGTAACACCTGGAACCGCTGAGCCCACTGGGCTGTGTCGGCTGTCTCAGGACGTTGAGTGTTAACGGGGGAGATGCCCAGACCCTGCTCTCAGCAGGTGCTCGGGGATGCACAGAAATGCATGAATCCTGGGGTGCCTGGCGGGGTCGAGTTAGAGCCCCACGTTGGGTGTAGACATGACTTAAAAATCGAATCTTTAAAAACAAAAAAAGAAATGCATAAATCCCGCAAAGGCACCTTTCCTGCCGGCCCCAGAAAAATCTGGCTCCTATAAAACCACCTCTTTCATACATTTGGGCCCTCTTTTCTGGCAAGTGTACCCCAAGCTTCCTACCTTTAAGGCAGCACTTCTCAGACTTAAATGTGTCTGCAAATTGCCTGGGGGTCTGGTTAAAGTGCAGCTTCTGATTCAGCGGGCAGCCCCCGCTGGGCAGCCCCCGCCCCGGGCTGCCTTCCTAACTGCTCCTGAAGGTGCTCGCCACACTTTGCATAACGAGGACATATGGGAGTCCACCCCACCCACATTTCTCTGCATATGCACATGCACATTCTCTAGGAGACCCCGAGACCACACTGCACTATTCAAGGGCCCCTCTGGGGGGCTCCCCACTGTTCCAGAGCTGGCTGAGCACCAGGACCCTCCCCCAGGGGTCTTAGTGGCCCCATGAGGCAACCTCAGAGGCCAGGGCCAGGAGGCTGGCTGCTGGGCTCAGCTCTGCCACTTTTATCGTCTCGGGCAAACCCTATCATTCCTCTGGGCCTCAGTTTCCCCATCTGAGACATGCTTGAGTCTGGGGGACGCGCCTAGAAACCCCAACTGGAATATCCTATGAAAGATAATGACCACTTTGTGTGTCCCAGGTGATTTCACATGTATTAATTTATTTACTCATAGGAATTCATCGGGAAAGTGCTAGTGTTAGCCCATTCTGCCCCTGGGAAACTGAAGCACCGGGAGTTTGATTAGCCCAGGATCAGAGAAGTAGCCGTAACACTGACACGCGAGCCAGACGGTCTCCTCCAGAATCCGCGCTCTTAGCCAGGGCACCTGATGCCCCTGATAACGCCTGTCCGGAGTGACTTCACCCAGCAAGACTGCTCATTCCGGCTGTTTCTGAAAGAAGACTTCTTTCTTTGGCTCTCACAGTTAGCGCTGTGCAATTTAGAGGGGCGAGCTTGGCCTCAGCCCCACAGAAACACAGCAAGCCCTCCCAGGACTCAAAATCTGCCATGAAATGAAATGCTAGAAAAACGGTTATGGCCGCTGGTTCCGGGGTCTGGTTGGTCTCGAGCGCCCAGTGGATTCTTTGGGGCCCCTGCAGGGGCCCCCAGAGCCGCTACATCTGCATCGCCCCTTCTGAGCCACCGTGCCTTTCGTCTGGGACTTAGAAGTATCTTGCCAGGTGGCAGGGGTCTGAGCCTTTACATTCCCCGTATCTGTCTGTTGAAGACGGAAAGCAAGTGCATCCTCTGTTTTACGCGTTTACTTCCTCTATCCCCATAAGCAGGGCTCAAGGAGAACATCCCATCCAAAAACTCAGATGCAGGGCGCCTGGGTGGCTCAGTCCGGTAAGCGTCTGCCCTCAGCTCTGGTCATGATCTCAGGGTCCTGGGATCGAGCCCGGAATCAGGCTTAGGGAGCCTGCTTCTCTCTCTCCCTCTGCAACACCGCCCTCCCCCATATCCTTTCTCTCTCAAATAAATAAATACTCTTTTTTTAAAATAAATAAAAAATAAAAACTCAGACACTTATGGAAACCTTAGAATGCCGGCCAGAGTTGGACAATGTTGGATCTCAGTGCAATAAACTTCCCTCAAAATAACCCGGGGAGAAGGGGCCCCTCTGAGCCTGGCCCCTAGCTGTCCCTGGTTCCAAGTACGTGCAGTGTCACCTCCCCTAGGACGCTGCCTCTCCCCTCTCTCCTCCCTCCTCTGAACTCTGGAAGTTCACCCTTGCCACTTGCAGAATCCAGTGTGCTTGGCCTCCTTCCTCCTGCCATGTGGGCCTTTTTCCTGTTATGGTTGGCATCTGCCCAGAACCCCAGGACAAATTCCCAGGGGTATCGTGGGCCTGTTTTCGGTGCCGCATTGTACCTTAGACACTCAGGAGGTGCTCACCAGTGTTGATCGGCTACAGAGTACTTTTGGTTCCTTCCAGTATGAGCCGGACCTGGAACACAGGTCATTTGCCAAGTGGGGGTCACTTAGGGAAACTTTTTATGGGTCAGGAAGAAAGTTTGAAATCCGCCCATGGGTTTTCTATGTAAACGATGCTTTGAAAAAGTGCCGGGGAATAGTTCGTGTTCACTAGAAAAGCAGACTAAGTGGATGTCTTTGGCCACCTTTTCTCAAATTGCTTTAAAAAAAAACCCCAAAACAAAAAACCCTTCTTTCATTAATCGAGCTCCTGGTTCACATGTATGGGATCCAAGTGCGTGGAATTTTTTTGTCATGTCGCTGGTCACTGGATAAGGGTGCACGCACCGTGTACCAGTGACGGAAAAGAAGCTGCGTGTTCTGGTGACCCAGAGACACGGCAGTGTCAGGGTCAGGAAAGCCGTGGGGGTTTGGGGGTATCTCCCGCTGCGGGATGTGCTGGAGCCTCGCTGCCCCGGCCGGACTGCCTGGGGTCTGGCCCGCTCCCTAGGGGCCGGATGCTCTCTAGGACCCCAGTTGCTCCCTGGACGCTTTCTCGGCCCGTTTCTGTGCCTCTCACTCTGAGCACAGGGGAGGCGATAGCTGCCTCCTGCTCGGCGTCAGAGCACTTCCGTGGGTCTTCGTGTGACACTTCTTTCTCTTCTCAGGAAGTTTCTAAGAACCTCACCAAGGAAAACGAGCAAATCAAAGAAGACGTGGAAGAAATTCGAACGGAGATGAGCAAGCTAGGCAAAGAGAACTGCTCCGGCAGCATCCTAGACGGCATGCCCGACGTGCGCTCAGCTCTGCAGAGGGACGCGGCCGCAGCCTACGCCCACCCCGAGGTGCGGCCCTGGCCCCGGGGCAGCTGGGGGTGGGGGGAGGGTTGGGGGGGCTCTGTGGGGGAGCACGTGGCTAGGCTCGCACCTGCACCGAGCTCTGTGAGTTTGGATGCCTGCACGGCCATGGTCTCATTTCTTCTAGACTAGACGGCCTTTCTGTAGGCAAGAGGGGTAGGGGACGAGTCCGTGGCACCTGATGGTGAAGCCCACGGGGGCTCCGTGAGGAAGCGGTGAAGCCACGGCTCCGGAGCCCCCAGCCCCGCCCCGCCTCTGCAAGCGCCCCCGAGTGATGAGTAAGGAGGAGCCGGCGTGCATGCGGGCTTGTCCAGGACCGTCGGGGTTCACTCCTGCCGTCCTGGCGTCATTATTGACCGAACCTTCTTTCGCTGTCCAAAGCGCCTCAGTTTAGAAACAGGAGGTTGGGGGGCTTCCCCGTTCATACGGGACTGGTGGTGCACTCTGGCCTTCTGTCACTGTCCCGGGTGGTTTTCCTCCCGGTCCCCACAGGCCGGGTGGAGATCTGGACCCTCACTTTCCAGAGGAGGGGACACATCCCAAAACACTCGTGGGGTGCCTCACCCGGCCAGGAAGCGGTGGCAAGGGTTCTCAAACCTCTGTCTCCTCCCACCCGGTGGCATCCCGGCATGAGGTCCCCCGTATGTGAAAGGGAACGCCGTGTGACAGGGTCTGGAGCGATGCCACAGGACCTGCTTGTCAAAAATGTCCCCGTGTGATGCTGGTTCCTTTTGGCCCCAGTTAGTAAGTTACACTCACGTGCATTTCTGTGGTTCTGAGTATTTCTGGGCCTCTGAGTATTGCCATTTAATATGGTGGTTGTGTCCCAAGCTGGTGCCCAAGAAACAGTGTCCACTTGGGAGCTAACCCCGAAGAGCGGAAGAGGAGCCAGGTCAATTTTGGCGGCAGGACTTGAGTGTGAGACGCAGTGTGTGAGCAGGTCTGGATCAAGTGTCAGAAGAGAGTCCTTGGCACAAGGGACAACAGCGGTTAAGAGAGGCCTTTGCTTGCTTTAACTGGGCCAAGGGCCAGGGGTGGATGGCAGAGCCTGGATTCCAGATGGACCCGCCGGGGGCAGCAGGCGGGGTGTTCCCGCAGCCGGGGGCAGCAGGCGGGGTGTTCCCGCAGCCGGGGGCAGCAGGCGGGGTGTTCCCGCAGCAGCCGGGGGCAGCAGGCGGGGTGTTCCCGCAGCAGCCGGGGGCAGCAGGCGGGGTGTTCCCGCAGCCGGGGGCAGCAGGCGGGGTGTTCCCGCAGCCGGGGGCAGCAGGCGGGGTGTAGGCGAGCAGGGCCTGGGACAGTCAGAGCGGCCGAGCTGTGGCCGTGCACCCGGGCACGGAGGGGGGCTGAGCATTGCTACCTAGGATTCTGTCGCCTGCGTCAGCAGGAACTGGGGCAAGAGAGGAAGTCAGCCTGGGCTCAGAACTCGTGGCAACTCATCGACATGGTGCCAGGCAGGCAGCAGCTGTGGGTGAGGGGGGCACATGTGTTCCCGAGGTAGGACGGCAGGCGGATTAGGACTTTGGAGGCAAGAAGTCCCAAAGACGGTATGGCGCTCGTACCCTGCCCAGTATGTAACGCAAAATACAACCAGCTCCAAACCAGAAAATAAGGATAAGGAAGACCAATAATTTTCTGGCTCTACCCATGATGACTACTTTGATGGTTTTTGGACGTATCATATTTCTTCAACAATTATTTTTATTCTGGTTTTTAGTTGTCCCCCAACAGGCTAGCTACTGAGCCTGTGTTTAGTCTGCTTGGTGGGTCATCCTTGAACAGATCTGAGCTTATAAACCAAAAAGCCAAGGACATCCAGGCCGGAAGGGACCTTGGAAGTACCCTCTCCCCCCGCCCGGGGCCCAGCAGCTCCTATCTCAGCCCGTCTGGCTGGTCCCGTGGGACCAGTGCCCAGCGCTGTCCGGCATTCCCCGTCCTCTCTGGCTCCCAGCTTCCCGCTCGGCCGAGCTGGAGAATTGGGCTGTCGTCTTGATGATCCGTGATGTGGTATGTTCAGCAACCCAGCTCCTATTTCCTGAGGGCAAACAGTAAACCAAACCAAACCCACCATGCTCAGCAAAGCCCTTTCCCCTCCTGAAATCCCCATTCATCCCACTGCTGAAGTTAGCACAATCCACGCCAACGGGTTGTGGGGCGGGGGTAGAGCCGGGGCTGGCGGGGGCTGGAAAGTGGGAAGCCAGGAAGAAGGCCCAAGGCCAGGATCTTCCTCCCCTCATTCATCTTTGTCTTTAGTGAGCCCCGTGCTAGAAAGGAGGCAAGTGGGGGTTAGGTTCGGTGGTTATTTTCAGGGTTCTTCGATGATCCTGGGGCTTCTTGGAGAGGTGAGTGGCAATTTGTCGGAGGCCTGTCTCCAAGAAGGTCTTGTTGGAAGGTTGGCAAAGGGCTCCGGGCGCTGGCTTGGGAGTGGAGAGGGCAGGGTGGGAGTGGGGACATGGGGACGCCAGGAGGTGAAGTCATACAAGAGGCTCTCGGATTAGCAGGGAGAGGAAAGCAGAGCTTGGAGGGGGGGTGGGCAGCTGCCGCCCAGCTCAGCCTGTCGCCAGTGAATCCAAGGAAATTATATGTTCTCTGGCAGAGGCTGCCATGGTCTTGCTCCATCTTCTTGGCCAGGAGAAGGAGCTGCAGTTCCCGTCTGTCCCGGAGAGCCTGGAATTAAAGACAGCTCCTGGGGTTTACCATGAAGAAATGACGGCCTGCTTTCGCAATGCACAGGGAGACCAGGGTCCAGCAATTAGCCGGCCCGCACGTCTGAGTCAAGCGCTGGGGCCTTCGTCAGCCTCCCGGCTGCCTTCCCCAGTGGGAAATGAGGGATCCTCGCGTCCGCTGGGCACTGGCCAGACCAGGGCCCTGTGGGCTCGGGGATGTGGACAAGTTTTGGGGTGGCAGCCAAGTTAGTCCCGTGGTTACTGGTGTAGGCAGCGTGGCTACATGGCGGGAAGGGGCAGGCTCTGAAGACAGCGGCCCTGGGCCGGCTTTGTAAGTGCCCCCCTCCGCCCTTCACCGACTGACCTGCAAGTACCTCGCTGGACGACCCTGAGCCCCTCTTTCCTTGCTTGTAAAGCGTGGATAGTGCCATGTGCCTTGCCCATTGTTGTAAGGGCCCAAACACCATGAAGGCCAGGGTGGGTGCTCCCTAAAATCCATCACCACACGCCCCGCATCCCCACATCTCTTGTCCAGACCACCTCGGCGGCAAGAAATAGGAATTGAGGGCAGGCAGGTGGCAGGTGTGGGGACTCCCCAGGGCGCGTGCCTGCCCCCCCCCCCCACGTGGCTCTCGGGCCCCCGCCGGGAGGGGGGCTGGCAGCAGGGTGCTCCCGGCTTGCAGGAGTCTTCTCCACAGCGTGCTGGGGACTGAGGAGCTGCCGCATCTGCTCTGTCACCTGGGTCAACTCTTTTGTCACAGAAAAGCCAGTAACCTACTGTAAAGCATCATTTGACAAAATCCCAGTGCCCGTCATACATGTAGCCCGTTCCCTGGGATTTGTAGTGATTGAAATACTCAATGTCACAGGGGCGCCTGGCTGGCTCAGTCAGCAGAATGTGCAGCTCTTTGATTTCAGGGTCGTGAGTTCGAGCCCCGCGTTGGGCACAGAGATTACTTTAAAAAAAAAATTCAGTGTAACAGGTACTAAGGAGCACCCACTCGAGACTCAGAGATGAGCAAGAAGTGGTTGCTATTCTTCCAGCTCCTTTGAGTCTGTGGAGAAAATCCTTCCATCATGCCCGTAGAAGGCAGGCGGGGAGAGGTGCTGTGACAGGAGGTACAGAATTGCGTCCGTCGGCAGTTGTGTTCAGCTTTGAGGAGAAGCCCTGAGCACAGTGCCTCAGACAGTAGAGGGGCTGCCATTCTTTCATGAGGAAGGAGCCCAGAGACAGGCCGACCTCGGCCATGTGCTTAACTGCACAAAGCTGTTCGCAAGGTCGGTCCCCAGAATCCCTTGGGTCACAAGATGGGGGCCCAGCGTAGCTCCCCAGTCCACATGTCAGGCCAGAAAGATCAGGAAGAGTGCAAGAGATGCCTTCCAGTGGACGGTCTCCCTTTTAAGGAACTTTTCCAAAAGCTCTTTGCACCAACTTCTCCCTATACCCCACCGGCCAGAACTTTGTCCTGTGGCTGCTCCCACAAGGCCAGTTTCCCACTCGAGAGGAACTGGAGACGGGATTTGCGTTAAGTCAGTCAGGAGTCTCTGCCATAACGTGCGAAGTGAGGATTGAGAAAGAAAGATTAATTATGAATGAGAAGTTCTGGAAGTATTTTCTTGAGGACCTGAGATGCCAGCCAGGCCTTGAGAAACGGGTAGATGATGGGAAGTAGCTCTGGAAGGGGCAAGGGAATGGCCTTCCAGACGGAAACAACAGTCCGAGCAAAGAGCCCGCCACGCAGGAGAGCCAAGAAGGCGAGAGGTCACCCAGATGACTAAAGTACTGAGGGCTGGGGCTGGGGGGGCGGCGCAGAAGCAGAGAGAAGAATGCTCAGCTGGGTCAAGGTCCGTTTTTAAGAGGGGCGTAAATGCCAGGCCAAGGACCTTGGACTTTCCTCTGGATGCATCAGGGCGGGTTTGGGGCCGTCCCTGTGATAGTGGGAGTAAGAGCTTCATCCTGAGGTGGGCCTCCTCTCCTGGGCCTCGGGCCTCGTGTCCCGGCCCGAGCACCGTCGCCCACCCGAGACCTCCCGGGAAACACCCGATACCAGATCTAAGTCACGCGGCAGCCCGAGGCCAGAGCCGAGAGAAGGACTGCGCTCTTTGGGAGGTACACGTGGAGGCCAGAGATCCACGCTGGAGCCAGGCTGCTGGGGTTCAAGTCGTGCCTCTGCCACTTACAGCTGTGGGACCTGGGGCAACGTGCACGACCTCTCTGTGCCGCAGGTCCCTAACCTACAGGTCCCTAACTGTACCAATGCGAGTGGTACAGAGTCCCTAGCTCGGAGGACGGTGCCTTGGCTGCAGCTTTGCCTCCTCCTGACCACTGCCTGTCTGACCAGTGACCTGGCCTTCCCTTGTGTCCCCTCCGAGGAGCAGTATGAGGAGCGATTTCTGCAGGAAGAAACCGTGTCTCAGCAGATCAACTCCATCGAGCTCCTGCAGACGCGGCCCCTGGCTCCGCCTGAGGTGGCGAGGCCCCAGCGGCCCCTGCACAGGCAGGTGCTCCTGCGGGGCCGGCCCGCCTCCAAGCCCACCGTCATCCGGGGCGTCACCTACTACAAGGCCAAGGTCCCCGAAGAGGACAATGACATCGAAGAGCAGCGTGAGTTGGGGTCAGCAGGCCACCGCGGAGGCAGCGGGGGGAGGGAGTCACCATTTGGATCCTTCCACAGTCTAATGACGGCTGCGGCCTCGCAGAGCCAGTGGGGTCACCGGGGAAGTTGCCTACCGAGACCAAAGATCCGGAGTTCCTGCTGCATTTCCTCACAATTTGCTGTGCAGCCTCGGGCGGGTCACTTGAGGACACTGGGGGTTGGGGGGGTGTGCTGTGCTCAGAGCCCCACCTGCTGTCCGTCTCCAGGGGACCCGGGCTTCTCCCTCTCCCAGTTTGTGCTCACCTGGCTATTGGCATCATCAGTTTGTCCACTTTTAACCTTGTCTGTTGTCTTTTTTAATTACTGACTTGTGGGAATTCTTTTTTTTTTTTGATTCTGGAACAAGTCCTCTGTCAGTGGCGCGTACTGCCCACGTCTGGGCCCTGTCCGTGGCCTGCAGCCTCACTTCCTTAATAGTGGTTTTGACAAACAGATGAAACGCAATTTGTTCTTTATTTCATTTGTGGTTTGATCTCTTCGTGTCCTAATAGAGCTTCGCTTCCTCATGTGCCTTCTCTGCTCAAAACCCCACCTCCTTCCCCATTTCATTCAGAATACGAGCCGAAGGCTGAACACGGCTCCCAAACCCCAGGAAACCAGGTTCCTGTGCCCTCCCTGCCATCAGGGGTTACTCTCCCCGCACACCTTCCACTTTGTCCACACTGGACCCACCGCAGGCATGTCCTGGCCTCAGGGCCTTTGCACTGCTCCTCCTCACCCCGGAACAGTCTTGCCCTGATGGCTGCTTGGCCAGCTCCCTCGGACCCTCCAGGCCCCTCTCATCTCCATCCTGAGCACTTGACCCACTACTAGTCCCCCTGCCAGCTCTCCGGACGCGCCTCACTCTACTCGCCTTTTCTCCTCAGCACCGTCAAGCGTGCCCTCTGTCACCTAGTGTCTGTGCCACTAGACAGAAGCCCCACGAGGGCAAGATGTTTGTTTTGCCTGCGGCTGTTGAGCGTGCTCCGTAAATGGGCTGGATGAACGGACGGGGGGGCTGGCTCCCCCCGGGCTCCGTGGCCGTGAGCGCGGGTCCTCCCCGTGTCCCCGAGCCTGGGCAGAGCTGAGAGGCAGTCTAGTCGGAGACCCTCCAGGAGACACAGCGCCCTCCCATCCCTGCGACTTCTCACCCGCCGCTTCTGAAATCCCAGCCGGGCTCCGTCTCTGAACCAGGGCGTCGTGTTGAGGAAAGGAACCCTCTTATTATTTTTTTCTAAAGATCTTATTTATTTATTTGCGAGAGGGAGAGGGAGAGGGAGAGGGAGGGGGAGCATAAGGGGAAGGAGAGGGAGAAGCAGGCTCCCCCTGGTGAGCAGGGAGCCTGGCTCGGGGCTCGATCCCAGGACCCTGGGAGGATGACCTGAGCCAAAGGCACATACTAAACAGAGTCCCCAGGCGCTCCAGGAACCGCCGTCTTAATCTGCCAAGTGCCACATCCTTTCGCTCCTCCGACAGTGCTCCCCTCCCCGAGTCACAGAGGCCTTGTGTTTGTTTCCCAGAAGACGAATTTTTCAGTGGTGACAACGGAGTGGATTTGCTGATTGAAGATCAGCTTCTGAGACACAACGACCTGCTGACCAGTGCCACCCGGAGGCCACTGGTCACCCGTCAGGGCATCACTGGGATGAGGGACACGCAGACCTCGTCCCTGGCCGCGCCCTCCGAGCCTAGCACCCCGGACCCCACCCTGTCTGCCTCAGTGGGCCAGTTCTCAGCACCACTGCAGACCTCCGCGGTGTCTCCAGGTCCCCCAGCAGAGGCAAGCCTGGAACCTTCTACTCAGGTACCAGCCACCACCGTGGCCCACGCAGCCACCCAGCAGCCTCCGGCCTCGGCTTCCCCACCGGGGGCCTCGGGGAACCCGTTTACTGAGGCTCCACACACGGCCCTGGTGCCTCCCACCACAGTCCGGACGGACGCGCGGGGGAGAGATGCTACCACGGGGCAGGGCGCAGCCCCTGCCCGCCCCACCCTGAGCCCAGAAGAGGAGGACGACATCCGGAATGTCATAGGTGAGTCCCTTCTGCCTGGCCTCCATGTCCATTCAACTCTGGTGACGGGCTCAGCCCGGGGGTAGGCGGAAAGGAGACAGGGGAGCCAGACGGTCCGACTTCTCTGGAAGGAAAGACAAGTGATCCGTGTCAATGACATCTAGGGCTGGTGGGGTGGTGGTGGTCTTAGAGAAAGAGCGAAAGTACGTGCACACACATACGAGCGAGGGTGCGGAGGAGGGGCAGAAGGAGAGAGAATCTCAAGCAGACTCCTCACTGATCACGGAGCCCGACACGGGGTTCGATCTCACGACCGGGAGGACATGATCTGAGCCAAAATCAAGGGTCAGATTCATAACTGAGCCACCCGCGTGCCCCAACATCTAGGATTTATGTATTGGAAACGAGCCAGTGACACCAGTGGGAAGCTCCTTTCTAAAGGACATATAAGTCAACGGAGACAGGGCCCTACCTCTTTGGTCGGTTTTATAAACATTTGTCGAGCGCTTTCTATGTCTTAGGCTTCGTGATGGGGATTGGGTATTTGGCAATGGCTAAGTTTTCTGCGGGTTTACCAGGTTGTGAAATAACAAGGGACTCTTATTCGTGGAGGTCCCAGAATAACAGAGAAGAGGGAGCAGGGGAATTACTAGTACAGTGGGCCCCAGGGCCCGATCCCCTGAGCGGCGGCCTTGGAGAGCATGAGAGGCCTGTGGCTTCATGTGATAGATGCTGTAGTGGCAGGGGAAGGGAGAAACTGAGGGAGCACCAGCGTGGCCTGGATGCTAGGAAGGCTGGGGAGGCTGTTCTAAGGAGGTGTCATTTGAGCTGGGTTTTGAAGGATGAATAGGAGTTTTCTAAGCAGAGAAGAGAAGACTTCTAACTGTTAGGTCTAAAGGAGCAAAGCATGTTCCAGAAGTGTGGCAAGTGCAGCCCTGTTCTGAGCTCTGTTCCGGGAGCCACACAGTGACTATGAGGACCGTGGATGGAACAGGCGTTGGGGAGAGACAGCTAGAGAAGGAAATGGGGCGGGCTACAGGGGTCTCTCCCAAAGAGAACGCAACCAAACATCCGCTGAGGCACCACTGCGACTGAATGAAAAATAACACTATTTAATGACAGTTTCCTCAAAGTGCTCGTTGAAAAACGTACATGCTTCGACAGAAGACATGGTTTGCCTCACACCCTTTCCTTCTTCCTGTTTTCCGCTCCCTTGGCCGCCTTGTTCCCATTCCCTCCCCAGAACACGGTGCTGGCTGCTGTCAGACAAGGTGGGGGAGGAGCACCTGCCGCGAGCAGACCCCTGGGTCACAGCCAGGTGTCAGCCGCTGAGCGGTGGGACCGTGGCCGAATCCCTCCCCGTCGATGGGTCTCCGATGCAATTAGGTATTCGCTAAAGCCTGTTTCCTCCATGAAATCCTGTGGTTTCTTGCAGTAGGTTTATCAGGCCGTGATACAGCAAGGGAAAATCCCAGCATAATGGCAGCGTGGGGGCAGGGAAATAGCCAGTAAAAATAGGCCCCGGGGCAAAGGTTCATGAACCTCCAGAAGCAGCCGGGGCTTGGGCCACAGAGTGAGTGGGAGCCGGAGAGGATGGTCTTTTTCATTTTCTTTCCCTTCCCTGGTGGAAGCCAGCTGACCAGTGTCATAGAAGGCAGTCGCTCTGCACGGACAGTGAATTCCAAAGCTGTTGGTCCTGCTTGATTTCCGCAGACTGCCCTGGGGCCCGAGCCCGAGGTTCCCCACTTCCTCCCTGGCTCCCGGCAGCCTCCACCACGCTCCTGGGGCCACGGGCCCTGAGCCCCGCACCGTACCCCCCACTCTGCCACCGCTTCACCCGGGAGTGGGAGGGACGGTCCCCCCAGACACGTAGCTGCGCCCCTCCACGGCTGGCTGGGACAGGGACAGTGAAGACAGGCCTGCACGCCTGTGTGTCCTCAGTGACGCTGTCCCCAGCCTCGGAGCCTCCTCCCTGGGTGACTTCCCCGCTGGGAGTGGAGTTCTCTGCTGTGCCTGCCTCCCCTGGGGGCCGCCAGTGGCGTAACTGCCAACGGACATCTTTCTGGGCCTCTCAGGAGCCCGCCTCCTCTCGGAGCCTGAGATGCCGATGCAGGAAGGGGCCACCCCGCGTCCTGGCAGCCATTCGCCTGGTGGGAGCCAGAGGGGGGCAGACGTTTCCTCTGGCCTCTCAGGATTCTGTTTAACCGGAATAGCGCGGCGCGTGGAGGGGGTAAGGTTCTGCCTCCAGACTGGCCGGTAGGGTTTTGCCTCTGGGCTCCACCACCTAGAGAGCACAGGGACGTGAATGTGCGCGCGGGGTTTTCTTTGAACACGCACGGGTGAGAAGCCAGGGTGGCTCGGAGAAGGGACTGGGCCGCGTGGACCCCTGACTGGCTTGTTTTGGGGAACCGTCTTTTTTTTTTTTTAAGATTTATTTACGTGAAAAAAAAAAGATTTATTTACGTGCGAGAGAGAAAGTGCACGTGTGCGTGCCTGCGCGCGAGCAGGAGGGGCAGAGGGAGAGGGGGAGGGAGAGAGAATCTCAAGCAGACACCACCCCCCGCCGTGCTGAGCAGGGAGCCCCATGCGGGGCTCGCTCTCTTGACCCTGAGATCGTGGCCCACGAGATCACAACCTGGGCTGAAACCAGCAGTCGGACGCCCAACCCAGGCACCCCTTGGGGAATCATTTTTAATTGCTGATCGCTGGCAGGTGCCTCCCTGGGGCTGCTGTGAGGGTGGGTGGGACTTCCTTTCCGGATCCTTCCAGGCAGACCCCTGAGTATCTGTGCCTGGTGAGGAAGACCAGGTTGCGCTGTGTGTCCCGGTTGCAGGTAAATGAAAACCATTTGGCTGAAACTGACACGGCTTGTGGGTTTGCTGCCCCTGAAGGCTGTTCGCTGTTTAATGAGTCTGGCCGTTTGATTTTGAGCTATTTGAGATGTGGTCTTCAACAGGGCTGCTTTTAAGAGGAACATCCTATCCCACGCTTTCCAAATCTGATTTTGTGATGTCCTAAAATGCCCAACCATGATTCTCAGGGGGATTATAAACCTTTCAGAAAAACTCCAAAAACAAGTAAATTAGAATTAACTTTTGGTTATGGAAACAAGCATTTGGCTGAAATGTAGTCACTGTGGGACCGGGAAGGGAAAAATGCTGTCAGTGATGGCAGCTGGCTCTCCAAGGGAGGAGTCAGCCACTGTCCCGGGGCCCGGGGAGGGGTTGGCCACCGTCCTGGGGCCTGGGGA
The DNA here is from genome assembly GCA_028533885.1 of Nasua narica. Classification (NCBI taxonomy): domain Eukaryota; kingdom Metazoa; phylum Chordata; class Mammalia; order Carnivora; family Procyonidae; genus Nasua; species Nasua narica. Next base: position 6,780,964 of record CM052814.1, on the reverse strand, counting down.
GGGGTTAGCCACTGTCCCCCAGCTTGGGGAGGGGTCAGCTACTGTCCCCCAGCTTGGGGAGGGGTCGGCCACCGTCCTGGGGCCTGGGGAGGGGTTAGCCACTGTTCCCCAGCTTGGGGAGGGGTCAGCCACTGTCCCCTGGCTTGGGGAGGGGTCAGCCACCGTCCCAGGGCCTGGAGAGGGGTTAGCCACTGTCCCGGGGCCTGGAGAGGGGTCAGCCACCGTCCCGGGGCCTGGGGAGGGGTTAGCCGCTGTCCCGGGGCCTGGAGAGGGGTCAGCCACCGTCCCGGGGCCTGGGGAGGGGTCGGCGACCATCCTGGGGCCTGGGGAGGGGTTAACCACTGTCCCCCAGCTTGGGGAGGGGTCAGCCACTGTCCCCCGGCTTGGGGAGGGGTCAGTCGCCATCCCGGGGCCTGGGGAGAGCTGCTCAGTTCCTGCAGAGGAGGGAAAGGCTGTGCCACGTGGGCCAGGCTCTGCAGAGCCCCAGACTTGAACAGCTGCAGCTCCTGATGCGAGTTTTTCCACGGGGCTGGTTTGGAGCGGGGAGGGAGAGGGGAGGAGCAGACAAGAGGACTGTCAGGATGACGACAGCGCCAGTGAGAGCCTGTCTCCTGTTGAATCCCGGAAACCTGATCTGGGAAGACCAGGCTCCCAGACTAGCCCGAGACCTTAACAGTCCCTGAGGTTCGAGACCTTAACAGTCCCTGAGGTTCGTTGGCCCTCCAGCTGTGGCGGGGAGGGGACTGGAGGGGCAGGGAGGTGGCCAGGCCTGCCTGCCACGCGTCAGGGGGGCTGGCCCGGGGCTGCCTGAGGTGCTGGGGGGGGCAGGAGGGCAGGAGCGGGGGGGGGCCAGGCCTCTGCAGCAGCCAGACCAGATGCCGACAAGACTGGCCCCCGCCCTTGACTCCACGGGCTCTCTGCTCCAGCTGCTCGGTCCCCAGTCCCCTGACCAGCCCCCTGCGGTCGCAGGGACTTCAGTCATAAGCAGGGGCTCTGGCCCCGGAAACAAGAACGGGAAGTGGAGACCTTGTGTGGAAGTGGGTGAGGAATAAAGTCTTCCCCTCTGCCAGGAGAAGTTTCCTTCAGCACCACTCTCTGTGGGAGTGAGAGGGTCTCGCTTCCCGGTAGGACCGCCGGTGGAGGGCGACAGGTGACCAACGTGGCACGAGGGAAGCCTGGCAGACAGGATGCTCCTGGTGCAGCCTAGGTCGACATGGGCTCCGACGGTGGGCCCCCATTCCCCGGCGTGGTCGCCAGCATGCGCGTCCCCGGGGGAGAGGGCGCCCGCGCAGGCAGAGCACCGTGGAGGGGAGTGAAGGGAGCCCGGTGCAGGGGCACATACTGGGGGGCAGGGACAGGGCCCTGATGAAGGGGAGCGCGGCCTTAGCACTGGAAGTGGTGGAGAGGGTTGGAAGCGGCAGCTGCCCTCAGAGCTGCGGGATCTCAGGCAGGCCCGTGGGGTGGGGGGGGTCCCTCCCAGGTGATGGCGCCTCAGGCAGGCTGGGCAGCGACCCCCTCATTTGTGTTTCAAACCCGAGAACATCCTTCCCGCTGTGGGGACAGGATGCATCGGGTGCTTGGGGTCCAAGGGCCTCTCTTCTGGAAAGAGACGCTGACCTGGCTGTCCTGAAGGATGGGGAAGGCCTAGCGGGGCCGGGAAGGGAGGCGGTGCCCCAGCGAGGGGGAGCAGGCCTGTGGGAGCTGCGGGCTCGCGGCTGGGGACCGCTAGAGCCCCGGCCCCAATGAGCGCGCGGGGGCCAAGCCGGTGAAGGCCGGGAATAGAAAGCTTTTTCCTCCCTTTTGGGGTGACACACTCTCTCTCTCGTCAGGCCGTTTTTTTCTTGGCTACTTCATGCCATGCTAAGGGAAGGAATATTAAAAATTCCAAGAATTAGCATGAGTTTTACCGTTCATCTTCGTATCGTGAATCTCAAGTACTAACTGGGAATATAAGGTCGCTTGACTCTGGTGTGGAAGTCATCAAAGTGACACGATGCCTATGTCATAGCTCCTTCATACATAAGTATCTTGTTCTTGGCGGAAGAGGGGAAATGCTGCACAAAGCCAGCTCAGCTGTTTTGTTTTACTTCTTGATGTGTGCACATGTTAGCAGCACTCCGCCCTCCAGCCCGCGGAGTAAGGAAAGACTGAAAAGAAGACTGTGAGTCACCCAATCTTTCCGTCCTCGGTGTCGTTTTTAGCCCAAGTTGTTGGCTGATACAAGGAAGTAACACAAGTAAGAAATAACACAGAGCTATTTACTCGGTTTTTCGTGTTTCTTAAAGCACCACCGTCTTCTTCGTTCAGAGCCAGCTCTGGCCCGAGGGACGGTGTGGCGTCGGGGGCCATCGGGGCCCCTTACTCAGTTGTGGGGGCACCACGCTCCCCTGAGTCTGACTGAACCCCCACACGCGCTGGGCCGGCCCGGAGCTCTGTTCCTTGGGTGTGGCAAACGCCGCGTGCCGATGGGTGACTGGAGGGCAGACACACTCAGGGTGCACACTCCCAGGCACACGCACACACACACCGCACTGTCCTGTTAGACTTCGCTTCTAGAACACAGTGAAGAATGTCCGGATGGGGACAGCAGGGCGTTACACCCGGGCACAGATGACGTGGCAGGAGGGCCCCGGGAAGACCGTCGGTGGGGCACGGCCAGGGAGCTCAGGGTGGCAGTCTCAGGGCGGCGTTCGTCCCAGGCGGGCTTTAGTCTGGAGCTTACCGTCAGGTCAGCGGCTCTCCCGCCCCACCTCTGTGGCTGCCCACTGGCCCGCACGCCCCGCTCCACCCCTTCAGTACCTGCCTGCCCCCCCCCCCCTCCGCCCGAGCCGTCTTGAGTTTGAGGACTCTGAAGGGGGGATGGCAAGAGCAAGAGTGGACGGGATCGGCCCCCAGGCTCCCCGCAGTGGCTGGTGACGGCAGTTAAGGGTTTTGGCAGAACACAGCTCATGGCAGGGAGGGGGGAGGGGCGGGAGGGGCAGAGATGAGCCAGAGGGGACAGCGGGGGTAGCCCGAATGACCCCAGAGACGCGGTAAGTGCAGGAGGAGGGAGGAGACGGCAACCTGAGGGTGTGGGGGCCAGAGGAGACAGCAGAGGAGCCCCGGCCTCTGGGGGGCTCCCGGCTATGGCGCTGGGACAGCAGCAGGCTGTCCCAGAGAAGCACACGGATCCGTCTTTCATCCAGTAAGTCTGAGGAACCAGGAGGACACACGGGAGAAACATGTATGGGGGGCAGTTGGAGGCGCTGAGGAAGGGCAGAGTCTGCCCAGGGAACGCAGGGGGAGCGAGAAGAGGCTCCAAGGGCAGCTGTGAGGATGAAGGGGAGAGGCGGGCAGAGGGAAGGCAGCTGGGGAAGCAGGGGCGGGGGGTGGGGGTTCAAGAGAGAGCAGAGGGAAAGCCAAGCCGGCAGGGAGGGGCCTGGCCCCTGGGTGGGCGGATGGGCGTCGGGGTGCCGGGGGTGACGGGATGATGCCCCAATGTCCCTGTGGCCAGGCCCGCCCCACGAAGTGCCACAGCTGAGAGCCTGGGATGGTAGGGGAGCCTCTTGAGCAGATTTCCCTTCGAAGATGGCGAAGTGTGGGCAGGTTTAAATGCTGAGGGGAAGAGCACCTTCTTTGCAAGCCCTGGGACCCTGTGCAGAGAGCCCCTGGGTCCTGGGACTTACCAGTGATGAAAGGGGCTGATGCCTAGAGAGTGCTTCGTACTTGGTCACTGTCACTGAGTGTGGGGACACTTCCAGGGTGAGCCTTCTCTGTGGCTCCTGGGAACTGCCCTCACCTTCTCTCCTTGCCCTCGAAGAGCGTTACCACGCAGTGTCTGCTCTCCACGGCTTCCGAGGGCAGGCCCCTCCAGACGGCTCTGATCCTTGGACCGTGGTGATGGGTCCAGGCCTCGTGGGTTACCGACCTTGAACCTGTCTACAAGGGCTCTGAAACAACACGGGTCTGCCCGCCGTGCCTGCCCACGTGTGGGCCAGCGTCGCTCTGTCTCTGGGCCTGTGAGGTGTGCCCCCTGCCCCGAGGTCTTGGGTGCTCGCCGGCTGGGACTCCCCCTGCCTCAACCCGAGAGATAAGGACGCCTGACTCTAGAGCCGACTGACTCTTATCTGTCCGTGTGTCCGAGGCCTCCTGTAACAAATTACCACAAACTTAGTGGCTTAAACAACAGGAATGGATTCTCAAATGGGTTTAGAAGCAAGAAGTCTGAAATAAGTCTTAAGAGGGGCTAAAGTCAAGGTGTCAGAGGGCCGATTCCTCCTCGAGGCTCCAGGGGGGAATCCTTATCTTGCCTTTCCCAGCTTTGGGCGGCTGCTGGCGCTCCTTGGCTTGTGACCACATCCCTCTTGCTGCCTCTTATCACGTCTCCCTCTGCCTCCTTGGTAGAAGGATACTTGCTGGCGCACTGAGGACTCACCTGGGTAATCCGGGGTACCCCCCCATCTCCAGATCTCCGACTTAAAGCACATTGGCACCATCCGTTTTGCCATATTAGGTCACGTTCACAGGTTTCAGGGGTTAGGATCTGGAAATCTCTGGGGCCATGGCTTGGCCTGTCGTGCTGTCCCCAGAGTGGATTCTCCAAGCCCTCGTGCAGTAGGTGGGGCACATAGTAATGCTCGTTTTCCCACAGAAGACGGTGAAGCCCTGACATCTTGGACGCAATACCGACTTCAGAGTTGGTGGCAGGACCAAGACCCAGGCCAGGGCTCCAAACCCCGGAAAGATTCTCGAGTACCGTCCCCGCCCCCCGCCCCCCGCCATGGCCCTGCTGCTGCAGAGCCTCAGGGCTGAGACAGGACCGTGTAGGGATTTAGGGAGCTGCCCAGGGCACCCCAGTACTTCAAAACTCAGATGAGTCCTGGCTCGCAGGAGCTCATCTGCAGTTTCTGAGTCTGGCCCGGGAGGTGGCATAGCCATGGCAGCCCCCTGACGGAAACCCCTCGCCTCCCATCCGTGGGGCTCTGGGGCGTGGGCAAGGGAGACAGGGAATCTGTGCCCTCGCTGGGCTTTGCCAGGGGAAGGGGCACACAGAAATGCTCCTCCCTGGGGACGGCACACTCGGGCTTACCTGGGTGCAGAGAAAGCACGGCCCCCACTCAGAGACAGGGAAGGGGCGATTTTCCAGCAGGCCGCTGCTGCCCGCGCTAGCTAGGGCCTTCTCTCCTATTGTTTTGGACAGATGAGCTCAGTTGTGGGGGAATGAGGCTTTGGCTACTCTGCTCTGTTGTGTTGCGGAGGCTGGACCCCTCCCTCCCCAGCCTGCTGCATCAGGACCCAGTGAACCCCACACAGAGCGGCCTGAACCCTGCCAACTGCAGCCCGCCGTGGGGCCTGCCCGGGGAACAGTGTGCACCCCACCGCCGGCCGCCCGCTGCCCCAGGCCGAGAGCCAAGGGCACGGGGCCCGCCTTGTCCTGCCAGCTTGCGCTCCTTTCTCGGACCGCGATTGGGGCAGCAGGATGGATGGAACAGACTGGAACAGTTGGGAAGTGAGGGCGGCCTGAATCCGAACTGGAGGCCTTTGTGTTCTGTCCAGGCGAACATCAGGGACCAGTTATTCTTGTCACTGTCGCCCATCTGTCTGCCGGGTTGATGGCAGGTGGGGGGTGATCTGCTGGTGAGAGCGCCGTCGGGGGCGGTGTGAGGGCGGGGTTCACCTTCCCGCCTTCTCTGTAACCCACAGCGCGGGGACAGAAAGAGCGTGTGTCCTCAGCGGTCATACACAAGTTCAGTCCCCATGAAGGCTATGCTCAATAGTAACACTACGCATCAGGCATTCTAGGCTTTCTACTTGGTCTAGAACTCAGCAGAGTGCTGGTGGCTTTGCGGGTCCCTTCCAAAGAGCCCCTGAGGAGTGTATGACTGAGCTCCTGTCCCGCGAAGGCAGACGTGGCTTAGGAGGGGCTCCCACAGCCAGAGCAAGCTGCTTACGTGGAGCCTGGCTTACGAGCCCCCAGTCCTCCAGGTCCCGGGAAGGGGACCCTGGCCTCTTGGCCGCAGTAGCGACAGGGGCACAGGCTCGAGGACCCAGCAGGTGGCAGCTCAGCCGCTGGTGGAGCTCCGAGTTCCTGGGTCACGTGTGGCCGGGCCCTCAGCTCTCGCTTCCCCTGCTGGCACGTGTTCCTCCAGACGCTATATTCTGAGGACCGAGGACAAGGAGGAAGGCCCAGCCTTGCTCCCTCCGTGCCTGGGTAGGGGTGGTCATGGAGGGAGCAGGGGGAGGCACCAGCGTCCTCGAGCGGGAAGAGGACATCCTGTGAGGGGCTCATTCACAGCGCCGGGGAACAGATGGAATCCAGTGAAAGAATGGTTTTTCAGAGGAGGAGTGGTATCTGAGAAGAACATTGGAGCTTAGAGCCTTGAGGGATGAGTCTGTAGGACCGAGAAGTCAGAGGACAGCGGCAGCAGGTGCTTTGTAGGAGTGAGTGTAGGACTGATGGGGGGTGGCGAGCAGATGATGCTGAGGTGTCCGGGCTCGGGTCAGAAGCCCCCCAGGGGCCACAGACCAGAGGGTGGGGGGCACAGGTTTCAGGGGCTTCAGGTCTTCCTTCATCCCAACCCCGCCTCCCCCTCTCTGTCAGGAAGGTGCAAAGACACCCTGTCCACAATCACGGGGCCGATCACCCAGAACACATACGGGCGGAACGAGGGGGCCTGGATGAAGGACCCCCTGGCCAAGGATGAGCGGATCTATGTCACCAACTATTACTATGGCAATACCCTGGTAGAGTTCCGGAACCTGGAGAACTTCAAACAAGGTACCTGCCGTGGGCCCCCTTCGGGGGTTCCTCCCATCCCCGCGCCCCCTGTCCCCATCACAGCCAGATTGCTCAGGGAGGTGCCCATGGACCAGAAGCAGGAAGCCGTCTTCTGATGGTGAAAGGACCTTCCTGGTCGCGGAACTCCCCCTTCCACATGCCCCACGTTCTCTGTGCTCCGCTCCTGGGGTCTAGGGCCGGGGGTGGGGGGTAGCCTAGTGGGATAGCCCCTTTCCTAGAGCCGGGCCCCTGGGGGTGAGCGCCTGGGCCTGGGAGTGGGAACTATTCCTCCGGGTGAGGGACGAGCGAGCGGAGGCTCACCAGCGTGAAGCCCTTTGCCGCACAAAACTAGAAAGTGGGCAAGCTGAGACACGGCCCCAGGGCTGCGGACCCTGGGCTGGCCACCGGCTGCCCCCGCCCCCCGCGGCTGCCCCGCCCCCCGTCCTGAAGCCCCGCCCTCGCGCGCAGGTCGCTGGAGCAACTCCTACAAGCTCCCGTACAGCTGGATCGGTACTGGCCACGTTGTGTACAACGGCGCCTTCTACTACAACCGCGCCTTCACCCGCAACATCATCAAGTACGACCTGAAGCAGCGCTTCGTGGCCGCCTGGGCCATGCTCCACGACGTGGCCTACGAGGAGGCCACCCCCTGGCGGTGGCAGGGCCACTCGGACGTGGACTTCGCCGTGGATGAGAACGGCCTGTGGCTCATCTACCCGGCCCTGGACGACGAGGGCTTCAGCCAGGAGGTGATCGTGCTGAGCAAGCTCAACGCCGTGGACCTGAGCACACAGAAGGAGACCACGTGGCGCACGGGGCTGCGGCGCAACTTCTACGGCAACTGCTTCGTCATCTGCGGGGTGCTGTACGCCGTGGACAGCTACAATCAGCGCAACGCCAACATCTCCTACGCCTTCGACACCCACACCAACACGCAGATCGTCCCCCGGCTGCTGTTCGAGAACGAGTACTCCTACACCACCCAGATAGACTACAACCCCAAGGACCGCCTGCTCTACGCCTGGGACAATGGCCACCAGGTCACCTACCACGTCATCTTCGCCTACTGACACCCTGGCCTCACGTGCGGAAGTGCAGAGGGGCTCCCGGCACCTTGTGTGCGTGTGTGCATGCGTGCGTGTGTGGATGTGGATGTGTTGTTTAAAAAATATATATTATTTTGTATAATATTACAACTGTAAAATGATAGTTTGGGTCTATTTTTTTTAAGTGGATTGTAGATCAATCCATACACGTATGTGCTGGTCTCATCCTCCACGGTTTATATTTTTGTGCAAATAAACTTCTCCTTTTGACCAGGAACCACCTTCCTTCAAACCCTCAACCCCTCCAGCTCCCAGGTCTTAGTCGTGGAAAAGGGTTCTCCATCTAGGTCTTGCAGGCACCGGAGCAGGAGTGAAGGAGGCAAGAACGAAGTGTTAAGGGGCGGCAAAATTTTTATGTTTTGGAGAAGTTTTAAAAACCCAGAAAAATGTGTTTTTTTTAATAAAGAAAAAAATGTAAAACCACCGCCGAATGTATTTTTGTTCAGCTCGGTTGTGTGGGGCGGTTGTGTGGGGCAGGGTCCATCCTGCCCCCCCCAAGTCCGCCTGGAGTCCCCTCCCCTGCTGAGGGGGCTGTGTAGGGGGGGCTGCACCCCGCTGACCCTGTGTGTGCTTCTGCGCATTTCTCTTCCACCTGCACACCAGCTTCCTTGCTCTCCGGCTTTTTTCTGGTCATTTTGCCCAAGAGGTAGGAAGCTGTTCATCCCTTAGTCCTTGCATGGGGGGTGGTAGGCATTGTTGAAAGGAGGCTCAGGTCACCAGGGTGGCTCAGTCGAAGCTTCTGCCTTTGGCTCAGGTCATGATCTCCTGGTCCTTGAGATGGAGCCCCAGGCAGGCTCCCTGCTCAGCGGGGAGTCTGCCTGTCCCTCTACCCCTACCGCTCTTTCCTACTTATGCTCTCTCTCTCTCTCTCTCACACACTCTCTCCCTCAAATAAAATCTTTAAAAACAAAACAGGAGGCTGAGTGAGGGTGACCTACACTGCTGGAGAAGTTCACCCTCAGTTAGTCCGTCTCTCACCTCATCCTTGTCATGAACGTTTGCCAGGCTTCCCTGCCCACCTTCCCCCAGGAAAGGGGCCTGGCTCTGAAACCACCTAAGGGAAGTGTGTGCAGGGGTGGAAGGCCTTCGCCCCTCCCCAAGCACGGCTGAGCCCACGGGCCTGCCCTTTACTCCACAGGACCCGGGCCAGGAGACAGAAAATCGGAAAGAGCCTTAATGAGGGACTCCTCCGAGTTTGTGGGAGGAGGGCCGGCTCCCAGGATGAAGTGGGAAGGCCAGTACATCATGTCACCGCGCTGTCCCCACCGCCCCCCGCATTGTTCAAGGAGCAGCTGCCTGGAGAGTCCTTCTGCACAGACCTCAGGCGCCCCCTCCACACGCGCGCACACATACACGCGTGCTCCCATGTCCATCCCTGTGCTCCTCACAACCTCCCTGCAAGGCGGCTCTCTGCGTCCTCCCAGGGAGGACCCAGCTCTCTGCGCCCTCCATTCACACCGTCTTAGATAACAAATACCAAACGCCTTCACTCCGTCCGGGGGCTGTTTGGGTCAGATTTTCCGCAGGAAGTGCACGTGCCCATCAGGTTTCGGAGAAGCGGGAGGGTCCGAGGGAGAGGGGTGATGTGTCCGGGGTTCAGAAAGATGGGGGGCAGTGCCCGCGTCCAGACGCCCCGCTCGGCCAGAGGAGGGAACGAGTGTTCTTGTCAGGCCCTGGGTCGGAAACCGTGGCCGAGACTCAAGCCCCCCAGGTCGGGCTGCTGTGAGGGCACGGGGCGAGCCCCGGGGGACGCTGGTGGGAACCTGGGTCTTACGGAGATGTTCACGGATCTCCCTCTGCCTGTGGACAGTGAATATTTACAGTTGCCAGCCTCCCGGACCAGGGCTCGTCCCACCACCGGCTCCTGGTGACCTCGCGGTCGGGGCGGGGAGGGGGGGGCGGAGGCCAGGGCCAGCTGTCTGCCCCCTCCTGCCTGGGCCAGGGCCTCCCAAACTGCTACTCGCCAGGTCTCTGCGCTAACCTGAAAGCGGGCCTGCCCGGCAGCGTCCCGAAGGCCTCCACTTCCAGCTTCCGGGTTCGGGGCGGCCGTCGGGGACGCGCCCAACAGGCGAGCAGCGTCGCCGGAAGTGCGGAAGGCGCCTCCAGGGCCCAGCTCAGAGGCACGGGAACTAGTTATGAGAGGCCAGGCCCAGCTTGCAGGGGTCCCGGGACATGGGCCTTCTTCCCCGGAAAGCCAGGCGCCGGCCTGGAAAGCCTCAAGGTGGGAACAGCAGAGCAGGGCCCACGCCCATGGTTCCGCCGAAGCCCAGGGAGCCGGGGCCCCGGATGGAGGCGAAGCCCAGGGAGCGGAGGCCCGGACGGACCGTGTCGGGAGCCGGGGCCCCGGATGGAGGCGAAGCCCAGGGAGCGGAGGCCCGGACGGACCGTGTCGGGAGCCGGGGCCCCGGATGGAGGCGAAGCCCTGGGAGCGGAGGCCCCGACGGACCGTGTCGGGAGCCGGGGGCCCCGATGCGAGCGCTCCGCGGTAGGAAGGGCAGCTCCTCACCCCCTCCGTGACTCTGGGATCAGGCTCCCACCTGGAAGCCCACCCGGCCGCGCGCCTGGGTGTCGGTTCTCCTTCTGTGGGCTTCCCCGAGCCCTCCACGGGCCCCTGGGCAGGGCGCGCCAGCTGCAGTTCGTGTGTGTGAGCGAACTGCCCACCCCGGGCAGGTGAGGAGCGGCTCCCCGCATGGCTCCCACGGGCGCAAGGAGGAAGCGGAGGAAGGGGTGGCCCCGAGCCGGGACAGTGACCCCAGGCCTGAAGCCCGGTAGTGGGAAGCGACTTCCCTGAGCACAGGCGGGCGGTCCCAGGCCGCTTCCCCTTCGGGGATTCAACCGTGGAAACGCGAAGAATCCGACAGTGAGTTTCTCAGCCGGCTGCAGAGGGGGAGCGGCGGCCCGGTAAGTTCGGCCCTTCCGGCGTCTTCCCCTTCCCTGTAAACGCGGGCATCTCCCAGCTTTCAGGCTTGTCTGAGTCTCCCCTGCGCTCTGCCCTCCCTCCCCTGACCTAGGGCATTGGAAGTGCCCCGTTGTAAGTGCTCCAGCGATGGGAAAGTAGACTTCCACCATGGGGCTCGGCAGCGCCACCCCCTTGTGCAGGTTTTTTAATTTTTTATTTATGAATTTGTGAGACCGAGCAAGCCAGTGAGAGCACAAGCAGGGGGGAGGGGCCGACTCCCCACTGAGCAGGGAGCCCTGGGGCTCCATCCCAGCACCCTGAGATCACGACCCGAACCAGTCAGACACTTAACCGACTGAGCCACCCAGGTGCCTGAGAATCCACGTATAACTTTTGACTTCCCCCAAAACTTACTGTTAATAACCTACCCTTGACCAGAAACCTTACTAATAACACAGTTAATACATATTTGGTATGTTGTATGTGTTATATTCTTACTCTAAAGATTGCCAGAGAAAAGGAAATGGTGAGAAAATCGTAAGACAACCCAAATAAATAAATGGAAAGATACACGGTGCTCACAGATTGGAAGAATTAATTTCTTCCCCTGAAGAAGGGCTGCTGAGCAGACAAAAAACAAAAGCAAAAAATGAAACTAGAAGTCTGCTACAAAGGTTTTCTTTAACAGCAATGCCACTAAGGTATTTGAAGTGTGACGCAGTTTCCCAAAGCTCAGTTTATACCTGATACTTTGGGTAACCAATCAAATTTCTCTGTGCGGCTGCTGGAGGGTTTACGGCCCATTGTGTCTCACCCATTGCAAGCCTGTCTGTTTGATGGTGTCCATGCTGACTTTGCCTCTCCCCTGGTTCTATTTTATATTTTTTAATTAAGTTTTTAATTTTAATTCCACTATAGTTAACTTACAGTGTTAGGTTAGTTTCAGGTGTACAATATGGTGATTCAACACTTCCATACATCACCCTGTGCTCATGGTGATAAGTGTGCCCTTAATCCCTTCGCCTGTTTCCCCCATCTACCCCACCATCTGCTTGTTCCCTTTGTTTTGTTTCTTAAACTCCACATATGAAATCATAAGGTGTTTCTCTTTCTCCAGCTGATCTATTTCACTTAGCATGGTATGCTTTAGCTCCATCCATGTCAATGCAAATGGCAAGGTTTCATTCTTTTTGATGTCTGAGTAATAGTCTGTTGTATATATGCACCACAGCTTTATCCGTTCATCAGTCAGTGGCCATTTGGGCTCTTTCCGTAATGTGGCTACTGTAGATAATGCTGCTGTAAGCATCAGGGTGCATGTGTCCCTTTGAGTTAGTTTTTTTGTATTCTTTAGGTAAATACCTACTAGTATAATTGCTGGGTCTGAAGGTAGTTCTATTTTTTTAATTTTGTGAGGAACCTCTTTACTGTTTTCCACAGTGGCTGCACCAGTTTGCATTCCCAGCAGCAGTGCAAGAGGGTTTCCCCTTTCTCCCCATCCTCACAACACCTGTTGTTTCTTGTGTTGTTGACGGTAGGCATTATGAGAGGTGTGAGGTAATATCTCACTCACCGGTGTTTTGATTTGCATTTCCCTGATGCCAAGTGATGTGGAGCATCTTTTTGTATTTTATATTCTTAAAGTTCTTTTTTTCTAATTTGCCATCTTCATGTTTGCTGTGCTTTTGTGTTTTGTTTTCCTGGAATAAGGCAGAGTAGAAATGAGTAGATTATCTGTGACTCTTCAGGAATGTGTTATGGTGTAAAGCAAGGTTCATCTGTCCTGAGAGCTTTCCCCCTGGAAGGGCTTGTAGTTTGGAAGCCAGCAGTTACAGAAACCTCGTGGCACGGTGTCCCTGGAGTTCTCTACTTTTAAAGCATTCCCAGAGTCATTAGATGCAAACAAGTTGTCTCAAATGTTTACTGCGGGGCACTCCTGTGTTTAGGGGCGCACAGTGTGACCTGTGGGGGCGCAGGCCAGTTTCTTCTGTGTGTGTGTGAGAGAGAGAGAGAGAGAGAGAACAAAGGGAAGTCAGCTGAAACAGCTTGGAGCAGGGCTCTGCTCCGGCGTTATTTTCCATGTGACCTCAGCTGAGCTCGCTCTCTCAAGATCGCCTGGCCTGGGAGCACCAAGGAAAATTTGGCAGCGCCTTGGAGAGTTAAAGTGCAGCCAATAGCAGCAGGTGCCAGGAACGGGCCGGAAAACTCTGGTGAACTTCCCAGAGTCACATAGCAGCCTCACTTCGGGGCTGGAGAGGCAAAGCGAGGGCTGGGTAGAAAGTCGGAAAGTCCGCCTGCTGCCCTCAGAAGTACCCCAGCTCCACCCGTCGCAAGACGTTGGCTTTTTCCGCCTGAGCCTGGAGACCCAGGGTGGGGGGAGAAGGAGGTCTCACCAGGGGTCTCTGGGTTTCAGGCTCTCTCAGGGCCGCCCCCAGCAGGCTGGCTCAGGTAGAGGGCAGCTGGTGGTAAAGACACAGCATGTGTCCCACAGATATTTGGGGAGGCACCACAGTCCTCTCAGGACCATGACAGAATTCGGGAAATGTCCATCCTCTCCTCCCCGTGGGGCCTGAGCTCCTGCTTCCCTCTGCTCACTCATCTTGCCCACGGTCCCACGTGGCGGCAGCCTCAGTGAGGGCCCCGAGCTTGAGGACTCCTGGTTCCCTGTCTGCGCCATCTTGTTCAAGCTCTCAGCAACTCTTCACACTGAGCATGAGGGTTGGGCACGCTCATGCCTTGTCCACCAGCCATGGCTGGGAAGAAGCTCTCAGGGTAGGGCTTAGTCAAGGTTAACTCCACTGGCTTTTCCTCTCACCAAAGGGCCACTGGGAGGACGCTTAAGACCTTTAGAGTCAAGAAGGGCTCTTGTCAAAAGTGCCATGGAAGGAATCCTTGGACCCCAGGGCCAGTGGGCCCAGTGACTCCAAGGACCCTGTGGCGGGTCCGGGTGTTGGAGAGCAGCAACACTCTTGACTTCCAGTGGAACACATGCTCACTTTTGGCAGGTTGGTCCTTCTGTTTTGTTGGTTTTTTTTTTCTAGGAAACTCTTCACAGTATGACTTTCCTGAGGTAGGGCCATCCAAGCTCAAGGAATAATTTGGGGTTCACAACCACTCTCAGCATCACAGTGGTGCTCCAAGATGCAGAAAGTTCTTTGCCAGCTGGGTTCGCTCCCCCTGGGCACAAAAGGCCTCCCACACAAGAGGTTATGCTGGCTGGAGTTCACCTTCCCTGCTTCAGCTCATGCTGTTTCCTCCCCCTGCAAGGCCCTGAGGGGTGACCCTCCCCAGTCACTACCTGTGGGAATTCTCCCCCCAAGTAAGGCCTTACCCCAAAGCCACCTACCTCATGAAGGCCTCCCTGGCTCACCCAGGGTGGCGCCCATCCTCTCCTCCCTCTTCACCTGCGTCCTAGCGCACCCCACATCACTCAGGCCTGCGTGCATTTCTGCCCAGCCTGGCTGCTGCTGGAGGGCGATTCTGTGTCCCTGTTGGAGTGGGGCCAGGGCCTGACTCAGAGGGGTGAACGGACATGCTGACGTGTAGGTTGCCACCAGAGAGCCCCATTCTGGTCACACAGAAGGACCTATGACCCTTAGGCCATAGTTGCCCTTTGGTCACCCTGACCCTTCCAGCCCACTCTGCTCTGTCAGCAGTGGAATTTCCCCCTCCCTAAAGACCTTAGCCCCATTCTGACATCTGTGTCTCACAATGGCTCTTCTGTTACAGAGGGGCCATTGCCCTCCATGTTGCATTTCTAGAAAAGAAATGCATTCACAGGGGCACCGTTGGGGTCATGGCATTCCTGAAGGATAGACTGTCCTGTCCACGGTGGCTCTGCAGGGGTGGATGACCCTGGGGACCCGGGAGGCTCCCCTTCTCCCCTTCTCTCCTCTCCCCTGAAATACAAGTCCACTGGTAGGCTCCAGCTCTCTGGCTTTCTGCCCCCCCCCCCCGCCCCCCTGCGGCCGCGGGAAGCCAATCCACCCGTCCACTTCCTGCTCCTTGGCGAGGCCAGGCCGGTGGTCAGGGTGGACGGGAGGCAGAGCGGGGAGAGGGAAGCCTTCCAGGAAGTGGAGAGCCGAGGCCCTGGCCGCGCTCCCACAGGAACCGCCAACTGGAAGCTCTGAGGGGCTCAGAGGGGACTGTGGGGATCCCAGGCACCTCCGAGCAAGCTGGCGGGCCGCCCTGGGGGAGGGATGGCTTGAGCCGAGGCACCGGAGGCAGGCAGCCTGGCATGGCGGGGCCCGTGCCCAGGGAGAAGGAAAACTGACTAGTGGAGACCAGTCGGCATCTTGAAGCACTTCACGCTGAGGTCAGTTTCTGTAACCCCAGACGGTTCCTGGAGCTCCAACAGCATCTCTCTTGACACCCTCAGGAAGGCAGCCCCCTGGGGGAGAGCGTGGACCCCCCCATGGGGCGGTGGAGTCTTCATGCCTGCGCCCCCTGACCGGCTCGCTAGCAGAGACGGTACCTGGCTGCCCGCCTCTCGTGCGGTCTGCAGGGGCCACGCTGTGTGGCCGGTGTGTCTCCTCTGCAGATGGCTCGTTGTGGTTACAGTCACACCTGGGCTCGAGAAGTTTCCTGATTGTGCACAAAGCAGCTGGAAAGCCTTTCACCCATGAGTTTAAGAGCCTGTGTAATTGTTCTTGGTTTTGTCTGCAAGGCTTTTTTCTCTGTGATTTTGTATTTGGGGGGCTCCCCTGGAGGGAAGCCATCATGGTGAGATCTAAGAACGAGGGGCTGGTGCCAGGCCTCGCATCGAGGAATTGCATCCCAACACAGGAGCCAGAGGCCTGCGCCCGGGACTTGCCCACCTGCCTGTCCGAGCCGTCTCTCAGCCCGGAGACTCCCGGGGCCCCGGTCTGGCTTCCGGTGAGGCCTGCAGAGCCAGGGGCGGGAGGAGGAGGGAGGGGAATCAGGTCCTCTGCCATGTCCCTTCCCTTCCCGAGGGGCTGCTGTGGAGAGAAGCTGTCCACTCAGCCTTTTCACAGAACCCTCCATGTGGCCAGAGCCGGGTGGGTTTGGGTCAACCACACGTCCGTGTGACTCCTCCTGTCGCTCCCGCCTCATCTTTCTTCTGTGGCTTCCGGCTGCTCCGGGTCAGCAGTGGTCTTCCCGCACCCGCTCCTCAGGCCAACCCGGACCGTCTCTCCTTCGCACGGCGAGGCCGGGAAGCCGGCCTCTGGTGCCCTCTCTGGTCTGCCCTTCCCCTCCCAGCTCCTTCTCCTTCCAAGAATATGCCATTTCACAGAAAGTTCCATTTTCACAGCCCTGGTCTTTTCACGCGTTTCCCAGTTCTAACATCACAGAGGAATGTCTGACATCATCTCCACTAGCGAATCCAGTGTTCACCAGCCCCCCTCCCCCCTGCCCCCCCTTCCACCGCTCCTTTCTTGACCAGCTATTTGCTGAGTCTGGCCTCTGATGATCCAGAGACACTTAATTCTTTTCCCTGGAACCTGCTCTGCCCTCCAGCTCGAGGGCCGCACTGCTCTGTAAGTGTTAAAACGCGAGCTAGGTCTTGGCCTCCAAAGACATTGTTCGTTGGTTCCCAGACTTTGCTGCACATGAGAATCCCTTGGGGAAATGGTAGCACCCCCCCCCCCAGCTGGGTCACACCCGTACCCGTGAAGTCAGAGCGTCTGAGGGCGGGGCCCAGGCGGCAGCAGTTTTTAAAGATCCTCAGGTGATTCCAGTGTGCAAAGTGTGGGCGCCAGGAACTGAGTGCTGTGCTGAAGGGGGTCAGAGCCACAGCGTCGTGGAGCGTGGGGCACAGACCTTCAGAGCCGTGACGGAGGGGGACGAGGGGGCATTTTCTCTGGGGGCTCTCCCAGCCTCGTGGTGAAGCCCTGCTCTGGGGAGGGCTGACAGCAGACCAGGAGCGCTCTCCCTTCCTCAGTGGAGGGTGCTAGGTCCCGGGGGCGGTGGGGAGGAGGGGCGGAAACCCTAGGAAAGCCCTGGATCTGCAGGGAGGCTCGGTGTCTCCTGCCTGGACGCAGCCCGAGCCCTGAGCTCGCGGATGGACCGAGTGCACACTTGTGATGAGGGGCCCGAGCCTGGTTCCCAGCGCGTAGCTGATGGCGAGGCCACCCACGGTGGCAGGAGGCCATGTGATGCGACCACAGGGGGGAGGCTGTGGAGGCTCAAGATGCGACCCCCATGGACTTTCAAAAAGGGAGTGACAGCAGGAAATTCTTTCCTGGTGTTCCCTAAAGCCCTGGTGATGGCAGCCTGGGAAGGTCGGGCTCCCGCGTAAGCCGCTACCCTCCCTCCTCTAGGCTCTCCGACAGGCAGCTCCATGGGTGGTTCGCAAACTCCTATCAGAACCCTCTGGAGGGCTTGTGAAAGCACAGATTGCTGGGCCCAGCCTCAGAGTCTGATTCCGGGGGTCTGGGTCAGGGCCAGAGAGGCTGCATTTCTAGCAATTTCCCAAGTGCTGCAGAATGGAGGTCATCCTCGCAGACCCACATTGTACAGCTTCTCCTGAGGTTCCCTTCCAGCTTGCCACAGTTGGACGTTGGAGGGAATAAGAAAGGGGTGCCGCAAGCTCACGTTGTCCCCTCTGTTGAGGGAAGGCAGGCTCTCCCGCGTCCCTGGCGGTCCCGGCCCCGCACCGGGCAGCAGGTGTCCCGCTCGGCATGGGCTCTGTGAATGCTTCCTCGTAGGGCGATGTCGCTAGTGTGCGGTGCCAACACAGGCAAGAAATGCCAGTCTGTCACGTACACTCCCCGAAAGATGAAGTCTCTCTGCGGCTTTCTAAATGCTCAATACTTCAACCCAACAACAACAAAACAGTTTAGCCTAAAATGTCCCAAAGTGCCCTGTTCCAAGCACTCTGGCTCTATTGGGACACAGCAGTGGCTTGGGCGTGGACAGCCTTCCTGCCCTTCTGGAGCTCACGGTCATGCAGGGGTGACAGGTACACACAAGCCATTGCAGAGGTGAGTTTGGGGAGGAGAGGACAGGATGTGGCCATGGAAGCCCTCTGCCCTCCATCTAGGAGTAGATTTTTCCCTCCCCTCCATGGACCGTTCATGCTTTGCTGACTTGTACCAGGTTATAAATCTCGGGGAGACGGAATTAGCCCCAAAGATGCTGCTGGCTGGAATGTGCTTCTCGTTGTGCTCACCTAAGTGGTGACCCATAGAGCCATCTGACAAGAGGTTAAATGTTCCAGCATCTTTCCTGCGCATCCTGTTCAAATTAAGATGAATTTCCAGTTCCCCTCCTGCTGAGGATTTGATGGAAACAGCCAGGCTAGTGGTATGGAGGTTGCTGTAACTCTGCCTTCCTCCAGGCTGCCAGGCCGGAGGGGGCGATGTGTGGGTCTGATGTGAACGAGTCACTTAGCAGAGAATTCTAGAACTGCCAGGAAACCAGAGACAATGTGGTGAAATGCGTTCTTCTGTGTCCTAGGGCCAGCAGCCAAGAGAGTGGGGGAGCTCTGAGGCCATGACAAAGGCACCGGCCAATGAATCTTCCATTCCCAAGCTCTCCTGAGAGCAGCCTGTGTCTAAATAAACTTATTTTTCAGGCTGTCCAGAAATCTTATCCTCTTCTGGAAATTATCTTTACTTTTCTGTGGGAATAGAGGGGTGACCCCATGGACCCAGGGAAGAGACGTCATTCACATGTCTTTGAGGACAAGGATATTGTCTGGTTCATCTGTACCGTTTCCCACAGATTTTTGGTATGTGTCTGAGCCTGGGCCAACACTTAGAACCTGTGGCAAAGTTTTAAATTCTAGGGCCTATGGTCTGTGCTGAAATGCAGCCCAAGCATGGAAGTTCCACTGGCTACTCAGGCGGTGTGGATAACCCTGGCGGCTTTGAAAGTTAAGCCGGACATGGAAGAAATGAGATGCAGAGCCGGCTTTGGGGTTCTCCGTTCTTCCTTCGTAACCAGCTGACGCTCACCCACATAGGGCTAGACTGTCAGCAGGAAGTACTGTATAGTTGTGGGGGCTTTGGTTAGCACCATCAGGCCCCCCAACTAACTGAGCACAGTTTTCAGAAGAGATAAATGCTGCAAAGAGTTATTCTGACCAGATGACCCACTTTTTAATATGGCCATGTTGTATCTCTTTGAAAGATCTGTCCTTTCCTACTGGACGAAAACATTTCAGTTTTGGATCTGCACAACAGCCATCTCTTATAGAAGCCTCTTTTTCCATCTTATAGTCCGTCAGCATCCATACTAGAAAAGTCAGCAGTGAAGTCTTCGTAGATAGAACTTTGATGGAAAGAGTAGGCAGTGAATGCAGCCTGGGGACAGGGCTGAACGTCCCTCTTGGACGTGAGCGGGGTGGGAAGGTCAGCTGCACCTGAGGCCTTCAATTCTGGGAGCACCCAGCTCGTCTTCACCCCGCTGGGTCACTCATCCAGGATGCAGGCCAGAAGGACTGAGGTCCAGGAGAAGCGGGCACAGCTCCTTCTGGGCTCCGCATGCAGCCAGCACTGAGCACTTGGCTTCACTGGGAAGGAGTCTGCGGAAAACCCACCGGTACTGTTGGATCTTGCTTCTTAGCTATCGTCCCTCTTTCCTGAACACACCTCCAGCCCCTGGTTGCCTGTGATATGTGGCTTGGTCTCCTCTCTCTACCTTGTCTCCTGTTGCTTCCTTTGTGGCTTTTAAGGATGAGTGGCAACGTGGCATAGTGGAAGGAATGTGGTTTTAAAGTCAAGAGAGACTTTATTTCCAGTCCCAGCTCTGGTATGTGCTAGCATAGATCTTGGGCAAGTTCCTTCATCTTTTTGCCAATTTCTTTATCTGGAACACGTGAACAGTGGTACATACGAATGTCATAAGGCTGCCGTAAAGCTGAACGACCTAATGCTCATCAATGCTTGAGCCCAGTCTGGCGTGTGAGCTTGAGCACGGATCAGCTGTTAGGAAGTGAACTGAGGGACAGATTCTCTGCCCACGTTTGTGTGCAGGTAACACCAGATGGGTGTGATAGAGTGAAACAGGCCATAGATCCAAAAGGGTAAACAAAACACCGGAAGTGGTCTACCTTTCTAACGGGAGAAACAGTTAGATACGTTGCAGTGTGTGTGAGAAGAGCCCTCTGTTGGTGGCACCGTGTCTAGTTCAATCCAGATGTCAGCTGTGGTTCTCCTTCGAGATCTGCAAATTGGCTTGAACTGTATCCCACATACAGAGGGAGGTCCCAGGGGACAATCCCGTAGGCTTTGGTTGGGGGCGGGGATGATGAATTTCCCTGTTCACCTCTGTGGCTTCACAGACTCTTTGGTTTTGAATCATCCTGTTTCACTGTCTGCAACCTGTTCTCGCCGGTTCCAGGGCAAGCATCCTCTCCTTCCTTCCCTCCCCGAACAACCCCGACATAAGGCTGTGTGCGCAGCAGGCTTTTACTGAAGGTTTGGGACGTTAGGAAGGATTTATGCTTGACAGCTCCAGCACCCAGAGACCAGGACTGTGGCTCAATCCCACTTTCTCTTCTCTGCTGCGCAGCCCATCCTCCAGTGTCGGCTTTCTTGGCAGAAGAGAGGACTCGAGGTCTCACTTTCCAAAGAGGTCTGTTACGGTGTCTCTGGAAACACATGTAGTTTTGCCTCTAGGAGAACCCTGATGTTATTAATTTTGTATTTCTGGATCTGGCTCCACAGGCCAACTGCGAGCTCCTTCAGGGCAGGACCTACACGGGACCCGAGTCTCTGGAGGTAGAACAATATGGTGGCCCAGAATCTATGTGCTGGAGTTAAATTGCCTGAGTCCAGAGACTGGTTAGTCAGTGGTAGGGACCAGGTTGTTGGGAGGACTGAAATAGGACAGCGGGACTAGTGAGCCTAGAGCCGTGTCTGAGGCAGACGCCGGGTGCTCGGGGAGTGCCTGCATTTATCACTCTGCTGGCGGTCTGCATGCACGGTGACACTGGTCATCCAAGCTGGGAAGACGCCCACGATGTGACTGAGTAACCCAGGTTCCTGACGTAGGACGAAGTAGGAGTTCTTAGACAAATTTTTCTCCTTCGTAAGATTGTAGTCGAAATATCTGGACACAATAAAGGAAGCTTTTACTTAACCAGGCTGGTGGGGGAAGAGTGGAAAAGCATTCTGTTGTTTTCATCAAAACAGTAACAGGCCACAAGCCATTTTAGGTTTCCCTTCTCATTACTAATCTCTTCACATTCAAGATTCGTTTTGGATCTTTTTTTTTCACTCTATATACAGGACAAAATAAGGCAAGTTTGAAAATTCTTTATTTGAATCTTAGACAAAGAACAAGTATTGCATTGTAAAGACTTGCTTAAAATCGTGTAAGTCTGTTGTCATGGTCTCTTCATGCGTGGTTGTAAACCAGTGTGGTAGTTTGTAAACTACCACAGGAGGGGCTGTGCCAGTTCCTCCTCCCCTCTAACCGGCTCTTCACTTAGCGGAGCTGCGACCTCGGAAGGAAAAGCCTGGTGCAAGGCTTGCTGAACACTCTCCTCTGGCTCTAAGGGCTCCACGGGGGAAGCATATATGGGTCTTAGCCCAGCCACATGTGCCAACACTGTGAGAAACAGGACATTGGTGTCTCAAGGCCCGCCGTACCTGGTAGTTTTTATCTAAAGTTCTCTTCTCCCTTCTTATCTAGATGACTGACCTGGCAGTTAGGGCTGAGTGTGAGCTGAATGGTCTGATAAGACACTGACTGCGAAAGTGACCCTGCTGATCTGTCTCTGGGGTTACCCCCACCCCCGGGGGGGGGAGCCTAAATCAAGCCTCCTGGTTTAACTAGTGGTCACCAGCGGGGCTGTCTGCTGACCCTGGCAGATGATAAACTACGATTTACTCACTCCTTGGTTCCCCAAACTAATACAATGAAGTCTCTTAATGGGCCGTACCTCTAATGCTTAAAGTCAGCAAACCGTCACGACGGGACCCGTGTCCACTGTCCGGCAGCGGCGAGCCGTGACATTCGTGCACAGGGCCACAGTTCTGGTCAAGGTGCCTTTTTGTCAGTCCTTTCATTATCTGACAGATAACGCAACTATTAGAACAAGCTGCTCAAAGCTCTAGACTTATCTAAAATAAACTTTGTTTTAAGCTTAGTCACTAAAAATATAAGTTAACAGGCTACACTCTGACTTCTATTTTCAGGTAGGAGAAAATGGGATTTCTTTTATGTGCATAGTTCCATCTGGACTCCAGCAACATCTGTTTGGGTAGTCCAGTGTTCTGTCTGCCTAGAAAAGTAAAAATCGACCACAGCCCCTAGGGGTGGGGGACACAGAGTTTGCCCCCTCCCACGTGTGACTAAGGGTAGGAATGAAAATCTCTCCCATTTGCTTTCTTTAAGCTTTATTCTTGTTTTTAAGGTATGTAATATAATTAGTGCTCATATTAGCAGCAAAAATCCTAGTTTCTGTAAATTAGAATGATTCAGGAGGGACAAAAATAACATTCTGGTAAAAATAGGGGGATCCACAGGTCAGGCGATAAGCATCTGTCGATTCTAGCATTAAATAATCTTGAGAGGTTCGTGTACGTGAAACAGCCAATGGGATGAAAGGCTTCGTTCAAACTTCAGTTCCTGGGAATCCGCTGCCGGAGGCGGGGTCAGCCCGTGGGGGTGCAGTGGCCCAGGCTTCGCTGGGTGGAAAACGTCCATGAGGTCTGGCTGCAGGGGACATGGAGTCAGACTCTGGCTCGTCGGTAAAAAGGGGTGACTTCTACGTAGCTGAATGTAGAAGCCACTTGGAAACTTTTCAGTGTTTAAAAGTCAAATACAGATTTTTCCCTGTACTCTTTTTCTGCCAAGTTTCATAACCTGAGCTGAGTGAGAGGCAAGAACCAGAAAGTAGTGCAAACGTTGCAAGGCGCTGGAGAGGGGTCCATCGCCCCAAAGGCCGCAGCCTCAGCTGTCTCCTCAGGATCAACGGGGGCTCATGCCCGGGGTGGAAGAGTCCGGCCAGGAAGGTTGGCTGGGACAGTGTCTCTTTAAAAAGGATAGAAAACTCAGTTTGAATCCCAAGTTGCTTGTCTGTTTCTAAGTATTGTTTATTCAGAACACTCAAGAATGACTCATAACATTTCTGCTTGCATATACCTCCGTGTGTACTCCTTGCTCACAAGAAAAGGCAAAGACGTGTCAGCTTGGTGCTGGGGCCTGTAGGCATTTAGAAAAAAGTTCGAAGATGCTTTGAGATTTTATAATTACAGCTTGCTTTTGTTTTTGTACTTGTGAAAAGATACACCTCACCCAATAATGTAATGGAAAGCTTCTAAATGACAAGCATGGCAAACTTTTGATTCAAGATGATCCTTTTACAAATCCCAACATTCGGAAGAGGCCGTATGCACTACCAGGCTGATGGAGCCGTGTGTCTGTGCTGTGGGGGAGCTAACCCCACGGCGGGGAGCCCCGATGCCTGTCTCAGTAGTGAGCGCGAGGAACCATCCGCTGCCATGAAGCCTCCGCACTGGGGCTCGCAGGCAGGTGGGAGAACTGCTCCCGGCCGGGGCCACCAGCACTTCCTGGGGGAGAAGGGGTCGGGGCACAAAGGGGACAGAGTCCTCTACCCCATGGGTGGACTTGACTCCTCTAGTTTATCTGATTATCCCAAAAGCTTGCAAAATCCTACTTAATAAAAAATAAATTAAGATATTGATGCATATCCCCCATCGTTCCTGCCTGCAATCCCCAAAAGGCGACTGCATCCTAAAACTACACTTAAACAGCAGCTCAATATACCCATCAGGCACAGCCACTTTCTCTTTCCCGACAGGCCCACCTGGTGCGAGCGCAGACCCTACGTCCAAACCATGGTGGGGCCCAGGAATTAGGAAGAGCTTCGACAGCGATTACAGAAGCAGATTACTACTTCGCAGTTGCTATTTCCTCCCTTCCTGAGCCTTCACCCTGAGGAGAAGGCTGCTCCCTCATCTCAAAGATCACCTCAAGACCCGGGAGCCAGGGGGAGAGCGGCCGCCGTGTCCCCACCCGAAGGAGAGGCGTCCGGGGGGCTGCAGTGACAGGACTGCCACCTGTGGGAGGGTCAGGGCAGCCGGGATGGAGGGTGACGGCCGAGCAGGACGGTGTGCGGGTGACAGTCGAGCTCAGGAGAGGGGGTGCGGTGTGTAGGCTGGGCCCGCGGCCGAGGCGACAGCTCTGACGCTCCAGCGGACTAGCAGCCTGGGAACGACCACCGGCGGGGCCGCGGCTGCTGGGCACGCGGGACGGGAGGAGCCGGGACGGGAGGCGGCGCTCCTCAGAGAAGGCTGGCCTCCGCAGGCAGGTCCCGTCTGCGGGGGCCCGGTGCCCGTTACAGGAGGAGCGGCCCGGAAGGTGGTTCCCGTGTGGACGTCGCCCCGACGGCTGTAGTGGGGGCCGTGCGGGGGGCAGAGTGAGGCTCGTTAAGGGGGCCAAGCCCCAGATTCCCGGGGCCCCGGGCAGCAGAACGCCCCGTTGGTCACACGAAGTCACACGGGTGTCCTCAGAGCACATCTGATGAGCCTGGGCAGAGAGGCGCCGCTGCCCAGAAGTTTCTTCAGAATTACTTAGGAGCCAGGCCGATCCTGGCGGGCAGGAGGGGGCCGGCCGCGGGGCCCCCGCAGGACTTGCACCGGCGGTCTTTCCTCCTCCGGCCCAGAGCAGGGGGAGGCCGGAGCGGGGCCTGGAAGAGAGCCGACCGGCCAGCGGATTAGGGTGAGAAGCCGTGGCTGCAGAACCAGCTCGAGCGAGAAAGTGTGCAGTTTCACAGGAGAACAGGAAGACTCACTTCAGAAGCTGAAGGCAGGACATCAGAGAGGAGAAGAAAGCAGTCAAGGTACAGTAAGACATGAGGGAATGCAGTAGGGTTAGTGTTCCTTTTTTTTTTTTTTTTTTTTTTTTAACCATGGGAAGACAAAAAATTTAATTCCTTCACTATCTTTTCACTGGAGAAATTGAAAATTATTGCTGTATTGTGGCACGCCCTCCCGGAACAGGAATCGAAGCCAGCCTGTCTGCAGAGTCTCAAGGACTGAATCCTTGTCAATTCCCAAGAGGAAAAAAGCCTCATTTGCTTAACATCACCCTGCGTGTTCGGTAGCCGAATGCGGTGTCGCGGTATTACGTGTTGAGGGTGGGGAGTCCCAGTAGAGCTGACAGATCTGTCCCGGGCTCCTCGCGGACCTGCCCCAGACGAGTAGAGAGAACGGATAAGCACAGACGCTGACCCTCAGGGACTCGGAATAAATGGTCGCCGTGCCTTTCCTCTTCAACTCCAGTCACGTCAAACGCGCAGGTTTTCACGAGTTCGCAGAGCTGGCTCCTCCTGCCACAGCCCAGGGACTCTGCTCCGCGGACGGTCTCTGCCCGCTGCCCCGCACAGCTCCCCAGCCGGGTCAGACGGGAGCCACGGCCCCCAGGCCAAAATAAACTTTACCCAGTGGGGATTCTGTCCCTTTCACTAAAGCTCTCAATTGTCTTGACTCTTTTGGGGACATCTTTCGCTGTTCTGGTCTTGAAATCTGTTCCCAATAAGCACTATAGCCACAGTGGATTTGGGTTACGTTCATAAAAACTCTAAGTACTGGAAACATCGGTGTGCTGTACAGCTGGAAATAAAAAAAAAAATCTCTTTATCAATAAGTGAAATGGCAGAGAAGGGAAGAAGATCTTATTTTAAAGATGACTATTTAAAACACAAAATACAGAAGGAAAAGCAATTGAGAAAGGTACAGAAGGAACCGACACCAGGCAGCAATGGAGGGTGCAGGCAGCGTCTGCCATCGGAGAAAGGCTGTTTCCCTGTGTCTGAATATCAGTGCTTTCCAGGTCGAAGGGCAGACGGCGAGAAACAACTTTTTTCACTGTCCCTTGAACCGCAGTGCCACCAAGACGGCAGGCGGGGACAGGTCTCCCCCCTGCTCTCCGGGGTCCCACCGTGTTTTACTGGCGCAGCCGCAGAGGCTACTGGAGCGACTCCGGGATGGTGCTGACGACGTGGGCTGCGTCCGGGGCTGCCGGGGGGGAGCCGAAGAAGGTGTTGGTTTGATTCCTCTGCTGATCCCGGAGGTAAGGGGGGACGGACGAGCTCTTGATGTGGAGGATCCGGGTGTCCATCACCTGGCAGTCAATCTGCATCATCACTTCGTAGTCCTGCCCATTGATCACGTTCTCTGGGGGGAACACAAGGAACAGATGCTCACCAGCACGTACGAGTCTGCCGTCAGCGGCCGTCCCGGAGAGACCTACGTAAGCCCCATGGGTGGGAACTGCCAGCAGGCTTCCCAGGGAACAGAGGGGCTCCGTCCGTCACTAAGCAGGACTACAGCTGGGCTAGGTGCTGGCATGGCCTGTCCTAGATTCCAGCTCCCAAACAACCTTCAGGGTCTGGGAGCAGTGGCAGAGTTCACCCCAGGGTATCCGTCCACGGGCATTCAGATTTCAGCAGAGGGTAGAGGGGAGAATACTCGAGCACCCCCCTTCAGCGATGGGAAGGAGTACTTGTCAGAAGAGCCAGCCTACCGCGTGCATGGTCAGGATGCCCTGGCTGAGATCACTCGCCTCCCATTCATCAGCAGTGTTTCTGATTTCAGTAAGAGACTCCCAGCTACAAATTTAAGGCTTGGCCTTAGCAGCGTAAAGTACAGTGAAGACTGACAAGGTGCAGACGTGACAATGATGCTCTTGCCCAGAGGGAAGTGTGTGATTCCAGAGTTCTTAATTTCCGGTACAAGAGACAAGGACGTTTCCAATTTGGGACTAGAGGGAATGCTACCGGACTTGCAGGTAAACTACAGGCTAGCTGCAAAGGGAACAGGAAAACCATATAGGATCGCACTCACTCACCACGTCTGGGAGAACTCAAGTTTCATACACACATGCTCTTCCTCAGAGGAAGAACGCTCTTTATTTTAGGGAGAGGGCCAAATTATTTCCTGACTTGTAATTCTGGGTAGTCCTTTTCCAACTTGTAGTCAATGAGACTTGGGCATAAGACTGAAGAGAGATTGTAAATAGACAGTCTCTCTGAGCCCAGCCGGACCTTCACGGCACTGCGGTTAGAAGGTGTGTGGCTGTGGAATAGTGCTGCCATCTTGGTTTGCGTGTCCCCCGTGAATCTGGAGCTGGGAGTGGGGACCAGGTGAAGTCCTAGTCTTACTGCGTGTTTATGAAGATTATATACAGCCAACCAGTGACTTTTAAAATTAAACATCTGGCTTCTCTAGTACCAAGAACTGAATTTAGACGTAGAATTCTATTTTTTGTTTGTTTGTTTTCACTTCAACACTGTGCACGCCAAGTATTAGAAATCTAGAGGAAGAAAATTCAAAGTCGGACATTTGATCTTCAGATTCCATTGTTATGTTTGCGAAAATTAAGCATTAGAGTGTGTCACAGTTTAGGACTTAAGGAATTCCTCTAATCCAGGGGGTCTTAAATTAGAGTCTAATGAACAGACTTAAGGGAGTGTGTAAGTTCCCTGAAATCGCATGCAAAGTTTTATTTGTGTGTTCATTTTTCTGGAGAGGAGGCCCATCAGATTCTCAAAGGGGTCTATGACTTCCGCAAAGTTGAAAAATATTGGATCTAATAACCTACCAATTTTAAGTTCCTCGAGCAGATGTTATAGTCTATGTTAAAGCCAACGGAAGACATCATTCCTCCACTTCTACTGGTTGGTTCTTTGCTTTTATTTTTAAAACAGTCTCAGTTGATGATTAATTTACCATTACAAGTCATACAAATCTCTTCTATTACAGTTAAAGCTAATCTCCTCCTTTCCCAGCCTTACTAGAGAGGACCAACAGCTGGTTGCTCCTGTGCATTAACTAACCCTCCTATTCCTTAAGACCGCGCTACGGACACTTCAGTTTTCTAAGTCCTACCGATATGGAATGAAAATAAAGTCATTTGCTTTTAGCTTTTTAAAAAAACTTAGGTATGACTGGTAAGAAATATTTTAGTTTCAGGTGTACTTGATGATTCCACATTTATATACATTGCAAAATGATTACCACAATAAGTCTAGTCACCATGTGTCACCATAAGTTAATACAGTATTACTGACTATATTCCATGCTGTATATAAAATCCACATGACTTATTTTACATCTACAAGTTTGTATTCTTCTTGATCTCTTTACCATTTTGCTCCCTACTCCAGCCTACTACCCCCTCTAGCAATGGGCAATCTGTTCTCTCTGAGTTGGGATTTGGTTTTTTTAGAGTCCACATATAAATGAAGTCATGCAGCATATGCCTTTGTGTCTGCTTATTTAAATTAGCGTAACATCCATTAGATCCATCCATGTTGCAAAAGGCAAGATTTCATTCTTTATGGCCGGATACCTTTGACTGTATATACATGTATAGTGCACGGGCACACACACACACACACACCACATCTTTATCCATTCATCCATCAATGGACGAGAAGGTTGCTTCCATATCTTGGCTACTGTAAATAATGCTGCAGTGCACATAGGGGTATATATATCTTTTCAAATTAGTGTTTTCAGTTTCTTTAGATAGATAACCAGTAGTGGAATTGCTGGATCATAGGGTCCTTCTATTTTTAGATTTTGAGGAACTTCTACATCATGTCCACAGTGGCTACACCAGTTTACATTGCCAAACATGAGGGTTTTATGGTTTCAGGTCTTCAAGGCTTTAATGTACTTTGAGTTTATTTAGTATAAAATAATGGTCCAGTTTCATTCTGCTGTGTGTAGTGATTTAGTTTTCCCAACACCATTTACTGTCTCTTCTCCCTTGTGTATTGTTGCTTCCTTTGTCAAAAATTAATGAACCTGTGGTTTTGATTTGTTTGTGGGAATGCAAGCTGGTGCAGCCACTCTGGAAACAGTATGGAGGTTCCTCAAAAAGTTGAAAAATAGAGCTACCCTATGACCCAGCAATTGCGCTACCTGGTATTTGCCCTAAAGATACAAACGTAGTCATCCGAAGGGGCATGTGCACCCCAATATTTAAAGCAGCAATGTCCACAATAGCCAAACCATGGAAGGAGCCTAGATGTCCATCAACAGATGAATGGATAAAGAAGACGTGGTGTATATATATACCATGGGATACTATGCAGCCATCAAGAGAAATGTAATCTTGCCATTTGCAACGACATGGATGGAACTAGAGGGTATAACGCTAAGCGAAATAAGTTGATCAGAGAAAGACAATTATATGATCTCTCTGATATATGGAATTTGAGAAGCAGGGCGGGGGATCGTGAGGGGAAGGGAGGGAAAAATGAAACAAGATGGGACCAGGGAGGGAGACAAACCATAAGAGACTCTTAATCTCAGGAAACAAACTGAGGATTGCTGGAGGGGAGGAGGATGGGAGGGATAGGGTGGCTGGGTGATGGACATAGGGGAGGGTGTGTGCTATGGGGAGTGCTGTGAGTCATGTAAGACTGATGAATCACAGACCTGTACCCCTGAAAAAATAATACATTATATGTTGATTTAAAAATTAACCATATACATGAAGGTTTATATCTGGGCTCTTGATTCTGTTCCACTGACCTTTTGTGCTTTTGCACTAGTGAGATACTGTTTTGATTACTATAGATTTGTGTTCTAGTTTAAAATCAGGGAGCATGATACCTCTGGCTTTGGTCTTTCTCAACATTGCTTTGAGTATTCAGGGTCTGCTGTGGTTCCACATAAATTGTGCAATTACTTGTTCTAGTTCTCTGAAAAATGCTATTGGCATTTTGATAGGAATGACAGTAAATCTGTAGGATGCTTAGGTTAGTATGGATATTTAACGTGAATTCTTCCAATCCACGAGCATCAAACATCTTTCCACCTACCTATATCTTCTTCAGTTTCTTTATTAATGGCTTATAGTTTTCAGTTTACAGGTCTTTCACCTCCTTGGTTAAATTTATTCTGAGGTGTTTTATTCTTATTAACATAACTGTAACTGGGATTATTTTCTTCTCTGACAGTTCAGTATTCATATATAGCAACAACAGATTTTTGTACATTGATCTTGTATCCTACAACTTCACTGAGTTCATCAATACTAATCCTTTTTTTGTGGAGTTTTCAGGGTTTTCTATTTTGTAGTATTATGTCATCTGCAAACAGTGATAGTTCCTTCTTTCCAGTTTGTAGGCCTTTTATTTCTTGCCTAATTGCTGTGGTTAGAACTTCCAATACTATGTTGGATAAAAATGGTAAGAGCGGGCATCCTTGTCCTGTTCCTGGTCTTAGAGGAAAAGCTTTCGGCTGTTCACCATTGAGTATGATGTTAGCTGTGGGTTTATATACAGCCTTTATTATGTTGAGGTATGTGGTGTTTGTTTTTTTTTTTCCCAAAAAACATTTTTAAAAAATATTTATTTTAGGGGCGCCTGGGTGGCTCAGTTGGTTAAGCGACTGCCTTCGGCTCAGGTCATGATCCCGGAGTCCCGGGATCGAGTCCCGTATCGGACTCCCGGCTCTGCGGGAAGTCTGCTTCTCCCTCTGACCTTCTCACCTCTCATTCTCAGTCTCTCTCTCTCTCTAATAAATAAATTAAAAAAAAAAATCTTAAAAAAAAATATTTATTTTAGAGAGAAAACTCATGAGTGCAGGGGGAGAGGCAACGGGAGAGGGAGAGAGAGAGAGTCCCAGGCAGACGCCATGCTGAGTGCAGAACCTGACCAGGTGCTCCGCCCTGCAACCCTGAGATCGTGACCCAAAGGCAAAATCAGACACTCAACCTACCCTTTCTTTTCAAATTTTTATTTAAACTCTAATTAGCTAACATACAGTGTAATACTGGTTTCAGGAGAATTTAGTAATTTATCACTTACATAAAACACCCAGTGAGGTATGCTGTTTCTCTACCTACTTTGTTTAGAGTTTTTATAAGTGGATGTTTGATTTTAACCAGTGCTTTCCTGCATCTTTGGAGATGTTCATATGATTTGTATCTTTCCTTTTGTTAATGTGTATCATGTTGATTAATTTGTGGTTGTTTAACCATCCCTGCTGCATCCCTGGAGCAAATCCCACTTGCTTGTAGTGTGTGATCATTTTAATATATTGTTGAATTTGGTTTACTAATATTTTGTTGAGGATTTTTACATCTATGTTCATCAGGGATATTGTCTTACAATTTTCTTGTCTTTGTCTGGTTTGGGCATCTGGGTAATGGTGGCCACGTAAAATGAGTTTGAAAGCATTCCCTCTTCAATTTTTGGGAAGAGTTTGAGAAAGATGGACGTCACATCTTTAAATGTTTGATAGAATTCACTAGTGAAGCCATCTGCCCTTAGATCCTTTTGTTTGTTTGGAAGTTTTCGATTATTGATTCAATCTTCATAATTGTTCTGCTCGGATTTTCTATTTCTTTGTAGTTCAGCCTTGGAAAATTGTGTTTCTATAAATTTATCCATTTCTTCTAGGTTGTTCAATTTGTTGGCATATAATTTTTCATAGTATTTTCTTATGATCCTTTATATTAACTCATTTCTGAAATTATTTGAGCCCTCTCTTGGTGAGTCTAGCTAAAGGTTTGTCTATTTTGTTTATCTTTTCGAAGAACTAGCTCTTGGTTTCACTCATCATTCCCATTATCTTTTTGGTCTCTATTTCATTATTTCTGCTCTGATCTTTCATTTCCTTCCTTCTAACTTTGCGCTTTGTTCTTTTTCTAGTTTCTTTAGGTGTAAATTGTTGGAGATGTTTCTTGAAATAAGCCTGTATTGTTATGAACTTCCCTCTTTTGCCCATCTCACAGATTTTACATTTTCATTCGTTACTCAGAATTCTTTAATTTCATCTTTGACTTCTTCTATGACTCAGTAATGTGTTGTTTAATCTCCACATATTTGAAGTTTTTCTAGTTTTCTTCTTGTAATTGATTTCATACTGCAGTCAGAAAAGATGCCTGAAAGGATTTCAGCATTCTTGAATTTACTGAGACCTGTCTTGTGGCCTAATATGAGATCTGTCCTGGAGAACGTTCCAGAGGTACTGGGGAAGAATGTTTATTCTGCTACTTTTGGACATAATGTTCGCTATATGTCTATTAAGTCCATCCAGTCTAGTGTGTATTTAAGGCTGATGTTTCTTTATCAATTTTCTGTCTAAATGATCTATCCATCAGTGTGTTTAAGTACTGCTGTCAATTTCTCTCTTTCGATTGGTTAACAGTTATTTTATATATTTGGTGCACCGACGTTGGATGCATATATATTTATAAATGTTATATCTCCTTGCTAGATTGATCCCTTTATCATTATGTAGTTCCTTTCTTTGCCTTTTATTAGTCTTCAGCCACTCTACGTCTTTTGAGTGGAGAATTTGCCTGTTTGTTTATATTAAAGTGACTGTTGATAGGTATGTACTTATTGCCATTTTGTCACTTGTTTTCTGGCTATTTTTGTAGTCTCTCTGTTTGCTGCTTTTTCTTACTTCCCTGTGGTTTGATGACTTTCTTTAGTATTAAGCTAAGGTTCCTTTCTCATTTTCTTTTGTGTATTTACTGTAAGTTTTTGTTTTGTGGTTACCATGAGGCTCACATTACATTATCCTAAGTATATAACAGTCTACTTTAAGTTGATAGCAACGTAAATTTGAACACTTTCCAAAATTCTCCACTTTTAACCCCTCCTCCCCACATTGTGTCTTGGATGTCACATTTTACATCTTTTTATGTATTCCTTAACTATTGTAAATTTTGTTGATTTTATTAGTCTCATACTAGCTTTGTAAGTGAATGAATCTATTTTTATTGTAGATTTAGCTTTTCTTTTTTTTTTTTTTTTATTTTTTTATTTTTATTTTTTTATTTATTTATTAGGAAAGAGAGAGAGTGAGAGAGAGCACGAGAAGGGAGAAGATCAGAGTGAGAAGCGGACTCCCCATAGAGCTGGGAGCCCGATGTGGGACTCGATCCCGGAACTCCGGGATCATGACCTGAGCTCAAGGCAGTCGCTCAACCAACTGCGCCACCCAGGGGCCCAGATTTAGCTTTTCTGGTTAGATTTTTACTTTCATAGGTTTTCTTGTTATTAATTTCTGCCATTTCTTTTCAGTGTAAAGCAGTCCCTTTAATTTCTTGAAAGGCTGGTTTGGTAGAGATGAACTGCTTTAGCTCTCCTTCAATCCTGAACAATAACCTTGCTGGATGGAGTATTCTTGGTTGGAAGTTCTTTCCTTTCAGCACTCTATGTCATGCCACTCACTTCTAGTCTGCAAAGTTCCCACTGAAAAATCTGACAGCCTTATGGAGTTCCCCTTGTACATGACTATTTTCCTTTGCTGCTTTAAAGGGTCTATCTTTAACTTTTGACATTTTAATTATAATGTGTCCTTAGTGTGGATCTCTTTGGGTTCATCTTTTTTGGAACTCTCTGGGATTCCCGGATCTGGATGCCTATTTCCCTCCACAGAGGGAGTTTTCTGCCCCTCTCTTTCTTCTGGGAACCCTGTAAAGTGAATGTAATTCTACTTGATGTCCTTTTGGTCCCTTAAAGTTACTTTCATTTTTAAAAATTCTTTTTTCTTTTGGCTGCTGTGTCTGGGTGGGTTCCATGGCTTTGTCTTCCAGCTCCTTGATCCTTTTAATGTTTTACTCAGCCTGCTGTTGAACCCCTGTAGTGTATTTTTTATTTTGTTCTTCAGGTCTGTGGATTTGTTTGGTACTTTCTTATATTTTCTTTGTTGAAGTTCTGTGTTCATCCATTCTTCCTCTGAGTTTGGTAATCATCTTTACTGACCATTATTTTAAATTCTTTATCAATAGATTACTTATCTCTGTCTCATTAAAGTCTTTTTCTGAAGTCTGGGCTTTTTCTTTCATCTGGAACATATTTCTCTGTTCCTTCATTTTACTTGATTCTGTGTTTCTATGTATTAGGCGATGTAGCTACCTCTCTCAGTCTTGAAGGAGTTGCCTGTGTACCTGATAGATCTCATAGATCATTCAACCTTGCCCTAACACTTGATTATCTCTTGAACCTTTGTGATGGTCTAAACTACCTGATTAATTCTTGAGATGTACCTGTTGTTGAAAGTGTGCCAAGACCTGTCGGTGTTTCAGGGGGAGGAATCTCTTTTAGCACCTAGTTTCAGGCAGTTGAAAGCAAAATCCCTCAGGCCAACAGCGTTTAAAATACGCAAGTAGATGCGACCCTGCATTCCCTGGGAGCACCTCATTAGCCTCCAGACGTGTGGGAACCCTGAAGCCCGTCCCTGAGGCTGAAGCTCCAGGATAGCAGGTCTTCTCCTCAGAAGACTGAGGTGGTGGTTCAGGCTGCTGTCTGTGCGGCGCTCCAGGGGTTGGCCTGCCAAGAACTGTGTTCCCGATTGTGCCTTAGCCACTGGTGCAATCAAGGGGCCTCCCCTGTGTAGACTGTGTAGCTGCTGGCTTTAACCAGGCAGGGGGAGAGGACAGGGGCAGGGCATACTTGCCGGCGTCGGAGAGGCAGCAGGAAAACGAGCCTGTCTGTGGGCTTCAGGAGCAGGGCAGGGATGGTGGCAGGAGAGTGCCTGGACAGTGTGAGGCCAGCGGGGGCTGCCCGCGCTCTCCGCTTCAGCAACACAGGGGGCAAAGTTGGCAGCACCAGGCCTCTCTTCCGAGGAGAGTCTCAGCTGTCCCCTGCCCCTCCAGCTTTTCGACCAGCAAATGAATTTCCTTCTCAGCTGGTCTAAGCATTTTTCAAACAGCTGTTTTCCCCCTGGGTCTTGGGGTGAGGGAGACTGTAAAGTGAGTCCTTTAAAAAGGCAGTCTCCGTTTCTGCAGCACTTTGGGTCTCCTGGATATCAGCCCCATTCATTTGTTAAGCCAGATGTTCTGGGGGCTTCTTGCTTTAGTGCAGATCCCACGTGTCGGGATGCCTGATGTGGGCCACCAACCTCTTGGTCCTCTGGGAGAAGCACCAGGCAGCCCTCCCTATTGTCTCTCCCCGTGCGGGGGAGGGGGTTTTTGGTGAGACTGTGTGTCTGCCTCCACGACCCGTTGTTGTGGAGCAGCAGGTCACCTAGTTTTCAGAAGGAAATGCTCCTTATGCAGCTGGAGGCTTGCTGTGGCCGTGGGAGGGAAGCTCGAGATCTTCCTAGTTACCACCTTGTGGAAGTCATTTGCTCATCTTTACAGAATTACATCTGAATGCCTGTGAGTTAGCCAGTATTTCCTATCAACGTGTTTTCTTTTCCAGCTGCGCAGGCAGCTGCGGCCTGTGGAAGAGAGACCACATGCTGATGGATTTGGAGCCGTTTCGTCCAGAACGTGCGCCAGGCTCAGCTTTCTAGGTGTCACACCGATCGTTTGCTTTCGGAACCAGAATCACTCCGTTTTAGAAAAACGAAAAAGTGTGTGTGAGTGCAGGAATGCACACATGCACACAAGGGCACACATGACCAGATGGAAAACACGTGTATTAGAGACATACAATACACAGTATTAAGTTTTACTGCTTTTCTGGATTAACTTGGAATCCAGATGACAATTTAAGATCAACACTAGGTGCCCTCAGATAGCCCAAGCCACCTGCAGAAGTCATTACAGTCCATGTGCCTGAGAGAGAGAGAACGTGTGAGCGCATGAGCGGGGGGTGTGGGGGGAAGCAGAGTCCCTGGCTCAACAGGGTGGCGGCAGCGGGTGGGGGGTGGTTCTCGATTGATCCCGGGACCCTGAGATCATGATCTGAGCCGAAGGCAGGGGCTTTAACCCGAGCCACCCAGGCGCCCCGGATCGGCACTGTTATCTTAAGCCCAACTAGGAGACTCAGACAAGGTATCATCTAGGTGGCCGTACAAATGGGTTCTGTTCTTCACGGCCTTCTCAAGGCAACAACTTCTGGGGCAAGGAAACGAGCAGCGTTATCAGAAGAAGACTGCCGGGGAGGATGTGAATGCCCTCAGCTGAACTCAGGAAGCCCCTTCTGCGTGACAAGTTGGGCACTCTGGGTGGGAAGTGACCTCCTGTGCGGAGCCCCAAGTTCCGCACACCTCTGGGTACCACATCAGGGGGCAGGGCGATGACCGCCCACCCTGTGGGACCTCACTGGAGAGTTCCTCGGGTGGTTCAGTAGGGAGCCCCTGGGACTGTCAGTGAGGCCACCTCCCCACTACTGCTGGGCTCCCGTTATTTGAATCAAAGGCAGACAGACTGGTAAACAGCTTCTGATAGCTCCTGACTGCTCCCCGGGGCTGGGCGGCGTCTGCACGGTTCGCTTCCAGGAGCAGCACCGAGGCTCCGAAACTCCCCTCAGAAGGGCCGGCGGAGCTCCTGTGACCCTGTAAGGCTTTGACTGTGGTTAAACTGACCCCCCCACTGCCCCTCAGCTGGGCCTCCTGTGAATAAAGACCACCGAGCGCTTCTACCGCGGAGAGAGAACCTGCGGACTCTGCCGGCTCCGGGACGCCGGTGAGGACAGGCCGCTCGCTTGCCCCGCGGGCCGGGTCCCCACTGAGGATCGCGGCGCCCTCGTCAAAAGAGCACCAAGGCGCAGGGGCTCTGACGGAGCGCGGCAAACTCCCACCAGGGGCTTGTGAGAGCCGAGTTATGTGACACGACTGCTAAGCTGTTTTTGTGTACTTAATGAAGAAAGACCTTGACTGTTGGGGAAAGCCGACCCAAGAGGAACAGCACAGGGTGAACTGCTAAGGCTCGCTCTCCCGCTTCTATCAGCAAGCGCGTGGGTACTGCACGAGGGACACAAGGAATCCTCTGTTCTGGGCCTCAAGTAAGCACAATGAGAGGAAACACTCATGGGAGTCAGGAAAAGGTGTAAAAAATGAATACTCCAAATTCAAAATGAATCAGGCATATAAAAAAGGAAAAGAACGAAGGGCTTCGAATCTGAACACGAAACTGTGATTCTGAATGCTTGGTAGGGTTGAGGAAGCAGAAAAGGCGCCTGGACGCTAGAAGTGGAAAAACTCTAGGCAGTGTGGAATTTTGAACAGCCTGCAAACGCACAATAACTAAGAACGGCCTGCCAAGAGACTGTTCGCTGGGAGGTGACTAACACATGCCAGAACCTTGACCATAATCTTAAAAAGGCCCAAGACTTCAATGCTTTGCAAAGAATCATATGGGATAAGACATTTCTACTGAGGATCCGATGCTAATCCTAACGAGGGGTAGTTTGCTCAGTGTCGGCTCGGCTGGGGACAGGCAGTGGCAGGCTGTTGGTACCGGTGCCTGAATCCGGTGGGGTCTGGGGGGGTGTAGGGGGAGGCATGGAAAGGAGATGAAAACCCACCCGTTCACAGATCACAAGAGATACCTTCAACCAAAACAAACAAAAGCAAAAATAAGGGGAGGCCTACTAGCAGAAGCGGAATGGGGTGGGAATACAGTGAACGACGATGTGGTGTGGTGTCCCAGTGGAGGGAGGCTTTCCAGAACATCCATAAGCAGACTCCACTACACCTCGTCAGTCTTACCTCCAGGCCTCAACTTGAGCCTGCTTCTGACCATCTCTACACATCATACACTGTCTCTGTGGGTATTTTTTCCTCTCCTGGGAAAAGCAGGCCTTCTGCTCTTCTTCACCCAAATTCTCTATCCAAATTCTCTTAATCCTTTAAGGCCCATTTCAAGTCCCACTTCTAAGGAACCTTCCACAAGAGCTCCAGTATTGATTTGTTTCTTTATAACCAAGATGTAAAGGTTCTGCTATATTGAATAATGTCAAAATACTTACAGAAAAGAGTTTTGGCTGCTGTAAGCAATGTCTAGCATTTCTGAATGTGGGACAGGGAGTGAGTGGAGGCAACCAGAACCTCTCCCTCCTCAGCTGGGAACAGCACTAACAGTCTCACTGCAGATGGAGACACAGTTGTGCTTCTGACTTGAAGAGCCTTTCTGGAGACGTAAGGAACACACGCAACCACAAAGAGCTCCTTGCAACCACCCTGTCTGCCCTTTGCCAGAAAAAATTAGAAACAGAGTGTCTCTGACAGAGTAGATTTTGGGTTGGGAATGTCTAAAGGCAGGGAGGGAGGAATATCATATATTTCACTGTAAGACAAACGAGAATTTGTTAAATATTATTCAGGTGTTATGGACACTGAGCAACTGGGAGTCAGACGAAAAGTTTATCTAATTATTAGATCTATAATAATTTCCAAATAGGTCCCAAAAAATGTGTGGGCCTAGAATAGTGTATACAAAAACCATTAACCCCTACAGGGCACGTGGCATGGTGATGATGAAGGGGACTACCCGAATTTACTGGGCAAGGCCAGGATGCTGGACAAGCTGCAATGCCTGGGGACAGTCCCACAGCTCATACTCACGCAGATAAAGACCAAACAAAAACCCTGATCATTACTATATTAATCAAGATAGAACCTCACTGTTTTATGTTTAAATTACCTTTACGTAGGTTTTCCTAGGCAGTGTGGCTTCAGAATACATTCTTATAACTATTCTGCTATGCTGGGAATATTGTTTCTTTCTGAACTCACGAACTGTTCATTTCAGAAAATCACATCACCTGTGGCAAAAACACTCTCGGTATCTGGGGCACCCCAGGGCACCCCAGTATCAGTCTGCATCAGCGTGAGCACCTGACTTCTTCACTCTCTTCTAATACAACACAAGCATTTTAATATACAATGCCTGGACATTACATATTCATGAATTCAACAAATATTTATTGATTTTCTACCGTGTGTCAGGTACTGAGGATCAAGTAAATAAAACAGGAAAAGAAATTCCTGTCATCGTACAGCTTAATTCTTATAAAATGAGAGAGAAGGTAGAGACAGAAAATAAGTACACAGAATTTGAAATAAGCGCTACGGAGGAAAACAGCATGGAAGGTGGTTAGGGAGTGCGAGTGGGTGCGGAAGGGCGTGCAGTTTTTGACACAGCGCCCAGGGCGCCTCTCCTAGACGGTGATCTCGGAGTACAGAGCTCAGGAGGGGAGGGGTGAGCCATGTAGCCACCACGGGGTGGGGGGGGAGGTTCCACGTGCACATCTGAGGTTCTAGGAAGACATTTAGTAGAGAAGAGTGGCAAGTGGTAAGAAATAGGGGTGAGGACTGGGTGAGAAAACAGGCCTAGAACTGCAATTTGGGGAGTTGTTTGAAGACAAAAAGATGCCATCCTGGGACCAAATGGTATCACCCCTGGGAAAGAATGATGGGAATGTGTAAAGAAGGATGAAGATGAAGAGAAAAGGGAAGGTTTGTGGCTTCACCAGATCACTGAGCATACCTCTGAGAACCAAACTCCATTTGTAAGCAACTTTCCTTCCTTCCCCAGTATTTGAGCACTGGTCACAGGCCAGGCCCTGTTACAGACTCTTACAAACACGAGAGCCTAGTTTCTGTACCCAAGTAAACCTAGGGAGCATTTTCTAAAGGAAAATGTCAGCATTTACTCAGTGCTTTAAACTGTGAGGGATTACAGAAGAAAATGGGGTTTCTTCCCTTACCTAGATTACTGGACTGTTGCAAAAGCAGAATTTAAAATAGTTATTAAAACATTTAAAATACTGGCAGTCCAAGAGAGCAGCATAGGACGACCCGGACCTCGACCTCCCCCCGAGGACACACTGCATGTGCATCCACACAGAGCAGCTCCTTCTACGGAAGCCCCGAGGGCTGGCGGGACGGCTTCTGTGCAGTGAGCGGCACAGGGAGCCCACGCAGAACGGCGGGAGAGGGAGCCGTGGTAATGACGGGAACCCCATCCCTGGCGCAGCCACCTGCAGCAGGGAGGGATGTCACTCCGTCACTGGAGTGATATCACAGACTTGGCCACCTTGGGGCACAGTGAAAAAAGAGCAGTTTACAGGGCAACTAGACTATAAGTGAAAGAAATCCACTTACTAACCCTACAGCATCTGCCCAAAGGGTAGGAAGCTGCTGAACTCTCTCTGGGGTTGGAGGGGCCAACCAGTGCCACTTTTTATGTCCCCTCCCCCAAATCAAATTATAATCACTCCGGTAGGAACAGGGTCGGGCACTCTAGCCAACCTGCTAGGGTCACCCTAGTACCCCCTGGGACCACACCAGCTACAGCTGTCCATCCCCCCAGGGTGATTCCAGCACGGCACCCCCAGGGACATCGGGTCTTACCTGACCTAGCTGCTCTTCCAAGAATGGCCCCAAAGTGGAGCACCCTGAGACCCCCAGCCCATGCCCACCTCAACTCCAGGCATCTGCCAAGGTGACCCCAACGCAGCAGGCCCAATGCTCCCCCTCCCCCAGGCCTGAGCTCATGCCAGCTCCACATGTCCCACCAGGGTGGCCTCAGCACAGAGCGCTCTGGGACTCCTTGGCTCATGCCCCCACTAAAGATCTGGTCATCCCACCAAGGTGATCCCAGTGTAGAGTGTTTGGGGACAGCCTAGCCCACACCTGCTGCAGTTTTAGCCGGTCTGCCCAAGCTGCTAGGCTTACTGCTCATGGGACACTCCCATATAAGGCCACTCTTTTAAGACCAGGAGAGGCAGCTGATCTGTCTTATGCACAGAAACAAGTGCAAAGTCAGGCAAAATGAGGAGACAGAGGAAAATGTTCCAAATGAAAGGACAAGATAAGACACCAGGAAGAAAACACTAATAAAAACAGGAGTAAGTAACTTACCTGACAAAGAGTGCAAAGCAATGGTTGTAAAGATGTTCACCAAACTTGGAAGAAGAATGGAGGAACATAGTGAGAACTTTAACAAAGAGTTAGAAAATATAAGACAAATGATCACAGCTGAAAAACACAGTAACTGAAATGAAATACAGGAGAGGGAATAAACAGCAGATTAGATGAGACAGAAGAATGCATCAGCCATCGGAAGACAGAATAGCAGAAATCACCCAGCCAGAATAACAACAAAAAACTTAAGAAAGAACAGTTTAAGGGACCTCTAGGACAACAACAAGCACATGAACACTCCTCTCACAGGGGCCCCACAGGAAGACAGAGCCAGGGGCTGAAGAAATAATGGCTGAAAACTCCCCTAACCCAGGGAAGGAAACATATATCCAGGTGCAGGCAGCAGAGCAAGTCCAGAACAAGATGAACCACAGATCACACGAAAACTTGGTATAATAAAATGGCAAAAGTTAAGAGAAAGTCTTAAAGGCAAGAGAAAAATAGATACAAGGAAAACCCCGTAACTACCAGATGATTTATCAGCAAAAACTCTACAGGCCAGAAGGGAGTGGCAGGATATACTTAAGGCACCAAAAAGGAAAAACTTATAACCAAGAATACTGTAACCAGCAGGGTTATCAGTTA
This sequence comes from Nasua narica, assembly GCA_028533885.1. Taxonomy (NCBI): domain Eukaryota; kingdom Metazoa; phylum Chordata; class Mammalia; order Carnivora; family Procyonidae; genus Nasua; species Nasua narica. The sequence continues at coordinate 6,740,047 of CM052814.1, read as the reverse complement.
GAACTGAAGGAGATAATTTCCCAGACAAGCAAAACTTAAAGGAGTTCATCACAACTAGACCAGCTTTACAAGAAACAGTAAAGGGTCTTCTTTAAGCAGAAAAGGCCAAAACTAGAAACAAGAAAATATATGAAAGGAAAAACATCTCACTTGTCAAAGCAAATATATAGTAAAGGCAGCGGATCAGGCATTTAAAAAGCTAGCATGAAGGCTAAAAGACAAAAATAGTAAAATCAACTATAAGTGGTTAAGGTATACACAAAATAAAAATATGTAAAATATGACATCAAAACATAAAATGGGGGGAATAAAAATGTAGTGCTAGTGCGTTTTCAATGAGTTCAAACTTCAGTGACTATCAGCTTAAAACAGACTGCTATATATGTATAGGTTGACATATATGAACCATATGGGAAACACAAACCAAAATTCTACGATACACACACAAAAAGAAAGGAATCCAAATAATAACACTAAAGAAAACTAGCCACAAGGGAAAAGACCAAGAAAAAGAGAAAGGAACAGAGAAAAACTACAAAAACAACAAAATGGCAATATTACTTTTACCCTAAATGAAAATGGACTAAATGCTCCAATCTAAAGACGTAAGGCGACTGAATGGGGGTGGGTGGCGGGAAACAAGACCCATCTATATGCTGCCTGCCAGAGACTCACTTCAGATGTAAGGATACAGATGGTACAGGGATGGAAAAAGATATGTAATAGGGAAAAAAAAAAAAAAGCTGGAGTAGCAATACTCGTAAAGAGACTTTAAAACAAAGATTCTAGGGGCGCCTGGGTGGCTCAGTCATTAAGCATCTGCCTTCGGCCCAGGTCATGATCCTAGGGTCGTACGATCGAGCCCCATATTGGGCTCCTTGCTCAGTGGGAAGCCTGCTTCTCCCTCTTCCGCTCCCCCACTTGTGTTCCCTCTCTTGCTGTCTCTCAAATAAATAAGTAAAAGCTTTAAAAAAAAAAAGATTCTAACAAAAAACAGAGTATTATAAAATTATAAAGAAGTCAATCCAAGGATATAATATTTGAAGTATTTATGCACCCAACACCAGAGCACCAAAATATATAAAGCAAACATTAACCAATCTAAAAGGAAAAATTGACAGTAACACAATAGTAGTAGGGGACTTTATTTTTTAATTAAAGATTTATTTATTTGTGAGTGAGCACGTGTGAGTGGGGTAAGGGGCAAAGGGGGAGGGAGAGGGACAAGCAGACTCTGTGCTGAGGATGGAGTCCAACACGGGGCTCAGTCCTACCACCACCTCAAGGTCAAAACCTGAGCCGAAATCCAGAGTTGGACAACTACCTGAGCTCCCAGGCACCCCTACTAGGGGACTTTAAATACTCTACTTACATCAAAAGATCATCCAGACAGAAAATCAATAAAAAAACCATTGGCCTTAAGTGACATATTAGACCAGATGGACTTACTAGATAGATATAGAGGGGCACCTGGGTGTCTTAGTCGGTTAAATGTCTGACTCGATTTTGGCTCAGGTCATGACCTTTGGGTTGTGTCAGCCCCACCTGAGGCTCCCAGCACAGCACAGAGTCTGCTTGAGATTTTTTCCCTCTACCCCTACCCCTGCTCTCTCTCTCTCTCTCTCTAAATAATAATCTTAAAAAATAGAACATTTCATTAAAAACTTAGAAATACACATTTTCTTTTCTTTTTTTTAAAGATTGTTTGTTTGTTTGTTTGACAGAGAGGAGAGAGATCACAAGTAGGCAGAGAGGCAGGCAGAGACAGAGGGGGAAGCAGGCTCCCTGCCAAGCAGAGAGCCAGATGCAGGACTCGATCCCAGGACCCTGAGATCATGACCTGAGCTGAAGGCAGAGGCTTTAACCCACCGAGCCACCCAGGGACCTCTTCTTTTCTTTTTTTAAGAAAACATATTTTCAAGTGCACATGGAATATTCTCCAGGGCAGATCACATATTAGGCCACAAAACAAGTTTCAATAAATTCAAGACGACTGAAATTCTATCAAGCATCTTTTCTGACCACAGTAGTAAAAAACTAGAAATCACTTGCAATAAGAAAACTGGAAAAAGCACAAATATATGGAGACTAAATATGCTACCAAACATCCAATGAGTTAATGAAATCAAAGGGTAAAAATTTGAGAACACCCTGAGTCAAATAATAATAGAAACACAACTCCAAAATCTATGAGAAGCAGCAACAGCAGTTCTAAGAGGGAAGTTCATAGCAATACACACCTATCTCAAGAAAAAAGAAAAATCCCAAATAAACAATATAACTCCACATTTAAAGGAACTAGAAAAAGAACAAATAAGGCCTAAAGTTAGAAGGAAGAAAATAATAAAGATTAGAAAGGAAATAAAGGCAGTAGAGATTAAAAATGAAAGCTGTTTGAACACACACACACACACAATTGATAAACCAGTAGTCAAACTCAAGAAAAAAAGCCCAAATAAAATCAGAAAATCAGAAATACATTTCTGATACAGAAATGTATCAGAAGTTACAACTGATAGCAAAGAAATACAGAGAATTACAAGAAACTACTATGAACAAATATACAGCAACAAATCGGGAAATCTAGAAAAAATAATTCCTAGAAATGCAAAACCTTCTAAGACTGAATCATGAAGAATCAGAAGATCTGACCAGAACAATCACAAGTAACAAAATTGAATCAACAGCTTAAAAACTCCCCCAAAACAAAATCCTGGACAAGACAGCTTACAGGTGAATTCTACCAAACATTTAAAGAAGAGCTAGTACCCACTCTTCAAATTATTCTAAAATTGAGGAGGAAGAAACACTTCTAAACTCATCTTACAAAGCCAGCATTACCTTGATACCAAAACCAGACAAAGGCAACATAGAAAAAGAGTATTATAGGCCAATATCCCTGATGAACAGTGATGCAAAAATTCTTAACAAAATATTAGCAAACCAGGGGCCCCTGGGGGGCTCAGTGGGTTAAGCGTCTGCCTTCGGCTCAGGTCATGATCTCAGGGTCCTGGGATCGGGCCCCACATCGGGCTCTCTGCTCAGAGGGGAGCCTGCTTCCTCCTCTCTCTCTGCCTGCCTCTCTGCCTACTTGTGATTTGTCTCTCTCTGTCAAATAAATGAATAAAATCTTTAAAAACTATATTAGCAAACTGAACCCAATAATACATTAAAATGATCATATACCACAGTCAAGTGGGATTTATTCCAGGGATGCAAGTATGGTGCAACATCCACACATCAATTAGCATGATATACATTACCAAAAGGAAAGATAAAAATCGTATGCAGAAAAAGCATTTGACAAAATCCAACATCAATTTATAATAAACACTTTCAACAAAGTAGATACAGAAAGAGCATATCTCAATATAATAAAGGTCACATGCAATAAGCCCACAGCTAACATCATACTCTCTTTAAAAAAAAAATTATTTTTTTAACATCATACTCTCAATGGTGAAAAGCTGAAGCTTTTCCTCTAAGATCAGGAACAAGACAGGGATGCCCACTCTTACCACTTTTATTCAACATAGTATTAGAAGTCCTAACCACAGCAATTAGGCAAGAAAAAGAAATAAAAGTCATCCAAATTGGGAAAAAAGCAGAACTGTCACTATTTGCAGATGACAATGCTACATATAAAAAACCCTAAAGACTCTACCAAAAACTATTAGAATTAATGAATTCAGTAAAGATATAGATATAAAATAAACAAATTCATTGTATTTCTATATACTAGTAACTAACAAGTTAAGAAAACAATCCCATTTACAATTACATCAAGAAGAGTGAAATACCCTAAGAATAAATTTAACCAAGGAGGTAAAGCCCTGTACTCTGAAAACCATAGAAAACTGACTAAAGAAATTGAAGACAAGCCAAATGAATAAATGGAAAGATATACCATGCTCACAGATTGGAAAAATTAATAGTTTTAACTATTAATTATTAATTTAACATCCGTACTAAGTAAAGCAATCTACGGATTCAATGCAATCTCCATTAAAATACCAATGGCATTTTTCAGAGAATCAAAAAAAAAGAATCTGGAAAATTTGTATAAAACCATGAAAGACTCCAAATGGTCAAAGCAATCTTGAGAAACAACAACTAAGCTGGCTGATTTCAAACTACAGTACAAAGCAATAGTGATCCAAACAGTAAGGTTCTGGTACAAAACAGACACACAGATCAATGGAATAGAATAGAGAGCCCAGAAATAAATCCATGCATACATGGTATATCTATTATAAAGAAGCCAAGAATATACAATGAGGGAAAGGACAGTCTCTTCAATAAATAGTATAAGAAAAACTGGATATCTACATGCAGAAGAATAAAGCTGGACTTCTATATTATACCATATAACCCATGTTTAATTTATTTTTGTAAAGACTTGAAGATCGGAAACTGTAAAACTCCTAGAAGAAGCCATAGCCAGGAAGCTCTCTGACACGGTTTTAGGAATATTTTTTTGGACTAGTCTTCTCAGGCAAGGGCAAGAAAAGCTAAAATAAACAGATGGGATTATATCAAACTAAAAAAGTTTGCACAGTGAAAGAAACCATTGGCAAAACAAAAAGGCGACCTATTAACGGTAGAAAATATTTTCAAGTCATACACCTGAGAAGGGGTTAATAACCAAAATACATACAGAACTTACATAACTTAAAAAAAAAAACAACCCAATTTAAAAATGGGCAGAGAATTTGAATAGAAATTTTTCCAAAGAAGACATACAGATAGCCAACAGGCACGTGAAAAGGTGCTCAACATCACTCAGCACCAGGATATGCAAACCAAAACCATAATGAGATATCACCTCCCACTTGTCAGACTGGCTGTTATCAAAAAGATAAAACATAACAACTGTTGGCAAGGATGTGAAGAAAAGGGAACCTTCGTACACTGTTGGGGAGGATGCAAACTGGTGCAGCCACTCTGGAAGACAGTATGGAGGTTCCTCAAAAAAGTAAAAATAGAACTACCCTATGACCCAGCAATTCCACTTTTGAGTATTTATTTGAAGAAAACAAAAACACTAAAGAAACGGAAGTACCACTATGTTCACTATAGCATTATTTACAACAGTCAGCAGTCAAGGTGTAGAAGCAACCCAAGTGTCCATCCACAGATAAATGGATAATGAAGATGTAGTGTTTATAGACAAAGAAGTTTTATCCAGTCATAAAAAGGAATGAAATCTTGCCATCTGTAACAACATGGATGGACCTTGAGGGTATTGTGTTTAGTGAAATAAGACAGAGAAAAATACTGTGTGATTTCACTTATATGTGGAATCTAAAAAACAAATGAACAAACAGAAAACGAAATAGAAACAGACTCAGATAATATGAAACCATTGGTTTGTTTGTAACTGTTGGTTAACAGAAGGGAGAGGGATGGGGGGGTGGTCAGGCAAAACAGGTGAAGGGATTAAGAGGTACAAACCTGCAGTTCTATTAAATTCAGATGTCATGTACAGCATAAGGAATAGAGCCAATAATACTGTAATAACTGTGCAGGCCGTTTTGTAATGTATAAAAATATCAAATCAATCCAAATGGGCAACAGACACATGAAAAAGTGCTCAACATCACTCGGCATCAGGGAAATACAAATCAAAACCACAGTGAGATACCACCTCACACCAGTCAGAATGGCTAAAATTAACAAGCCAGGAAACGACAGGTGTTGGAGGTGAGGATATGGAGAAAGGGGAACCCTCCTACACTGCTGGTGGGAATGTAAGCTTGTGCAGCCACTCTGGAAACAGTATGGAGGTTCCTCAAAAAGTTGAAAATAGAGCCACCCTATGACCCAGCAATCGCACTACTGGGTATTTACCCTCAAGATACAAATGTAGTGATCCGAAGGGTCACATGCACCCGAATGTTTATAGCAGCAGTGTCCACAACAGCCAAACTATGGAAAGAGCCTAGATGTCCATCGACAGATGAATGGATAAAGAAGACGTGGTGTATATATATACAATAGAATACTATGCAGTCACCAAAAAAATGAAATCCTGCCATTTGCAATGACATGGATGGAACTAGAGGGTATTATGCTGAGAGAAATAAGTCTATCAGAGAAAGACAATTATCATATCATCTCTCTGATATGAGGAATGTGAGAAGTAGGACGGGGTTGTAGGGGGTAGGGAGGGGAAAAAATGAAACAAGATGGGATAGGGAGGGAGACAAACCATAAGAGACTCTCAATCTCACGAAACAAACTGAGGATTGCTGGGGAGTAGGAGGTTAGGGATAGGGCGGCTGGGTTATGGACATTGGGGAGGGTGTGTGCTATGGTGAGTGCTGTGAAATGTGTAAGCCTGATGATTCACAGACCTGTACCCCTGGGGCAAATAATACATTATATGTTAATTTAAAAATATCAAATCAAATGTATACCTGAAACTAATAGGATACTGTATGTCAGTTCTCTTTCAGTAAAAAAAAAAAAAAAAAAAAATATATGTGTGTGTGTGTGTGTGTGTGTGTGTAAAATATCAAACAAGTGAATTTCCCCCAGAAAGGCCTTTTCTTACTATCAAAACTCAACTAGCATCCCTAAATCATGTCAGTCCTTTTCCTTCAAAGCACTTGTCATGCATATAAACACTGGCTTGTTTACTTGTGTAATGATGTATGTCTTCCCCTATTAGATCATCGACTCCATAAAGTCGGGAAGGATATGTTTTATTCACCACCACTCATACCCAGAGCTAATCTCGTGCCTGGCACCCAGCAGACAATGAAAAATACAGAGTATGACCTTGGCGTTAAGAAGGTTGTGCCCTCATACCTGCTAGTTATGTCGTCAGACGATACTTTGCTTTCTGAAAGTTCCACCATTCTTGGCTCCAACCTGAGAAAGTGCCATCACAGAATGGTTCCAGAAAGTGTCCTAGCAGCAAAGAATTTCTAACATCCTCAAATATAAACCAGTCCTGTTAAGACCCTGTCTCTGAAGCACAGCCAAAGTCACTTCTCTTCAGCCTCTAGTTTATATACTGGATTCCTCGCCATCAACAATGATTCTTTTTGTTATTATTATTATTACTGAAATATAGTTGAGATACAATAACAATGACTCCTTTAAAGGTGACTGGATGAAGTTTACCCCTTAGGAAATTTTGCAGCCTCTGCTACAAAGGTCTAAGCTATTTATGTGGTCAGGTCGAGTTCCTCTAGGGCTTCTGATAGTCTCCTAGGATAATTTCGGGAAATCTGCCTGATCTCATAATTGTGAGGACTAGCGGTATTAGATTTGCTTTTCTCTGGCCTTGCCTACTCTTTCCCTGAGAATGCTGCCCACAAATGTGAGTGGCTGCTTCAGGAGATCATAGAAGAGTTCGGTTTCATTGGTCTCAGCTCTCCTGACAGTTTAAAAAGGATATGACTAACAAAATTATTACTCATTTCTTCAAACTGAGTTCCTAAACTACCAAATTGGCATCTGATTATGTAATTTCAATTAGTGCTCCCAAAACTTAAACAGGTGAACTTTAGGTATGGGACCCATTAGAAGACCGGGCTGGGGTTAAAATTCATTCTAAAAGCCGAGTGAGCTAGACCTGGTGCCCGGGACAACAACTGCCTACAGGCAGATTAGGGGCGAAGCTTCTGCCATTACTGCTACTGGGTCAGAAAGCACTCTTTCCTCTAAAATACTGTAGCTCTTAAATCGCACCTAAAATCACTGTATGGGAACTACACGTTCTCAGTGCATTAAAATAGCTTTCTCTGCAACATTATCCTCTACAGTAGTTCTCTGCCCACTGTGTCGGTCAGATTCAGCTTCTAAAGGGAATCACTGAATAAGAATTTTAGAGCATAAAGGAATCTTAAAAGGGTAATGAGGCCCGATATTACCAAATGACTCCCAGCCTGTTAAAAAGGCTGGCATACTTTTTATTCATCAAGTGGAATCTTGTCCTACAGATTTGGATTAAGTAGAGGATTCCTTCCCCATCAAAAAAAAAGGGGGGGCAGGAGTAGGGGTAGGAGGGGTGGAGGGCAAGCTCACAGGTCAGTTTCCAGAACACCGTTGCCACGCTGGGTGTTATTTTCTCCACTGAAATGTCAGAAGTTCTCAGTCTGCATTAAACCTGGCTGCTCTTTAATCACGTAACATTCAGAAAAGCCCAGGCATTTGAGAAAAATCATGTGTTTACTTCCCTCAGTTACTCACAACTGATAGTTCTGAAGGCTTACATAAGTGAAACTAAGGAAACAAGTCTCCATGAAGGCGTCTGGATTTATAAATACTTTTATTGCTTTGTTTAAGTTTTGCGACATGTAGCCCAGCTTGCAGGCAAGTTTCATTAACAAGTTAGAGGTGAGGCCAAATATATGCTGAGAATCTGAGACTGCTCAGTCAGTCTCATTCTTAGCTGAAATCTGGGTGTTGAGTCATTTAAGATGTTACTTCTTTGAAAATTAAAAAAAAATTTTATCTCTTAGACACAGAGGTCTTTGATAACGAGTAGCATTTAAAAAAAATCTTAGTGAAGAGACGAATGCAGATACCACTGCTAGGAAATACAATCACAGAAAAGAAGTGACTGGTGATTGCCTTATTCAGACCTTATTCAGACGGGAGCTCACTTGGGCATTTTCAGTGTTCACTCCACTCTTGCTGATGAATAATGAGAACAGATTCTGGAAAAAATGGAAGGAAGGATTTCCCCTTTTGCTGGTTTTGGAAACCAATCTAGAAAAGCGGTCTAACAAAGAAGAGAGGAAGGATCTCTACGTTACCTCGAGAAGCGCTGGAGGAGGCAAAACGGAATGGCTAATAAGATCGCTACCAAGAACAATCAGGATGTCCTCTGCTGTGAACTGAGGTCCCAAACCAAACCAATTAGGAAGGCGCTGGCCGTTACCCTTCTTCAGATACTCCAAAGAACCGGCTTAGTGACTGCGGAATACTTTTGATCACCGTAACACAAAGTAATTTGGAATATATGACTCTACACATCGAGGGATTTTTCCGTTCAGTGGATGCTGACACATTACCACATAGGTCTACACACAGCACCACCTAGGAATCTTAGAACAAGTGCCCCTTTTCCTAGAATTCATCATGATTGTGGATTATGGTGAAGTGGGACGCAGCAAGCCATCACGTGCTGTGGTCACACTATTACTCAATGCGCCATAAAACGTAACTTTTCTTTTTAGCAGGGAAGCCATTTTCTCGCTCCTTCCTGCTTCTATTCTTTCGGAAAATAGCAGCACTCATGTTTACAAAGCTCCTGAAAAAATTCTGGTAGTGTGGCTCCGTAGGAACGAAGCCAAATGGCATTTTGGTAAATTCAAAGGTGAATTAACCACAAAATGCTCTGATCAATGAAAGTCATCGGACTTGCTGAGGAACAGGTAGGAAGAGAGTGAAGGATAAAACCCAGGCTGAAGACCAGCAAGAAGTATCTTGCTCCCATTTGGTTTACCAAGCTCACAAAATCAAAGAAAGTGTTTTCTTTTTAACAGAAGACCTGCCGTGCTGAACATGACAAATACTGAATGAAAAATGGGCATAACTGAATAAATGTCACATTCCAGTGCTCCACTCAGCTGTGAAGATGACAAAGCGTGCTGAAAACTAAAACCTAAGCGTGCTCCGTCCCCCAAGGCCCTTGTGGAATGTAGGCAACGCACACTCTGAGAATAGCTTCGAGGGCAGATTCCCAGAGATTCCTGGTTTTAACCATGATACTCAAATCATAAAGAGATTTTTTGTCAAGGATGTCATTTTGACTTTTTGAACTCCAGAGAATTTCTCATGCTCTCTCGTGGAACAATTTCTAGTAGGTGTCACTGATGCAGCAAAAACATCATCTGTGTACAGGATCCACAGTTGTCTCACAGAAGTGCTAACATCAGAGATAAAGCGAAAGAGGTTCCTCCCCAGGCTCCGCCTCACGTTTACTCCTTTGTGGTAAAGGCTGCAGGAGTGAAGGCAGCGCCCCGTGGCACCTTCTGTCAGCACGTGGGTGGGAGACACAGGAAATGTGCTCAGAAAAGCAAGAGGCCAAGGGCTCAGTGGGCCCAGGGTGATATCAGGGAGGAAGCTGCTTGCAGCCCAGATGTCCCACCAAGTTCCCAGTCCCCGGTGACCATTCCGAGAACAAGTATGTATTCTGCACCAAATGATCTAACAATGTGCTTAAGTAGTTCTCAATCAAGCTGGCGGGGGTTGGGGGGGGGGATGAGAGACACAATAATTCAGAAACGGGCTATGAAAAAATTATAAGACAACATAACTGCGTACCTGTGCGTAACACGTTAACAAAGGGTGAGTTTGTTAGCAAGATCCCATGTGTAGTTGTGTGAAGGATGATTATAGTTTCTCCCAGTGCAACGTCACTCACAACCCTGAGACCAGCAGCTGCACGCCCCTCTAACCGAACCAGCCGGGCACCCCCACGGAACTATTCTGCTGTCGGTGCAGGGGCTTTCTAACGGGGAAGTGAGGCAGGCTGAGACACGCCGCTAACCGCCACGTTAAGTCCCTCTGCCAGGCCTTTGAACCCAGGCGGACACCGCCAGCCTGACTTTCGCACTCCTTTTTAGGTCTCACAGCCTGTGTGCGCGTCCTTAATTCAGAATGGTGGGCAGGGGGCGCTGCCGCAGACAATACTTCCTTCCTGCCCCCCCCCCCC
>CM052814.1:6688197-6729272 GCA_028533885.1 Nasua narica | reverse complement strand
GCACACACGCTCATCTCCAGAACGAACTCTGCATGCCCTGTGTGCACACAGCTGAGCAAATGACAAAGAAAGTGGCACCGCGTCCGTTTTGTGACGGCCTCAAGGTAAGTCAGAGCTGCAGGGGACCCCGAAATGATGCAGCTCCTCCTTTTAGAGGCGCAGAAACCGAAGGCCCAGAGACACCTATGTTTACGTGAACTTCGGGGACTCCACTGCTGTCGCTGCTTGGAGACAGCCCACAGGCCGAAGGCAGGCCGGTCGATATCCCCGCCTTAGTAGCAGTGCTGGAGTGACTGATGAAACACGCGTATAAAGTGCTCATCGTTAACTGGGTTTTATTTGCAACAGGACTTCTCACTTTCTTGATTTTGGCTTCGCCAGGCTCCTAACCGAAAAGCATGGACTGTGGGTGGGAAGGCCGGTGTCAGTTAAAGCTCTGACATTTCGGGTCCTGTCATCCTCTGGGGAAAAAATTTACGTTGGGGGGGACAAAAAAGGAAAAGAAAATCAGGGCGCCTGGGGGGCTCAGTCGCTAGACTTCTGCCCTCGGCTCAAGTCATGCTCCCAGGCTCCTGGGATCGAGTCCCGCATCTGGCTCCCTGCTCAGTGGGAGGCCTGCTTCTTCCTCTCCCAGTCCCCCTACTTGTGTTCCCTGTCTTATCAAATGAATAAAATCTTTGAAAAAAAGGAAAGAAATCATTTCACCTCTCTGATCGTTCAATCTCTACTTTGTTTTCATTCATCAAATATTTACTGAGTGCCTAGGATGTACCAAGCCTGCTCTGTGGTCGAGAAGTGAAGAAAACCGACCAAGCATTTCTTCACAGCATTTCCATTCTAGTGGGCAGGAGGAGGCAGATAACAAGAGAAATGCGCAGAATGCTTGAAAATGATGAAGACCAAAAAGAAAAGTAAAGCACAGAAGGGACATAGGAGATCCTGGAGGCTAGACTGAAATTTTGGGAAGAGTGGTCTGGAAACAACTGACCAGAAAGATGAGAAGGCGGTATCAGGTGATAAGGTTCCCTGTTCGTCAAACCTGACAGAACTGAGGAAGTCAGTCCTGCAGGCGAGTGGGGAAAGGGCACCCGAGGCGGAGAGGCCAGCCAGTGTGCGGGCCCTGTTATCTGAGGAACAGCAAAGAGGCCAGTCGACTGGGCCGAGAGAATGAGGGGGTTGAGTTCGTTAGCAAGAAGGAGAGATGAAGCCAGTGAGGGAACCAGGGGACCAGACTCCTTACAAGTCACACAAGATTTGGGCCTTTCCTCTCGTTAAGGAGACACAACTGGAGGGTCTGAGCAAGAGTGAATCGACACAGTATTTTCACTAGTGTCTTGCTTGTTTATTGCAAAGGGTATGAGAACCATTCATCTTTCCAAGTTCTGTCCTTAAGGATGAAATGTGCTGATGATTGTGGAGGACTTCCAGGCTACCGAGAGCGAGCGAATGGACCTCACTGTCACTGTGGCACACAGAGAGACGCCAGGCTCTGGAATCGTCAGCTGGGGTCTGGAGGGCGGCCCTTCTGACCAGTAGCTGGCAACCAAGCTTCAGTAACTCCAGCAGTAACAGAAGCGGTCGTACCTAGCCTGTAGGGCCGCTGGGAGAGTTACACTTAGGCCAAGCGCCTGGTGCAGCATCCCTATGTGGGATGAGAGGCACGTGTTGCTTGAGACGCAGCGAGAACCAGCAAGAACCAGAAGGTCCAGAGCAGAGAAGAGCCTGGGCATCAGCGAGCCTGGGGTCTAGACTTGACCCTCCGCCACTTCACGGGCTTCTGCCCTTTGCCTTCCCTGCTGAGGGTGGAGGGGACAGCGACTGCTGTTGGCCGGAGCTGGCGTGAGGGTTAAGGAGTTAATGCTTGTGACACCACCATGAATGGATTTACTACAGGCTGTTTCTACCGTTAATACAAGTGTGACTGAGACTTACATTAAGGAGACAGTAAAAGAGGAAGTTGGTGCACTGGAAACAATATGGGATTTATCTGTTTATCTTGAAGAAATTATCCAGTCTTTTGAGTTCTGATTTAGTGCATGGAAAGGCAAGGCAAACACAACCTGGAGCAGCAGCTCTCTATCACCCAGCAGAAATGGTTCCAGAAAGGAAGACGTGGAAGGTATGAAGACCTTCTTGAAGTCCTTTTTAGTGCTAAGAAAGCACTAGAAAACCTGGCAGGTTTCCTATCTCTCTTTCATTACCAGGGTAAGTTATCTCAACCAGCCTCTTACAACTTAGTGCAGCTGCTGCTTTTTTTTTTTTTTTTTTTTTAAGAGAGGGGAGGAGGGGGAGAAGCAGGATCCCTACTGAGCAGTGAGCCTGACATGCGGCTCAATCCCAGGACCCTGGGATGGTGACTTGAGCTGAAGGCAAGAACTTAACCCACTGAGCCACCCAGGTGCCCCCTTTTTAAAGATTTTTATTTGAGAGAGAGAGAGCGAGCGAGAGCGCGCACAGAGGGAGAGAGAGAAGGGAGAAGCCGACTCCCTGCTGAGCAGAGCCCAGTGCGGGAATCGCGCCCAGAAGGCAGACACTTGACCAACTGAGCCACCCAGGCGCCCCTCACTTACTGCTTCTTACCAGAACCCGCGGCACCTCCTCCTCTGGGGCCCTCGCTGAATAAACTGGAACCACCACGTAGTGTATATAGCTCCCCACTAATCCCCACGAGAGCCAGGCTGAAAACGGGGCTGGTTTATGACTTAGAAAGTGCAGCCCATAAACTTTCCTAAAAGAATCTACCCTTTTTGGGATTTTTTTTTTTTTAAAGCAAGACTTTAAGGCAGAGAAGGCCTGCCGCCCACCCTCTTCCACAGAGCACCGGCGACTCGTTCCTCGTACACTCTTAGCTCCTCTCGTCAGAGCAGCACCGAGCGCAGAAAGCCCCCCTGGCCGGCAGCTGGTCTCACACCGCGAACACCGTACAGTGTAGTCACCGCCTCGCTCTGTGCACTCACAGCCACGATGTGATCCTCGCCGAGCGACGAATACGCTCGATTTAACTGTGCTTTCTAAGCAGGGACTAAAATATCCAACTTAGTATGTAGAGCACAGCAGCCCTCAATTAATAGACTATCATAAACAAGGGCTTTTCTCACATAAATAAGGCAGGGCAGATGTTCTCCCAGTGGGAGTCTGTTCATAGGATCGATATGATTCAATTACATAAATATTTCCTTAGCAGCTGTCGCGTGTTGGGCACTGTGCTGGGTGCCGGGGGGACAGGGATGAGTCAGCCCTGGCCCCTGATCAAGGCGCTGCCCTGCCGTCGGGGAGGCGGCTGCCCTGCCGTCGGGGAGGCGGCTATGTAAACAGATACACCCCGGCCGGAGCGTGACGTGGGTGTGTAGATGGCGCGGTGAGGACAAGGAGAAAGAGGCCTTCCCTTGCCCGGCGGGTGAAGAGATGACAAGGCAGGCTTTCTTAAGGAGGTGACACTTGAGCTCAGCTCCGAAGGCTTCTTGACCCTGGTCTGAGCCGTGGTGGGAGAAGGGGGGCTTCGGGAGAGGACAAGCCTTAGTAAATACATGAAGTCATGAGGCAACGTTCTGTGCAAGGTGTTGCTGAATGTAAAGTGTGAGACGGAAAGTGGGAATCGACGTGGGAGAAGGGAGAAGGGGTTTTTGCGTGTCCACACCCTGGATTGCTTGCGTCCAACATTTAGATGGCAGAGGACACAAGAAAGTCTGCCCGTCTCTCTTCGGCATACACAGTTGTTCCGTGAACGCTCGATGCCCACTTCGTCGGCTCCACGCGGCTGGGTCTCGTCACTACAGCGGCCTCGCTGGTATTTATACCCCATGGTGAACAGGAAGAAGGGGTCGAACTTCCAGCAAGTAGTAAACACCCGACACATCTCAGGCGCCATCGCAGAGGCTAGAGGTCGATCAACAAAACAATCTGCCCCCGTGGTACCTGCGTACAGTGGAGGGTCTCACGTGGGGACAGTGCTGCCGAGAGGCCACAGCAGGTGGCGAACACGCATCCCAGCTAAGGACGAGCTTCCCAACGGAGAGCAGTGCGTCCTCGGACTCCTCTGTCCAATCAGACTGTCTGTAACACAGGGTCAGCTGGGGGCAGGGCGAGGACAGAAGTCATGTTATTTCTGGGAGGAAACTTCCTGGGAGTGGTGAGCACAGCGGATGACGCCCCGGGAACAGAGCAGGGAAGGGGGCAGCTTGTCACGCCTCTTCCCTGCCCCTCGGAAAAAGCGGTTAGGAACACGGGTCTCATGCTCTCAGTGGCAGAATGCGCTTACTGCCTGGAAAACAGCGCACTTCCTAACATGCTACGTACCACGGAAGCATGTTTGTTCTCTCCACAAGATGTGAAAAATACAGGGAAAAAAATAAATCACTGAGCTTAAGAATAAGAGGAAAAACAATTAGAAGGGAGCTTAGAGGAAGAGAAACCACCAAATCATAACTCCTTTGGAGAAAACTTCCGGCTGAACCCACACTCCTGAGAGTTGTAGGGCTTTACGCAGAGGGTGCTGGCCGTACACTGCCTTGCAGAGGTCTCCGGCAAGCATGCGGTGCACCGAGCAGAAGCTCTGCCAGCTCCACGAGGGGTGTCTGCGGACTGGGGGAGTCTCGGGGGCGGCAGCTCGCCCATCCACGTATGTCACTCTGAGAACTCCTTCTAGCAGAGCCCCTACCATCAGCGGTTTTGATTCATGATAAAGAATTGCCTGCTTCTTCCTTGGCACTTTCTATTTTTATCCAACTTTATCAGGGGTTAGGTGGTGAAGTGGCTCTGCTGAAGGACCTACTTAGCCACAATAACATCCCCGCGGTCTCTAAAACGTCCTTGGCACCGATGGGTGACAAAAGAGTACATGCAAGGAAACCTTATACATATTCCAGAAAACACAAGAACCCGAATGACTGCAATAAGGATGGTCTAAAAGAGTACGTGGGTTCTTGGCGAGCTGTAGATAGAGACAGGCAGCGGGGCCAGCCACACTCCTCCTCGGTTGCCATGAACGCTCGACCTGAGTCTGAAAAGTCCACGGGACTCTGTGCACAACTGTAGAAGCAGAATGAACAGTCTGAATCTCACAGAAAACTCAAAGATAACCAGACTGCCCGTTCAGGAATGGCTGAACCCCTACATGCCTTCTAACTGGTAAACAGCAAGATTACCAGATGTTCTCCATGTAAGCTGAGAGCCTCGTCCCCCCGGTGCTAACTGCAGATGCTCACAAAGTAACCACGGAGATCCTCTGTCCTCCTTCAACATGACGCTTGTGATCGTGACGGAAGCATTTCTCACGAACAAGTCTCTGAGCCCAAGGCAATCAAATGGACAGAACTGTATGCAAAGAGCTGAACAGGAGCCTTTAAAAAATGAGGTCTATTAGGGGCACCTGGGGGGCTCAGTGGGTTAAAGCCTCTGCCTTCGGCTCAGGTCATGATCTCAGGATCCTGGGATCGAGCCCCGCATGGGGCTCTCTGCTCAGCGGGGAGCCTGCTTCCCCCTCTCTCTCCCTGCCTCTCTGCCTACTTGTGATCTCTCTCTCTCAAATAAATAAATAAAATCTTTAAAAAAATGAGGTCTATTATTAAAGGGTCAAGAAAAAGCAATGTGGTTTTGGCAGATTATCTGCTATTTTCTGCAGCGTCTCGTGTTCTCCTTAAGAATACACAGTCCTAATGTTTCTTCCACGCCAGACCATTATCACTTCACATCCGAAGGACTGGGGAGTCCCTAACTGTGCCCTCTGCTCGTCCACGTTCAGTCCAGCCTTCCTCTACTTGCAAGTCCATTTGTACACCGCCAGCAGATTGATCTTTCTCAAACCCCATTCTTATCATGTCCTTGGCCTCTGATGGTCCGCACTACGTTACGAAGAGTGGTGGGTGGATGCCTCTTTACGGTACTGATGCCGGAGCAGAGAAGTAAAAGAAGCGAAGCAGCGAGCCGTGTGATGATCCAGGTTTCCAGAAATATGGAAAGGCCCAAGGCATGAATGAGCAGTCAGGTCGAGAAAGAACAAGAGGAACTGTGGGCTGGAGTGGAGTGAGCAAGGCAGGTGGGGTCGTGGTGCGGCAGGAAATAAAGCTGGAGAGACGGACAGAGATCAACTGAGCGATGGAGGCCAACGTGAGGAGTGCGGTCTCTAATCACGGGGGCAACTCGATGAGGTATAAGAGTAACTCAGTAAGCCTTGTTGAACAAATAATTAGCGAAGTCCATTCAGAGTGACTTATTTTGTCAAATTAGGGCTGAAGTTTATGATAGGATTTAAGAGGAAGAAAAATACTCTTTGGCTCGCTGAACATGCCAAACTGAAATCATCTTTACATTGGCCGAAGTCTGCCATTACTGAAACTGTACAATGTCCATCTTTCCAAGTCAAGGGGAAAAAAATGAAGTCATACATAAAAATTTCTCTTCTAATTGTGTCTCAGGACTTTAAGGCTGTCTCAATAAAGTGAATTAACAGGAAGTACTTACAATTAAGATGCTTATAAATATTACATATATAATTGATATGTATAATTCATATATATATACACATACACACACACACTCATACCTATACATATATTTTAGGATGGAGAGAACTTCTTATAGATTTTCTGAAAATAAAATCATCACTTGTTTGCATAAAGGGCAGTATTCTAAGCACACACGACTTCTGGATACTTCATGACTGAACAATAGATTCACTGACTATACCAGGCAGCCTTTAACGTCACCCTCAGTGGACCCTGCGTCCAGAATTCCTACCCTTGGCACCATCCTATTGAGTGTGGGCCATATTTACTGATTTGCTTCTAATGACTGAAATATGGTAAAAGTTGGTAGGAGATCAAGTCTGAGGTTAGTCTACAAAGAGACTGTGGCTTCCATCTGGGACACTCTCTTGTCTACTCATTCTGGGAGGATCCAGATGCCATGTTGTGAGCTGCCCTATGGAGAGGCTCATATGGCAAGGAACTGAGGAAGGCCTCTGGCCGACAGCGAGTGAGAAAGCACAGCTCTCAGCCCAATAGCTCGTAAGGACTTGAATCCTACCATGACGATGTGAGCTTTCAGAATGAGGCTGCAGCCTCACGAGAGACCAGAGCCAAAGGCACCCAGCCAAGCCCCCCATGGACTCCAGATCCACAGGAGCTGTGAAATAATAAAGGTGGTTTTAAGCCGCTTTTACACAGCAATATGTAACTCACACACTGAGCTACTGATACATCTTAAGGGAGAAGTAGACCAGTTAAATTGCTGACAGTGGCTAATCCAAAAGACACTTCGAATGCCTGAAATATACATTTAATTACTTTATAACAGCAAGTTGACCTTCATATTTTTTAAACATCAACTAATATTAGTTTGAAAAAGCCAATTTGGAGAGGACAGTAAAAAAAAAAATCAAAAGGTATTAATGAAAAGATTTGGTCAGAAACTAAGAAATCCAGTTTCAAAGAAGTAGAGCTCTAAGAGAAGAAGTCAACAACTAGTTTCCAATAGGCCTGAAAGAAATCTAGGGATTGTGAGTGAATGAAAAATAAAGCTATAAAATAACATTGTTTTAAGAAACATGATAGAGAAATATAAAGGTACAAAATAAAATACGAATATTGGCTAAGAAGATAACATGTACTGGCATTCCAACTTATTGGTGCTTTTTGATTTAGTGTAACTCAATCTCTTCAGGCCCCTGTGTCTTCCTACATAGAAGAGGGACAGTAAGAATCCCTACGGGTCAGGGCTGTAAGGCACTCAGCACAGTGCCTGGCTCACGGTAACAAACCAATGTTGGCGCCTGTGACGATTATTATTTTCTGTTACAGTCTAAATTAGAATCTACTTTCAAAGAATTTTGGGTTACTTCACAGCTTGAGACACTTAGAAAGTTTAACAGAAAGTTCAGGAAACCAAAATTTAACCAGACTTAAGAATAAAGATTGCTCAAGAAAGTAAGAGGACGAACCCCCAGAATGAGTAAAAATATCTGCAAATCATATATCTGATAAGTGACTAGTATCTGGAATTATAAAGAACTCTTACAACCCAGTAATAAAAAGACAAAATAACCAAATTGAAAAATGGGCAAATGATCTGATGGGACAGTTCTCCAAAGAGGATCTGCAAGTGGCCAATAAACACACATGAAAAGATACTCAATATTATTAGCTCCTGGAAAAATGCTAATCAAGACCAAAACTGACATACCATTTCACACCTAAAAGGTGGATAGACTCAAAGGAAAAGGAAAAAAAAGTGTCATCAAGAGTGTTGAGAAAGAGAACCTTCGTACCGCACTGGTGGGTATGTGAAACGTGTAGCTCCTGAGGCCAACAGGTTGGCATTTATTCCTTGATTCACTTTGCTCATTACATATGCACAGTGGGCGATCCCTTCCATCACTCAATCAGCCCAGTGTAAACAGGACAGTAGCTGATCAGTGGATACAGAAAGTCTGCAAAATTTTCTACTTTACAATAATTATGTATGAAGAACCTTGTGTTTTATAGTGAGAGAAAACTATTTTTGAAAGAAACATGGTAACATTCTATTCATTAACATAAATACAGTAAAATTCTCAAATGTTAAATCAGATATGCTATCAGATATACCTATTTGAAGAAAAAATATATATGTATTTTCTTTTTAAGAAAGGGTGAGAGACAGAGGGTAAGGGGAGGGGCCGAGGCAGAGGGGGAGAGAGAATCCTAAGCAGACTCCACACCCAGCACGAAGCCCGACTCGGGGCTTGATCTCATGACCCTGAAATCATGACCTCAGCCAAAATTAAGAGTTGGTAGTTCAACCGACTGCGCCACCCAGGCGCCCAGAGAAATAGATTTTTGAAATTAGGAAATGAACAAGGCTCTTGTAAAAATAGAAGCCAAAAATAATGATGACAAATTCAAAGAGCATTTCCCCTGTTGCAACTTGAATGCCTAAACAGCACTGTGTGGGGAAAATACCATTGTTTAAAAAACAACAAAATAAGTGGAAGGTAGAGATTAATTAAGTTCTTTGAGTTCATGGAAATTTATCATCATCAAAAAATAAACTCAGGGCACCTGGGTGGCTCAGTTGTTAAGCGTCTGCCTTCGGCTCAGGTCATGCTCCCAGGGTCCTGGGATCGAGCCCCACATCTGGCTCTCTGCTCATCGGGAAGCCTGCTTCTCCCTCTCTCACTCCTCCTGTTTGTGTTCCCTCTCTTGCTGGCTGTCTCTCTCTCTCTGTCAAATAAATAAAATCTTAAAAAAAAAAAAATAACACCTCGATTTATTGGCCTTCTAAAACATACAATTTAAGTAAAAATAATCATCATTGGCCTATCATGTAGAAGTTACAGAATTTTAGAGCCCACAGGCCTCAAGACTAAAGACCACCTGCCGCGACCATCTCGGTCTACGGAGGAGAGCACGCACACCGAACCACTTGCTTACCCGTCGCGCATCCGGCTCAGGGCTGAGCAGGGCAAGAACTCAGGGCCCTGAGTGCGGGCTGTCTGCCTGTGTGACAGGCTGAGGCTCCCCCTTCTGAAGAGAAGGGGTTCCTGAATTTGCAGAGGGCACAGGAGCCGTGAGCGGAAGAGACACTCTTTAGCACCTCATGAACTTCTAATATCAGCCGTCACCTAGCCTCTCATTCACTGAGTTGTAACGAACGGTTTAGGAAAACAGATTGTAAAAACAACAACAACAAAAAACCCCCACCACTTCTTTAAGTAACATTAAGGCCAAGCTCATGGTATTTCTCCTTTGATTGTTGTTTCCTTCTTCTCAACTCCTATGTTTAACATTCTCTGATCATTCAAAATGCTGTTGAGAGAAGGTTTTGGCCACTAAGCATCTGACTGACTCTTCCTATGATCAGAGAATCTCCTTTCTTATGAGGCAGAGCTGACCTCCCACTATGTAGGTTGAAGTACCTGTGAGATAATAGGAAATACACATTGGTCTCTGCCCCTGGTTCCTGGCACAGAGTTCCTGAAACCTTGGAATTTCCCAGGCGACAGGAGTGTCTTTTGTTCTAATGAGATGACTGTGGGTGGGCTGTTGGATGGGGGCTGGTCCCCGGAAAGACCAACCCCTCATTAGGAGCTTGGCATTTCGGCCCCACTCCCCATTCTCTGGAGAAGGGGGATGAGCTGAAATGGAGTTCCCGATCGATCATGCCTACGCCTACACGATGAAGCCTCCACAAAAGTCCCACTAGTATGAGGACCTCAGAACTCCCAGGCTGTTAAATACATACACACACCTGGAGGATGACATACGCCATCGTACTTAAGTGCCCTGAGTTCTGTGGGTTGTTCTAGCAAACAAATCAAATCTGGGGGGTGGGTCAGGAGAACCCCTGATTTCTAGCTAATTCGGACAGAAGTCGTGGTCACTTGCCGCTTGTGATCGGCGTGTGAAGTGGGGTGGGAGCAATCCTGGGGAAGAGAGCCCTTCGACTCAGAGATCTGATGCTAACTCCAGGTGGACGGTGTCACAATTGAGTTAAATTGCAGGACACTGAGCTGCTGTCACGGAGACACCCAACACATTTGGTGACCAGAAGTGTTCTGAGTGATAGTAAAGGAGAAAAATACAGGGGAGGGGAGGTAGAGGTTTTTCTAGTATGGTTTCTAGACGTCCTGGTAACTAGGGTGTGGGCACTGCCAATTCGATGCGCCAGGACCCAGACTGCAAGGCAGCCATGGCTATGAAAACCCTTCCGGGGAGGGCGGCGGACCCGGTGGCAGAAGCATCTAGTTCGGAGTGCCAGCCAGGGGCAGGTCCTGAAGCCCAGTTTGGAATCCGTGTCCTCCACGGTGCATGCTCTGGGGGGTAACATGGGGCTTTGTTTTTGCCTGACGGCCAGGTCTCACTCTCTGGCTCTCATAGAAATTCTGCTTAACTTACCAAATTCCACTTAAATACCCTTGTTATCTGACACTAAAGAAAACTGATTGATAAAAGCAGCTCAAAGTTAAAAAAAAAAAAAAAAGCTCTATTATATTGTGAGCTTATCTAGGACAGGCATCTGCCTGTAACTTTGATATTAAATAGTATCTCAACTCATAAAATGCTATCTAACATTTAGTAGGTTCTTAATAAAGGTAGAATCGAATTGGCTGCTTACAAAGGGAGTCCTTATCAAGCACATGCCGAGTGAGGCTCTGTGGAATAAGAGGGAAGACAGAACTAACAGGCCAGCACGTTTGCTAGAATGTGTGTGAACAGCGCGATGAACTAACTAACCCAGCAGAGCCGGCAGCAGACGCTTCGTGTTCCCAGCCTAGCCCTTCTCATGGAGCTTCCCCGCTCTCTTCGTCTGACTGCGGGCCTGTGTTCCCGGGGAAAACACATGGCCACATCTATACAAATGTCGACAGGAAATTCATTAGTGAGAAGACAGACTGCTTAACTTTCCTACTAAGTGATATGTTTTATTTTGAAAGTAGAACTCACCTATTGGTCTGGGACAGGCTAGTTAAGGGAAATGACTAACATTTATTTACTGGGAACTGTGGAAAAAAAAAAAAAGTACGTTTAAGTACCACGGAAAAAGCAGCCAAACTTTGAAATCAATGCTTGCTATATGTGGATGGAATGAATTTTTAAAACAGTGCTTTAATGAGGTGAATTCATGATGTCAAGGAAAGGGGAGCTTTTAGACTCCCCAATTTGTTTCTTCATATTTTAAGATAGTAACAAAATTTTTTTGGTTTACCATGGAAAGTCCAGGGAACTAGTAGTGGGTGAGTACGTCTATCTTATAAGAATATCGCTATGGCATCTTTTTGTCGGTCAGGATCCAAATTATGTGCTTATTAGCATTAAAATACGGAGAGATGACCAGGACATAACCGGCATAAGCTGGTATTTAATTCTACTGTCTCGACTTCGTCACAGATGTGCTCCAGGTAAGGGCTGAAGACACATCAGGAGCCAGCTCGGGGCCCAGAAAACGGACCGTGAGGGACTCCTGAGGAAGGTCAGAGCCCCCTCGAGCTCCTCACCACTTCCGCCGTGAAACAGGGGTCCACTTACGTCACGGAGACTCTGCGAGGACCAAATGCAATCACCTGCGTTAAAGGGCCCCAAAATATGCTTCGTATACACGGCGGGGGTCACAAAAAGAGGAACTAACCCTGAATGTGCAAACCAAACCAAAAAAACACCACCTTTCCCATTTAACTCAAGCGCCCTGCCTGGGGACGGAAAGGTCCGGCCTCAGGTCGCAGCTCCGCCGGCCGTTTGCCTCCCCCACCTGCTTTCTTACTGTGTCACGAGGTTGCCGTGTTAGACTGTCCCGACGCTCCCTTCCGACCCGGAGATTCTGCCTGAGCTACGTATGCGCTGTCTCCCAGGGAGATTAGCTCTCTGAAGGCACACGTCCCTCGGAGGCACAGTCCCTCGGAGACCCGCCCGGTACCTGGCCGAGGGCCATGGGATGCGTGTTTGCAGGCCTGAACCACAGCTGCACCACCTTCTACAACAAACAGGGAACGGGTTACCCAAGCTCCGGAAACAGAGCAATGACTGCTAACTAGCCCTTATTTACCTGTATAATGGGGTCTCAGTGATCTTGCTTTCCCGTCAAGCAAATGCTCTAGGCAGTAAGAAGCTGGGAGAAATGATTAACAGGACAGTTTCTCCGTGAAGTATTCTGTCCCTCCGTCTCCATAAACCACCACGGTGTCCCCGGCTTTTAGACGCGCCCGTGGTGGCTGCGACAGGCAGCAGGGCAAGCGGCCCCTAAGATGCCCCCCGGCGCCACCCCGGGGACTCACACCCTCGGGAGTCCCTCCTACAACTTCCCAGGCGCAGGCTCTTAGTTTCCAGCACCCCGGGGAGGTGACGGTAGTCACTTCTGCAGTTAGGTTTCAAAGTCTGGCTTCTCTCTGGGGAGTTCTCTCGCTTGCTTACTTTCTTGCCCTCGTGGACCGGTGGCTCTGGGGGAAGCGCCAGGAAGGGCCCTCAGGTGAGGAGCTGAAGCCTGGTGCCAACAGTGCGTGAGCCCGGGACCAGATCCTCCGGCCCGGGGCCCATCCTCAGCGCCGCCAACAGGCCGATTACAACCTCGCGAGAGACCCGGAGCCAGACCCACCCCGCTAAGCTACTCCCACCTGCCTGAGCCCCAGAAACTGTGCAGTAATCATTGTTTGTTCAAACTGCTATTTCTTGACTAGGTGATTAGAACTTTCCAACTGTTGTCTCTGGAAAAAGTCTCACCCCCTCTATCTGAAACACAAATCTACTTGTGCTTCTCCTCTGCCCAAAATCTTTTAGTAGCTCCCTGTTACCCACAGGGTACAATCAAAACTCCGCGTCATGTCCAAAGGCCTTCCCGAACTGGCCTCTCTGGCTCCCGCTGCACCTCGAGGCCCTCTTACCCCCCACCCCCCGGCAGGCTCACTGGTTTTCTTGTTCCGAGATGCCTGCTGAACTGTTGTTCCTCTGCCCAGAATGGTCACCCCCACGGCCGACCACATGAACCCTTCACAAAGATCACTCTGCGTGTGTGGATTTATTTAATTGAGTACTTTTTTCTCCTGGATACAAATTTCAGTGCCTAGCTTACAGGGAGGCTTTACACATTTAATTCAATCCCACACGTTTTGTTGAGCACCTACTGTGTGTTAGGCACTTGTTTGTGTATAAGGCACTAGGAATAACAAAAGTTACTAATTAACAGGGTCCCTAACCTTAAGGAGCCTACAGTTTAGCAGGGAAGTTAGACAATAAGCCACTGGTTATAAATAATATGCATGTTACAAAAATAAGGGAGTTCAGAGTATTCTGGGAAGTGGAGATGGGAGAGGGGCACCTAACTTAGCCATGGGCTTAGGAAAGCTTTCCCTGAGCATTGGAGTAAGGGATTTAAGAAAAACTTTAAGAAGATGTTATATCAGGATTTAAAAGAAGCCCAAAAATCAACATCAGACGCGAAATGGAAGAGACACGGTTTGGTAATAATATACATGAAAGGAACCGTGGACTAGCGCTGACAAAAGGCACGATGGAGGTCGTACCCAGAGAAGCCCTCTGGTGCCACCACTCGGAATGCACTGCACAGAACCTGGAGATACTCCATTATGCTCGGTACTCACAGCCCTCCGTAAGAGGTGGTGAGACCAGCACCCCGCCACGAGAGTGACCAGAATTGAGGCCACAAGAACAGCTTCTGAAAACTGGAAGGCCTTGACGTAGGAAGACTCGGAGGATAGATACAGAGTACAAGCAGCCAGAGGTCTGTCTTGTGGGAGAGAGACTGTATTTATACATAATACTCAGGATTTATAGGTAGAATGAGGAAGAGACAGAAGAGGAACAATTTACAAATTGCCAGAGCTTTATTTAAGGCAGGCAGTCTTCATCCTCGGAGGGGACTGCAGCTAAAGTGGCTGGCCAGGGTGCCCGGGGGGCTCAGTCACTTAAACATCTGCTTCGGCTCAGGTCATGATCTCCTGGTCCTGGGATCGAGCCCTGCATCGGGCTTCTTGCTCAGTAGGAAGTCTGCTTCTCTCTCTCTCTCTCTCTCCCTTTGCCCCTCCCACTGCTCGTTCTCTTTCTCTCAAATAAATACGTAAAATCTTAAATAAGAAAGTAGTTGGCCGCTGAGTCAAGTATGGCAGAAGGAAACCCTGACACGGAAGGGAGTTAGCGTGGATGACTGTACCAAAGCCTTCTACCCCTGGTATTTTATAGCTTGACAACATGAATATGAGTCTGTCTTTGTCCTACTCTATGCTGTAGTGATACCAAGTGGATGACATTTCCCACAAGGTTCTGTCCTGTGTAGTAAGTGGAATGAAAACAAAGACGTGGGTTTCTGATAGCCTCACAGAGGCTAACAGTGTGGTCTTCCTAACAACCCCGCTCCTGGTGACGAACTATTTTTCAGTTCACATTTGTCTCATTATTTCATCTAAATCTTATATTTAAGGCATGCGATTGTTTCTGTAAAATCTGTAGTAAAGGGACGCCTGGGTGGCTCAGTTGGTTGAGCAGCTGCCTTCGGCTCAGGTCATGATTCCAGCGTCTTGGGATCGAGTCCCACATCGGGCTCCTTGCTCAGCAGGGAGCCTGCTCCTCTCTGCCTCTTCCTGCCTCTCTGCCTGCTTGTGTTCTCTCTCTGTTAAAATAAATAAATAAAATCTTAAAAAAAAAAAAAACTGTAGTAAATATGGAAGAAAGAAACTGTCTCTATGGATATTTAGTTAAGTTCAAAGGCATTTCTCGCCTGATGTTCTCAAGATTCCCAAAGCGAAAGCTCTAACTAACCATCTATATCCATATTTTCAACTGCAACATTCTAGATTCTGAAAAATAGAGATTTCCGAGGACTCTTTGACCTTGACTAGTGCAAGCCCAAGAGGAGGAGCAGTCTCCAAGGTGAACGCGGACACCCCCGAGAGGGGGCGGCCCTCTCACCCGTTCTCAGCTGCGTCTTCGATAACAAAGAGATCATCAGCAAGTCCCAAAAGAACTCCGTAGCACTCTACAGAAAGCGGGGGTCCCTGCTGTGTGCAGCTGGTATCGCGGCAGAGGAGAAAACAAGGACTCGAGCCTGTGCTTGTTAAACAGTTCCTCAGAAAAACAGAAATCGAGATTAAGTGAAATGGTTCACTCTTCTGACTCACTACAAGGTCCCTGACTTTCCAGTATGGAGATACATCCATTCTGAGGAGCTTAATATGTGTAACTACAGAAATCACTCAGATTTCGAACAGTTAGTAGGAACCTCAAACCAACTTTGTTGGCTTAAACAGATGCGGATCTCTAGTTTTTATTAGTCGAAAGCTAAACCATCTGTTTGAGTAGAAACAGATTTTTGCCACGAGGGAGAAAGAGTGAATGTGACCCCGCTGCGCGCGGGCGGCCCGGACAGTGGGTCAGGTGCAGCACTCGGCAGCCTCCTCCGGGGCAAGGAAGCACTCGGGCCGGGAAGCTGCGGGGCACCCGGACCCGAGGTGACCCTCCGGAGGCTCACGAAGTTCCCACAGATGAAAAGGTTTACCGGTAAATCAAATACTACAAAAGATAAACGACTCATGAAAACAACGGACCCCGGCAACTGCCAGTAAACCCCCGAAGCGCACTCACTCCCAACAAGGCGATTGATCAGTCTTCAGGTACAGAAAGGCGGGTCCACCGGGAATCTCGTCTTTTCCATTTCAAAATCCTACTTCCAGACTCACTTTGCAGAAGAGGTTCAGGAGAGGCCACGCCAGTGGGGATAACCGAACGGTCTGGGAGGAGGTCAGAATGGTCACCCTGCCGACTTCGCCCAGAGGGCACGCGAGGGGCCCTGGCCCGGCCCGGCCAGCTACTTGCCCCGCGGGCCGTCAGCTTCTACTCCCTCCTCAGCTGCCCTGGGAAATTTCTCTGCAGTTTCCTTTCCCTCCATTCCAGGCCTTTCACAACCTCACCCCAAATCAGTGCAATGCATCCTAGTTCCTCTCCCCTCCTGTTTCTCACAGACCTCAGCCAGACTAACAGTCTCTTAACGGAGCTTTCAGAGTGTCCTTTTCATGCTGGAGAGCTTCGAGTCACGTCCTTAACTCATCACTGACCTACGTCGTACAGCTGCATCCCGTGCAGTGAACACCACTGCCCCTCGTCGACACGTGTCCTCTCTTCACTGTCTCCTCCTATCACTTCATGAGACGGAATGCCACAGCAAGCAGCTGCCGCTGACCGGTCCACCCAGCACCCATTACTTCCACAGTAGGGGAAGTCCGTATTTTTTTCAGATCATAGTGAGCTTAGTTAAAACGCCATATTTCTGAGCCTCCCTTGGAGCTCGGCGTATGCATGTGACACAGTCTGTATGTCCTGTGAGACAACAGCAAAAGTCTGCTGGAAATTTCTGGACGATGTTTGCTTTCCTGATAGATGCCATGCCTTCCTCTTTTTTTCTGTCTGAAATACAGATATGAGGGCTTGAGCTGCAGCAGCCACTTTGACAACATCTGAGAAAGGCCAAGAGAATCGCAGCAACCTTAGTCCTACCTAGCATCTTACGCTGTTGAACAAACACGAGCATCTACACTGATTCACTGCTGTGGACTTGTCAATATGTAAGAAAAAATGATTCCAGTTTATTTAAGACAATGTTACGGTTTTCCGTTACTTGTAGCTTGCATTAAAAAATATCCTTCTCCTTCTCTAAGTTTCCTTTACAGTCCGGTTCAAGTTTTACCTCTCAAAGTACCAAGATTCTAGTATCTATCATATTCTTCAAATTTTTAATCTGACGCCATAGAGGCATAACAGTTTATAACTACCCAGTACTTAATTGATTTCTCTTAAAAAATTAATCAGCATGTTGTTTCTGGTTTAGAACTGATCTAAATAATCACTGTTGGTCTAGGCCTGGCCGGTGATTTAGCATCACTGGAGTCGGTAAGCTAAAAAGGGCTCTGAGGAATTGAGCCAAAATTTTACAATCTTGCACACTGTAAAGATAATTTGAGTCATATTCTGCCTCCCACAGTGACTGTCTTCTCACAAGGAAGCTGCCAGTTCAACCCAGGGGATCGACATGAAGACTCAGGTCCTGATGGCGGTACTGTTTATCACAGCTTACGGTCAAGGTCAGCACCCCGCATCACACCTGCCAGCTACACGGAACTCATAGATCTGTGCCTATATATTGAAAGGAAAAACTCTTCCTTTTTTGTGAGTAATGTCGTTTTTCCCCTTTTGTCAGCAGAAATTCTCAGTGTGGAAATTGTACTACTGGCTTCAGTGCTGAGTCAAAAGTCAAATATTTGATTATATGTTTTTAAAATATTAAAAACATCGTTGGAAAAGAAGACGCCACTCACTCAACTGTCTGGACACAATTACAGAACACGGAAATGGAATAAACTGCAACGAAAACGCAAGGTTGTAAATATATTTTAAGAAAGCAGACAACCTGCAGGCCTTTAAGAAGAAAAAAGAATTTATAAGAGTAAAAGGCACAACTTTTAGGTGCAAATCTTTTATAGACAAGCACCCTGCTTGTGCAGAATATGTCTGAAATAGGACAGTTCCCAAACACAGTTTCTTTGGGACCACAGTTTATGAAACTGGTGATCATCAAAGCGGTCGTATCAACATTCTCTTATTATTAAAACCAACACATTTGTTGAGCTGGTTTGCTTCCTGCCGTTCTATTACATCCTCTTCAACTACAAAGATGTTTCATTGCTAGGAAGTTCTTCTAGATTTTCTTTACATGGAAATTACTTTGAGATGAAATATAACTACAGTTTAGCCTTGTAGTCATTTGTTTACCTGCTTGAACCCTTACCAAGGACAGGGTAGAATTAGAACAGTTTTCTCTTTACTGCTCAGGCATTACACTAACTTAAGGTACATGATGCACAGAGGGAAGGGAAACAGTAAAGCCAAAAACAATCAGAGTGTTGGTCAAATTATACATCTGCTAATGGCTGTGTTCATTCCCTGTAAAAGATGCCTATAAAGTAGCTACCGTTAAAAATAAGACCTCTTCTAGGGTCCATTTTGTTGAATTACTTATGAAGAAAGAAAGGAAATGAGCAGTTTTACCACAACATAAGTGGAAATAATTTAAAAGCAGGAAATGTTGACTTATAGTACAAGGAAAACTTCCAGAATCCCTTTTTTAAAAATAGCAATAGCCTTTATCATCCACTGCTCTGCCAAGCATCTGCAATCATTTTTTGAAAGCTTCTTTAAAGCATACCTAGCATTTTATTTTACTTCAATAATCCTCAATGTGAAGACTTCTTCAAAGACAGACTTTCTTACAGCTTCACTAACCTGTTTTCAACTGTCATATGAGACAAAGGAAATCAACTATCAAAGAGAACATACAATGAAATAAATTACAAAAATTAAATTGGCATAGAAAACACACAATGATGTAACTAGTATTTTCTAAATAGCGTTAATTTCACACCCATATCCTACTCTCTTTAGCTATTTCTTGTACAGACTTTTTTCCATAGCTCAAAACCACAAAGTACAGTCATTATACATTATAGTTTAAGATCAGATATTGATCTGGGAATCTAATGTACTTGGCCAAAATTGGAAAATCAAATTCCTCTTCCCACGTATCCCTATCCAGGGTCCTACAAAAACCAACTGCTCAATAAAATTTGACTGTATGTCTTCCACGACCCTCTCCAAAATCCTGCAGGCACTGCTAAAGTCAGAGAGAGGGATCAAAGCCACAACTCACGTTCCTTTCCAGGTTACATGTAACTTTTGAACTCAGAAATGGCAGAAAATACATTTTACTCAACTTCCTCAAATTCCTACACTGCTCAGGATGAAAAACAGTCATGTTCGAGGTATCCTCACAACATCCCTGCTCTTGCAGGAGACAGCTGCTCACGTTTCTGTGTGCACATAACTAATGCTCTTCGGATGCTAAGTGATACTGTACCGTCTGTCAAATTCATACACCCAATAAGCCAAAGAAACCCACCTCTGGATCGTGGAGCGATCGATACTTCGATTCTTTGTGCATGTTTTCCTTTGCAGAACAATTGGTGAAAAGGAGGCTAATAGTTTCAATTCACTCTTTACGATAAATTCCAAATCTCAGCCAATACGGTACAGAGGTAACTAGTAAACAATGAAATTAATTTGTATTTGGAAAGATTAGACTAAACTGTACTTGTCAACTGTTTTTAATCACATGAAGACTTAAAATAGCAAAATCTTTCAAGTGACCACGGAGTACTGACCAAATAACATTTACCTCACTTATTCAGCCATTTAACAAACCTGAGTCTATCGAATTCGAAACACAGGAATTACACTGTGTTATGCTGCTCTCAAGGAAGGCGCATGGCCCTACACCGTAAGGGACAGTGTGACAGAAAAATCTATCTTAAATTCTGGAATCCCGAATATTTTTGATATCCACACATCTGTCTTTAGTACTGAAGTAACATAATTACTCGGAAAATACGCGACGCACCCTCTGGAGCCTTGGCTCTGTTGTCTACGCAGTACAAATCACGGCTGGGCTTTAACGTCTGTCCGAGTGCCGCCTCTCGCAGTTTTCCCCGCACCAGACACTGTTCTAGGTGCTGGGCTCTAAGTGGCAAACATAACATAAAAAGCCAGTTTCCTGGCCTCACACAGGACAGGCTGGCTAAGCTGACTGAGAAGCAGACAAAGGAGGAAAACCAGACAGGCCACGGTATCATGGAAGCCTACAAAATGAAGTGTTTCAAAAGGCTGTATCAAAAATACACTTCAGGGGAAGGACTGCAAAGGGCAGGAGGAGACTTTCTGAAGTAACGAAAACATCTGCATCATTATTGAGTGGTAGTTTCACAACTGTTTACATTTGTTAAAACTCATTAAACAGTATACATAAAATAGTTGGTTTTTACCAACATAAATTGTTGGTTTTTATATTATGTTATATATAAACATATATAACAGTGACTCTGGTTTCTAGAAAGTGTGTATGTCACAAAAGACGATTTTTTAGAAGGCGGCAAGGGCTCTAGATGAAAGGATCCTAAAGAGGTCTGCCAAGCAGGTGTGACCTACGGTCTTTGACTCGATTCTGCATCCCTCCCCATAAGAAGCTATAAAGAGCATCTCGGGGACAAAGTGGAAATGTGAATATGGACTATGTGTTAAACTGTATAGTATCAAGGCTAAACTTATCTTTTTTTTAAAGTGCGGTCATTTTCTTGTGCTTCTGTAGGAGGATACCCCTCCCTTAGCAGGGGCATATGCAGGTATTTGGGGGTAAAACACAGGAACGTCTGCAACCTAGTCTCAAATGGTTCGGAAGGCCGCACGCGAGAGTGTGAAGGAGGCCAGGAGAGCAGCCGACGAAGGCAGCTCGAACGAGGCGCTCCTTTCAGGACTGTTCCCGAAGGCCGGCGGAGCAGCAGGGCGGCGTGAGCGGTGTCCCCACACCGAGGGCGGCGTGAGGACGTTCGCTGTGCTGATGGGACCGAACCGGCAGAGCAGGGCCGATGCCGTGGCACAGAAGGGGCACCGGCACCGTAGGAGTCACGTCTGAGACTGTGAGCGGGGCTGGGCCGCAGGGTCCGAAAGGAAGGAATCACCGAGGACGACGCGGATGACGAAGGGGCACGAGTGTCTGTGCCGACCACGGCCAGGCACGATTTAAAGCATTTTCACTCACTTAATTCTCACAGCAACTCTACGATAAGGGTACTGCTAATACCTCCCTTTACAGGCGAGGAAGCGGAGTACGGAGAAACGAACTGACTTGCCCAGCGGCTAACAGAGCAAACGGAGCTCTAGAACCCCGTGGAAGAGGCTCCCCCCGACGCCACAGGCGGGCAGGGCTGTGCACGTCAGAAGCCGCCGTGCTTCGGGCCGAGGGTGAGGGGGCTCCGACACGAGGACCCCTGTCTGCCCAGCGCGGCCGTGGGGGGTTCATGAGCTGAGGGGTGGACAGAGGGGAGGTGGGCGACTTGAGAGGAGAGGGTGAGAAATTCTTGTTGCAGACAGAAGGCAAGCGCGGTTGCTCACACTCTAAGATATTGGGAGGGCTGAAGGGGAAAGAAGGGGGGTCATCTGGAAGTTGCAGTGGGGAGCAAGGATACACCCACCCCACCTGCAGGCTCTCAGGCACAGAAGGTGCGGAGGCAAAATCGGATTCTAACCCTCAGAGCGCGAAGGTGGAGGGACTGCTCGGAAAGAGACTGAGGGCACAGCGCGACACTTGGCACGTGGCAGATATTCAACCAATATCTCTTGAATTTGAATCTTAACTTTTCAAATAGTTTACTATACCCTAAAAGGGAAACAACGAAATTTATTTATAAAGAAATCAAAACCAGATTAAAAACGAAATGATCTTCTAATGATCGTTATTTTTCAAATCCATGAAAGGCTTATTTTCAAAAATTAGTTCCCTGGCCAAGATCAACAGAGTCAAACAGCATCGTATTGTTTTTGGCTGAGTAAATACAGAAAACTCACTGTCATAAAATAAAACCAGGCATTCTCTTGCGTAAGAATTCAGTATCAGAACAACATTAAGTGAACTGTGTCTTGTTGAAGCTTGATGATAGCCTTTCTGAGCAAAAGCTGACCAGAACTTAAATCTATTATGGTTCAAGTAGAGAAACCCAGGCACCTATGAAGTAAGAATAATTTTATTTCCTAAACATATTCTTTGGAGTGTAACACAGTATGGAATATACTGCCCTTCCCAAAGCAGCAGGACTGCTCCATGAAAGCTTTGGAGGCACGCCTTTACCGAAGGAAGACAAGTTCCTCTCAATGTTACAGTTTTTGCTTTTTAAAAATTTGTTCTAAATATCTTTGGAAGACTAAAAAAATGTCATAATTCTTTTATGCTTTAGCAAAACAAATGTTTATATGCCAATGGCATAGTATCATTGTGGCTCAGACGGTTGAGTGTCTGACTCTTTTATTTAGGCTCTGGTCAGGATCTCAGGGTGGTGAGACTGAGCCCCACACAGGGCTCTGTGCTCAGTGGGGAGTCTGCTTCAGATTCTCTCTCCCCCTCTCTCCCCCTCTGCCCCTCCCCCTGCACATGAGCATGCACACATACACACTCTCTAAAATAAGTAATCTTTAAAAAAAAAACCCAAGCTGCCTCCTAAGCATTTCTTTTTTTCTTTTTTTTAAGAGAGGTTGGGTGGGGAGGGGCACAGGGAGAAGGAGAGAGAGACTCTTAAGCAGTCTCCATGCTAGGCGGCACTCAATCTCACAACCCTGAGATCATGACCAACTAAACATTTTTTTAAAGATTTTATCTATTTAATTTTAGAGAAAGAACTTGAACAGGAGCGGGGCAAAGGGTGAGAATCTCAAGCAGACTCTGTGCTGACCACGGAACCCAATGTGGGGCTCGACCCCACTATCTCAGGAGATCATGACCTGAGCTGAAACCAAGAGCCAGCCACTCAACCGACTGAGCCACCCGGGCGCCCCTATGACCTCCAAGCATTTCTAATAAGCGGTCCACACGCGGCTCAAAGAAACTATAGTCCCCTGTGGTCTTAAAATGTACAATGAATATCAAATACTTTTTCTCTAAGACTAAATTTTATTGGAATTTATCTAGAATCCCTGTTTTTTGTTTTTCTTTTTTAATAATTATACGTGGTTATTTAACTATGATCATCCCTTAGAATGTGGACTGGTTCAAATGTGGGTTAGTTCAAAAGGCTTTTTACTTTTTGGCTTATTCATAAACTATGAGGTTCTTACTACTAGATCAAAAATATACTGAATGAATTTGAGAAGGACAGCCAATCCTCCTCTTTTCATGAGAGCCTGATATGATGTCTCAGAGAAAGCAACCAGTCAACGACACACACCGTGCTCATCCACAACACGCAGTGGGCACTGCGAGTGAGCTATTTCTCCTCCCCATGAAGAACCCAGCCGGATGTCATCTCTCCTTTACTAAATTTCTTTAGTACTTTGTATATTCCTTATGAGACCTTCTCTTTGGAATACAGTGATTTCGGGGCTTATTTTTCTTTCTAGATTATAAGCAAGATGGGTTAACTAAAATCTTCAGATGATCCAAGGTATCACAACATTATTTGTAATTTATGTAACACCAGCACTAGTAGGAGAACAAGATGGACTAGTAACACTATCAATACCAAATTCATCAGTATTATGGACCAAACAGGCTTGTGATGTTTGGGCTGGGAACCATGTCGCCATTTACAGAATTCTGGAAACTGCTCTGAATTCCCAAAACCCAACTGACAAATTCATTCTCAGAACTGAGCAGGGAATTCTTATACACTTTGTATATAATCAGAAAGGCTGTAGCAGTAAGTCTGTAGAGTAGTTAAGATGCTAACTTTTCTGATTCTGTAAAAGAATGAATTAAAAATACAGTAATTTTAAAAGTAACTTTAAATTAAATCTTTTAAAAATTATTTTTAAAGAGAGTATAGGGAGTTTAAGATAAGGCTTTGTGAAAAAAGTGGAAAATGTTTCCAAATTAATGCATGGATATATACATATCTGGCCAACCAAGTAGTTTAAATGTCTTTTGGGTCATCCAGAGAATACTGGTTAAAGAAAGCAAGCTTAGGTCGTTCATAAACCCGAATTTCAACTTACCATTTATGTTCACTGCTGGTAATACTATTGACATCTTTGGTCTTGTAGTCTTGTTGTGGGTGGTGGCCGGTAACAGCAGGTGGTCCTGGGAGAAACACAGAACAACCTGTCAGAACACGGCTTAGTCTTGTAATAGGGCCCAAATCCGAGTTTCTAAGATGCCAACATTTCATTGGGATCATAACCAAAATGACATTTTTTATTTTAACTTGGCTTAGAGGCAATTAACTACAAAGCATCTTATGACTTCTTGAGTGTCGATCATTACCAGGTGCCCTGCAGTATTCTTGGAGTACTCCCAGGTTCTGGTAACAGACCTGCTATGGGACACTTGAAAGGGTACTGGTCAAGGAGTCCGAACAGAAGGGCTGTACCTCTTGAGCTAGCCACTAACAGCCGGCCAATCTGCGTCTGTTTCCAATCCCATACAATAAGGGCGCTAGACTAGACAATACCACAAGATACTGAAATTACCTATCCAATACAATCATTTTCACTTTTTTTTTTTAAAGAGGAGGAACATTTCTGCCACTCCCCCAGTTCTGATCCCAAATTACTGGTATATAAAATAGAGATTCTGTCTGCAGTTTGCAGTAAGGCCAGAGCCTGGAACTTTGCCTGCTTCGCTTCCCCCTCTCCCTTTGAAGCAACCACACAGCATTAGATCTCTTTTGGTAAGCACTAAGTATATACTGAAGATGTATAGCTCTTACGCTTAAAAAAGCATTCAGTTCAATGCAAGAATTAAAAAAATCATAAATGCATGTCTAGCACAATTATAATGTTCCAAACATAATAATGCCAACATCTGATAATCCATAAATGACCATGGCATCTGATTTCTGGTTTCCAACCACACAAATACTAAAAGGAAGATGAGCCAAGAGGAGTCTGGCTTCAAAAAAAAGGGGAGTATGTGTGTTTTGGAAAAGGTATGTACGACTGTAGGTATTCCAAAGCGGATTACAAATGACTTATGACTTAGATACGAACTACTGCTTAAACATCAATAACTCCTTTTTCCTAGCAAAAACTGTCATAGCAAAAAGAAAAAGAAAGAAAGAAAGAAAACAACATACATTAGTGTTTCCACTGAAGGGAGCATGGTTAAAATGAGACAGAACTGCACCTAATCATAACCCCTCCTGCTTCCTTCTCTTACTCCTCTGCCCCCTTGCTCCATCAGTCACTCAGCAAACTTGCTGTGGGGAAGGACTCATTACAAGTAGGATTTAATGCAGCTGAAGGTAATAAAAATTCAATGCAACTTAGTTCAAAGGTCAGTGGGGTGAGCCTGGCGGTGGACATTGAGAAAGGCACAGATTGCAAGGAGCGCTGGGTGTGGTACATGAACAATGAATCTTGGAACGCTGAAAAAATAAAATTAATTGGAATGAATGAATGAATGGCATCCAGGGGTACCTAGGTGGCTCAGTTAAAAAAATAAAGGTCAATGGACTTATGAAATGCAGTTATCAGCAAAGTGAAGAAAAAATCTAGAATGCAAAAAACAAGCTGTAATGAATATACGTGAACAGAACTGTATAGAAAACATTTCCAGTAACTACTTGTCCTTTGTTTAAATCAAATCAGCATTTCTGTGAGAACAGATTTTTTTTTTTTATGTGGGGGGAAGATGAGTGAAGTTGTTCTGTTAGAATTCCAGCATTGCGGCATGGAGATTTTTTTTTTTTAAGTGCATTGTTAGACACAAAGATCACACATTTCTCAGTAAGATAACATAATATAGCCAAGAAAAAACAAAATTTGCTGATCTTCATGCCATGAAAATTATAAATAGCTTAATTCCTATAATTAAAATACTGCTTCAGGGTCCCCAAAATTGAATGAGAAAACAAACCAACAAACTTGCAAGCCCCAAATTAAAGCTACTGTAAAAATAAACACACTTAGATTCCATTGGTCATGGGTTAAGGTCAGGCTCAGACTTCTGAGTTTCCTGCTAAGATCTAGATGCCATACTAAACACTGTTTTTAAACATGATTTTCTGAACATAATGTCTCCTACTTTCTTTCTTCATTAAATTTCAAACGAAGTATTTACTTTTGTAGGAGAAAGCCAAAAAACGCATTATTATTTATGAAAAAGAAGAATCGCATCTTGAATGCATAAAAATTATTACAGTTAACCAGCCTTACCTCTAATTATTAAAGTTTGCAAACTGCAGAGGGTGGGGGGCAGGGAGGACACCTAGAATTTAAAGTGTTTGTGAGGGGCGCCTGGAGGGCTCAGTTGGTTAAGTGTCTGCCTTCGGCTCAGGTCATGACCCCAGGGTCCTGGCATCGAGTCCCTCATCGGGCTCCCTGTTCAGCAGGGAGTCTGCTTCTCCTTCTACCCCTTCCCCTTGCTCATGTTCACTCTCCCTCTCTCTTCCTTTCTGTCTCTCAAATAAACAAACAAAAATATTTTAAGTGCTTGTTTACCACAACTGCAGGGAATCAAAGCCAGTATACTGCGAATTCTAATAGTGCTTAATTTATATTAAAAAATAATTTACAGGGCGCCTGGGTGGCTAAGTTGGTTAAGTGACTGCCTTTGGCTCAGGTCATGATCCCGGAGTGCCAGGATCGAGTCCCACATCAGGCACCCAGCTCCGTGGGGAGTGTGCTTCTCCCTCTGACCTTCTCCCCTCTCATGTTCTCTCTCATTCTCTCTCTCTCAAATAAATAAATAAATAAAATCTTAAAAAAATATAATACACAAACATCTGGGAGACTGTAGTCGATTCACTTAACATTTACTTTCACTTCCTCAAATTAACAGTGAACTCTGAATCACTTTTTTCTCCCCAACTATGTTCATCTCACTCCTTTTTAGCGTATCATTAATCCTTTTAGTGATATTTTCAGAAACAAAGGGGCTT
Organism: Nasua narica; assembly: GCA_028533885.1. NCBI lineage: Eukaryota > Metazoa > Chordata > Mammalia > Carnivora > Procyonidae > Nasua > Nasua narica. The sequence continues at coordinate 6,702,328 of CM052814.1, read as the reverse complement.
TATTTTGGCACTGAAATCTATGTCACTAGTTTTAGGAACTCTCCAAATGCACTCCTGAAAAGCCTCTATAGGACTGAGATACCATGGGATATCTTCAGGGAGGAAACTTTGTGGGCAGACACTATCATCAACACATTGTTATTTTTATTCCCAGAAGAAGTCAGAGAAAGACTGGTGGGAAAACGCTTCACTGTGAGAATAAAACATTAGTTTTCCAATGTTACGCAATTCTGTGCATGAGAGAATCTTCTATTTTCAGACAATTCTCCCAATTCCCTTTTCCAAGCACTTTGTTAGAAGAAAACCGAAATATTTGTGCATAATGCAGCATCCAAAACTATGTTTCTTCTCTTCTTAAGAGGGCTAAAGCACTGGAGACTAACCTGTCAGAAGAACAGGACCCCATTTTGCTCAGCTGAACGCTGAAATGGTAATTCACGATAAAATTAGGGTCCTACTCAGTGTTGTCTACTGTTGACTCTACATATCCGTGTAGAGTGGAGACTGACCTCAAACTTAAACTGACCGCTGAGATTACGTGACCCTTCCCCCTCCCCTCTAAAACTGATACCCACAGCACAAGTGAACACTCATGACTAGTTGTGTATTTTTCTTCCAGAACTACTTTTCCTAATTGTATTCATTAGGGTAACTGTATAATTTTAAGAAACTGAGGAAAACTGGGCGCCTGGGTGGTACAGTCAGCTAAGCATCCGATTCCTGGTTTTGGCTCAGGTCGCGCTCTCAGGGTCACGAGACTGAGCTCCATGCTGGGCTCCAAGCTCGGTGCGGAGTCCACCTGAGATTCTCTCTCCCTCTCCCGCTGCCCCTCCCTCTCTCATAAATGAATAAATAAACAAACAAACGATCTTTAAAGATTAAAAATGTGTGAAAAGGAGAACAAGATTTAATAAAAATGAACAGTTTAAAAAAATTCACTCATTCCAAGACAACCATAGAAGAATGAGAAGCAACCATACTAGTCTGCATTCAGTTGCTTAAAAAATATCTTTAAATTCTTCATCTAATTTAGAGGAAGAGTAACTGATACTGGAGATTATGGTTGATGCACTCTAAGTGTAGTTTGTATTGAAAGGCAACTTGGAACGGTCCTGGATCTGGACCCAGAGAAAAGGTGTTGGTCCTACATCAAAACTTGGCAAGTAAGTCCACATTTATATAATTAAGTGAAATAAATTTAAAATATACATATTATTTTGAACTCCTACTTTAACCAATTTTGTAAATTTCATTGGTCATCAAGTAGTCCCGATTATACTAGGTAAGATAGCTTCTCTTATATTAGGAAACTCTGACCTAAGGTTGGAGCCCTGTATCTTTGATAAAAAGGAATGTATTTAAGAGCTAATGATATTTTCTGGGGAATGAGGGAAACCGTCTGCAAAAGGCTGCACTCTGATGCTGAACAGCTTTTCTCTGGATCAACATGGGCCTCTGTTCATCAAATTTTGCATGACGGGGCCACACTAGCAACAATGATTTCTTAACATTTCATATTTGGTCCATATCCACTGGATTCCAGAGATAGGCTTGGTTTTCCAATATAAAACCGTTAAAAATCAGATAAAAAATAAAAAGCATCTATCCTCACTTCAAAAACAGCTTTGCATCAATTTTTTTCTAATCGATGTTCTCTCTTGGGGAGCTCTTGTTTTCTATCACTTTACCTCATTTATCTCACCAAGTCTCTGGCAAGCCACCGAACTAAGTGAAGGGCATATCAAAGCTTGGAAATAAGGAGAGCCAAAGCAGAAATGAGAAGCAGTCCTTCCAAAGCTCTTTAACAAAGCCAAACATTCTGAATTTATGTTGTTTTCTAAAAGCTGTATTAATTGTTGATCAGAAATCAAATGTGTCCAGGGGCGCCTGGGTGGCTCAGTGGTTAAAGCCTCTGCCTTCGGCTCAGGTCGTGATCTCAGGGTCCTGGGATCGAGCCCTGCATCGGGCTCTCTGCTCAGCGGGGAGCCTGCTTCCCTCTCTCTCTGCCTGCCTCTCTGCCTACTTGTGATTTCTCTCTGTCAAATAAATAAATAAAAAATCTTTAAAAAAAAAATCAAATGTGTCCAACATGAAAGCAACTGAAAAGCAAAGATAATTAAGAAATTTGAAACCATTAGAATACACAGATACACACAGTGACATATCCTTTAAAAAAAAAGTAATAAAAAAATTAGAGGTAGAATGTAGAATGTAAAGTAGAATGTAATCATTTTAAAAGTCTATTAAAATGTCTATGATGTAGGGCTTCCCATTATAGTACAAACATAAACTAAGTACATTACTCACCCCCAAACTAGAAATAGTTAATATAAATAGCTATTATGAATGCAGTATTTGTGCCACTAACATACGCGATGTAACTACAGACCAATAAAAGGAAATGTAAAGCTTGTATCAGCACCATTAATATGCATGCCGGCTAGAGGAAGAATAAATCAAAACTATTAGTGCACAACAGATGGCCCAAGAATGAGCCAAGGTTTACATTTCACAAGAGGAAAACTCTGACACTACATTCAAACCTGATAAATGCTGCCAAGGTCACCAGAGGAAAGATTAGCTCGAAATCCTAATAAGTACAGACTCATTTTGCTTTAAGATATGGTTCTCATATCAAACTCGGTGGGAGTCTCCAAAGCTGCCAACTGACCCTGACCTCCCCTTTTATGCACACAAAAATGTATACAGTTGGACCATACAAAACTGTCATTTTTTATGGGCCATAAATGGGCCATGAAATATCAGTAATTTCATATATATGCCTCTCTTTTTTAAAAATAATTAAAAAAAATAAACATTATACCCAAAGTGGGGCTCAAACTCACAACCCCTAAATCGAGAGTTGCATGATCTACTGACTGACCCAGCCAGGTACCCTGATCTGTATCTCTCTCTCTTTTTAAGAGTTTACTTACTTGAGAGACAGAGCATGCGCATGGGCGAGGGCGGGATGAGGGGCAGAGGAAGAGGCAGACTCCCCACTGAGCGCGGAGCCAGCGGGCTAATCCCAGGACCCCAAGATCATGACCCGAGCCGAAGTCAGCCCCTTAACCTACCACACCACCCAGGCACCCCCTGCCTCTCTTTTTCAAAAGGAGAAGTCATTTAGAGTTTGTTGGTCAACATACTTTCTTGTAAATACTTTCCCAAGAATACAACAGCCAGTTCCAAATCATTTTTCTCTCTTAATGAGAGTTTGCAGAGAAAGTGTTTCTAAACCAGGTCAGGACTGTTTTCCCGAGAGAAAGCTCTCCAACAAAATGCTGGTTATGTGCTTTGAACAGAGATCGGGCCAGCAAGTCTTTGACCCTGCACTTCATTATTACTCCATTCAATAACTCAAGCTAATCAGGTTCAAAACTCTGTCAGCTCTAATACAGAGTTTTTCAAAAGCCGGACAGTGTGTGATTTAGGGAAATAAATTAGGACCCCTGAAACTTGTTCTCAGTCATCATTTGTTGAGTGCCAACAGTGTGGCAATCCAAAAAAATGTCTTAAGGAAAAAGATCAAACACTAAATGCATGAAGAGTTTAACCATAGGAGTTTGTCAGACATAATGTTTACAAGATGTTTCACTTTAGAAAATGCGCTTTACTCGGGACTACTGGTAGGAAGAGAATTTCCTGAAGACCGAACCGCGTCCTACAGACAGGCGACCACAGCAACCACGAGGAGCAGGGAGGGAGAAGGTGAGTCCACAGCAAACTGAGCCACGAGTCTTCTGAGAAAGAGAGTATTAGGAAATAGTTCAAAGGAGTTGTTAAATACAGATATCTAAGAAAATTATTTTACTTTTTTTGTAAAAAAAAAAATGGGGAAAATGCTGGCTTGGGACAAAAATTCATTTTTTAAAGTTCTAGGCAAAAACTATAAAAATGGTATAAAGCTGTGTAACAGTAGTCTCAAATGCTGTGTGTGTGTGTGTGTGATTGTCACAGAAGCAGGGGAAAGGGACGCAGGGAGATATTATTCTAGCTACTCCTTCGTATCAACGATGCTACAACTTTTTGGAGGCACAGGGGAAGAGGCATGCTACTTATATTTCTAAAGGTCTCTTTCCTGAATGATTCTGTGTCTGGATGTTCCTCCGGTCTCCAGTGAAGATCTCGATCTTCTCTCCAAAGTAATTTTGGTCTTGGTTTCACACAAACAGGAAGGACTATAAAATACCCCTAAAGTACATTTTAGGAAAGACTGGTCTTGACAAGGCAAAAACCATGTGGGGAAAAAAACCCCAATCCTCCCTTTCCAAGTTTCTTTTAAAGCCCTTATAACATAATCTGCAATAACCTGATTTTTCTACTTTAGTGGACAAATTGTGTCTTGAGATCTTGGGTCAGCAAGAGAGCCAAACTGGACACTTGCTCCACACTGGAAGCTGGAATTTATTGCCAGCTACAGTCTTCATTAAGGATGGAGGTGTGCTCTTGCATAGACCTGTTCCGAAGAGTTCAGAAGAGTTCTCTCTTCATATCACAAAAGGTATACCTTCCAGCACTTAGCACGTTCCCCACATTCTCATCAGAAATAGAACAGCAAGTTCTCGGCTTCCATTTGGTTTGAAAGTGAATGTCTGACATACAACGCACTTGTGGGAAAGGAATAAAAATTCTGTTTTCACTGTTTGGTCAAGTATTGTTTAAGAAAGGATTTCAACTAAATTTTAGGTAGTAATGGCTCAAAAGGATCACAGTATTAATTTTAAGTTCTGTAATAATTAGGTACCCTTCAGAGAGCATTTACTCTTAAGGCCAAAGGAAGCCAAGATCAGAAGTGAACATACTGACAGTAGGAGGTCCTTCCAAAACAGAAGTTCTTTTTTTTTTTTTTAAAGATTTTATTTATTTATTTGACAGAGAGAGAGAGAGAGATCACAAGTAGGCAGAGAGGCAGGCAGAGAGAGGGGGGGAAGCAGGCTCCCCGCCGAGCAGAGAGCCCGATGCGGGGTTCGATCCCAGGACCCTGAGATCATGATCTGGGCCGAAGGCAGAGGCTTTAACCCACTGAGCCACCCAGGTGCCCCCAAAACAGAAGTTCTTAACCAAGGATCCGTATCAGAGTCATCTATAGGACTCTATAACGTAAACACTCAGGTTCTCCATGCCCTAAAAAATTTCTAATAAGGTACATCTGAGGTGGGCCCAAATTTGTCAGGGATCCCCGGCAATTCAGAAGCGGACAGCATGAGGATGAACTGGTCAGCAAGGTGCAGAAAGAGCTTAGGAGGAGCCTGGGTTCCGGAGCCAGACTGCCTGGGTTCGAACCCTGCCTCTGACACCGACACCCCCATTTCTGGCTGGAGGATCTGGATCAAGTTCCTTGACTCTGTGCCTGGTTTTCTCATCAGTAAAACCAGGACAGTAACCATACATAGTGTACAGATTGTTTATAAAGATTAAACACGATAATACTTTAAAGCACTTGGAACAGTGAGTTACTGGCAAGTAAAAAGCACTATTTTAGGTATTCAATAATTTTTTTTTTTAAAAAAAAGGACCACAAAGTTTGAGGTCAGAGAAGCCCCTGAAAAACTGTGACGGCACAACCAGGGACACAGACACTGCTGACCAGATTTCTCCCGTCCCACCTGCTGGCTGAGTCACCGTCTCCCGGCCAGTGACAGGCACTCGCTTCCCATCCAAATCTGGAGCCTAGAAATGGAAGCTCCTTGTACTTCCATTGTACTGATCCCTCCTGATCTGGCCTCTGTCACCATGATCTCTCACTATTCCTTTTCACAAACACTAGTGCCAAGTGTCAGAGATATTCTCTATCAATTCAACCAAGAGAACAAGACACCCTCACATTTAATTTCCTTAATTTAAAAGACGGGGAAAATAACTGAAGCACAAGTATTCAAAGCTTCTATTCTATCTCTGCTTTTTCTCAGAATTTTTTTTTAAGTGCTGCTGGACTGCATGTGTGGTAGGGGTGAGGTTACAGATGGAGAGGAAAGTTGGAAGAAGCTAAATTTTTTTCTTAAGGTATCAGTTATTAGAGGGAAGAAGGGTCTGGAAGTTGGAAGAGTGGAAAGGAGGTAGGTAGAGAGGGCTAGCCTGTGCTGTGGCCTTTGTGTGGAGAGAGAAGAGAGATGAGGCAGGGACTCTATGGTGGGGGGTGGGGGGCAAGAGGATGCTGCTGCTGTTTTATTTAATATTCCCTGTGTAGTATCTTTAAGAGAGGTGATTAAAAGCCTCACTTTACTTACCAAGTTTATGAGGTTTGGGATTTGTATTTCTTTTTTTTAAAGTAAGCTCAACACCCAGCATGGAGCCCAGTGTGAGGCCTGAACTCACAGTCCTGAGATCAAGACCTGAGCTGATTATCAAGAGTCAGACGCTTAACTGACTGAGCCACCAAGGCTCCCTGATTTGTATTTCTTACAGATTTGTTACCATGTCAAGGCAGGGCAAGCTGATTCTCAAAAAAAGACGAGGTGAGGATTGCTGGGGGTGGGGGCTGGGGTAACTAGGCGATGGGCACTAAGGAGGGCACGTGATGGAATGAGCACTGCGTGTCATATGCAGCTGATGAATCACTGAACTCTACCTCTGAAACTAATACACTATGTTAATTAATTGAATTTAAATTTTTTTAAAAGAGTTAATCCTAAGGAAAAGGGGGGCAAGCAACAAAGTCCAGTTCTATTTAAATTACACAGTCTTTCCTCTGTGGAGACTTCATAATGGTCTTCTGGCAGAGAAGCACCTTTAAAAATAAAATTAAATCCTAGTACCAAAACAAAAACAAAAACAGATCCCAGTGAAACAAAACAAGAATCCAACAAAGAAAGAGTTCTCAAAGGCCTAATTTTTGAAGAATTTGGCCAGCCACTAATTGGACAACACATGCTTTTCTCTGCTTCGCCCACTGCCGTGTCTCCGGCCCCTGCCAGGGCCCAGCCTGGCCCAGACGCTCCACACGTGACGTGGCCCCAAACTGCCCCCGCACACCCCTCAACCCAGTCTGCTCTTCTGCCTGTATCTGCCCGCCGTGCTTCCCTCTCCCCAGGGGCACAGGATGTCCTGACATCCCTCTGGGTCTAACGGAGACCAATCTCACTCCCAGAAACGAGCTCCTACCACAAGGTAGGGCAGCGCTGCCTCCACTGGTCTCCTGGGTTTGAGCAGGCTGCCGTCATAAATCCCACCGTTACAGGGGTCCAGAGGCGATATGGGGAAGGAGTACATTTAAGGGTCTATATACTAAAAGGTCCAGAGCAGGAAAGATCAAAGCCAAGTTTTGAATTTGATGCTCTCGATATTTAACATCAGTAAAGTAAGGGGCGCCTGGGTGGCTCAGTTGGTTAAGCGACTGCCTTCGGCTCAGGTCATGATCCCAGAGTCCCAGGATCGAGTCCCACGTTGGGCTCCCAGCTCCATGGGGAGTCTGCTTCTCACTCTGACCCTCTCCCTTCTCATGTTCTCTCTCACTCTCTCTCTTTCCTAATAAATAAATAAATAAAATCTTTAAAAAAAAATATCAGTAAAGGAAGCCATGGAATACATTCCTGAGTTAACAAAATCATTTTCATTGTGGTTATGTGACTTTCAAATTAGTTTCCCTAAACCTTTAAGATTTAGTACTTAGTTTTTTTTAGTACTGGCTGTTGGTTTTGGCTCTCCGGCATTTGAATATCTTGTCTACTTGTGGGTTTTTGTGAGGGGAAAATGTGTAACTGCAGAAGCCTGAAGGGGACAGACATAATTTCTCTCCCAGCTCTCCAGCACCCAGGACACAGACATGTGACCTAAGCTTGGCCAATGAGATGCTCCCCTAATATTCAAAGTCTTAGACCATAGTGAATGAAGACTCAATTTAGATGCACAGCAACATTGGGAGCATGGCCCTGGCATCAGGGCTAGTGGCTGTGAGCGAGACCCAGCTGTCCTAACCCAACTTCTTGAGCCGACGCAATGACTGTGTTCTTGGCTGTGTGGCCTTCTTTGGTTCCCATCATTGCTCTGGGCAGAGTTCTCCAGTATTCGGATGGAGTCTTGTGAACTAAAAATAGCCTTCCATTAAATTCTTTTCCTGTAATGTAAGCAGTTTCTGCTTTAACTTAAGTTATAGCAAGTTTTTGTTATCTATAACCAAGAACCATTCCTGGCACAATACTGGAATTCCATTTCTGACGTATTTTGATACTGCCGGTCAATGTCCGACCTAACATTTCCCCAAAACGTCAATTTTAATTAGATTAATCCCACGGTTTATTTATTATTATAAATAAACGGTTTATTTATATATTATTGTTTAAGGTAAATAAAGCAGACTGAGTCATAAGTCAGTGGATTCCCATATCTCCCACTTGACCCCTACAGTAATGAAAACTGGCTCTGTCACCACCATTCTAAGTGCAACTGTCCTTAGAAAAGTCTCCGTCTGACAAGCCCGCTGCTTTTACCCAGTCCTCGCCCTACTTTCTCCTGCAGCAGCTGATGCTCTCAGCTCCTCCTCCAACTCTCAGTTCTCATCGTCCCTCAACGTTTTTTTTTTTCTCTTTTTGCTATCCTCTCTTCCACCCACATCACACATTAAATATTGGGGTTTTTCAGAGGCAAATCTTTTTTCTTCTCTTTGCATATTCATCTAGTTCCATAATTGAAAAAAATAATGTTAGGCTCAAATCTCTCAAACCTTAACGGAAGATCCAAATTTACAAATGCTTACTAAATATTTCCACTAGAATATTCTACAGGTTCTTAAACTATGATTTGTCTTCCTCCTGGGTTTCCAATTTTAATTAACTTCATCAATTTCTATTTAGTTGTCCAAATAGAAACCTAGAATGATCACGGACTCCTCCATTTTTCTTACCTTCAACACTAAATATGCCCTTTTCTTTTTCCCAAGCATAAGTCTGTATTAGCTCCTCTCATACACCTGTATTCACTCCTTGGTAATCTCATTTAGTCTCAGGGTTTTAAATATTATCTGCATGCTAATGACTCCCAAATTTATATTTCTAGCCCATCTCACTCCCTTGGCCTTGACCCCTTTATCCAACTGCCTAATCAAAACACTCATCTGGCTCTCTCACAGTTAAGATATCCAGAACTGAGCTCCTGATATACCTCTCAAATGTGCTTCTCCTACAGTGTTTCCCATCTCAGTGGCAATGTCACTCTTCTCAGACACTTGGCCGAAGATCCTGTAGTATTCTTCTCGTACTCCATATCCAATCTATCAGTGAGACCTGTCAATGCTGCCTTCCAAGTACATCCAGAATTGGACCATCAGCCCAAGCCACCACCACCGTCTGTATAATAACAACATCCTCCTCAATGGTCTGTCTGCTTTTCTCTTTCTTCCTTCAAGTCTATTCTCATTACAGCAACCACAATGGTCCTGTTAAAATGTGTATCAAAATGTTCCCAGGACCTCCAATCTCAGAGTAAAATTAAAATAACCTCAATGGCCTTTAAGGCTGTCTATGTCTTGACCCAGCTACTCAATTCTCTAACGTCATCTTCCACGGTTCCTTCCCCTATTTATTCTGTTCCTTTCTCCGGAGGAACATATGAAGCATGTTCCTGCTTCACAGCCTTTGTACTTGCTCCTCCCCTTGGAAAATGAGCACAGAGCCTGCTCGTCCCTCTCCCTCTGCTCCTCCTCTCTCTCGATTTCAAATTAAGAAAATCTTTTAAAAAAGAAAAGGTTCAGAGCACCCAACTGTAAAATATGCTCATCAGAAACAATAACATTTAAAAAAAAAGGAAAAAGAAACAGTAATTATGAGAAGCACAATTGGAGGAAATCACACTAATTGGAAAGCATTTACTCTCTCCATCAGAGTTCAGCTGTTGAACAGATGGCCCTAAGAAACAGGAGCCATCATTTTAAGATACCGCCCATTACTTACCTTCAGAAACACTCAGAACAATGTAACAAGAATCTAAGCGGCTTCATCTGCTAGAACTAATGAATGAATTCAGTTAAGTCACAGGATACAAAATCAGTGTACAGAAATCTGTTGCATTTCTATACACTAATACTGAAGCAGCAGAAAGGGAAATTAAGAAAATCCCATTTATGACCACACCAAAAATATTAAGATACCTAGGAATAAGCCTAACCAAAGAGCTGAAAGACCTGTACTCTGAAAACTATACAACACTGACAAAAGAAACCGAAGAGGACACAAAGAAATGGAAAGACATCCCATAGATGGGAAGAACAAATACTATTAAAATGTCTATACCACCCAAAGCAATCTACACATTTAAAACAATCGCTATCAAAACGCCAACAGCATTTTTCACAGAACCAGAACAAGGCCGTCTGGGTGGCTCAGTCGGTTAAGTATCTGCCTTCGGCCCAGGTCATAATCCTGGGCATCTGGGAATTGGGCCCGACGTCCAGCTCCCCCTAAGCCTGCTTCTCCTTCTCCCTCTCCTGCTGTTTGTGCTCTCTCTCTCTCTAATAAATTAAATCTTTCCGAAAAGATGATTAAAAAAAAATTAAAAAAGAACTAGAACAAATAATCCTAATGTGTGTATAGAAGCACAAAAGACCCTGAACAGCCAAAGCAATCTTGAAGAAGAAAAGCAAAGCTAGCGGCATCATGATTCCAGACTTGAAGTCATATTACAAAGTTGCAGTAACCAGAGCGATATGGCACGAAAATAGACACACAGATCAATGAACAGAAAAGAAAATCTAGAAATGAACCCTCAATTATATGGTCAATTAATCTTCAACAAAGCAGAAAAGAATATCCAATGAGGAAAACAAATGAATTTTTGGGAAAACTGGACAGAATGCAAAAGAATGAAACTGGACCACTTTCTTATATCATACACAAAAAATAAATTCAAAATGGATTAAATGTGAGACCTGAAACCATAGATACTCTAGAAAAGAACATAGGCAGTAATTTCTCCAACAGCGGCTGAAGCAACTTGTTTCTCGATATGTCTCCAAAGTCAAGGGAAACAAAAGCAAAAATAACCTACTGAAGCTCCAACCAGTAAAACTAAACGGCAACATATGAAATGGGAGAAGACATTTGCAAATGACATGTCTGATAAAGGGTTAGTATCCAAAATATATAAAGAGCTTATAAAACTCAACACCCGAAAACTGAATCATCCAATTAAAAAGTAGGCAGAACACATGAACGGATACGTCTCCACAGAAGACATCCAGATGGCCAGCAGACACATGAAAATATGCTCAACATCACTCACCATCAGGAAAAGGCAAATCAAAACTACACTGAGATATTACCTCCCACCTGTCCGAATGGCTAAAATCAACAACACAAGAAGCAACAGGTGTTGGTGAGGATGTGGAGAAAAAGAAACACTCTAAGTGAAATAAGTCAAAGACAAATTCCACATGATTTCACTCGTATGTGGCATTTAAGAAACAAAACAAGCAAAGGGAAAAAAATGAGAGATATCAAGAAACAGACTCATAGGGAAACAAACTGATGGTCACCAGAGGGGAGGTGGGTGGGGAGGACGGGTGCAACAGGTCATGGGGATGAAGGAGGACACTTGCTGGGAGGAGCGTCGGTGATGTATGGAAGGGCTGAATCACTGCATCGTACACCCGAAACTACTGTAACACTGTATGTTAACTCTACCGGAATTAAAATAAAACTTGAAAAAAGAGAATCTAAGCTGGAGTTCACTCCCCAGTGTGAGATCTACGGGTGCTGATTTGAGTAATTAATGGTGGCGCTGGAGGATATGAGATGTGTTCAGCCCTACCCTGGAATGCCAGGTCACACACAAGAGTGTTCCCATTAACAAAGACTCAGAAAAGATGGGAGGCCTAAGGCAAAAATAAGATAATACTCCTTATTTTAGAGGGGTACTTAGGGGGGAGAGGGATTTCTTTTTCTAAGTTTTGGATCTTTGCTCTTACAAGAATTTCCTTTTATTATGGAAATATGGCTACAGATATAATCTTCACACCTATCAAACGGTTTTGTACTCTAAGTTCACAGAAGATCATGGAAAATCCACCTACCAACACAGAGCTCAAAAGACATGTAGGATGACAATCTAAATAAAATGGCTGACTAGAGTATTAGGCTAATTATAAGGATGTCCCTAAATAAAAGGAAATCAAGAGCCAGCCATAACTGCATAAACATACTTATCTAGCAGGTCATATTTATCTATAATATAAAATCTCTGCTCTCTCCCGGGGTACGTCTGGTTTTTCCCTGTGTGTGAGCAGGAAGCAGGTGCTACCTTTAACGTCACACTGAATCACACAAGATCAGGATGCTAAATATACTGGGGGGAAATGGTCATCACAGATCATCTTTATCACCTCTAATTTATACAAATGACAGCTAATTATATGAAAGTAACAACTACTGATGATTGCAAATGAAGGCAAACTGAATTAATTTCACATGAACACAGAGAATTATTTCAGTATTACTGATAGACCGCAAAATGCATTTGCATAAACAATTCTAACATAGGCACATACTAAAGTGTTAAAGTCAAAATAAATACAGGCAGCCTTACATACATATCAGTAATTATTCGTACATGTTTTAAGTCACGAGTCGGGGAAACTGTCCTAGAAATCTCTGAACCTATTATTTATTTCTACAGCTCCCAGGATGCACCTTTTCCTGAAGAGACTCGAGAATCATTAAATGGGATGGAATACACGTCTGACTCTACTACGGGCAGAAAATCAAAGAATGACCAAAGTATGATTTGACAACTCTCAGAATATAAAATATAAAAATCTCACCAATATCAAATAGTAAGGTCAAATTCCTGTACAGTAGTTTTAGGCCACCAAACTTCAGGTTGAGTACATAACTTAGCTGTTTAAAATGATCCAAGAGCAAGTTCAAATCCAGAAACAAAAAATAGCTATTGTCTGCTACCCACATTAGCACTGTCAGACTATGAATATAAACCCAATTTATGGCTCTAAAACATACTTAAGTATACTGGGGGGGAAGGTTGAGACCGAAGAATACGTTAGTCATTCGAGACTAAGTAGCTTTAAAAATTACGTAAGTACATACATATAACTCATATGCATGATAAACAGGAAAACTTGTTTTATAATAGGTAAGGGTAACGTTTGTTTAATTAATATAGGACAGAACAGGGGCACCCGGCTGGCTCAGTCAGTAGAGCATGTGACTCTTGATCTTGGGATTGTGATTTCCAACTCCATGATGGGTGTTGAGTTTACTTAATTAAAATATATATCTGACAGAACAATGTATGAGTAGTTGACATAGTGGTCTGTCTACTGTAATTTTGTACTAAACATCATATCCGTGTTACTAAGGTTACACGGCAAAAGTATTCCCAAACATAAATTAGTAAATTAATACCGTGATCCCAAGAACATGTACAGAAATAGTTTCATATACGCTTCAATAAAATAAGAGATCAGTAAATCCTCAGGATGTTAGTCAATGGATTAGTACAATTTTATGATATAATATGGTCATAGTGCCTCTTGAAATTACTGAGATCAAGATTGTATCTAAGAAAACAAATTAACCATTAGTCTCACAGTGTAGCTAAAAATTTCAGAGTAAATTTAGGTTAGAAATTAGTGAAGTTTAAAAGAGAATAAATAAAATAATTAAAAGATGCTCTGGCATTAATTCATTAAAAGAAACATCAATGTGTCTCTTATACAAACATATGTTTAAATTAATTTAAGAGACCAACAACATAGCACTACTGTGAATAATACTAAAAATTTCAAATTTATTTTCTAGGCAGAATTTTTTTTTAAAGATTTTATTAGAGAGTGAGACACATACAGAGAGAACAAGCAGGGAAGGGAGGAAGAAGCACCGCTGAGCAGCTCACCGCTGAGCAGGGACCCTGATTCGGGGCTCAATCCCAGGACCCTGGGATCAGGACCCAAGCCTAAGGCAGACACTTAACCGACTGAGCCACCCAGGAACCCCTAGGCAAAATTTTAAAATTTAAATTCTAGGCAGAACTTTTTTTTTTTTATTCTTTTAAATTTTTATTAACATATAATGTATTATTTACCCCAGGGTACAGGTCTGTGAATCATCAGGCTTACACATTTCACAGCATTTGCCGTAGCACATACCCTCCCCAATGTCCATATCCCTATCCCACCCCCACC